>CM044899.1:68491978-68872366 GCA_024500145.1 Gentiana dahurica var. dahurica | reverse complement strand
TCAATGTTCACTATTTTTATAGTCATTTAAGCTGTATATCATATGTTTGATAAGTTAGTTGTTTCACCTGAGATCGATTTTTCACGAGCCATAGTAAATGATGAGCTATTTATAAAGTTATACCCCTTTTGGACGAGTGATTTTTGATTGTCTTATAAGTCATGTGCTTAGTGCTACGTATATATCTTGAGATTTATGATAGTTTGTATTTAGATCTGGAGTATGTTATACTGTGAATATCTGAAGGTTTGATTGTGATAAGTAACACGTAACTTATTGTCAAATCAAAAAGTTGAATTAAATGAATTAATTGGGTGTGTCGGAAGCTAGTCGATGATTTGAGTGCGATAGGGTATACCACGTATGTCCTATACCACTATGATGACTAAAAGCTCACGACAGTCAGAAGAAGCTGCCTTATGATTGGAGTAAGGTAGGGGATTATCTTGAAATGTCCTATTCTGCTATGAGGGCAAAAGCTTATTATGATGTGTGTTAGAAAAGTGTGAAAAAAGTGAAAATATTGAAATATATTATTATGAATAAGTAAGGACTTAGTTATCGTTAATCTTATACCCAGTATAAACTGAAGGATATGTTGTAGGGATTATCCTCTGAGTCTGTCAGAAATGTTTTAGATATTCTCTACTATTTCTTTTTGGGATATGTATGTTTTGTAAAGTGCCTGCTATAATTTTTGAATATTTCTAACTTAGATGGGAAACCGGGCTAGTTTTGGTTTGAATAACTTTCAAATTGTGGAACTTAGTGGAAGTTTATTATGGCTATGCACACACTACACGGGTGAACTTCTAAGTTATTGAATATACTTCATATTTGTATGGATGTTTATTTGTCTCGAGCTTGGTTTATGTTTTGTTTTGCTCGGGACGAGCAAAAAGCTAAGTGTGGGGGTGTTGTTTAGGGTCAAATTGTATGATTTTTATATATATATTTTATATCAATTTTCCCCATATTCTTATGATTTGTATAGAAATCGAGCCTTATATTGAAATATTGAGCAAATGAGTTTTAAAGATAATAAATTGCAAAAGTGGCTGATTTATGTGTTTTTATCGTTGGTTTTATGTTTATTTGGATGTTGTTACACTTTGCAATATTTTGGATATCTTGTAGATGCATATCTTCGGTCTAAAAGAGGTGTTTAGAGGGTTAGAAGAAGATGCCACAAGTTTACGAGTTCAACGGAGCAAATTTTCCTAAGTACTTAAATCGTTATATATTTTCGACGGAGATTTGGCCCATCTTAGAGGCATTTTCAGGGGAGGACTTCTTCATGAAAATTGTAGATCTTTGAAAGAGCTTTCCAACGCACTTTGAATTACATCAATCGGACTTCTACAACTCAAATGGTGGTCAAGTGGGTAATCAATTTGGGTAAGTGGAAAATCCCGAAATATACTCGTAATACGACGGGCTAATCAAGAAGGCATTTTCTGAAGAAGAGTCCTTAATGAAAGTTGTAGAGTTTTCCGAGAGCTTTTTTATGACATTAGGATCATAATTTTTGGAGGTCTACAACTCAAGATATGAATTTTAGAAGTTTTATTCCAATAAATATTTAATCGAAGGATTCAGTTCAAGAAAGAAGAACGAGCGTCCAGAGCTGAACTAGCGTTCAAGAATATCAAACCAGCGTCCAGGCTGAGGTATTCAATACAGAGAGTTCAAACGGGAATCAAACGAACGTTCAGCAGCGTCCACAAGACTCCGGACGGGCGTCCGGATCATCAAACGTGCGTCCGGACCCTAATTGCTTCAACCGACTTAAGAAGCTTTTATTTCAGCCGCCTTATATTATATATATATTTTGCATGCAATCCTAATTAAAAAAGGGAAATTGCAGCCGACATTAAACAAACAGCCGCCTTACCTCCTATATATATATACAGCGCATGCATGAACCCTAATATCCCATATTATTACACACAATTTTACACAGCCGCAATTCTCCCAGCACAGCAGCGGCACTTTACTGGTTCCAAGGCCGGTCACCCGAGCCTTATGCTCGGGTGATCCGGGGTTAGATTAGATGTAGTTTTCTTCCGTTTTCGATTCATGGATTCAATCATGTACCAAACTACGTGAGTTTATTTATTTAATTTATTCAGTCCTTATTTGTTTTTTATGATCTTTAATTTATTTTGTATCGTTCTATGATTTTGATGCTATGATGTGAATTAGATCAAGAGATCAGTTTGCTATTGATAGTTACAATATACGGAAGTTGAGTAACGTTAGATCACCATAGAAAGATAGGATTTTTAATCATTAATGATGACAAGTTAATTGATTGATTATCTAGGTTGATAGGTTCTAAAATACGAGAGTTAACCTGTATCTACACCTTCGTGTTGTATGGAATATTGGTCTCAACATTCGGAAGATGAGAGATTGATAAATTGGACTCACTAAGGAATTAGGAATCCATAGCTTGAGATTAAATTCACTAAGGAATTAGGGATTTGTATCTCGTGTAAAGGTGAAACCACAATTTGAATTAAAACCATGAGATGAACTAGGATTGAAATCACTTGGTTTGTGCACTGTTTGATCCCATGTATCTTTAGTTTAGTTTAGGTTGTGTTATTTTATTTCGTAGGTTAGATTTATTTTAATTGCTCTTTCGTTTATTTTATTTGTTCTTTCGTTTATTCGTTTTTCCTAAGTAACAATTGAAAGGAATTAGTGAAATTAGATTCAACATCCAAATTCCCTGTGGATCGACCCCTTACTCACTTCGCTCTACTATCAATTACCCGGTATTCAGCCGGTTAGGAGTTAGTTTTGCATGGTAGTTAGGGTTTATAAATTTTCTTTTGTTTAATGATGCAAAATCCTCCCAACATAAGTCAAGGAGAACCAAGTGTAGTACAGATGGAGGTAGTAGGGACTAACATACAGCATGAGCAACCTACTGACCTAGAAGCATCTGTGGAAGAAACTCTAAATTTACTTGTTGAGACCTTTGGAAGTCAGCAAGGTACTGGAACAGCTCCCAGAAAACCAACTATGCCATTTGAGATACATGAGAATAAGAGGAAAGAGGAGTTTGTTGATCCTAAACTCCAGCAAGTGGCTGATTATTTCCAATGGAAGTTTGGATTCTACAAGAGACAAAAGCCAGCTGCACAACCAATGACAGATTTTGAAGAATGGGCTTTTGACAAATTGGGAGTGGACAATTTTCTAGATCTGATTGATACCTCTTTGTTCCAATCAAGACTGATGGATCTGTTTGATGAACAATAGAAGGAAGAGGGTATCAAATTCAGGGACCCAAGAGATGACAATGATGACTCATCATCATCTAATTCTAGTGACGATCACCCCTCTGGTCCAGGAGGAGTCAGTGGGACTGCTATGATTATTGAACCAAGAGTAGAGCAGTCTACTGGTGCTGGACAATCTACTGAGAGGCAACAAACTGAACAAATGAATGAGGATCTGGAGGATCTCACCATGGATGATCTAGAGGCACAAATCAATGAGGGAATACACATTGGTGCAAATAGGATGGTTGGTGAGATAGACACTTTGTTTGTTGTTGATCCTGCTGAGCATACTGATGATCAGCAGACTGTGGATTCAGATGAAGAAATGGTTACTGATCTTAGTGAGCCTAATGTCAGTTCTGAGGTTTCAATTCAATATCAAGACTGGATTGACACTAAGGACACTCTAACCAAGACTGCAAATTTTATAAGAAGGATTTCTGATATTAGGGAATTTCAAAAAGAGAATATGGATGTATTCCCTGTACAGGTTGTTGTGGCACAAACAGCACCTGAACAAAGGTTAGAACAGGTGGTACAAGTTGCTGAGGTACAAACGGCACCTGGACAAAGGTTGGAACTGGATGTTCAGGCTGCTGAGGTTCAAATAGCACCTGAACAAAGGTTGGAATAGGAGGTACAGGTTGCTGAGTCTCAAACAACACCTGGACAAAGGTTGGAACTATCTTTGGGTTTGGATGTAACCCCTACTGTTGTTGAAGAACAGGCTGCTGTAGTGGAGCCTGCTGGAGGAAAGGTCACTGAAGGGAAAGATGGTCAGCAGACTGCTGTTATTGATGAGGAGGAGCAGCTGGTGGACTATGACTACAATTATGAGGAGTTTCATGTGCCTGAGGAAGAACCTATTGTTGATGAACCTCAACATGCATTTGTACCAGTTTTTGAAGAGCCTGATCTTGATCCTATTCTGCAGGAATTTCAAGGACCTAACCCTGCTGAAAGGGATATGAGCTTTGCCATGGTCATCAGCAGACAGAGACAAGAATACAATGTAGAAGAACCTGCTGATGGAGCTGCTGAAGGAATGGCTGGTGGGGTACCAGCACATGTTTTGGATGAGTTGAGAACTGTCAAAAATGACATTGCAAATTTAAGAACTCAACTTGACAGGCAAGAGCAGAGATTTGAAGACTTAATGAATTTAGTGGAGAATAGAGGAAGAACCACTGAAACTGTTGCTTCCAATATAACCTCCACTCAATATGCTCTTGCTGACCTTTCTCTGGATGTAAAAGGGATCAAGCGAGGAAATACACTGAAGGACAAGTTTCTGAAAGAACAATTTACATCCATTCATCAGAAACATGATAAGCTTGCTGAGCCACCTAAGCCTGTTGTGGCTGAATCTGCTGGAACACTGCAACCTGCTGTACTGGATCCTAAAATTACTGATAGGATAACTCTACTAGAGCAAACATTGCAAGGAAGGATCACAGCTGTTGACACTAGGACTGAAATTATGGAGGGTCAACTGAACAACCTAGTGCTCACACAGGAGAGTGTACATGGCCTGCTGTCCTGTTTTGTTGATGATGTCAATAAGGGGGAAGAGAGCCAAACAGCAATAGCAAAGAGGCTGCCAGAATCTTTGCTAAGAAAAGATGGGAAGATGACACTAATGCTTTTAGGGAGCCTGGACCTGGCAGACTTCCACATACTGATGATCTTCTCAGAGAATACAAGAATGTCTACAACAGCAAAAGAAGACCTTATCATGATAAAGGTTTTCATGAGGGACTCAATTCTTTTCTTGGACTCAAGTTTTGGGAAGCAAGGGTTAAAGCCATGAGGGCTGCACACAGAGGTGGTAGAGGTGGTAGAGGTGGAATGAGTTTACCTACTACCAATGCAAAGGAGTCACTTAATGAATTCAAGGAAGTATACATGCGTTTAGGCTTTAGAGTACATCAAATCAACCTTACTCTACCTGAAGCATGGCATTGGTGGAAACAAGTGAATCCTCATATTGATTTCTCTCTGATTGAAAATGAATGGATGAGAGAAATGATCAGAGAGAGAAGAGCCTATCAAGAACAAGCAGAAAAGGCAAGGGAAGAAAGGGAAAGAAGACAGTAGATCAGCATACTTTATCTGTTTTATCATTTGCTGTATCTAGACTGTAATACTGTTGAACAACTGATTATAATGAAAATTGACTAAGTTTGTTCTGTTTTTGTTTTTAATCTTTTTGCTTTGTTGTTAAGAGGGTATTGGCATCATCATCAAAAAGGGGGAAATTGTTGGACTTATTTTTAAGTTTTAGTGATGAGTGCCAGACTAGCTGTTATAGAGCAAAGGCAAAAAGATGTCTAGATCAAATGTATAGGTTTATTAGAGTTTGATCTTGTATAGGTTTGATCAAACAAGCACTGTAAAAGGTCAACTGACTTACATCAGTAGACTAGTCTAGATCAGTAGGGTAGCTGAGTCAGTAGACTTGTCAGGAACCTGCTGAAGACTAATGGCTGAGGGCTCAAACTCAGTTATTGAAGGCTAATGGATCAAACATAGAAATTAAAGTCAAGGATATGGAATCAGAATTTAGGGATGTCTGTGATGACCTAAAATGATTACATATACCTTGTGTTCAAGGTCTAAGTTCCACTAGATAAGTGGTGATTGGAACTTAGTTATATGCAAAAAGGTGTAATCTAATTTCATAAATAAAAGTTAGATAAAAGACAGTAAGCCGAAGTGTTTTTAAACACAGCAGAATAAGGATAAGCTTACTAATGTGTATATCAGCAGACTTATGTTCTCAGGAACCTGCTGGACACATATTTCGATTTAATCAAAGGCTACACTGGAAGATTACAAAGAAATGGACAACTAACAACCTCTGATTTATCAATCAAATCAATGGTTAAGATCAAATGGATGTTGGAAAGATTCAGACCTTTATCCAATGGATACAAATCAAAGGGTGGATAGACTGTAAACTGTCAAAAAAAGCAGTCTGACTGTGTCAGTACTATGAACAGTGACAGAAAGCAAGTCAAATGGGACAAATCTGAAACGGCTATGTTTGAATTTCAAACGTAAGTCACAAGGATTCCTACCTATAAATAGAGGACTCCTATTTCAGGTACAAGTGATGAACAAAAAGAGAAAAATACAGATAATCCTGAGCTTCAATTTCTGATCAAGAAAAACACCCTGCAGACCCTATTGAGCATAAAGTTACTGATTCAGAAAACTTCTTCAAGTGTAATCTGCATTCAAGCTGCATCAATTTTACACACTTGAAGACATCAAGCTGCTGATCATAACATCCAGATCAAGCTGCTGAAAGCTGAATCACTTACTTGATTCAATCTTTCTTATACAAGAAATCTACTGAAGACAGTGAATATTCTTTGGGTGTGAAAGACTGTTGGTTGTGGTGGAGCTGGTGAAGAGGCAATCCTACCCTTCAAGGACCAATGGAAGACTTTGGAGCAGCAATCCTACCTGTTCAAAGTGTTCAGTTTGTGAAGCCATAGTTATTGGTGAAGGACAAGCAACTTAGGGATTTTTTTTTTGTAACAGCTACATCAAGAATCTCTAGTGAATTACCTCCAACATCACAGGAGAAGAGTGGACTGACATGATTACACCACCTGGAACCACTATAAAATCTGCCTACTTACTTTCTGCATTTATATTCTGCACTTAGTTTATCTCACACATCAATCTACTGAATCTAGCAACTGAATTCACACACATACACTACTGCGTATCTAATAGTTGGTATCATATTTAACAACAAGTAATAAGGCTTAATTTTTGATATAATTCCGCTGCACAAATTCAGTAAACAAACTACTGAGTGTCATCAGACTACTGAAGTATCAGCAGGCTGCTGAAGTTGTTGAATTTGTTAACTCCAAAAAGTTTTAAGTGTTAAGTTTATTCACCACCCCCCCCTTAAACTTAACCAAAGGCTCAGTGCGCAAGCCGTCCACGCGTCCGGCCTCTATCGCTAATCCACACGAACCCCTTGCCGGAATCCTCCTTGGATTGCTATCGGAAAACTCCGGTTGCTAGACCGGCCTTTTTCCTCCCTCACAAACTCACTATGGATTGCTCTCTATTTTACACAAGAACTATGAGCTCTTGCAATTGTGATGTACGAAAGAGTTTGACACCCACCACTTATTTATAGTTAAAAGTGGCGCCCCATATGTGTGCAGGAGAAGAAAACCTTTTCCCAATAAAATAAGGAAAATCAACTAGATTGATTTATCTCTTTAATTATAATTTATTTTGTCAACATCTTATATTGAATGTAAATATCTTATTACCATAAATCTATTTTTCCAAAATCAATCAATATCATTTATTAATATTATGCCAATCTTATTAATTAAAGTGCACAATCTAAGTGTATCTCATACACTTAAATGTGGCGCCCCATGTCCCAAATAATTGGCTTCCAGAATATTCTTTAATTAATATAATTTGTATATAATTAATATCTTGTATTTTATTTATTCATAATAAATAAATACCACCATAACTTTTATAGTCTAGAGACAAACTTTCCTTATTTGGTTATCAACTATAACCGCATTTTAATCCAACTCGATGTTCATATGTGTGTGACCCGATAGGCTTCCGAATATGTTGGCCGTAGACACAAAGTGCAATTTACTAAAATGCCCTTCATACCTAACGATCACGGGATAGCGTCTAGAAACACACTGTGACCCCCAATCATCGGAAGAGTCAAAAGCAATGACTACTACCTTTCATGTGAAGCAGTTACCGTGTAACTTACAATCCTATCGCTGATTTAATATCCATACGATCGTATCTCGAGTGTCAATACATTGACGATCTTATCTTATAATCTGGATATCGTGCTCTCTCGGAATAACACATTTACTCCCACTTTGTAAAGATACTCGAGAGCTAGACATTCCTTATAAGGAGGCCATTTCGGATATTCGATCCCAATCATAGGATACGCGATTCCCGGACGACCAATCATGTATACTCCGCATGCTTCAATATCGTACCCAATCACTACCGCACGATCGCCCCGTGGTTAGGAGAAATCTCAATAGTGTCAAAGCATGACAATCCACACCGTGATGCCATGAAGACTCCGGTCAAAAGGATAATTACACAACCGCCACATAGTGTGACACTTAATGTAAGTGGGTCAGTCTAACGTACGCATTCTCTAATACATGTCCACGTACAGTCCAAGTGTCCCTACACTTCGATAGACGAGATCTATCCCTTTCTTCTAAAAGACAGAAGACATCCAATACGTGCTAGTCTGATTATACTATCAATGTCCCGTTTGATAATATGTAAGACTAGAGGCATTTAAGTACCAACCTTGTTATAGTGATTAGAGATCTCATAAACCAGAATCACTATCATGGTTTCTCTATCACGGATTGATACTAGGGACGTTACTATATATATACAACAAATAATCTGAAGATAAACAATATATAATAACATAAGTGCTTTTATTAATCATAATAAAGTTAGTACATGAACTAAATAGACTGTAAATGATCCGACCCGGTCGGATCCGGTCCAACCCGATTGGGTTTAGGACACCTTTCCAACAATTACACCTATGGTAGCCACAGGAGCAGATCAAGGAAAAGTAATAGACAAACTCAAGAAAGATTGGACCAAGGATGACAGGAGAAGAGCAAATCTCGACTTTGTTGCAAAAGACATGATTTTGAAGACTTTGGACAATAACATGTTCATGAGAATCAAAGACTCTAAAACAACAAAGGAAATGTGGGACAAATTGGCACTAATCAATGAAGGATCAGAAACAGTTAAGGAAAACAAACTGTCTATTGCATAACAGAAATTTGAGAACTTCAAAATGAAGGCTGGAGAAACCATTGATCAAATGGAAAATAGATTCTCAAGCATCATCAGTGAACTACAACAACTTGGACACACATATCCACAGAAGGAAGTGTGCCTGAAGATCTTGAGAGGCTTACCTGAAAGATGGAAGATCATTACATCAGTAATTATAGGGACAAAAAATCTTGGAAACACTGACACCTTGACTCTGATGTCTCAACTAAAGGCTCATGAATTTTGTTGAACGGCGAAGACAGTGCACCAGCAGAGGCACATAAGGCCGGTGCACTGGTTGCACCCCAGCAAAGTCAAACAGCTGATTCAAACAGCCAAGAGACACAGGAGCTGAAGGAACAGGTAGCTTTACTAGTTAAATGTTTTGACAGGTTTACCAAGAAGAAGCAATTTAAAGGAAGATCGTCATCATACAAAAAGTCAAGCTCAAACAAAGACACAAAGATGAAGGATGATGAATACAGATTCTTCAACTGCAAAAAGAAAGGTCATTTCAAGGCAGAATGCCCTGAAGAAAATAACAAAGATGAGGAGAAGAAGAAGTACAAAACAGCTTAAAAGAAGAAAAGCAAGAAGGCACTCAAAGCTGAAACCAGCTGTGAAAAGAATGAAGAATCATCAGACAATGATTCAGATGATGATGAAGCTGAAAGCTCAGAAAATGAAAAAGCTTACCTATTACTTATGGCTAAAGAATCTAATGAAACTGAGGTAACATCAAGCTCATGCTCATCATCCAGTGAATCCATTTCTAACACTGTACAATCTTCTATTCTCCCACTAGATTCTACAAACATAATCCAAAATCTCATGAGTAAATTTGATGAAATTGAGTTGAATCATGAAATTCTGGAACATGAGTGTGAGAATCTAAGAAAGGAAAATAAAAGAATAAAGAAAGAACTGGATAAAGTAAAAGCTGAACTAACTAGTAAGGAGACATACTCAAATTATCAACAAACAACATATGATCATACATCTGGTTGACAGACCAGCTGAGAAAATCCCCCTACCACTTAAGACAAACACTGCACCACTAAATGCACCAGCTTACAAACCCTAAAAAAGCTTTGGATCTAGATCTAGTCTTGGCTACAACAGTCAGGATGAGAATAGAAACAATGGACAACACAATTCTGAATCTAGGATCAACAATGGACCAAAGTTCAGGAAAGGACACACCATATTCTCACCCACTCATCCTACACCGGTGAAGTCAAAACCCAATGCAATGAAACAGTAGACCAAACCATCAATCCAATTAACCAAAAGCAAAAGCTTTCTGAAAGGTAAAGGAAGACTTTATCCTTCAGAAGATGATTGGAATGTTGCACCTCCAAAATACAGAAAGAAACTATTTCATAATATGCAACATGTGTTTAAGAAAATCCAACCTAGGCATATTCATATACATATAAAGCAACATGAACACAGGTTTCCCACTGCATTTGGAAAGTGAAAAAAGATGCAAATGCACCAAAAAGTAGAGAAAGGTATCAGAATACGTCTTGTAGAAACATTAGAAGTTATTCTGCCATGCCTTATACATATGAAGTTGATGACTTCAATTATCAAAAAAGAAGATCTTTTGGATACACATTAGGAGTAAGAGGCATGACTGCTAACAAGTATGGACCCAAACAGTGTTGGGTACCTAAACACAATTAATTTGTTTTGTAGGATGTCTGGTAAATAGACAGTGGATGTTCCAGACACATGACAGGAAACCAGGGATGGCTCATTGACTTTAAAGCTTTTGAAGGACCCAAAGTCACTTTTGGAGGCAAAGAAAACCCTGGTAAAATTAAGAGGGAAGGCATAATGCACAAGAAAAACTTGAAGATTCAAAATGTGGCCTATGTTAAAGGACTAAACTTCAACTTACTAAGTATCAGTCAATTTTGTTATAAAGGCTACAATGTGCACTTCAAAAAGGAAGGATGCAAGGTGATTGACAGCCAAACCAAAATAGTTGTACTTGCAGGAACAAGAGACGACAACATGTATGTAGTAGATTGGAAGACAGCCAAAGTAGAAACTTGTCTGCTTGTCAAAAATAAACAATCAACCAGCTGGATTTGGCATAGAAGTCTGAACCACCTCAACTTCAAAACAATCAACACTCTATCAAAGAACAAGTTAGTTGAAGGTTTACCAGAGATCACATTCAAGAAGGAAAGTCTATGTGATGCATGTCAAAAAGGGAAGCAAATCAAAAGCTCATTCAAGCCAAAGCCCTATCAATCAACAACAAGAATCTTACATCTATTGCATATGGATCTTTTTGGACCAGTCACACCAGTTAGTGTAAGTGGAATGAAAAACACTCTAGTAGTAGTGGATGAGTTCTCCAAATATATGAAGACTATATTCATGAACAATAAGAGAGAGACTCAAAAAGCTACCAGATTTGCTGAGAAGAATTCAAAATGAGAAAGAACTGAAGATCATCAAGATCAGATCAGACAGATGCACTGAGTTTCTAAATGAAATTATCGGAACCTACTATTAAGAAAATGGAGTACTGCATCAACTATCAGCAGCAGGGACTCCACAACAGAATGGTGTAGCAGAAAGAAGAAACAGGACACTCAAAGAAGCAGTCAGAACAATGATTGCAGAAGCATGCATACCAAAGAGATTTTGGGCTGAAGCAGCAAATACAGCATGCTATACTCAAACAGATCAATCATCAACAAATATCATGGAAAGACTCCTTATGAAACATGGAATGGGAGAAAACCTAATATCTCATATTTGCATATGTTTGGATCAAAATGCTTTGTTTTAAACATGAATCAGTTGCATACTTTTGATGAAAAGGCTGATGAAGCAATCTTTATAGGATACTCAGACTCCAGCAAAGCATTCAGAGTACTCAGCAAAAGAACTTTGGTAATAGAAGAATCAATTAATGTAGTCTTTGATGAGCCATACACAAATGGTGAAAAACATCAAGAACTTGAAGAAGCAGGACCAAGACAAGTCTATACGAATACAACAATACCAACTACTATCCTAAATCACAATTTTGGAAATCAAGATGAACCTCCAGTCAATACAACAGAAGAGGTACCGGTACAAGAGCATGAAGGTGATACACAAGCTGAAGTTATGGAAACACCAAGTGAAGAACAACTTCAACCTGCTCTCAATTGGCTAAGAGATCACCCTGTGGATCAAGTCATTGGAGACATTCACACAGGAGTCAGAACCAGAAGACAACTGGAGCACATGCTAACATGTTTCCTATCTTAAGTAGAGCCCAAAACAATAGATGATGCAATCCAAGATGCTGATTGGATTACAGCCATGCAAGAAGAACTAAATGAATTTGAAAGAAATGAAGTATGTGAACATGTTGACAGTCCAGACATGGCCAACATCATTGGAACAAAATGGGTATTCTGAAACAAAATGGATGAACAAGGAACAGTTGTCAGAAACAAAGCAAAACTCGTTGCAAAAGGCTACTCTCAAGCAGAAGGAATAGATTATGATGAGACATTTGCACTAGTAGCAGGATTGTAAGCAATCAGACACTTTCTAGTATTTGCTGCACACAAAGACTTCAAAGTCTACCAGATGGATGTCAAAAGTGCATTTCTAAATGGACTTCTGGAAGAAGAATTATATGTGGAACAACCTCCTGGTTTTCAACTCAAGGAAAAGAAGATAAAGTATACAAGCTCAAGCAGGCTCTTTATGGACTCAAACAGGCACCCAGAGCCTGGAATGAAACTTTATCACAATTCTTGATAAATAATGGATTCAACAAAGAAACTATTGATAAGACTCTTTTCAAGCTAGAGGAAGGAACAAGTACATTGCTCGTACAAATCTGTGTTGATGACAATATCTTTGGATCAGAAGATGAAAAGTTGTGTGAGAAATTTGCAAATCTAATGAAGAGAAAATTTCAGATGAGTATGATGGGAGAATTAAATTACTTTCTTGGTCTACAAGTAAAGCAAAAGAAAGATGGCATTTTCATTAACCAAGCCAAGTACACAAATGACTTGATTCACAAGTATGGTATGGATAGAAGTGGCACATCAGATACACCAATGTGTGCAAGAGTTATTCTTGGAAAAGATGAAGCTAGAAAAGGTGTTGATCAGAAAATGTATAGAGGAATCATTGGATCCCTACTTTACCTAACTGCAAGTAGACCTGATATAGCCTTTGGAGTAGGAGTGTGTGCAAGATTTCAAGCTCAACCGAAAGAATCACACCTACTAGCAGCCAAAAGAATAATCAAATACTTGAAGAATATCATCAATGTTGGAATTTGGTATCCAAAAGATGGAGGATTCAAGTTGATATCATATTCAGACTCTGACTATGCTGGATGCAAAATAGATAGAAAAAGCACCTCTGGAACATGTCAGATTCTAGGCACCAGACTAGTTTCATGGTTTACCAAAAAGCAAAACTCCATATGTACATCAACAGCTGAAGCAGATTATATAGCAGCAGGCAGTTGTTATGCTCAAGTACAGTGGATTAGACAACAGCTAAGGGATTATGGAATGGAGGAGAAGACAATTCCAATCATGTGTGACAACACAAGTGCCATATCTATTACTGAAAATCTATTGTTGCACTCAAGGACAAAGCATATTGATGTAAGACATCATTTTATCAGAGATCATTTTGAAAAACGGGATGTAATTCTAAGATACAAACCCACTGAAGATCAATTGGCTGACATCTTCACAAAACCACTCAGTCATGA
The DNA here is from genome assembly GCA_024500145.1 of Gentiana dahurica var. dahurica. Lineage (NCBI taxonomy): Eukaryota > Viridiplantae > Streptophyta > Magnoliopsida > Gentianales > Gentianaceae > Gentiana > Gentiana dahurica. The sequence continues at coordinate 68,858,467 of CM044899.1, read as the reverse complement.
AAGATTTAGCATGTTGAGAACTGAGTGGGGAATGATTGAAATTGACTAAGTACTTAAGAGCAGCTAACTGGAGTAATCGGCTAAGTGACTTCACCAACTGATTAAACCTTTGCATTACAGGAGATGTAGCAGGTAAGACTCTGGTACTTAGTGAATTCAACTGCACTAATTGTTAGGAACAGTTATATACAACAGCTCAGTAAAGAAGTCACTACAGCGCTAAGTGACCAGCCAAGTCACACCACCGAAATACGAATTAAAGTCACCAGCAAACTAAAGTGTGAACTAAATCAGCTTAATACACATGGCAAATCAAGAAGTTATGGAAGATTGTATTGTGAAAGACACACGTGGAGATCTTTTTTTTTAATCGTGGAGGTAACTATATTATAATTCTAATTACAACCGCCTCGATTCCCGAGATTACTTGCCTCAATTCACTCCCCCATTTCACTCAAATATTGGGATTTATATACACAAAATCATGCCATTACATCACAAAATCTTTCCATATTCAACCACGTTCACACTACACAAATCACCCAATATAAACCACACTTAGAGATTTTTCAGAATTCTTTACGCTCTCTTGCAAATCATAAACCCTCTACTAGGTCGGTTATGGTTTTAAAGAGTCATAAGACGGTCATTGTATCTATATAAGGCCGTAATTACAGTTTATTGTAGAAGTCTTCAGAAGCTTTCATATTATTATTATCAAATCTTTTCATTACATTATAGTTTCATGAAATAAAGTTATTCCATGCTTTTGAGGAGTTATTTCTGGTTTTCTCCATTTCTCTACCATCTCTAGCTTGAGTAGATCGAGCTATATCTCTATTGTTGAAGGTATGAAGCTTTGAACGTTCCTTTTTGTCTTCAATATGGTAGATCTGTTCGTATTTATGTGTTTTAGTTAATCTGCATGTTTAAAGTCCCTATCATTTACGTAGATTAATCGTAATTAAGCAATGTAGATCCAGGGATAGGAAAAGCTGACCCTGGTAAAAACCGGGGGTCTATACCGGTTTACCGAGGAAATATTTAGAATACCTAAAACTGGGATTCACTACAGCTACGTTGATCGACATGTTTAATTAACAGTAGGTTAGATCTGGGCAATCTGCTTATTGTAATCGTAAAACTAGCATGAAATATGAATAGTGAATTGTTAGTTTGGACATAGTCCGATGGACCCTAGAAACGTGCTGATCAATGTCGATAGCTGTCTAGGGTGGTTAGCGGTATGAGTTAGCGCTCGATCTCGACAATTCTAGTTCTTTATGAGTATGGGCTATTACGGACCAATTAAGGAGGGTAGCTTGCATATAGATTGTCTACTACCACTGTCGGAGTAGAAAGGGTTAGGAGTTGCACCCATAGCTTATGATGATGAAATCAAAAGCTCTCTCGATTAATTTAAGGAAATTATGTGGGGAGGGAAACGTAACGATTAACTAATCCAAGTTAGTAGATCGGTGAGTATAGGAGGAGAAATACCAAGTTTGTTTTATGTCTATTGTTTGTCAATGACCGCCCCTATGTAGCTTCTTAATTATGTGAGAATCGTTTATAATTAAACTTGCATTGTCTCTATGGGATGGACCTTGACTCGCATTTTCTATACTACGATGTACCTAGTATTCTTGCTTGTAATAACGACGTCAGTGACTTACACGCGATCAGGACGTCCATCCGAATTTTTGAAAAGTGGCCTCCCGAACTAATCGAGGCAGCCCGTCTGGACGACTCTCGGCCTGAGCCTTATCTGAGGTTTACTCAAGAGGAGTATGAAAATTGTAAATATTCATTCATTCTTTTATTTCATTAGCTTTTCTCTGTCCATATTTGTTGTTTTGTGATCTTCCCTGCTTGTACAGACGTTGTTCGCCTTTTTTTCTTTTCAGTGGCCGACTTTGCTGCCATCTTCGATGAAGCTTTTGAGGAAGAGGGTGTGCCTGAGCACAACGAACATGTTGTGAACCCAGAAGCCCCTGGGACTGGTGTTGAGTTGAAGCCTAATCCGGTCAATCCGGAAACCAACATTAGGGACCCTCGTACAGAGGAGGGTTTGGAACAGGGTAAACTGGCTACTCCTATGCAGCGCACCGACCAGCAGGATAATAGCCTGATTATCCTAGATGCTTCTGAGTCTGCTGCGGCCGGGAGACAATGCTAAATGTGCCGTCGAACTATGAGAAAGATGAGTAGGTCTGGTCAAGGTGACCAGGATGTCTCTGAGGGGGGTTCCACTTCCCAAGCCGTTTTTTTATCAGAACTACTAGACAAAGATCTTGCCGCTATAGTATTGTTCCTTGCATTTATTTCTATTGTTTCTTCTTGCCGTTATCTTCTCCCGCACTGACCCTGTTTATCTTCTGTCAGGTCATTAAGGTGGGGAAGGAAGTCTTGAACAGACTTGACAGCTACCCTTCCCAGAAGAGTTCTCTAGATAAACAGATCGTTGAACTCTCAGCTAGACGCCAAAAACATAGGGACGAGTGTCTGTCTAAGGATCAGTAGATTGTTGATCTAGAGAAGATTATGAATGCCCAGCAGGTCGAGTTACAAGAGCTACGAACTGCTGGTACTGAACGGTAGGAGACCCTGGTGAAACTCCGAGATGATCGTGAAGGACTTGAGGCCATGATACCTACGCGGATCGCCCAAGCTATTCATGTCTACAAGAGCTCTACTCACCTGACAGGGGCCTTAAAAGTTCTACTTTGCCCAGTCTTAAGTCATGGGTACACCCTGGGTGTGGACCAGGCCAAGGAGCAGTGTCCTCAACTGGTCATCGAGAGTCTTCCCCATGGGGAGCTCCGCAAGCCTGGAAGTAACAAGCACTATGAGGCTAGACTTTGGGAGTTTCAGACCGGTGAATACCTGGCCATAAAGTATGCCGGCAGACCTGCTGCTCAGCAAGCCAGTGCGTCTTCAGCTCAACCTTCTGGTTCTTCCTCCTATTAGCCTTCTCAACAAGATCATGTTGCTGACTATTAGGCTTAGGCATTTGTTTTTACGTTTTTGAAAAACTTGTAATGATTCTTAACTTTTGTGCCCTTTAGGCACTTGTTCTGTAATGACTTTTTTGGCTTTTAGCCCTTTGTTTTTTGTTCTATTTTTCGATTTTGTCCTAGTCTTTGCTTTTATTCAAGCGTAACTTAGGGTCCTTTACCCCCTAAAGTACATCATTTACAAGATTTTCTTTTTGAATGATGTACTTTAGTGTAAGCTTTGATCGTCTGTTATGCAGACTTAGAAAGTTTGATTATTTCAACTTTCTGAGTTTATAATGCATCTCTGTTTTGATCGTCTTTCCTACAGACTTAGACAGTTTTTTTGGATTTTCTAAGTTTATAAGTTTTGATCATCTGCTTTGCAGTTAATAATGGTTTGTACCCAATTTTGAGTCTTCCATGCAGCTCATTTCGTATGGTTTGTCTAGCAGAGTTGCTGAGTTTGCCTTAGCCAACCTTTTCTGAGTCCGACATGTGGCTCAGTTTGCGTGGCTTGTCTTGCAGATGTATTGAGTTTATCTTTTGCAAACTTTTTCTAAGTCCGACCTGTGGCTCAGTTCGTGGGGTCTGTCCTGCTGACTAATTGTGTTTGTTCTTTGCAAACTGTTTCTGACTCTGACCTGCATCTCAGTTATGATCGTCTTTCCTGTACACTTATGGAGTTTGTCTGTGGCAAACCTTTTCTGAGTCCAACCTGCGGCACAGTTCGTATAGCCTGTCCTACAGACTTATGGAGTTTGTCCTTCGCAAACTTTTTTTTTGAGTCTGACCTGTAGCTCGGTTCATATGGTCTATCCTGTAGAATAATTGAGTTTGTCCTGTGCAAACTTTTTCTGAGTCAGACCTGTGGCTCAGTTCGTATGGTCTGTCCTGCTGACTAATTGAGTTTGTCATTTGCAAACTTTTATTAACCGTATAAAATAAATAATGCACATGTGCAAAATAATAATTTATTATAATAATTGATGTTTAAATATATCTTATTTGGACATTAAATTTAAACATAAATAAGCCATAAATAAAGTCTAGAACCTGTCCTAGACATAAAATTTCCTCAGATTGGTTGCATTCCAGTTGCGTGGTATGGTCCTGCCAGTTGAATCAGCCAGCTGATATGTTCCTTTTCCATTCACCTTGACACTCTGTACGGGCCTTCCTAGTTCGGGTCAAGTTTTCCCTGAGGTCCTTGTCTGCTGACCTTATTCTTTCTGAGCACTAAATCTCCATCCTTAAAGTATGATTGTTTAACCCGGGAGTTTGTATTGAGATATGCGGTATTTATACTTGGCCATTCTAATGAGGTCCACATTCCAAGTTTCCTCCATGTCGTCTTTCGAGTGCCTAAGCTCAGTTAGCAGTAGTTCTTCAGAATAGAGCGCTATCATGGCGATGGCAGGCCGATCTCGTCCGGGATTACAGCCTCACATCCGTAGGATAAGCTGAATGGAGTTTCTCCTATGGCCGAGTTGGGTGTTGTTCTGTTTGCCTATAAGATATCGGGCAAATGCTCGGTCCAGTTTTCTCCTTCTTCTTCTAGGCACTTCGTCAACCCAGTTTTGATATGTCTGTATGTATGTTCGACCTGACCATTAGCTTGAGGAAGACCAACAGACGTAAAGTGTTGAGTAATATGCAATTCGGCACACCATTCATTGACAATTTTGTCTTCGAATTGAGTCCTATTGTCTGAAATTAAGGTCTTTGGGATTCCATACCTGCATACTATGTTCTTTCATAGAAATTTTTGTATCTGCTTCCCGGTTATAGTAGTCAGTGGTTTTGCTTCAACCTACTTGGTGAAATAGTCCACTGCTACTATCAGAAATCGAACATTTCCGGGAGTTCGCGGTAGTGGTCCCACTAGATCTACCCCCACTGATCGAAGGGCCATGGGGAAACCACTAGAACCATGTCTTGAGATGGCTGATGTGACAGATTATTGTGCACCTGGCACGATTTACACTTTTCCACTAACTCTTTGGCATCTTCGAACATTATTGGACAATAGTAGCCGAACAGCTGCATTTTCTTGCTAAGGTCCGAGCTCCAGGATGATTCCCACAAATTCCCAAGTGTATTTCTCTGAGAAGGTAGTTCCCTTCTTCACTTGTTGCGCACCTAAGCCATGGTGCAATATAACACCTGCGATAGAGAACGTTCTAGAATAGAGAGTACCTCGTTGATAGGAGTTTCATCTTTCTTTCCTGGACATTGTCTTTAGGCAAGATGTTATCTCTGAGATAGGACACAATGGGGTCCATCTAAGTACCGGCTTGCTGGATCGGCTGGACAAGCTGTTGATCGTAGATTCTTTCTTTAAGGAGTTCCACTAGCACTTTTCTATCTGACACAAAGTTTGACTCCTGCTTTGATAAGGCGTCTGCTCTTTGGTTCTCTGTTCGGGGTATTCGGTCAACCTGGACTTGTTTCAAATTTTCCAATAGAGACCGAGCCACAGTTAGGTATTTCTTCATTGGCTCCTTTTTAGCCTCATACTCCCCTTTTATGTGGTTTACCATGAGTTATGAGTCACTGTAGACTTGTAGACTATCTGCTCCAAGTTTTCTTGCTAATTTGAGCCTTGTAATTATGGCCTCGTACTCCGTTTCATTGTTGGTGGCTTGAAATCCAAACAGTAAGGCATACGGGAACTCTTCCCCTTTTGGACTGACGAGCAGGTGGCCTGCCCCTGCCTTGTCTTTGCTTTCTGTTTAGGCTGATCGTCTTCTAGTTGAACAGCTACCTCTTCCGCTAAGGCTTGTGCTTTGATGGAAGTTCGGGGACGAAAATCAATGTCGTACTTTGCTAGTTCGACGACCCACTTCGCTAACCTTCCTGAGGTTTCTGGTCAACCTAGTATTTGCCTTAAAGGCTGATCGGTGATTACCATGATTGGATGTGCCTCGAAGTATGGTCTAAATTCCTAGAGGCATACACCAAAGCCAATGCTAATTTCTATGTATTTGAATATCTGACCTTTGGTCCATGGAGTGCTTTACTTAAAAAGAAAACTGGAATTTGCTGTGCATCCTGTTCTTTAACCAGTACAATGCTCAACGCTTCTTCAACAACTGCCAAGTAGACATAAAGGTTCTCTTTCCTGGGGAGTTGTTAACGTCGGTAGTTTGACCAAGTATAACTTCAGTTCTTCGACGACCTTTTGACTTTCCTTGTCCCACTGGAAAGTGTTGAAATAGTGTCCCAAACCCAATCGGGTTGGACCGGATCCAACCGGGTCGGATCATTTCTACTATTTCTTTATGTTTGTACATATATTAAATGTCTTTTTTGTTGTCATATATTTGTTCTTTTACAGAATCAATAATGAATTGTTATATGATAATGTCCTTAGTATTAGACTGTGATAGAGAAACCATGATAGGCGATTATGGTTGATGAGATCTCTAATCACTTTAACAAGTTTGATACTTAAATGTCTCTAGGCTGATGTACTATTGAACAGGGCATTGATAGTACAAACAGACTACCACGTATTAGATGTCTTCTGTCTTTAAGGGTAGGGATAAATCTCGTCTATCGAATACACTTGCACTGTGCGTGGACGTGTATTAGAGAATGAGTACGTTAGACTGACCCACTTACACAGTTAAGTGTCACACTATGTGACGGTTGTGTAATTATCTGTTGGTCCCTTGGAAAGTCTAACACAAGTTTAGAGGGGGGGTGAATAAACTTGTCACCAAAAACTAGATTATCACAATTAAGGTTCAGTTTTAACTTGTGTGGAGTTAAGCCGGCAAAGCTGAGTTTAAGTCAAACTGACTTATGACAAAACTGAGTCAACCGGCAGTGGATATAAGTTTTAGCCTTTATCTGGATCTTGTTGATTCCATAAGAAAAAGTTGAGTGTGAAATACTGAATTCTGGTGAATGTCAGTTTGTGAACTGTGTATGCTTATAACAATCAGTTTCAGTATGCTAGATAAACAAATATAAATGCTATAAGAGTAAATAACAGAAAGTAAATGCGTAAAGTAAGTAGAGCAAGAATTATAGTGGTTCTAGGTGGTGTAATCCTGTCTGTCCACTCTTCCCCAGTGATGTAGGAGGAAAATTCCACTAGAACTTCTTGAGGTATGCAGTTACAAAAAGTCCTATATGATTAAGAATAAAATTCAAATGTCCTTGGCAACTCCTTGACCGGATTGCTTCACAGTCTAAACCTTTGATTAAGAATAAAAGTTTGGCTGAGAATCAAAAAATTGATTCTTGCTTGTGGTTCTTCAGAGTGTCAAAATTTGGATATGATCGATGTAGCTTGAACACTTGAATAAATTCTAGATATGATCTTGTTGAGCGCAAATATTGATAGCAATTCGAATGAACTAGACTTGTGCACAAAAATGCTTGTAATCTTGTTAATTTGGTGTTTGGTCCTTGATGCCAAGTCCTCTATTTATAGTGTGAGGTCCAACGTTCATCTTGCTTGAATTTGAATTGAATCAATGTCTATATTTTCAGATGTCAGGTGTCAGTGACCGTTCTGACATGTCAGTTCTTCATCCAATAGAAATCCTTGATTTGCAACGTTCGAATGTACTTTCAGTTTCTTGGATGACTGACTATAAAACTGAGTGTCCTTATCAGTTTTATACTGAGTATTTCAGTTTTTAGGTTGTTAACTGACTTAGAGCATTAACTGAGTTTTTACTCTTCTTAAAAAACTTCAGTACTCTATTTATCTGATTTTATGTGACTGAATCAGATTACTCCATTTCTTTTACAGATCATCTAAGATATCATTGTCATTATGATACTTAGGTCTTCTTTCAAGATGCATAAAATCAGTTCAGGCCATCACAGACTTACCTAAATTCTAACTTTACAGTCTCGGCTTAAAATCTTCATAACTGAGTTTGAACCCTCAGTTCTTCAATCTTCCTTAACTGAGTCTATGACCCTCAGTTCTTCAAATATTGAGTTTGTTCCCTCAGCCTTCAGTTATAGGTAAGCCAACCTAGTCTATGTCCCTCAGTGAACTTACCTTTTTCAGTTCTGAGTGAGCTTCAGTTCTAGGTGTATATCTTCAGCTTAAGTTGAGTTCCGGTTTTCTAGATGATTTCAATTTTTTAGTTTTACGACACTTCTATCTATTATACTGCTTGTCTGATATAACCTATACAATTATCAGACTCTAGTAAAACTTATACATTCAGTTCTAAACATCTTTTAGCCTTTCATTATAATAGCTAGTTTCAGCACTTCATCAATGGGGTGTAAACAAACATATTCGTCAATAATATGAATCATCATCAAAACAAAATTTTATTCCCAACAATTTTGCACTTTTTGGTGATGCCAAAACCCTATTTAAAAGAAAAGCTTAAAGATGATAACAATGCTAAACAATGCAAAACTGGAAACTGGATATCATTAAGAGTTTAAAACTGGAATAGTTACACAGTTGATAGAAAGAACTAAAATAAGATCTAAACAACCATTCCTTGTGTAACTTTGATAAACTTCTGTTCCATATCGTAAAGACAATATTCTTGTTCAATATTTGTATCTTCCTTGTTGAAGCTTGACTTGTAAGTTTCCACTTCCTCCAAAGAAATAACTTAGGAAGGTGTCTTTCACACTTGTAGTAATCTTCAAATTCTGAAATATTAGCTTTCACCTATTCCATCTTATCTTTGATTTTAAGCCTTTCTTCAATTCTCTTGAACTTCTTGTAATTTGCCATCATCTGATTGTGAAAAGTATCATATAAGAAATTAGCAAGAGATTCTTCATAAGTTTTGTACTTGTACTTTGTTTTGACATGGCTGTAATCAGCAACAAATTTCATCCATAGATCCATTGTCAGAGTAGCTCTTCTTTCTTCAGGATGACTATACTTGGCAATGAGTTGTTCATCAGTGAGTTCTACAACATCCCTGACATAAGGATCTGCTGTTGATTTGCATTTCTTCAATTCTGTCAATTTAGCTTCAAGCTTCAGGTTTTCTTCACATAGATTCTGTTTTTCTTTCTCTACTTCCCCCTTTTTGGCATCATACTACTCATTCATTAGTGTTAGGAACATTTTATTTTGTTTTGATGATGGCCATACTAGCTGTTATAGCAAGCCTGAAATAAGTTAGAATTCTCTGTATAAGTTTTTTCTTAGAGTCTAACTTGTTGTATAAGTTGAGTCAGACAAGTGTTGTACTAGTTGGTAGAATGACAAAGTAAAACAGAAAACTTGCAGAGTAAAGCCAGCCAAGTACCAGCAGAGAAGCATGAAGACATTATGGTCTGACTTATAACCAAGGAAGTCTGTGATGACCTTGGATAAGTCTAAGTTACATTCCAAGTGATGAAACTTAATGTTTAATTATGGTGTACACTGATCTAACATAAAACAACGATCAGTGAAGTACAGAGATTCTCCTAAATTGAAATGAATGAAGGAAACAATATTTTGGCAAAGTTAACTGAATTTCGGCTGAGTAATGACAAAGAATTGAGGAAGACCTATGCGGCAAAGTCAGAAAGATCACTCAACCGTTCAGGGAACGGTCAAATAAAATTCACTTAATCAGATTTTGAAATATGAACAAGATTCCGAGGATCAAGCATTAAATGCACAATTAATTGAGGATCAATCAAGGACAGATTTTCTGATAAACGTTTGAAGAAAAACACGATCACTAAAATAAAGGAGAATATAATTAAGGGTGAATCAAGAATTAAATCAAGGATTATTCCCCTTATTAATATAGCCAATGGACGGAAATTCAAATCATGGAGTATCAAGGCTATAAATAGAAGGCATTGACAAATTAAAAAAATAAGAGAATAATCTACAAGCAGAAACTCTGTCAAATTAAAAAGCCTTCATCTGTGTTGAATATGGAATATCTAGTGATCAACTCAAAACTCAGAACTGAAATTTCAACATCAAGCATTGATTCTAATCAACAAATTTTATGAATCAAATTCACTTCAATCAAGCAACTGAATAAGATGCATCTGAGAAGGAGTTGTGTTTGTGTTAGCTACTGAAGGATTTGTTCCTAAGGAGCAGTGAAAGAGACTGAGTCACTGAAGCTTTTAAAGTCAGGGAGTGATAGTCTTGAAGATTGTGAAGCTTGTGTAGTCAAGGACAATCAGGCTATTGTATCTGTGAAAACAATAGTGAAATTCCTCCAGTCATCACAGGAGAAGAGTGGATTAAGGGATTACACCACCCTGAACCACTATAAACCTTGTGTTTATTTACTTTCAGGAATTTACTTTACAACACTATATTTCATTGCATACTACATATCAGTGATTGCATAAACTACTTTGAAACAACATACTAAGAAGGGACTTATCCGCTGCCCAAAAGATTTTAAATACAAGAAAAGTTTTTGAAACTCCACTATAGTCATTCACCCCCCCTGAATATAGTTTTACCCTTCTTCTCGGAGCAGTGTTCCAAGTATCAGAACCTGTTCAGATCTAATTTTTGGTAACAAGGAGATCATATATTTTTAAAATAGTTTTCAAATTTGTGCTTTTTATATATATACATATCTTATTTGTACTTATGGATTCCTCAAATTTTATGTCAAAGGTACCTGTTTTCAATGTCAACAATTTTGATGAATACAAAATAAGAATGTTGTCTCATCTTGCAGCAACTCATGAGGAGATGCTGGATGTAATTAATGATGTCCCAATCGAGATTACTGTTGGGAAATCACTAGTTTAACCCCACGGAATTTAAAATTTGATTTCCTTTTCTAGATTGTTCTTCGTTTAATGCATTAAACACGTTAAGTAGTTTGACGGTTATACCTCTAATGATCTATAAGATCGTCGCTTTGACCGTCAACGGAGAGTAGTTCAGTGCGTAAGCCGTCCACGCATCCGGCCTCTATCGCTAATCCACACGAACCCCTTGCCAGAATCCTCCTTGGATTATCGGAAAACTCCGGTTGCTAGACCGGCATTTTTCCTCCCACACAAACTCACTATGGATTGCTCTCTATTTTACACAAGAACTATGAGCTCTTGCAATTGTGATGTACGAAAGAGCTTGACACCCCCCTCTTATTTATAGTTAAAAGTGGCGCCCCATATGTGTGTAGGAGAATAAAACCATAATAAAATAAGGAAAATCAACTAGATTGATTTATCTCTTTAATTATAATTTATTTTTTCAATATCTTATATTGAATATAATTATCTTATTACCATAAATCTATTTTTCCAAAATCAATCAATATCATATTAATATTATGACAATCTTATTAATTAAAGTGCACAATCCAAGTGTATCTCATACACTTAAATGTGGCGCCCCATGTGCCAAATAATTGGCTTCCGGAATATTCTTTAATTAATATAATTTGTATATAATTAATATCTTGTATTTTATTTATTCATAATAAATAAATACCACCATATTAATTTACCACCATAACCTTTATAATCTAGAGATAAACTTTCCTTATTTGGTTATCAACTATAACCGCATTTTAATCCGACTCGATGTTCATATGTGTGTGACCCGATAGGCTTCCGAATATGTTGGCCATAGACACAAAGTGCAATGCAGTAAAATTCCCTTCATACCTAACGATCACGGGATAGCGTCTAGCCACACACCGTGACCCCCAATAATCGGAAGAGTCAAAAGCAATGACTACTACCTTTCATGTGAAGCAGTTACCGTGTAACTTACAATCCTATCGCTGAATTAATATCCGTACGATCGTATCTCGAGTGTAAATACATTGACGATCGTATCTAATAATCTGGATATCATGCTCTCTAGGAATAACACATTCACTCCCACTTTGCAAAGATTCTCAAGAGCTAGACATTCCTTATAAGAAGGCCATTTCCGATATTCGATCCCAATAATAGGATCCACGATTCCCGGACGACCAATCATGTATACTCCGCATGCTTCAATATCATACCCAATCACTACCGCATGATCGCCCCGTGGTTAGGAGAAATCTCAATAGTGTCAAAGCATAACAATCCACACAGTGATGCCATGAAGACTCCGGTCAAAATGATAATTACACAACCGCCACATAGTGTGACACTTAATGTAAGTGGGTCTGTCTAACGTATGTATTCTCTAATACACGTCCACGTACAATCCAAGTGTCCCTACACTTCGATAGACGAGATCTATCCCTATTTTCTAAAAGATAGAAGACATCCAATACGTGCTAGTCTGATTATACTATCAATGTCCCGTTTGATAATATGTAAGACTAGAGACATTTAAGTACCAACTTTGTTATAGTGGTTAGAGATCTCATCAACCATAATCGCTATCATGGTTTCTCTATCATAGATTGATACTAGGGACGTTACTATATATATACAACAAATAATATGAAGATAAACAATATATAATAACATAAGTGCTTTTATTAATCATAATAAAGTTATTACATGAACTAAATAGACTGTAAATGACCCGACCCGGTCGGATCCGATCCAACCCAATTGGGTTTAGGACACCTTTCCAACAATCTCCCACTTGGCCTAAAGCAAATCACCCATATGCCTAAGCCCGTGCAAGTGAACTTGTTTCTCATGCTTAGCTTGAGACAATGCATTGGTTAACGGATAAGCTATGTTATCATCCGTGTGGACTTTCTCTATCTTTACATCTCCTCTATCTACTATCTCTCTAATCAAGTGATAGCGCCGTAGCACATGTTTGGACTTCTGATGAGACCTTGGTTCCTTCGACTGAGATACGCTCCATTATTATCACAGTATAGAGGCACTGGACCATCAATGGAGGGAACCACACCAAGTTCAGTAATGAACTTCTTCATCCAAACTGCTTCCTTTGCCGCCTCCGAGGCTGCTATGTATTCGGCTTCCGTTGTAGAGTCTGCAGTAGTCTCCGGCTTGGAACTCTTCCAGCTCATTGCTCCGCCGTTAAGCGTGAAAACAAATCCAGATTGTGAATTATAGTCGTCCTTGTCAGTTTGGAAACTGGCATCTGTATAACCTCATAATACTAAATCATCATTCCCAAAAACCAGGAACATATCCCTAGTACATCTCAAGTACTTCAGGATATTCTTGACAGCAATCCAGTGACCATCACCTGGATTGGACTGGTACCTACTAGTCATACTAAGAGGGTACGAGACATCTGGTCTTGTGCTTAACATGGCATACATGATAGACCCGATTGCCGAAGCATAAGGGATCTTACTCATTTGTGCCCTTTCCTCCTCTGTCTTGGGACTCATTCCCTTTGATAGGTAGACCCCATGTGACATGGGGAGCAATCCTCTCTTGGACTGCTCCATGCTGAATCTCTTCAGCATCTTGTCTATATAGGTGGACTACGACAGACCAAGCAACCTTTTAGATCTATCTCTGTAGATCTTTATTCCTAGAATATAGCTTGCCTCACCCAAGTCCTTCATTGAGAAGTTCTTGGATAACCAAGCTTTGACTGATTGTAACATAGGCACATCATTCCCTATGAGCAATATGTCATCTACATAAAGCACTAGGAACACAATGGCACTCCCACTAACCTTCTTGTAAACACATGGCGCATCTTCGTTCTTCATGAAATCAAACTGTTTGATTATCTTATCAAAGCGAAGATTCCAACTCCGAGAAGCTTGCTTTAATCCATAAATGGATCTTTGCAGTTTACACACCATCCTGGCGTCATTGGTTGTGAAACCCTCCGGCTGTGTCATATACACAGACAGGTTCCCATTAAGGAAAGCTGTTTTCACATCCATCTGCCAGATTTCATAATCATGGTATGCTGCAATAGCGAGCAAAATTCTAATGGATTTTAACATGGCAACAGGCGAAAAGGTTTCGTCATAGTCAACTCCTTGTCTTTGCTTATAACCTTTTGCCATTAACCTAGCCTTGTAGGTAGTCACGTTACCGTCCTTGTCAGTCTTTCTCTTGAAGACCCATTTACACCCAATAGGAACTATTCCTTCAGGTGGATCAACCAAGTTCCAAACTTTGTTGTCTTCCATGGATTCCATTCCAGAATTCATGGCTTCCAGCCATTTCTCTTTGTCATGCCTTAATAGCACTTCCTCATAAGTTCTAGGGTCCTCATCTTCCATGAGATACACGCCAGTATACCTTTCGGGTTCTTGGAGTTCCCTGGTGGATCTTCCAGGTGCTAGTGTGTCCACGGTAGAGGCCGGTGTCACATCATTGTGCGGAAAGTCCTCTACTTCCATCAACTGACTGTTATCCGTAAGTGGTTCTCGAATTTCTTCAAGATCAATTTTACTCCCACTGACCCTATCCAGAATAAACTCTTTCTCTAGAAAGTGGCCAGTCCTGGCAACAAACACCTTTTGTTCCTCAGGATGGTAAAATTGGTATCCTCTAGTTTCTCTAGGATATCCGACAAATAGACATTTGTCAGATCTAGCTTCTAATTTGTCAAGCATCATCTGCTTCACGTAAGTGGGACAACCCCAAGGTTTAAGATATGCTAGACTCGGTTTCCTCTTATGCCATACCTCGTATGGTGTGGAATCAACCATCTTTGATGGAACTCGGTTCAGTGTATAGGATGCGGTTTCTAGAGCATACCCCCAAAACGATTTTGGAAGAACTGCATAGCTCATCATGGATCGCACCATGTCTAACAAGGTGCGGTTCCTCCTCTCAGACACGCCATTCATTTGCGGCGTCCCGGGAGGGGTCCATTCAGGTAGAATCCCATTCTCCCTCAAATAGTCTTGAAATTCTCCATCCAGATATTCTCCACCTCGATCGGATCGAAGTGTTTTGATTTCTATACCTAGTTGTTTCTCCACTTCACTTCTGAATTCCTTGAACATTTCGAAGGCTTCAGACTTCTACATCATTAAGTATATATAACCATAGCGAGAATGGTAATCAGTGAAAGTGATAAAATAAGAGTACCCTCATTTGGCTTGAATCGACATTGGGCCACACACATGAGTATGTATGAGCTCAAGAAATTCATTGGATCTTATCCCTTTGCCACTAAAAGGTGACTTTGTCATCTTGCCAAGTAAACAAGCTTCACATGTGTCAAACGATTCGTAATCGAATTGATCCAACATTCCATCTTTATGGAGTTTGGAAATGCGATTCTTATTTATATGGCCAAGTCTACAACGCCATAAGTAGGATTCATTCAAGTCATTTGTTTTGGCTTTCTTGTTATTTATATTAAGTACGTCAACATTCATATCTAATATGTAGAGACCATTGCTAAGTATGCCAGTATCATAAAAGATTCCATCACGTGAAAAAGAACAACATTTATTCTCAAACGTAAATGAAAAACCATCATCATCTAATGTGGAAATGGAAATAATACTCTTCGTAAGAGCGGGAACAAAATAACAGTTACTAAGTTCAAGTACTAGCCCACTGGGCAATGAAAGAAAATAAACTCCTACGGCTAGCGCAGCAACACTTGCTCCATTTCCAACGTGTATGTCCACCTCTCCTTTCTTCAGATCTCTAGCTCTTCTTAGTGCCTGCATATTCGTACAAATATGAGAACCACAGCTAGTATCTAATACCCAGTGGTTAGACTTAGAAGAAGTAATGTTGATCTCAATCATAAATATACCTGAAGTCGAAGCATCATAATGCTTCTTCTTGGTACTCAAGAAGCCTTTGCAGTTTCTCCTCCAATGGCCGGTCTCACCGCAATGGAAGCAAGCATCCATGGATTTGTCTTTTGCTATCTTAGGCGTTGGCTTAGGTGCCGCCTTCGCCTTCTTGGACTTTTTGTGGGATTTTCCAATCCCCTGGCTCGAAGTGTCCAGCAACAATTGCTTTCCCTTCCCCACAGTGCCCTCAGCAGTCTTCAACATGTTCAATAACTCCGCAAGGGAGCAATCTATCTTGTTCATGTGATAGTTCATCACGAACTGCGAGAATGAATCAGGTAGAGATTGCAAAATCAAGTCAATACTCAACTCTCATTCCAACTTGTGGCCCAGCTTCCCAAGCCTCTCTATGTACCCGATCATTTTAAGCACGTGTGACCCCACAGCAGTCCCAGATGCCATCTTACAACCAAACAGGGCCTTCGAGACCTCGTACCTCTCAGTCCGAGACTGAGAAGCATAGAGTTCCTTTAGGCAGACCATGATTGTGTAGGCGTCCATAGACTCATGCTGTTTCTGCAGTTCAGGTGTCATAGAAGCAAGCATGATGCATGTAGCATACCTACTGTCAGAACAGTACTTGTTGTACTTCTCGACAACATCTGCAGCCGAACCCTCAGCGGGCTTTTCCGGTAGGGCCTCGTCCAAGACATAGCCAATCTTCTCGTGCCTCAAAACGATTTTGAGGCTTCTTTCCCAATCGAGAAAATTAGTTTCGTCAAGCTTGTTTTCGATGATATAACGAAGGTTCAATTTCTTTGACATTTTATACAACAATAAATAACGATAGAATAAGTAAAAGCTCATTTATAGAAAACCCTAAATTTGCACTTAAAATTTTCCTAAGGTTTTACTCCCACTAGCCAACTATTCCCAATTGGCTTTCAAGAATCTAAATAATTCTTTAGTGGCTGGGATCCCATCTAGTTACTTCGATTCCCGACGAGGGCCGATCAACCGAGATAATTTCGACAGGTAGGTACTCCTACCAGTCGCATCGCATGCGACTCCCAGTGGCTGACTAGTCAACTCTTTGACACTTCACATCACCATGTGATAGTCAACCCCTTGTCTCTAAAATTAGACGGTCCTGACGAGGGCCAATTCCGCAAGATTTTAGTCGAGTCATAACCCAATATTCATGAGATCTCGTAACGATCATATCTCAATAATAACGATATACCCGTGGTAGGTCAACTCCCGACGAGGGCCGATCAATTGGAACCGAACAAGGGCTCTTCACCGTCATTATAATATTGGGAGACAATATTGGCTTGAGTTTTTGTGTGGGAATAATTCTAAAATTAATTCACTTAATTAATTTGGTTTAATTTTGGTCTCATCTACTATGTGCATATTACTACTATATCATATAAAGTAAAACATACACAACATTCCGCGCACAAAATAACCGGTATGATCATGGACTTTTCCTAGGTGCGGTTTCGAATACAAATGGACGAAACCGCGGGTCACAAAATAAGGGTATCTGCAACCGCCAATAGGATCTTTATTGATGTACGCCAATGGGTTCTTTATCTCTCCTTGGTCTTTAACTTCTTGCTCCATTCTTGTTACATAATAATTTATCTAATAATTCCACCCGCCACACACGGGGGGGGGGGGGAGCTAACGGGAATGGGATAATTGCAAAAAGTAAACTAGGTCACGTTCTTCATAACAGCCTAGGACAATTTTTCAAAAACCAACATAAAGAAAACATTCCCATCTATCCTATTGGTCGAGTCCATGATCAATCGGGGTCCACATAATCACATTATATCTACACATCTAATCCATACAATTTTATCTTATGAAAAAGATTAAATTCTAATTTTTAACTACTTATGCGTCTTTATTTTATCACGTCAAATAATTAAATAACTTTTAATTAATTATATGACTTAATCGAAAATTAAAATTAACATTTAATTTTAATTAAATTTGAACTTTTCAAAATAAAATTAAAATTATAAAGTCTCCTATTTGCTTCCTTTCCAAAACTAAATTTGGCTTAGGCCTGGCCAGTGGCCTAGGCCTAGGCCTTTTACAAATCAAATATTTGAAAAGGGCCTAGGCCTATTCCAAATCAAATATTTGGAAAGGCCAAATAATTTTGGTATAGGCCTGGCCACTTTCCAAAATCAAAATTTTGGAAGTGGCCTAGGCCTAGGCCTTTTACAAATCAAATATTTGAAAAGGGCCTAGGCCAATTCCAAATCAAAATTTGGAAAAGCCAACATGCATATGGTTTCCCAATGGCCCAAACTATTTGAACCATTGGTTGCCATATGACACAATTAAACAAACGAGATATCTATGCACAATAAATATCACAAAACGAAAAAGGGTCGATCTCCCCCATTGGAAGAAGACAGCCGACGGACGGCAGCCCGAAGACCACCGCCGCCGCCAGTCAGCCGAGCCCCCCATAAACACTTTTTTTTCGTTTTAACGTTTCATGATTTAATTCTTGCATCTATCGATTAAATACTACGCAATTAATTTATGCTTATTTCTTAAGCTCGATGTCAAGCTCTGATACCACTGTTGGGAAATCACTAGTTTAACGCATCGGAATTTAAAATTTGATTTCCTTTTCTAGATCGTTCTTCGTTTAATGCAATAAACACATTAAGTAGTTTGACGGTTATACCTCAGATGATCTATAATATCGTCGCTTTGACCGTCAACGGAGAGTAGTTCAGTGCGCAAGCCGTCCACGCGTCCGGCCTCTATCGCTAATCCACACGAACCCCTTGCCGGAATCCTCCTTGGATTGCTATCGGAAAACTCCGGTTGCTAGACCGGCCTTTTTCCTCCCTCACAAACTCACTATGGATTGCTCTCTATTTTACACAAGAACTATGAGCTCTTGCAATTGTGATGTACGAAAGAGCTTGACACCCACCTCTTATTTATAGTTAAAAGTGGCGCCCCACATGTGTGTAGGAGAAGAAAACATTTTCCCAATAAAATAAGGAAAATCAACTAGATTGATTTATCTCTTTAATTATAATTTATTTTGTCAATATCTTATATTGAATGTAATTATCTTATTACCATAAATCTATTTTTCCAAAATCAATCAATATCATATATTAATATTATGGCAATCTTATTAATTAAAGTGCACAATCCAAGTGTATCTCATACACTTAAATGTGGCGCCCCATGTGCCAAATAATTGGCTTCCGGAATATTCTTTAATTAATATAATTTTCATATAATTAATATCTTGTATTTTATTTATTCATAATAAATAAATACCACCATATTAATTTACCACCATAACCTTTTTAGTCTAGAGATAAACTTTCCTTATTTGGTTATCAACTATAACCGCATTTTAATCCAACTCGATGTTCATATGTGTGTGACCCGATAGGCTTCCGAATATGTTGGCCGTAGACATAAAGTGAAATTTACTAAAATGCCCTTCATACCTAACGATCACGGGATAGCGTCTAGAAACACACCGTGACCCCCAATCATCGGAAGAGTCAAAAGCAATGACTACTACCTTTCATGTGAAGCAGTTACCGTGTAACTTACAATCCTATCGCTGAATTAATATCCATACGATCGTATCTCGAGTGTCAATACATTGACGATCGTATCTTATAATCTGGATATCGTGCTCTCTCGGAATAACACATTTACTCCCACTTTGCAAAGAATCTCGAGAGCTAGACATTCCTTATAAGAAGGCCATTTCGGATATTCGATCCCAATCATAGGATACGCGTTTCCCGGATGACCAATCATGTATACTCCGCATGCTTCAATATCATACCCAATCACTACCGCATGATCGCCCCGTGGTTAGGAGAAATCTCAATAGTGTCAAAGCATGACAATCCACACCGTGATGCCATGAAGACTCCGGTCAGAAGGATAATTACACAACCGCCACATAGTGTGACACTTAATGTAAGTGGGTCAGTCTAACGTACGAATTCTCTAATACATGTCCACGTACAGTCCAAGTGTCCCTACACTTCGATAGACGATATCTATCCCTATCTTCTAAAAGATAGATGACATCCAATACGTGCTAGTCTGATTATACTATCAATGTCCCGTTTGATAATATGTAAGACTAGAGACATTTAAGTACCAACCTTGTTATTGTGATTAGAGATCTCATCAACCATAATCACTATCATGGTTTCTCTATCACGCATTGATACTAGGGACGTTACTATATATATACAACAAATAATATGAAGATAAACAATATATAATAACATAAGTGCTTTTATTAATCATAATAAAGTTATTACATGAACTAAATAGACTTTAAATGACCCGGCCCGGTCGGATCCGGTCCAACCCGATTGGGTTTAGGACCCCTTTCCAACAATTACGACTATGGTAGCCACTGGAGCAGATCAAGGAAAAGTAATAGACAAACTCAAGAAAGATTGGACCAAGGATAACAGGAGAAGAGCAAATCTCGACTTTGTTGCAAAAGACATGATTTTGAAGACTTTGGACAATAACATGTTCATGAGAATCAAAGACTGTAAAACAGCAAAGGAAATGTGGGACAAATTGGCACTAATCAATGAAGGATCAGAAACAGTCAAGGAAAACAAACTGTCTATTGCATAACAGAAATTTGAGAACTTCAAAATGAAGGCTGGAGAAACCATTGATCAAATGGACAATAGATTCTCAAGCATCATCAGTGAACTACAACAACTTGGACACACATATCCACAGAAAGAAGTGTGCCTGAAGATCTTGAGAGGCTTACCTGAAAGATGGAAGATCATTACATCAGTAATTAGAGGGACAAAAAATCTTGCAAACACTGACACCTTGACTGTGATGTCTCAACTAAAGGCTCATGAATTTTAGTTGAACGGCGAAGACAGTGCACCAGCAGGGGTACATAAGGCCGGTGCACTGGTTGCACCCCAACAAAGTCAAACAGCTTATTCAAACAACAAAGAGACACAGGAGCTGAAGGAACAGGTAGCTTTACTAGTTAAATGTTTTGATAGGTTTACCAAGAAAAAGCAATTTAAAGGAAGATCATCATCATACAAAAAGTCAAGCTCAAACAAAGACACAAATATGAAGGATGATGAATACAGATTCTTCAACTGCAAAAAGAAAGGCCATTTCAAGGCAGAATGCCCTGAAGAAAATAACAAAGATGAGGAGAAGAAGAAGTAAAAAACAGCTGAAAAGAAGAAAAGCAAGAAGGCACTCAAAGCTGAAACCAGCAGTGAAAAGAATGAAGAATCATCAGACAATGATTTAGATGATGATGAAGCTGAAAGCTCAGAAAATGAAAAAGCTTACCTATTCCTTATGGCTAAAGAATGTAATGAAACTGAGGTAACATCATGCTCATGCTCATCATCCAGTGCAACCATTTCTAACACTGCACAATCTTCTATTCTCCCACTAGATTCTACAAACATAATCCAAAATCTCATGAGTAAATTTGATGAAATTGAGTTGAATCATGAAATTCTAGAACATGAGTGTGAGAATCTAAGAAAGGAAAATATAAGATTAAAGAAAGAACTGGATAAAGTAAAAGCTGAACTAACTAGTAAGGAGACATAGTCAAATGATCAACAAACAACAGATGATCATACATCTGGTTGACAGACCAGCTGAGAAAATCCCCCTACCACTTAAGACAAACACTGCACCACTAAATGCACCAGCTTACAAACCCTCAAAAAGCTTTGGATCTAGATCTAGTCTTGGCTACAACAGTCAGGATGAGAATAGAAACAATGGACAACACAATTCTGAATCTAGGATCAACAATGGACCAAAGTTCAGGAAAGGACAGACCATAGTCTCAACCACTCATCCTACACCGGTGAAGTCAAACCCCATTGCAGTGAAACAACAGACCAAACCATCAATCCAGTTAACCAAAAGCAAAATCTTTCTGAAAGGTAAATGAATAATTTATCCTTCATAAGATGATTGGAATGTTGCACCTCCAAAATACAGAAAGAAACCATTTCATAATATGCAACATGTGTTTAAGAAAATCCAACCTAGGCATATTCCTATACATATAAAGCAACATGAACACAGGTTTCCCACTGCATTTGGAAAGTGAAAATGGATGCAAATGCACCAAAAATTAGAGAAAGGTATCAGAATACCTATTGTAGAAACATTAGAAGTTATTCTGCCATGCCTTATACCTATGAAGTTGATGACTTCAATTATCCAAAAAGAAGATCTTTTGGATACACATTAGGAGTAAGAGGCATGACTGCTAACAAGTATGGACCCAAACAGTGTTGGGTACCTAAACACAATTAATTTGTTTTGTAGGATGTCTGGTAAATAGACAGTGGATGTTCCAGACACATGACAGGAAACCAGGGATGGCTCATTGACTTTAAAGCTTTTGAAGGACCCAAAGTCACTTTTGGATGACTTCTCCAAATATATGAAGACTATATTCATGAACAATAAGAGAGAGACACTCAAAAAGCTACCAGATTTGCTGAGAAGAATTCAAAATGAGAAAGAACTGAAGATCATCAAGATCAGATCAGACAGATGCACTGAGTTTCTAAATGAAATTATCAGAACCTACTATAAAGAAAATAGAGTACTGCATCAACTATCAGCAGCAGGGACTCCACAACAGAATGGTGTAGCAGAAAGAAGAAACAGGACACTCAAAGAAGCAGTCAGAAAAATGATTGCAGAAGCATGCATACCAAAGAGATTTTGGGCTGAAGCAGCAAATACAGCATGCTATACTCAAACAGATCAATCATCAACAAATATCATGGAAAGACTCCATATGAAATATGGAATGGAAGAAAACTTAATATCTCATATTTGCATATGTTTGGATCAAAATGCTTTGTTTTAAACATGAATCAGTTGCATACTTTTGATGAAAAGGCTGATGAAGAAATCTTTATAGGATACTCAGACTCCAGCAAAGCATTCAGAGTACTCAACAAAAGAACTTTGGTAATAGAAGAATCAATTAATGTAGTCTTTGATGAGCCATACACAAATGGTGAAAAACTTCAAGAACATGAAGAAGCAGGACCAAGACAAGTCTATACGAATACAACAATACCAACTACTATCCTAAATCACAATTTTGGAAATCAAGATGAACCTCCAGTCAATACAACAGAAGAGGTACCGGTACAAGAGCATGAAGGGGATACATAAGCTGAAGTTATGGAAACACCAAGTGAAGAACAACGTCAACCTCCTCTCAATTGGCTAAGAGATCACCCTGTAGATCAAGTCATTGGAGACATTCACACAGGAGTCAGAACCAGAAGACAACTGGAGCACATGCTAACATGTTTCCTATCTTAAGTAGAGCCCAAAACAATAGATGATGAAATCCAAGATGTTGATTGGATTACAGCCATGAAAGAAGAACTAAATGAATTTGAAAGAAATGAAGTCTGGGAACTTGTTGACAGACCAGACATGGCCAACATCATTGGAACAAAATGGGTATTCTGAAACAAGATGGATGAACAAGGAACAGTTGTCAGAAACAAAGCAAGACTCGTTGCAAAAGGCTACTATCAAGCAGAAGGAATAGATTATGATGAGACATTTGCACTAATAGCAGGATTGGAAGCAATCAGACACTTTCTAGCATTTGCTGCACACAAAGACTTCAAAGTCTACCAGATGGATGTCAAAAGTGCATTTCTAAATGGACTTCTGGAAGAAGAATTATATGTGGAACAATCTCCTGGTTTTCAACTCAAAGGAAAAGAAGATAATGTATACAAGCTCAAGAAGGCTCTTTATGGACTCAAACAGGCACCCAGAGCCTGGAATGAAACTTTATCACAATTCTTGATCAATAATGGATTCAAGAAAGGAACTATTGATATGACTCTTTTCAAGCTAGAGGAAGGAACAAGTATATTGCTCATACAAATCTGTGTTGATGACATTATCTTTGGATCAGAAGATGAAAAGTTGTGTGAGAAATTTGCAAATCTAATGAAGAGAAAATTTCAGATGAGTATGATGTGAGAATTAAATTACTCTCTTGGTCTACAAGTAAAGCAAATGAAAGATGGCATTTTCATTAACCAAGCCAAGTACACAAAAGACTTGATTCACAAGTATGGTATGGATATAAGTGGCACATCAGATACACCAATGTGTGCAAGAGTTATTCTTGGAAAAGATGAAGCTAGAAAAGATGTTGATCAGAAAATGTATAGAGGAATCATCGGATCCTTACTTTACCTAACTGCAAGTAGACCTGATATAGCCTTTGGAGTAGGAGTGTGTGCAAGATTTCAAGCTCAACCGAAAGAATCACACCTACTAGCAGCCAAAAGAATAATCAAATACTTGAAGAATACCATCAATGTTGGAATTTGGTATCCAAAAGATGGAGGATTCAAGTTGATATCATATTCAGACTCTGACTATGCTGGATGCAAAATAGATAGAAAAAGCACCTCTGGAACATGTCAGATTCTAGGCACCAGACTAGTTTCATGGTTTACCAAAAAGCAAAACTCCATATCTACATCAACAGCTGAAGCAGAATATGTAGCAGCAGGCAGTTGTTGTGCTCAAGTACAGTGGATTAGACAACAGCTAAGGGATTATGGAATGGAGGAAAAGACAATTCAAATCATGTGTGACAACACAAGTGCCATATTACTGAAAATCTATTGTTGCACTCAAGGACAAAGCATATTGATGTAAGACATCATTTTATCAGAGATCATGTTGAAAAACGGGATGTAATTCTAATATACAAACCCACTGAAGATCAATTGGCTGACATCTTCACAAAAGCACTCAGTCATGAAAGATTTAGCATGTTGAGAACTGAGTGGGGAATGATTGAAATTGACTAAGTACTTAAGAGCAGCTAACTGGAGTAATCGGCTAAGTGACTTCACCAACTGATTAAACCTTTGCCATTACAGGAGATGTAGCAGGTAAGGCACTGGTACTTAGTGAAGTCAACTGCACTAATTTTTAGGAACAGTTATATACAGTAGCTCAGTAAAGAAGTCACTACAGCACTAAGTGACCAGCCAAGTCACACCACCGAAATACGAATTAAAGTCACCAGCAAACTAAAGTGTGAACTAAATCAGCTTAATACACATGGCAAATCAAGAAGTTATGGAAGATTGTATTGTGAAAGACACACGTGGAGATCTGTTTTTTTAATCGTGGAGGTAACTATATTATTCTTCTAATTACAACCGCCTCGATTCCCGGGATTTATCATTACTTGCACCCATTCACTCCCCCACTTCACTCAAATATTGGGATTTATATACACAAAATCACGCCATTACATCACAAAATCTTTCCATATTCAACCACGTTCACACTACACAAATCACCCTATATAAACCACACTTAGAGATTTTTTAGAATTCTTTATACTCTCTTGCAAATCATAAACCCTATTTTCTCTCAAACCCCAAACCTTGTCAAACAATGGCTTCATCATCTGCAATCTCTTCCACATAACGATTTTATGAAAAATTGATCATCACTGGATCGTTTTTTAAGCCTGAACCCTATCTATCCTTCCGTGATAATGACACACAAGCTCAACGCTTAGTTGATTGTTGTTCATATCTAGGGTTAATGACCTTCCTAAACCCCCTAATAACTGGAATATGCTTTGAGAACCTGATTGCATTTTGGAAAAATGCAAAGTTTGTGCCTAGCACCAAGAAGAGTGATCACGACTGCATAAAAAGCTCAATATTTGGGAAAGAAGCGGTCATCACGCCTGGTCTTCTAAACAGAATCTTACACCTACCCATGATAGGTCCGGCTAATGCAAAATCTGTAAAGATTGACATCAACAACTTCTGGGTTGAATAGCTACGAATCCCAAAAAGAACAGCAAAACCTACAACCTCCCAAGATCAGCACTCAAACTTCCATTTGCTGAGTTCACACCTATTATTACCAAGAACATCGAAGGCAGGAAAGGGTCGATGGAAAACTTGACGGAGGTACGGGTCAAGCTAATGGCAATAATCTATCAAGGTCTTCACTTTGACTGGGCAACATTTGTCTTCAATAGATTGGAAGACCATATTCAAAAGGAAATAGATCTATCAATCACGGCACCAAGCAAGGGTTTGCACAAGAAAGGTGATTTCTGAGAGAGGAAATCATATGGGTTTCCTCTTCAACACCTATTTGACACATTGAAAGTGAAACCCACAAATTTGTAGCCTCCACGCAAGTCCAAAGTGATGTTTACCTACATCAAGGCATCTCTGAAACCCAAACCCTCTACCGGAAGAAAAAGGAAAGCACCCGAAGGCAGTAGATCGGGGATGGGAAGATGAACCAGATCGTAAACGGCACAAGAGGACACCCTAGTGGTCAGTGCCAGCAATCTGGACAACCCAGTGGTGATCAGTGATGATACCACACCAAATGAGGAAGGGAAACAAGAGGACGTCACATATCTGGAAGAAGGTGAGGAAGGGTATGTCCTTACTCCATCTGAAGAAGAGGAGATAGATGACGAAGAAGAAGAGACATCTGAAGATGAAAAAGCTGAGACAGAGGAAGCACCGACAGACGGTGGTCATCTTGAAGATGATCAAGAAAGGATGGAGATTTCTGATGATGATCTGACACTCCAGGAGGTGATTCTCAGAAGCATCAACAAAGTTGACAAATGGCCGAGTGAGCCAGCTGATATAACTCACTCCGTTGAACCGGTCAACACCCCTAGCATTGATTAAGGGGGAAAAACATCAGAGAAAGTCACATCTCCAGCAGATGGATAAGCAAGCATCCCCCAGCAACCTCTCAATAACCCTGAGGTTAATGAAAATGAAAATGAAGAAGATGAAGAAAAGGAATGTAAGAAAGCAGAGAAAGAGGAAGAGAAGGAAGAAGCCACCACATATACTGAGGATGAGGAAGTGCACCAGAAAAGGTTGATCCAGAAAGACTGTTCAATCTGGATATCCAACCTTTGATTGTAGACATGGAAAATCAGTATCACAGAACGCAAAACCTGAAAGCTGCCTTAAGGAGTGATGCAACCTCCTTCAATCACAAAATTGAAGCCCTCATCAGTCACATTAAGATTCAAGATGAGGTCATGGAAAAACAGGGCAACTTTCTCTTCAATCTGCAACACCTCATCCCCTACCATGTACAGACCAATCTTGAGTTTCATGCTGACAAGATTGATAAAAGTCTCAAAACATTGGTGGATACTCTTAATGCTCATACTCATCAACTTCAACATCTGGATGAGGTTATGGAATATTCTGGACAACAGCTCGAGACCTTAAGAAATGTGACTAAGGCCAACAACAAAATTCTGGAGACAAGGTATGGTCCTCTCCCTGAAACTGAGGAAACAACTGCCACTCTTAAAGCACGTTTTGGTGCTGCCAAAAAGGGGGAAGGAAGCTCAAAGCCTGAAAGCTCCAGTGGAAATGAGGCAAGCCCGACTGACAAGGGCAAGGGCATCAGGTTTGAAGAAAAGAAGCAGTAGCCCTTATTATGAAGATTTACTTACTCAAATGCCTTTGATTTTCAAATAAAAAGATGCATTATCTTATTGCCCTTTAATGGATGAATAAAATTGTTGAGTTTTCATTCCATTTCTTATTATGAAAAATTTGGTACACTTATGTTCAGGCTTATGAGGGTTTTGGCATCATAAAAAAATGGGGAAATTATTAGGAACATTTTATTTTCTTTTGATGATGGCCATACTAGCTGTTATAGCTTGCCTGAAATAAGTTAGAATTCTCTGTATAAGTCTTTTCTTAGAGTCTGACTTGTTGTATAAGTTGATTCAGACAAGTATTGTACTAGTTGGTAAAATGACAAAGTAAAACAGAAAACCGGCAGAGTAAAGCCAGCCAAGTACCAGCAGAGAAGCATGAAGACATTATGGTCTGACTTATAACCAATGAAGTCTGTGATGACCTTAGATAAGTCTAAGTTACATTCCAAATGATGAAACTTAATGTTTAAATATGGTGTATATTGATCTCACATAAAACAAGGATCAGTGAAGTACAAAGATTCTCCTAAACTAAATGAATGAAGGAAACAATATTTCGGCAAAGTGAACTGACTTTCGGCTGAGTAATGACAAAGCGGTGAAGAAAGACCTATGCAGCAAAGTCAGAAAGATCACACAACCGTTCAGGGAACGGCCAAGTAAACTTCACTTAATCAGATTTTGAAATATGAAGAAGATTCAGAGGATCAAGCATTAAATACACAATTAATTGAGGATCAATCAAGGACAGATTTTCTGATAAACGTTTGAAGAAAAACACGATCACTAAAATCAAGGAGAATATAATTAAGGGGGAATCAAGAATAAAATCAAGGATTATTCCCTTCATTAAAATAGCCAACGGATGGAAATTCAAATCAAGGACTATCAAGGCTATAAATAGAAGGCATTGACAAATAAGAAAAATAAGAGAATAATCTACAAGCAGAAACTCTGTCAAATTAAAAAGCCTTCATCTGTGCTGAAAACGGAATATCTAGTGATCAACTCAAAACTCAGAACTACAATTTCAACATCAAGCATTGAGTCTGATCAACAAGTTTTGTGAATCAAATTCACTTCAATCAAGCAACTGAATCAGAGGCATCTGAGAAGGAGTTGTGTTTGTGCTAGCTGCTGAAGGATTTGTTCCCAATGAGCAGTGAAAGAGACTGAGTCACTGAAGCTGTTGCAGTCAGGGAGTGATAGTCTTGAAGATTGTGAAACTTGTGTAGTCAAGGACAATCAGGCTATTGTATCTGTGAAAACAATAGTGAAATTTCTCCAATCATCACAGGAGAAGAGTGGATTAAGGGATTACACCACCCTGAACCACTATAAACCTTGTGTATATTTACTTTCAGCAATTTACTTTACAGCACTTTATTTCATTGCATGCTATATATCAGTGATTACATAAACTACTTTGAAACAACATACTAAGAAGGGACTTATCCGCTGTCCAAAAGCTTTTAAATACAAGAAAAGTTTTTGAAACTCCACTATATTCATTCACCCCCCCTCCCTTCTGACTATAGTTTTACCCTTCTCTGGGACCAACAATTGGTATCGGAGCAGTGTTCCTTGTATCAGAACCTGTTCAGATCTAATTTATGATAACAAGAAGTTCATATATTTTCAAAGTCGTTTTCAAATTTGTGCTTTCTATATATATACATATCTTATTTGTACTTATGGATTCCTCAAATTTTATGTCAATGGTACCTGTTTTCAATGTCAACAATTTTGATGAATACAAAATAAGAATGTTGTCTCATCTTGCAGCAACTAATGAGGAGATGCTGGATGTAATTAATGATGTCCCAATCAAGATTATAACTATGGTAGCCACAGGAGCAGATCAAGGAAAAGTAATAGACAAACTCAAGAATGATTGAACCAAGGATGACAAGTGAAGAGCAAATCTCGACTTTGTTGCAAAAGACATGATTTTGAAGACTCTGGACAGTAACATGTTCATGAGAATCAAAGACTGTAAAACAGCAAAGGAAATGTGGGACAAATTGGCACTAATGAATGAAGGATCAGAAGCAATCAAGGAAAAAAACTGTCTGTTGCAAAACAGAAATTTGAGAATTTCAAAATGAAGGCTGGAGAAACCATTGATCAAATGGACAATAGATTATCAAGCATCATCAGTGAACTACAACAACTTGGACACACATATCCACAGAAAGAAGTGTGCATGTAGATCTTGAGAGGCTTACCTGAAAGATGGAATATCATTACATCAGTAATCAGAGGGACAACAAATCTTGCAAACACTGACACCTTGACTCTGATGTCTCAACTAAAGGCTCATGAATTTGAGTTGAACGGCGAAGACAGGGCACCAGCAGAGGCATATAAGGCCAGTGCACTGGTTGCACCCCAGCAAAGTCAAACAACTGATTCAAACAGCAAAGAGACACAGGAGCTGAAGGAACATGTAGCTTTACTGGTTAAACGTTTTGACAGGTGTACCAAGAAAAAGCAATTCAAAGGAGGATCATCATCATGCAAAAAGTCAAGCTCAAACAAAGATACAAAGAAGAAGGATGATGAACACAGATGCTTCAACTGCAAAAATAAAGGTCATTTCAAGGCACATTGCCCTGAAGAAAATAACAAAGATGAGGAGGCGAAGTACAAAACAGCTGAAAAGAAGAAAAGCAAGAAGGCACACAAAGCTGAAACCAGCAGTGAAAAGAATGAAGAATCATCAGACAATGATTCAGATGATGTTGAAGCTGACAGCTCAGAAAATGAAATATCTTACCTATTCCTTATGGCTAAAGAATCACTGAAATTGAGGTAACAACAAGCTCATGCTCATCATCAAGTGCATCCATTTCTAACACTGCACAATTTCTATTCTCCCACTAGATTCTGCAAACATAATCCAAAATCTCATGAGTAAATTTGATGAAATTGAGTTGAATCATGAAATTCTGGAACATGAGTGTGAGAATCTAAGAAAGGAAAATAAAAGATTAATGAAAGAACTGGATAAAGTAAAGTTGAAATAACTAGTAAGGAGACTTACTCAAATGATCAACAAACAGCAGATGATCATACATCTGGTGTTGATAGACCAGCTGAGAAAATCCCCCTACCAGTTAAGACAAACACTGCACCACTATATGCACCAGCTTACAAACCCTCAAAAAGCTTTGGATCTAGATCCGGTCTTGGCTACAACAGTCAAGATGAGAATAGAAAGAATGGACAACATAATTCTGAATCTAGGATCAACAATGGACCAAAGTTCAGAAAAGGACAGACCATAGTCTCAACCACTCATCCTGCACCGGTGAGGTCAAAACCCAGTGCAGTGAAACAGCAGACCAAACCATCAATCCAGTTAACCAAAAAAGCTTTCAGAATGGTAAAGGAAGACTTTATCCTTCAAAAGATGATTGGAATGTTGCACCTCTAAAATACAGAAAGAAACCATTTCATAATATGCAACATCTGTTTAAGAAAACCCAACCTAGGCATAAACCTAGACATGTGAAGCAACATGAACACAGGTTTCCCACTGCATATTGGAAAGTGAAAAAGGATGCAAATGCACCAAAAAGTAGAGAATGGTATCAGAATACCTCTAGTAGAAACATTAGAAGTTATTCTTCCATGCCTTATACATATGAAGTTGATGACTTCAATTATCCAAAAAGAAGATCTTTTGGATACACATTAGGAGTAAGAGGCATGACTGCTAACAGGTATGGACCCAAACAGTGTTGGGTACCTAAACACAATTAATTTGTTTTGTAGGATGTCTGGTACATAGACAGTGGATGTTCCAGACACATGACAGGAAACAAGGGATGGCTCACTGACTTTAAAGCTTTTGAAGGACCCAAAGTCACTTTTGGAGGCAAAGAAAACCCTGGTAAATTTAAGGGGGAAGGCATAATGCACAAGAACAACTTGATGATTCAAAATGTGGCCTATGTTAAAGGACTGAACTTCAAAACTTACTAAGTATCAGTCAATTTTGTGATAAAGGCTACAATGTGCACTTCAACAAGGAAGGATGCAAGGTGATTCACAGCCAAACCAAAATAGTTGTACTTGCAGGAACAAGAGAAGACAACATGTATGTAGTAGATTGGAAGACAGCCAAAGCAGAAACATGTCCGCTTGTCAAAAATAAACAATCAACCAGCTGGATTTGGCATAGAAGACTAAACCACCTCAACTTCAAAACAATCAACACTCTGTCAAAGAACAAGTTAATTGAAGGATTACCAGAGATCACATTCAAGAAGGAAAGTCTCTATGATGCATGTCAAAAAGGGAAGCAAATCAAAAGCTCATTCAGGTCAAAGCCCTATCAATCAACAACAAGAATCTTACATCTATTGCACATGGATCTTTTTGGACTAGTCACACCAGTTAGTGTAAGTGGAAAGAAATACACTCTAGTAGTGGTGGATGACTTCTCCAAATATACCTGGACTATATTCATGAACAAGAAGAGAGAGACATTCAAAAAGCTACCAGATTTGCTGAGAAGAATTCAAAATGAGAAAGAACTGAAGATCATCAAGATCAGATCAGACAGAGGCACTGAGTTTCTGAATGAAAATACCAAAACCTACTGTGAAGAAAATTGAGTACTGCATCAACATCAGCAGTAGGGACTCCACAACAGAATTGTGTAGCACAAAGAAGAAACAGGACACTCAAAGAAGCAGTCAGAACAATGATTATAGAAGCATGCTTACCAAAGAGATTTTGGGCTGAAGCAGCAAATGCAGCATGCTATACTCAAAACAGATCAATCATCAACAAAAATCGTGGAAAGACTCCATATGAAATATGGAATGGAAGAAAACCTAATATCTCATATTTGCATATGTTTGGATCAAAATGCTTTGTTTTAAACAGGAATCAGTTGCATACTTTTGATGAAAATGCTGATGAAGCAATCTTTATGGGATGCTCAGACACCAGCAAAGCATTCAGATTACTCAACAAAAGAACTTTGGTAATAGAAGAATCAATTCATGTAGTCTTTGATGAGCCAAACACAAATGGTGAAAACCATCAAGAACTTGAAGAAGCAGGAACAAGACAAGTCTATATGAATACAACAATACCAACTACTATCCTAAATCACAATTTTGGAAATCAAGATGAACCTCCAGTCAATACAACATAAGAGGTACTAGAACAAGAGCATGAAGGTGATAAACAAGCTGATGTTGGGGAAGCACCAAGTGAAGAACAACTTCAACCTGATCTCAATTGGCTAAGAGCTCACCCTGTAGATCAAGTCATTGGAGACATTCACAGAGGAGTCAGAACCAGAAGACAACTGGAGCACATGCTAACATGTTTGCTATCTCAAGTAGAGCCCAAAACAATAGATGATGCAATCCAAGATGCTGCTTGGATTACAGCCATGCAAGATGAACTAAATTAGTTTGAAAGAAATGAAGTCTGGGAACTTGTTGACAGACCAGACATGGCCAACATCATTGGAACAAAATGGGTATTCAGAAACAAGATGGATGAACAAGGAACAATTGTCAGAAACAATGCAAGACTAGTTGCAAAAGGCTACTCTCAAGCAGAAGGAATAGATTATGATGAGACATTTGCACCAGTAGCAAGATTGTAAGCAATCAGACTCTTTCTAGCATTTGCTGCACACAAAGACTTCAAAGTCTACCAGATGGATGTCAAAAGTGCATTTCTAAATGGACTTCTTGAAGAAAAAGTATATGTGGAACAACCTCTTGGTTTTCAACTCAAAGGAAAGGAAGATAAAGTATACAAGCTCAAGAAGGCTCTTTATGGACTCAAACTGGCACCCAGAGCCTGTTATGAAACTTTATCACAATTCTTGATCAATAATGGATTCAACAAAGGAACAATTGATAAGACTTTTTTCAAGCTAGAGGAAGGAACAAGTACATTTCTAGTACAAATCTATGTGGATGACATTATCTTTGGATCCGCAGATGAAAAGTTGTGTGAGAAATTTGCAAATCTAATGAAAAGAAAATTCAGATGAGTATGATGGGAGAATTAAATTACTTTCTTGGTCTACAAGTAAAGGAAATGAAAGATGGCTTTTTCATTAACCAAGCCAAGTACACAAAAGACTTGATTCACAATTATGGTATGGATACAAGTGGCACATCACATGCACCAATGTGTGCAAGAGTTATTCTTGGAAAAGATGAAGCTGGAAAAGATGTTGATCAGAAAATGTATAGAGGAATCATTGGATCCTACTTTACCTAACTGCTAGTAGACCTGATATAGCCTTTGCAGTAGGAGTGTGTGCAAGCTTTCAAACTCAGCCTAAAGAATCACAATACTTGAAGAACACCATCAATGTTGGAATTTGGTATCCAAAAGATGGAGGATTCAAGTTGATATCATATTCAGACTCTGACTATGCTGGATGCAAAATAGATAGAAAAAGCACCTCTGGAACATGTTAGATGCTAGGCACCAGACTAGTTTCATGGTTTAGCAAAAAGCAAAACTCCATATCTACATCAACAGCTGAAGCAGAATATATAGCAGCAGGCAGTTGGTGTGCACAAGTACTGTGGATTAGACAACAACTAAAGGATTATGGAATGGAGGAGAAGACAATTCCAATCATGTGTGACAACACAAGTGCCATATCTATTACTGAAAATCCAATGTGGCACTCAAGGACAAACCATATTGATGAAAAATCATTTAATCAGAGTTCATTTTGAAAAAGGGGATGTAATTCTAAGATACATACCCACTGAAGATCAATTGGCAGACTAGGATGTCTCTGAGGAGGGTTCCACTTCCCAAGCCGATTTTGTATCAGAACTACTAGACAAAGATCTTGCCGCTATGGTAATTTTCCTTGCCTTTATCTCTATTGTTTCTTCTTGCCATTATCTTCTACCATACTGACCCTGTTTATCTTCTGTCAGGTCGTTAAGGTGGGGAAGGAAGTCTTGAATAGACTTGAAAGCTTCTCTTCCCAGAAGAGTTCTCTAGATAAACGGATCTTTGAACTCTCAGCTAGCCACCAAAAACATAGGGGCGAGTCTTTGTCTAAGGATCAGCAGATCGTTGATCTTGAGAAGATTATGCATGCCCAGCAGGTCGAGTTACAAGAGCTACGAACCGGTGGTGCTGAACGGGAGGAGGCCCTGAAAAAACTCCGAGCTGATCGTAACGGACTTGAGGCCACGATACCTACGCGGATCGCCCAAGCTATTCATGACTACAAGAGCTCTTTTCACCTGAAAGGGGCCTTAAAAGTTCTACTTGGCCCAATCTTAAGTCATAGGCACACCCTGGGTATGGACCAGGCCAAGGAGCAGTGTCCTCAGCTGGTCATCGAGAGTCTTCCCTATTGGGGGCACCGCAAGCCTGGCAGTAACAAGCTCTATGAGGCTCGACTTAGAGAGTTTCAGGCCGCTGAAGACCTGGCCAAGAAGTATGCCCGCAGACCTGCTGCTCAGCAAGCCAGTGCGTCTTCAGCTCAACCTTCTGGTTCTTCCTCCGATCAGCCTTCTCAACAAGATCATATTGCTGACTATTAGGCTTAGGCATTTATTTTTCCTTTTTTGAAAAACTTGTAATAATTCTTAACTTTTGTGCCCTTTAGGCACTTGTTCTATAATGACTTTTTTCTCTTTTAGCCCTTTGTTTTTGTTCTATTTTTCGCTTTTGTCCGAGTCTTTGCTTTTATTCAAGCGTAACTTAGGGTCCTTTACCCCTTAAAGTACATTATTTAGAAACTTTGCTTTTTGAATGATGTACTTTAGTATAAGCTTTGATCGTCTGTCCTGTAGACTTAGAAAGTTTGATTATTTCTAATTTTTGAGTTTATAATGCATCTCTGTTCTGATCGTTTGTCCTGCAGATTTAGAAAGTTTTTTGAATTTTCTATGTTTATAAGTTCTGATCATCTGCTTTGCAGTTAATAATGGTTTCTACCCAATTTTTAGTCTTCCTTGCAGCTCAGTTCATATGGTTTGTCTCACAGAGTTGCTGAGTTTGCCTTAGCAAACCTTTTCTGAGTCCGACCTGCGGCTCAGTTCACGTGGCTTGTCTTGCAGACATATTGAGTTTATCTTTTGCAAACTTTTTCTGAGTCCGACTTGAGGCTCAGTTCGTGGGGTCTGTCCTACAGACTAATTGTGTTTGTTCTTTGAAAACTATTTTTGACTCTGACCTGCATCTCAGTTATGATCGTCTGTCCTACAGACTTATGGAGTTTGTCCATGGCAAACCTTTTCTGAGTCCAACCTGCGGCTCAGTTCGTATAGTGTGTCCTGTAGACTTATGGAGTTTGTCCTTCTCAAACTTTTCTTCCTTTTTTTTTTGAGTCTAACTTCTGGCTCAGTTCATATGGTCTATCCAGCAGAATAATGGAGTCCTTTGCAAACTTTTTCTGAGTCCAACCTGCGGCTCAGTTCGTATGGTCTATCCTACAGACTAATTGAGTTTGTCTTTTGCAAACTTTTATCAACCGTATAAAATAAATAATGCACATGTGCAAAATAATAATTTATTATAAAAATTGATGTTTAAATATATCTTATTTGGATATAAAATTTAAACATAAAAAAGGCATAAATAAAGTCTGGAACCTGTCCTAGACATAAAATTTCCTTAGATTGGTTGCATTCCAGTTGCGTGGTATGGTCCTGCCAGTTGCATCAGCCAGCTGATATGCTCCTTTTCCATTCACCTTGACCACTTTGTATGGGCCATCCCAGTTCGGGTCAAGTTTTCCATGAGGTCCTTGTCTGCTGACCTTATTCTTTTTGAGCACTAAATCTCCCTCCTTAAAGTATGAGTGTTTAACCCGGGAGTTATAGTATTGAGATATGCGCTATTTATACTTGGCCATTCTAATAAGGGCCACATTCCGAGTTTCCTCCAGGTCGTCTTTTGAGTGCCTGAGCTCAGTTAGCAGTAGTTCTTCAGAATAGAGCACTGATCGTGGCGACGATCTCGGCCGGGATTACAGCCTCACATCCGTAGGCTAAGCTAAATAGAGTTTCTCTGGTGGTTGAGTTGGGTGTTGTTCTGTTTGCCCATAAGATATTCGGCAAATACTCGGTCCAGTTTTCTCCTTCTTCTTCTGGGCACATCGTCAACCCAGTTTGGATCTGTCTGTTGGTCTGTTCGACCTGACCATTAGCTTGAGGATGACCAACAGACGTAAAGTGTTAAGTAATGTGCAATTCGGCACACCATTCCTTGACAATTTTGTCTTCGAATTGAGTCCCATTGTCGAAATTAAGGTCTTTTGGATTCCATACCTGCATACTATGTTCTTTCATAGAAATTTTTGTATCTACTACCCGGTTATGGTAGTCAGTGGTTTGGCTTTAACCCACTTGGTGAAATAGTCCACTACTATTATAAAAAATCGAACATTTTTGGGAGCTCGTGGTAGTGGTCCCACTAGATCTTCCCCCTACTGATCGATTAGCCATGTGGAAACCACTAGAACCATGTCTTGAGATGGCTGATGTGACAGATTATCATGCACCTGGAACGATTTACACTTTTCCACTAACTCTTTGGCATCTTCCAACATTGTTGGCCAATAGTAGCCGAACAGCTGCATTTTCTAGCTAAGGTCCGAGCTCCAGGATGATTCCCACAAATTCCCAAGTGTATCTCTCTGAGAAGGTAGTTCCCTTCTTCACTTGTTGCGCACCTAAGCCATGGTGCAATATACGACCTGCGATCGAGAACGTTCTCGAACAGAGAGTACCTCGTTGATAGGAGTGTCATCTTTCTTTCCTGGACTTTGTCTTGAGGGAAGATGTTATCTCTAAGATAGGACACCATGGGGTCCATCTATGTACCGGCTTTCTGGATCGGCTGGACAAGCTGTTGATCGTAGCTTCTTTCTTTAAGGAGTTCCACTAGCACTTTTCTGTCTGACACAAAGTTTGATGCCAGCTTTGATAAGGCGTCTGCTCTTCGGTTCTCTATTCAGGGTATTCGGTCAACCTGGACCTGTTGAAAATTTTCCAATATAGACCGAACCATAGTTAGGTATTTCTTCACGGGCTCCTCTTTAGCCTCATACTCCCCATTTATGTGGTTTACCACGAGTTGTGAGTCACTATAGACTTGTAGACTATCTTCTCCAAGTTTTCTTGCTAATTTGAGCCCTATAATTAAGGCCTTGTACTCCGCTTCATTGCTGGTGGCTTGAAATCCAAACCGTAAGGCATAAGGGAACTCTTCCCCTTTTGGACTGACGAGCAGGAGGCCTGCCCGTGCCTCGTCTTTTCTTGCTGCACCATCCACATATAACTTCTATTTGCCCTCTTTTTGTTTAGGCTGATCGTCTTCTAGTTGAACATCTATCCCTTCCACGAAGGCTTGTGCTTTGATGGCAGTTCAGAGACGAAAATCAATGTCTTACTTTGCCAGTTCGATGACCCTGGTCTACCTAAGATTTTCCTTAATGGCTGATCAGTGATTACCGTGATTGGATTTGCCTCGAAGTAAGGTCTTAACTTCCTAGAGGCATACACCAAAGCCAATGCTAATTTCTATGCATTTAAATATCTGACCTTTGGTCCATGGAGTGCTTTATTTACATAGAAACCTGGAATATGCTGTCCATTCTATTCTTTAACCAGTACAGTGCTCTACGCTTCTTCAACTACTACCAAGTTGACATAAAGGTTCTCCTTCCTGAGGAGCTGTTAACGTCGTCAGTTTGACCAAGTATAACTTCAGTTCTTCGAGGGCCTTTTTACTTTCCTTGTCCCACCGGAAAGTGTTGAAATAGTGTCTTAAACCCAATCGGGTTGGACCGGATTCAACCGGGTCAGATCATTTCTATTTTTTATTTATGTTTGTACAAATATTAAATGTCTTTTCTGTTGTCATATATTTGTTCTTTTACGGAATCAATTATGAATTGTTATATGATAACGTCCTTAGTATTAGACTGTGATATAGAAACCATGATAGGTGATTATGGTTGATGAGATCTCTAATCACTTTAACAAGTTTGATACTTAAATGTCTCTAGGCTGATGTACTATTGAACAGGGCATTGATAGTACAAATAGACTAGCACGTATTAGATGTCTTCTGTCTTTAAGGGCAGGGATAGATCTTGTCTATCGAAGACACTTGGACTGTACATGGATGTGTATTAGAGAATGAGTACGTTAGACTGACCGACTTACACAGATAAGTGTCACACTATGTGATGGTTGTGTAATTATATGTTGGTCCCTTGGAAAGTCTAACACAAGTTTAGAGGGGGGGTGAATAAACTTGTCACCAAAAACTAGATTATCACAATTAAGGTTCAGTTTTAACTTGTGTGGAGTTAAGCCGACAAAGCTGAGTTTAAGTCAAACTGACTTATGACAAAACTGAGTCAACCGGCAGTGGATATAAGTTTTAGCCTTTATCTGGATCTTGTTGATTCTATAAGAAAAAGCTGAGTGTGCAAAACTGAATTATGGTGAATGTCAGTTTGTGAACTGTGTATGCTTATAACAATCAGTTTCAGTATGCTGGATAAACAAATATAAATGCTATAAGAGTAAATAACATAAAGTAAATGCATAAAGTAAGTAGAGCAAGAATTATAGTGGTTCCAGGTGGTGTAATCCTATCAGTCCACTCTTCCCCAGTGATGTAGGAAGAAAATTCCACTAGAACTTCTTGAGGTACGCAGTTACAAAAAGTCCTATATGATAGTCCTTGACTAATCCCTAGTGTCACTATCTAAACAACTAAAAAACATGTTGGATTGCTGCTCTTCAACTGCTTGAGCCACTGGTCCTTAGAGGATTGTGTTGCCACTTCACCAGCTATAACCACAAACACAGTCTACCCGACTGCAAATGTCACAACTGTCCTTGGCAACTCCTTGACTGGATTGCTTCACAGTCTAAACCTTTGATTAAGAATAAAAGTTGGGCTGAGAATCAAAAAATTGATTCTTGCTTGTGGTTCTTCAGAGTGTCAAAATCTGGATATGATCGATGCAGCTTGAACACTTGAAGAAATTCTAGATATGATTTTGTTGAGTGCAAATATTGGTAGCAATTCGAATGAACTAGACTTGTGCACAAAAATGCTTGTAATCTTGTTAATTTGGTGTTTGATCCCTGATGCCAAGTCCTCAATTTATAGTGTGAGGTCTAACGTTCATCTTGCTTGAATTTGAAATGAATCAACGTCTATATTTTCATATGTCAGCTGTCAGTGACCATTCTAACATGTCAATTCTTCATCCAATAGAATTCCTTGATTTGCAACGTTCGAATGTACTTTCAGTTGCTTGGATGGATTACTATAAAACTGAGTGTCCTTATCAGTTTTATACTGAGTATGTCAGTTTTCAGTTTGTTAACTGACTTAGAGCATTAACTGAGTTTTTACCCTTCTTCAAAACATCAGTACTCTATTTATCTGATTTTATGTGACTGAATCAGTTTACACCATTTCTTTTACAGATCATCTAAGATATCATTGTCCTTATAATACTTAGGTCTTCTTTCAAGATCTAGAAAGTCAGTTTAGGCCATCACAGACTTACCTAAATTCTAACTTTACAGTCTCGGCTTAAAATCTTCATAACTAAGTTTAAACCCTCAGTTCTTCAATCTTCCTTAACTGAGTCTATGACCCTCAGTTCTTCAAATATTGAGTTTGTTCCCTTAGCCTTCAGTTATAGATAAGCCAACCGAGTCTTTGTCCCTCAGCGAACTTACCTTCTTCAGTTCCGAGTGAGCTTCAGTTCTAGGTGTATATCTTCAGTTTTAAGTTAAGTTCCAGTTTTTTAGATGATTTCTAGTATTTAGTTTTACGACACTTCTATCTATTACAATGCTTGTCTGATATAACCTATAAAATTATCAGACTCTAGTACAACTTATACATTCAGTTCTAGACATCTTTTAGCCTTTCACTATAACATCTAGTTTCAGCACTTAATCAATGGGGTGTAAACAAACATATTCTTCAATAAGATGAATCATCATCAAAACTAAATTTTATTCCCAAAAATTTCCCCCTTTTTGATGATGCCAAAACCCTCCTTAAAAGAAATTGTTAAAGATAATAACAATGCTAAATAATGTAAAACTGGAAACTGGATTTCATTAAGAGTTTAAAACTGGAATAGTTACACGGTTGATAAAAATAACTGAAATAGGATCTAAACAACTATTCCTTGTGTAACTTTGATAAACTTCTGTTCCATATCGTAAAGACGATATTCTTGTTCAATCTTTGTATCTTCCTTGTTGAAGGTTTTGAGATAGTCCACTTGACTTGTAAGTTTCCACTTCCTCCAAAGAAATAACATAGGAAGGTGTCTTTCACCCTTGTAGTAATCTTCAAATTCTGAAATATCAGCTTTAAGATGTTCTCCCTTATCTTTGATTTGAAGCCTTTCTTCAATTATCTTGAACTTCTTGTAATATGCCATCTTCTGATTGTGAAAATTATCAGATAAGAAATAGGCAAGAGATTTTTCATAAGTTTTGTGCTTGTACTTTGTTTTGACATGGCTGTAATCAGCAACATAATTCATCCATAGATCCATTGTAAGAGTAGATCTTCTTTCTTCAGGATGACTGTACTTGGCAATGAACTGTTCATCAGTGAGTTCTACAACATCCTTGACATAAGGATCTGCTGCTGATTTGCATTTCTTCAATTCTGTCAATTCAGCTTCAAAGCTTCAGTTTTTCTTCACATATCTTCTGCTTTTCTTTCTCTACTTCCCCCTTTTTGGAATTATACAAATCATTGATCAGTTGATATGTTGCCTTCTGATCTGTTGACATATCTTTCTGAGAGGTGAGAACTTCATTGAGCTGAGTTTCTAGACCATAAATGCATTGATTTAGGTGGCATTCGGCTTGAGCATGAGTTTCTCTATCTTCCATGGTTGTAACTTCAAGTTTTTCCTTGAGACTGAGAATCTCTGAAACAGAATTTGAAGTGGATTTCTTGATAGTATCCAACTTAGCATGAGCTGATACATCAGTTTTCTTTCTGTAATCCAAGTAACTATAAATATGTGATAGAAGACCATTGTAATCATCCTTTTGGTTGAGCATAATCTTCAAACCTTCTTGTACTTTGTGTAATTCGTCTGTTGTAAGCTTCTCAGATGGATCTTCTTCTTCTGTTTCTTGGATTTTAGACTGACTGGCATCCTCAATTATCATCAGTTATTTATAATCATCAGCTCTGGCTTCTTCTTCTTTATTGTCAGTAGTCTGATTTCCAACTGGAAATTCTTCTACCTGAGTATCAGTTTGCATAGATTGGAGTTCAGGTTGAAATTCTGAGTGCAAAACTGTACTCTTTTCAGTCTTCTTCCTTGAATCATCATCATCTCTATCATCATCTTTCTTCTTTAAAACATCCTTGGGTATAGATAATGTGGTTGATTCAGTTCTCTGAGCTATCTGTTTGAATCTATTGTAGCAGTTGGTGAGAAACTTTTCCATAGGAAATAGGGCATATAAATTTGGGATTTCATGTTTCTCCAACAATAGTTTCTCTTCAGTTTGTAGAGTAGCTTCACGAGAATCTTCAGTTTGGAGCTTTATCTTCATCAGTTTGATAATATTTTCGGCATCGAAAATGAACTCATTTGGATGCTAAGTTACATGTTCCTCTTGCTCAACATGCATAACGGAAACTTGTTTCTCAGATTTTGTGCTTAAGTTGAGAAACAATTCCAGGAACCAAGGCCTTCAGCTTACATTTCTCAGTTGTCAGTTGTTGTTCCCCCTCAGTTGGTGCTGACTGACTTGAAGTACCGGGGTACAAACAACGTACAACTGATTTTCAACTTGTGTCTCAGCTTTCCTTTTAATTCCTTGCAGCTGAGCGATCTGCTGGGATACACTTTGCCTATTGGCTTCGGGTTGGGAAGTCTTTGATGTTTCCTTCCTAGAAGGAGCTTGTGCTGCACCTGTTGCAGATGCATCAACAGTTTGAGTTTGCTTCTTCCCACCACTGAGTCTTTCCAAATAATATTGAATCACTAAGCTAATTGATTTCTTCAGTTGAAATCTTCCTTCAGTTTGTCTTCCTTCACTTTGGGCTCTGCTGACACTTGCTAATTCAACCAAGTGTTGTTGCTTGATCTGATTGAAAATGTACCCTGTCCAATTGAACTCAAATCCATCCCAAATGATGTTTTCACATCATGTGTTTTTTGCCCTTTGTGTTGGGTTTGCCATGGTCTAAGAGTGGAAAAGATTCTGTTTTTGTGGTCGTTGATAGATTTTCTAAGATGGCACATTTTATTGCATGTAATCAAACTAATGATGCTTCTCATATTGTTGATTTGTTCTTTAAAGAGATTGTTAGATTACATGGTGTGCCTAAATCGATCGTGAGTGATCGTGACGTTAAGTTTGTGAGTCATTTTTGGCGTGTTTTGTGGATGCGTTTAGGTACTTCCCTGTTATATTCTACAGCATTCCAACCTCAAACTGATGGCCAAACAGAAGTTGTTAATCGTGTTTTGGGTCAATTGTTGCGTGTGGTCATTAAAAAGAATTTGAAAAATTGGGAGTCTTGTTTGCCCTATGTGGAATTTGCATATAATCGTTGTGTTCATTCTGCCACTAAATATTCCCCCTTTGAGCTTGTGTATGGGTTCAACCCCAGTGCCCCCTTCGATTTTGTTCCCCTACCCTCTGGTATGCAGGTTAGCTTGGATGGTGACAAGAAGGCTGATTTGGTTCGTGAGTTGCATGAAAAAGCCAAGTTGCACGTGGAAGCTCAAACTGAACGCTACAAAAGGCATGCAAATAAAGGCAGAAAGGAGGTTATTTTTGAAGCTGGAGATTGGGTGTGGTTACACTTGCGGAAGAACAGCTTTCCCAACAAGCGCAAGTCCAAGTTGCATCCACGTGGCGATGGTCCGTTTGAAGTGTTGGAGCTTGTTAACAACAACGCTTACAAGATAGGCATTCCTGGTGATTGGGGAAAGAGCAATACATTCAATGTGGTTGATTTGACCCCGTTTGACAACCCTTATGATCTGAGGTCAGATCCTTCTGAACTGGGAGGGAATGATGTGATCCACGATGATGTTCCGGATCCACTTGCCCCTTTAGCTACACCTGATCCACTTATCATCCGAGATGGGCCAATGACAAGACTTCAAAAGAGAAGAATGCGTGAAGGCTTGGATTTGCTAGTTTCTAAGGTCCAAGAAGAGTGTGGATCGACAAAGCTTGAAGATGGGGCGTCCATACAGCCCGTGAAGGCTATCGTTTGCATCAGTGGGCTTGAGAAAGCCGAATAAACTCTCTTATGTTAATTATTGCTGTTTTTAGGATTTAAAATGCCAAAAGCCCATTAGGGAAGGTGCCTGTATGATACTATATTGGGTTAAGTATTTATTTTCAGCAAATAAGAGTCATTTGGGCTCCACAGAGTCAAGTTAGGTCCATCAGAAGATAAAGTGGCGAATTTTACTTGTAAAATGTCCCACATTGCTTAGGTTTTCTATTTTCATTATGATTGTGGCCTATAAATGGCAAACTAGGAGCACATTCTACAAACAGTTAAACTTTGAGTGAAATATATTTATTTGAGTTCTTTTGAACTTGTGAGTATTCTTTAGTAGAGTATTCAAACCCGAACTTATCAATGTCGTGAGCATACCTTGTGGCATTCACAAACCGAGGTTCTTAGATACAAGGATATCTAGGGGTCGAGGTCCTTAATCCAAGGTTCTTAGGTACACGGATACCTAGGGGTCGCGG
Source organism: Gentiana dahurica var. dahurica (assembly GCA_024500145.1). Classification (NCBI taxonomy): domain Eukaryota; kingdom Viridiplantae; phylum Streptophyta; class Magnoliopsida; order Gentianales; family Gentianaceae; genus Gentiana; species Gentiana dahurica. The sequence goes on along the minus strand of CM044899.1, from coordinate 68,814,525 downwards.
AGCTCGTTTCATTGTTCCTACAATCAAATCATTGGGCAAATTCAGAATTGAGCCTCCTCGGTTCACTTCAGCATGTCTGCTGATCCATCTACTGAGAAGACCAAATTCAGTTTTGAGGTCCTTGATATGTGTATAACTGCTGCTGGCTGCTTTGAAGCTAAAATCTTCTTAAGAAAAGATTCCTGCTTGAGTGGCAGACAGGCTAGCTCAATTGATTTCACTAGAGGATCTTTGAAACCAAAAAGCTATCTGATAATGTCTTCATTGATGAAAATCATCTGTCCATGAACCCTTGTTAGCAAAGAACTTCAGCATCATCATATTTTCCCAAAATTGCAGTAGACCTTCCAAGTCCATATCTTGCTGCAATTCTGCTTCCAGCAGGTTCTTTAAACCTTGTAACCTTCCTATCTTCCCACTTATATGACTGGAAAGAAGGGTATTACCACACATTTCTTCAAATTCTCTAAGTGTGAACGTATCAGGGTTGGAAATTAACCGTTCTTCTTGAGTTTGTTTTGATGCTGCCATTTTTGAAATAGTTTAAGAGAAAATTTCTGGCTTATTTGGAGAGAAAAGGTTTAATTTTTCTTTTGTAAGGAGAGAGTATGAAAATGGTTGTATATATGAGAAATGACGGTTGGTGATTTGATCCACGATCTTCTGAAAGATTTTGTACAAATTCTCAAATTCCATCATGGTTTGTATAACCGATGCTTGTACTAGCTGACATATTGGGGGTATACACGCTACAAATTTTGACATAAACGGCGGTAATTAATTGCGATGAAACTGTTCTAAGTTTTATCCGTTCCTTTATTGACTTTGTGGGTAAAACTGAAATTGAAATTAGTTTAACAGAAGTGTTGAGTTCCATCAAATCTTCAGTTCAGTTAGTCCATTTGAGATTGTTGATATCAATGACTAGTCTGTCAAGTGAGCGCACCCAGCATGACCAAGATCAATCCTGTTGGTCCCTTGGAAAGGCTAACACAAGTTTAGAGGGGGGTGAATAAACTTGTCCCTAAAACTGGATTTAAAGCAACTTAAGGTCAGTTAAAAACTTGTGTGGAGTTAAGCTGACAAAGCTGAGATTAAGTCAAACTGACTTAAGTTGAAACTGAGTCAACCGGCAGCGGATATGATTTTAGCCTTTTTCTTGATCTTTTTATTCTATTATAAAAACTGAGTGTTGTGAACTGAATTCTGGTGAATGTCAGTTGTGACTGTGAGGTGTATAACAATCAAGTATGACAATGCTGTAAGTAAATGCTGAATAAATAAATAAATGCGTAAAGTAAGTAAGGCGGATATTATAGAGGTTCCAGGTGGTGTAATCTTGTACGTCCTCTCTTCCCCTGTGGTGCGGAGGAAAATTCCACTAGAAATTCTTGAGGTGAACTGTTACAAAAAGTCCTAAACAATAGTCCTTGGCTAATCCCTAGCTTCACTATCTAAACAGTTGTAGAACAGGTAGAATTGCTGCTCTTCAAATGCTTGAACCACAGGTCCTTAGAGGGTAGGATTGCCTCTTCACCAGCTACCACCACAAACACAGTCTACCCGACTGCATGTCACAACTGTCATTGGCGAAACCTTCCCGGTTTGCTTCACAGTCTAAAACCTTTGATGTAGAATCAAGGTTGGGCTGAGAATCAATAAGTTGATTCTTGTTTGTGCTTTTTCAAAGTGTTGAATTCTTGAAAAATTCCTTGTAGCTTGAACACTTGAAGAAATACTAGATATGATCTTGTTATAGTTCAGAGATGATAGCAATTCGAATAGAATAGACTGATGCACAAAATTGCTTGTTGATTCTTGTATATGCTATGTTCTATATATTTTGTTGTTGGTGCAAAGTCTTCTATTTATAGTGTGAAGTCCAACGTTCATCTGGCTTCAATTTGAATTGTATCAACGTCTATCTTGCAACGGCTATATTTTCTGACCGTTCTGCTGTGTCAGTAACTCATCCATTGAAATTGTTTTCTTTACAACGTTCGAATGTACTTTCAGTTTGTTGGATGGCTGACTTATAAAACTGAGTTTCCTTATCAGTTTTATACTGAGTTTTCTTTTGTCAGTTTCCTAACTGACTTGAAGCATTAACTGAGATTTTACTCTTCTTCAAATATCAGTACTCCTGTTTTCATCTGATTATAATTGACTTAATCAGAGTACACCATGATTCATTATCATCTAAGAATTCATTGTCCTTATGATTCGTAGGTCTTCATACAAGATCCATAAAGTCAGTTCAGGTCACCACAATCTTGCCTGAAGTCCAACTTTACAGTCTCGACTTGTAATCTTCATAACTGAGTTTGAACTCTCAGTTCTTCATTCTTAAATAACTGAGTTTGAACCCTCAGTTCTTTGATCTTTTAGATAAGTCAACTGAGTCTATAACTCTCAGCGAACTTACCTTCTTCAGTTTCATGTACGTAGGTGTATTCTGAGTCAGTTTGCTTGTCTCGATGATTTCCAGTTTTCAGTTTTACGACACACTAATAATTACAGTGCTTGTCTGATGTAACCTATACAAATATCAGACTCTAGTATAACTTATACATTCAGTTCTAGATATCTTTTATCTTTCTACTATAACAGCTGGCTTCAGCACTTCATCAATGGGGTTAAGATAATATTTTAACAAATAAGATGGATTATCATCAAAACATAAATTTTATTTCCAACATTTTTCCCCTTTTTGATGATGCCAAAACTCTCCCTAAAAGAAAAGCTTAAAGATCAAAACAATGTAAAACTGGAAAACTGGTTTTCAATAGAATGAGCAAAAACTGGATAAGTACATTTTGTTCAAATAACTGTGATTAAAGACTAAACTTCTTCTTAGCTTTTTGCTTGACTGAGTCATATCTTTTTGCATGACTGAGTCATATCTTTTTGCTTTGTCATACAAGCGAAAATCTTCTTCAAGCTTGGAGTCTTCCTTTGAAAAGGTCTTGTTGTAGTCAACTTGACTACTTTCTTTCCATCTTCTCCATTGAATTAGCATGGGTAAGCTTGAGTCTTTCAAGTAGTAATTTTCAAATTCTACTAGATCGGCTTTCATTTGTTCAGTCTTGTCTTTAATCTTCAGTTTATCATCAATCCTATGATTCTTCTTATGTTGTGCAATTTTTTGCTTTGAGTAAATATCAGACAGAAAGTAGTTCAAGGATTCCTCAAATGTTCTGTCCTTGTACTTGTCTTTAATAGGATTGTAATCTTTGATAAACTGTGTCCCCAGATCCTTTGTAAGAGTAACTCTTCTGTCTCCAGGTTGATTGTATTTTTCAATAAGTTGATCATCAGTTAACTCTTTCTTCAAAAATTTAGGATCTGATCTGTATCTTTGAATTCTTCTTCAAGTCGCTTCATTTCTCCAAGTAATTTCCGCTTTTCTTCTTCAGCTTCCCCCTTTTTGGCATCATATAACTGATCTACCAGGGCATTGGTTGCTTTTTGATCTTCTGAAATATGTCGCTGAGAAGCAAGTACTTCCTTAAGCTGAGTTTCTAACCCGTAGATATGCTGATTTATATGCCAATGATCCTGAGCATGAGTTTCTCTATCTACTGCGGTTGAATCTTTGAGTTGTTGTTTGAGTAACACAATCTCTGAAGCAGAACTTGAACTTGACTTGTGAATCATCTCTAGTCTTGCATGAACTGAAACATCAGTTCTAATTCTATAATCAAGATATCCAGAGATGTTTGATAAAAGGCCATTCTGTGTATCTCTCTAACTGAGTACAATTTTCAAGTTTTCATGAACTCTGGCCAATTCATCCTTAGATAGAAAATCAGAGGGATCATATGTAGCTTCTATTTGATCCTTATCCTGAGTATTATCAGCAATAACCATCAGTTGTCTGATTTCATCAGCTGCTTGCTGATTGTTAGTTGTCTGATTTCCAACTGGCAATTTTTCTTGCTGTGGTACAGTTTGCGTTGCTAGAGGTTGAGATTGAGTGACTGTTTGCAAAACTGTAGTATCATCAGCTTCTTTTCTTGACTTATCATGGTCATCATCATCCTTTTTCTTTGAGCTGTCTTTAGATGATGTGCCTGATTCTCTTCTTTTTGCTAGTTCGGTAAATCTTTTGAAACAGTTGTCAAGAAATTCTGAAATAGGAAACAGAGAATAAAGATCTCTAACTTCCAATTTCTCTAAGAGTAATTTTTCTTCAGTCTGTAAACTGACATCTCAAGAATCTTCTGGTTGAAGTTTCATTTTCATCAGCTTAATGATTTTGTCAGCTTTGAAGACTGGTGCTGATTGCTTAACCGATTGCTGTTGTATCTGAGAAGTATGGTCAGCAGTGACATTCTCTTGAGTAACTTCAGTTGTCAATTGATGTTGTTATTCCCCCTCAGTTGGTTCTTTCTCACTTGAGATTTCAGGGTACAAACATCTTACAACTGATCTTCCTTCTGTGGATTCAGCTTTTCGCTTAGTCCCTTTGTGTTCAGCTTCTTGCTGAGACACAGTTGTCTGACTTGCTTCAGGTTGGGAAGTTGTTTCTACGATTTCCTTCGATGTTGCAATTTTCCTTGCTTGCTTCCCTTCCTTAATTCTTTCTAAATAAAACTAAATGATTCCACTAAGAGTCTTCTTCAGTCGGAATCTGCCATCAGTTACTTGTCCTTCAGCTTGAGCTCTTTTCACACTTTCTAATTCAGCTAAGTGTTGCTTCTTGAACTGATTGACTATATAACCTGCCCAATTAAATTCTATATTATCCCAGATTATGTTCATCAGCAAAATATTTTCTTCCGAAAGTATATTAATTCATTTGGATTTTCCAATGACGTGTTTGCTGAGCCATCTGCTGAGATTTCCAAATTCCGGCTTGATTTTGTCGACATGAATACCAGGTTTGATTGGTTCTGTAGACGAAGTAATCATTGCGAGAAAAGCTTCTTTCTTCAATGGTAGAGTGGCTATCTCTGTTGAAGTTGCTGTTGTATTTGCGAAGCCAAAGAGTGACCTCTTGACTCTTTCATTGAGAATAATGCGATCTCCACGAACTGTAGTTATCAAGGAGTCTCTGACTAATCGCATATTTTGCCAAAATTGCAAAATGCCTTCCACATCTCGTATTTCTTTGAAACTAACTTCGAGGATGTAGTTCAATCCTGGTTGTTTTTCGATTTTATCTCGTACACAGCTGGCTAACAAGGTGTTTTGACACATACCTTCATACATTTCAAGTGTTAGTTCATCCAGCTCTGTGATCAATCGTTTGTCTTTCGAATCATCTGAAGTGGCCATATGAGTGTGAACACAAAAATTTGATTTTTGAAAGAGAGGGTTGCAAAGGGTCTATTTTGCTTTCTGAAAATAATTTGAATTTTGATAGAGAATAGTGTGAACGGAGGTTGAATAAATAGGTAGGATATTCTGGCGGTTGAGTGGTACAACTTTTCAAATTCCATGATGGTTTTGATAACCTATACGTGTACTGTTCTGACAATCGTGGGGTGTACACACGAAATTCTGACAAAAAGAACTGTGGTAATTTAATGCGATATAACCGCTGTTGATTCTATCTTATCAACCTTTGACTAAATTTGACTGGAATGAAAACTGATGCTGAGGTCAGATAATTCAGTTCCATCAAATTATTCAGTTTTGTCAAAATCTTCAGTTTGTCAGTTTGAGATTGTTGATGTCAATGACTAATCTGTTAAGTGAGCGCACCCAACATAACAAAGATTAATCCCCTTGATGAATCTCTGGCTTAACTGACTTAACTGACTTTGATTATTCCCAACTCAGTTCTTAATTTGGCAAATCTTTCTTTGTCCAAGGGCTTTGTAAAGATATCTGCCAACTGATCTTCAGTAGGTACATAAAGAATTGTTATATCCTTCTTCTCTGCATGATCTCTTATGAAGTGGTGACGGACATCAATGTGCTTTGTCCTTGAGTGTAAAACTGGATTATCAGTAATTACAATTGCACTTGTGTTATCACACATTATGGGAATTGTTCCTTCTTCTATCCCATAGTCTCTTAATTGCTGTCTGATCCATAAAACTTGAGCACAACAACTTCCAGCTGCTATATATTCAGCTTTAGCTGTTGAAGTTGAGATTGAGTTTTGCTTCTTGCTAAACCATGACACAAGTCTATTTCCCAATAACTGACATGTGCCTGATGTGCTTTTTCTGTCCACTTTGCATCCAGCATAGTCTGAATCTGAATAAGAAATCAGCTTGAATTCTCCTTCTTTTGAATACCAAATTCCAACTCCATCTGTGTCTTTCAAAAATTTCAAAGTTCTTTTCACAACTGTGAGATGACTTTCCTTTGGTCTTGACCTAAATCTTGCACATACACCGACAATAAAAGATATGTCTGGCCTACTTGCTGTAAGATAGAGTAAGCTTCCAATCATCCTTCTGTAGAGTGTTTGATCAACATCTTTACCTTCTTTGTCTTCATCTAATCTGATGTTGATCCCCATTGGTGTAGAAATTCCAGTAGATTTCTCCATACCAAACTTTATGATAAGTTCACTTGTATATTTGGTTTGGTGAAAGAAAATTCCATCAGCTAATTGTTTAACTTGCAATCCTAGGAAATAATTTAATTCTCCCATCATACTCATCTGAAATTTGCTTTTCATCAAACTTGCAAATTTCTCACATAACTGTTCCTTTTCTGATCCAAAAATGATATCATCAACATAAATTTGAACAAGTAGAGTATCTTCTCCATTCTTCATCCTGAATAAGGTTTTGTCGATTGTTCCTTTGATAAATCCATTATCCACTAGAAACTGAGATAGAGTTTCGTACCAAGCTCTTGGTGCTTGTTTAAGTACATAAAGAGCTTTCCTTAGTCTGAAAACTTTATCTGCTTGATCTTTGATTTCAAATCCGGGTGGTTGTTGAACATATACTTCTTCTTCAAGAATTCCATTTAGAAACGCACTTTTAACATCCATCTGATAAACTTTGAATTTCTTGTGAGCTGCGTAAGCAAGAAATAGTCTGATTGCTTCTAGTCTTGCAACTGGTGCATAAGTTTCATCAAAGTCTATGCCTTCTGCTTGAGAGTATCCTTTGGCTACAAGTCTGGCTTTGTTTCTGATGATGTTCCCATCTTCAATGAAGTTTATTTCTGAAAACCCATTTGGTTCCAATGATATTGACATGAACTGGTTTATCTACCAATTCCCATACTTGATTTCTCTCAAATTCATTGTGTTCTTCTTGCATAGCTAATATCCAATCTGGATCTTTCAAAGCTTCTTCAATTTCTTTAGGTTCTGATTGAGATAGAAAGCATGCAATCATTGCATCTAGTTGATGTCTTGTTCGAACTCTAGCTTGAGTATCACCAATAACTTGTTCTTCAGGGTGATCTCTCATCCATTGATGTGTGTGAGTTTGTATCAACTGATTTGCATTTTGTTCAACTGATTCTTCAAAAACTGGTTCTTGAACTTGTTCAACTGAATCTGAATGAAGTTGTTCAAGTTGTTGAGCAATTGGAAACTGAGGCTGATCTTGATCTAAACATTCTGAAATTTGTAGTCTTCCAACGTCAACTGAAACTGGTTCTGGCGTGACTGGTAACTGAGACTGAGAAACTGGTTCTGGTCGGTCTTCAGTTGTTTCACCAGGGAAGTTTGGTTCATCAAATACTACATGTATTGATTCTTCATGCTTGAGTGTCCTTTTATTTAGTACTCTAAAAGCTTTGCTGGCACTTGAATATCCTAGGAAAATTCCTTCGTCGGCTTTGGGTTGAAAAACGTGAAGTTGATCTTTTCCATTATTGTGTATGAAACATTTGCTTCCAAAAGCATGAAAGTATGAAACATTTGGTTTTCTTCCATTCCAAATTTCATAAGGAGTCTTCTTATGTCTCTTGTTCATGAGAGCTCTGTTCTGAGTGTAACAAGCTGTGTTAACTTCTTCTGCCCAATATCTTTCAGGTAGTTTAGCTTCACAGATCATAGTCCTCCCAGCTTCTTTGAGTGTTCTGTTTCTTCTTTCAGCTACACCATTTTGTTGTGGTGTTCCTGTGGCAGCAAGTTGGTGTAAGACACCAATTTCTTCACAATATTCAATAATCACACTGTTGAGGAATTCAGTTCCTTTATCAGATCTTATCTTCACAACTGAAACTCCTTTCTGATTCTGAAGTCTCTTGAGAAGTTTTGTGAGCTTTTGCTTGGTTTCACTTTTCTTGGTTAGAAAGATTACCCAAGTATATCTTGAAAAATCATCTACTACCACCAATGTATATTTCTATCCACTGATACTAATTGGTGTAAAAGGTCCAAATAAATCCATGTGTAGCAATTCTAGATGTCTGGTTGTTGAATGCTGAGACTTGGTCTTGAAACTTGCTTTTGTTTGTTTTCCTTGTTGACATGCATCACATAAGCTGTCCTTCTTATATGATATCTCTGGTAGTCCAATGACTAGCTGCTTCTTAACAAGTGTGTTGATGTCATCAAAATTGGGATGACTCGGTTTCTTGTGCCATAGCCAACTCATTTCTGATTTGGTATGCACGAGCAAACAAGTTTCAGCAATGGCAGTTGTCCAATCTACCACATACATGTTTTCCTTTCTTCTTCCAGCTAGGACAACTTGATAAGCTGATTCGCTGATGACAACGTAGAATTCATTATCAAAAGTAACTTTGTATCCCATATCACAAAATTGACTTGTGCTGAGTAGATTGTAGTGTAGTCCTTCTACATAAGATACATTCTTGATTGTAAGTCCATTTCTGATTAAGGTGCCAAAACCTCTGGTGTAACCAGGTTTATCTTTACTTCCAAAATTGACTTTTGGTCCATCCTTTGCAATAAAATTACTGAGACCGTCTTTGCTCTTTGTCATGTGTCTAGAGCAACCACTGTCAAAATACCATATATCCTGCAATGAAAATTAGAAGTTTTTAGGTACCCAACTCAGTTTGGGTCAATGGGGGTCAGTTGTCAGTAAAACTCTGGGAATATATCCTTTTGGGATTCTTCGGATATTGTTGCACTTGTTTTCATATATGTAAGCCACACTCCCATAGTATCTATGTTCGGACTGTGTCTTATTTATATGATTTCTCAGATCTTCTGACTGAAATTTGTTTCCATGTTGATTTCTGTTATTAAAGCTAGAGTGATAACCATCATTCCTTCTGTACTGAGGTCTGGATTGACCTTTGTACTGTGACTTATGCTGAGAATTGAGATTAGTCCTCTGCTGAGTTTTGGACTGAAACTTGTGATAAGTTTTCGGTCTGGAATGATTGTCATTATCAGTTTTATTAACAAATTCAGTAAAATTCCAATCATCATCAGTGGGATATAGTCTTCCTTTCCCCCTAAATGTGTGAATCTTTGAATGATTAACATTCTTGGATTTACTTTGATTGTAATTTTCTGGTTCCTGACTTCATTGGTTTTTGTGGATCTGGCAGTTGATTTGCCGTTTCGGTTTCCATTGGATACAGCTGATCTACCATTTGATTTACCTTTGTTGGTAGATGCAGTTGTCTTCTTAGAAAACTGATTTATCTTGTGTGATACTGGCTTTACTGGTTCAGCAATTTTCTCAATTTGTGGAAGTTGCTCAGCTACAAACTTAATACCAGTTTTGGTACTAGGCCCAGCAGCTTTGCTAGTTCCATTCTTTGAAGATTGATGTGTATCAAATCCTAAACCAGTTTTGTCTCCATATGGTTTTCCTGATTTGAATCCAGTAATTGAACATGATTGAGCAAACGATTCAGTTGCTGCTGCTGATGCATTCGGCTGATGCTGAATCTTTTCTTTATCAGTTTTAGTCAGTTTCAATATTTTTAGTTCAGACTTCAATCTTTCAACTTCAAGAATTAGACTTTCGTTCTCAGCTTTGATTGATTCATAACCAGCTTGTATGGTTACTAGCTGATTCATCAACTCGTCAAGAGTTTCTTCTAATTCTAGATTTTTTCGATTGGAGTCAGCAGTTGAAGAACATGCATTTATCATGGAAATCTGAGCTGAAGAGTATTTAGAGTTTGATTCACATACCTCATTTGGATCTTCCATGTGTGCCATTAAAGCTGTGTCATCGGATAATCTTTCAGTACCAGCTTCATAATCTGATTCATCTCCAGCAAGGAGTGCTCTTCTACCAACTCTTCTTGGTGGAGTCTTCTTGATCAGTTCTGGACATTCAGCTTTATAATGTCCTGGTTTCTTGCAGTTGAAATACAGGTATTCATCGTCTTTTCTTTTCTCATGAGTCCTTTTGATGAACTTTTGAGTGACTGGGTGTCCACTTTTCATTCTTCAAATTCTGTTCATAATTAGAGCCATTTGTTCTTCCATTTCATCCAATTCATGAAGATTGTTAGATGAGTTTTCTTGAAACTCATTTGATGCTGCTGCAAGTGCTGTGGTCTTTGGTTCTTCCAGAGCTTTGATTATTGCAGCTGTGGTTGTGAAATCTTCACTGAATTCATAAGCTTTCAGATCTAAAAAGATCTTGAATGAATCTTCTACATCAAGTCTCCTGGATTCTTCCATAGAAGTGACTTTCATCTTCCAGCACATTGGTAATGCCTTCAAGATTCTTGTGTTGATGACTTTCTTTGAGTATTCAATCTTGAGTAGGTCTAGTTCATCCATGATAGCACTGAATCTAGTCTCCATTTGGTCAATGGTTTCTCCAGATTTCATCTTGAAATTCTCAAACTTTTGTTTTGCAACGGAAATTTTATTTTCCTTGATTGAATCTGTTCCTTCACAAACTAACTGAAGTTTGTCCCATATTTCTTTGGCAGTTGTGCATTCTTTCACCTTCAAGTACATGTTGTTGCCAAGAGTTCTGAGGATAAAGTCCATGTCAACATTGTTGAGATTGTTTCGCTTGCGATCATCACTAGTCCATTCGGATTTGGGTTTTGCAACTCGAACTTGCTCTCCACCAACAGTTTGCATATGAGTGATTTGAATTGGTCCATCAGTGAGTACATCCATCATTTCATCATGAGTAGCTGCTAGAAATGCCTGCATACGACGTTTATATTCGTCAAATCTGTCCATGTTGCACATAAGCATTTGTCTTGCATATTGATTGTTATCCATTGTGAGTGAGTGAAGACCGACAGTAGATTAACTGGAAAACTGAGCTTTCAAATAAGAACAACTAGAGGAGATAAAGAGCAAATGATATCTTGTTAAAGAAACCTGCTCCGATATCAATTGTTGGTCCCTTGGAAAGGCTAACACAAGTTTAGAGGGGGGTGAATAAACTTGTCCCTAAAACTGGATTTAAAGCAAATTAAGGTTCAGTTAAAAACTTATGTGAAGTTAAGCTGACAAAGCTGAGATTAAGTCAAACTGACTTAAGCTGAAACTGAGTCAACCGGCAACGGATATGATTTTAGCCTTTTTCTTGATCTTGTTATTCTATTATGAAAACTGAGTGTTGTGAACTGAAATCTGGTGAATGTCAGTTGTGACTGTGAGGTGTATAACAATCAAGTATCACAATGCTGTAAGTAAATGCTGAATAACTAAATAAATGCGTAAAGTAAGTAAGGCGGATATTATAGAGGTTCCAGGTGGTGTAATCCTGTACGTCCTCTCTTCCCCTGTGGTGCGGAGGAAAATTCCACTAGAAATTCTTGAGGTGAACTGTTACAAAAAGTCCTAAACAATAGTCCTTGGCTAATCCCTAGCTTTACTATCTAAACAGTTGTAGAACAGGTAGAATTGCTGCTCTACAAATGCTTAAACCACCGGTCCTTAGAGGGTAGGATTGCCTCTTCACCAGCTACCACCACAAACACAGTCTACCCGACTGCTTGTCACAACTGTCCTTGGCGAAACCTTCCCGGTTTGCTTCACAGTCTAAAACCTTTGATGTAGAATCAAGGTTGGGCTGAGAATCAATAAGTTGATTCTTGTTTGTGGTTCTTCAAAGTGTTGAATTCTTGATAAATTCTTTGTAGCTTGAACACTTGAAGAAATACTAGATATGATCTTGTTATAGTTCAGAGATGATAGCAATTCGAATAGAATAGACTGATGCACAAAATTGCTTGTTGATTCTTGTATATGCTCTGTTCTATATATTTTGTTGTTGGTGCAAAGTCTTCTATTTATAGTGTGAAGTCCAACGTTCATCTGGCTTCAATTTGAATTGTATCAACGTCTATCTTGCAACGGCTATATTTTCTGACCGTTCTGCTGTGTCAGTAACTCATCCAATGAAATTGTTTTCTTTACAATGTTCGACTGTACTTTCAGTTTGTTGGATGGCTGACTTATAAAACTGAGTTTTTCTTTTGTCAGTTTCCTAACTGACTTGAAGCATTAACTGAGATTTTACTCTTCTTCAAATATCAGTACTCCTGTTTTCATCTGATTATAATTGACTTAATCAGAGTACACCATGATTCATTATCATCTAAGAATTCATTGTCCTTATGATTCTTAGGTCTTCATACAAGATCCATAAAGTCAGTTCAGGTCACCACAATCTTGCCTGAAGTCCAACTTTACAGTCTCGATTTGTAATCTTCATAACTGAGTTTGAACCCTCAGTTCTTCATTCTTCAATAACTGAGTTTGAACCCTCAGTTCTTCGATCTTTTAGATAAGTCAACTGAGTCTGTAACTCTCAGCGAACTTACCTTCTTCAGTTTCATGTAGGTGTATTCTGAGTCAGTTTGCTTGTCTCGATGATTTCCATTTCATAATAATTAATAATTACAGTGCTTGTCTGATGTAACCTATACAAATATCAGACTCTAGTAAAACTTATACATTCAGTTCTAGACATCTTTTAGCTTTCCACTATAACAGCTGGCTTCAGCACTTCATCAGTGGGGTTAAGATAATTTTTTAACAAATAAGATGAATTATCATCAAAACATAAATTTTATTTCCAACAAATCCCCCTTCACGAATCTCTAAGCTTGAACTGACTTAACTGACTTTAATAATCCCCAATTCAGTTCCCAGTTTAGCAAACCTTTCTTTGTCCAGAGGTTTGGTAAAAATGTCAGCTAACTAATCTTCAGTTGGAACATACAGAACTATAATGTCCTTTTTCTCTACATGACCCATTTATAAAATGATGTCTTACATCAATTTGCTTGGTCCTTGAGTGCAAAACAGGATTGTCAGTTATAGCAATTGCACTTGTATTATCACACATTATAGGAATCAGTCCATCTTCTATTCCATAATCTCTTAGTTGTTCTCTGATCCATAAAACTTGAGCACAACAGCTTCCAGCTGCTATGTATTCAGCTTCAGCTATTGATGTAGAGATTGAGTTTTGCTTCTTGATGAACCATGACACAAGTCTATTTCCCAATAACTGACATGTGCCTGAAGTACTTTTTCTTTCCACTTTGCATCCGGCATAGTCTGAGTCTGAGCAGGATATCAGTTTGAATTCTCCTTCTTTTGAGTACCATATCCCAACTCCTTCTGTATCCTTCAAATACTTCAAGGTTCTTTTGACAATAATGAGTTGGCTTTCTTTAGGTCTTGTTTGAAATCTGGCACAGACACCAACTGTGAAGGATATGTCTGGTCTACTAGCTGTTAAGTAAAGTAGACTTCCAATCATTCTTCTGTATAGAGTTTGATCCACATCCTTGCCATCTTTATCTTCATCTAATATGATGTTGGCTCCAATTGGTGTTGCGATGCCAAATGATTTCTCCATCCCAAACTTCTTGATCAGTTCTCTGGTATACTTGGTTTGGTGAATAAAAATACCATTGTCCATCTGTTTTACTTGTAAATGGAGAAAGTAATTCAGTTCTCCCATCATACTCATTTGAAATTTTCTCTTCATTAAACTTGCAAATTTCTCACAGAGTTGCTCATTTTATGATCCAAAAATGATGTCATCCACATAGATTTGAACTAGGAAACTACTTTCTTCAACTTTCATTTTGAATAGGGTTTTATCAATAGTTCCTTTTGTAAAACCATTATCCACCAAAAACTGAGACAGAGTTTCATACCAAGCTCTTGGTGCTTGTTTGAGTCGATAAATAGCTTTTCTCAGTTGAAAGACTTTGTCGTCTTGGTCTTTAATTTCAAATCCTGGTGGTTACTAAACATAGACTTCTTCTTCAAGTATCCCATTCAAAAATGCACTTTTAACATCCATCTGGTACACTTTGAATTTCTTGTCGGCTGCAGAGACAAGAAATAGTCTGATTGCCTCCAACCTTGCAACTGGGGAATAAGTTTCATCAAAGTCTATGCCTTCAGCATGAGAGTAACCTTTTTTGCTACAAGTCTGGCTTTGTTTCTGATAATATTCCCATCTTCATCAACCTTGTTTCTGAAAACCCATTTAGTTCCGATTATGTTGACACGATCTGGTTTGTCAACTAACTCCCAAACTTGATTTCTCTCAAATTCGTTGAGTTCTTCTTGCATAGCCAAAATCCAATCTGGATCGTTTAGGTCTTCTTCAATTTCTTTAGGTACAGATTGAGACAAAAAGTATCCTATCATAGCATCTAGTTGACGTCTCGTCCGAACTCCAGCTTGAAAGTCACCTAACACTTGTTCTTCAGGGTGATTTCTCATCCATTGATGTACTGGGGGTTGCATCAACGGGCCTTCATTTTGTTGAGCTGGTTCTTCTTCAACTTGACCATTGTCAGTTGGATCAGTTTCATTTTGTTGTTCTTTAGTTGCAGTTTCAGTTGCTGGCAACTGAGGTTGATCCTGATCTGAGGAATCTGAGATCCTTAACATCCTAATATCAATGAAAATTGGTTATGGAATCTTATCTGACTGAGGCTGACAAACTGGTTCTTCCTTGTCTTCAATTGTATCTCCAATAAACTTTGGTTCATAAAAAACTACATGAATAGATTCTTCATGCTTGAGTGCTCATTTGTTTAGCACTCTGAAAGATTTACTGACACTTGAGTATCCCAGAAATATTCCTTCATCAGCTTTGGGTTGAAAAACATTGAGTTGATCGTTACCATTATTGTGAACAAAACATTTGCTTCCAAAGGCATGAAAGTATGAGACATTTGGTTTTCTTCCATTCTAAATCTCAAAAGGTGTCTTTTCATGTCTTTTGTTCATAAGAGCTCGATTCTGAGTATAACAGGCTGTATTCACAGCTTCTGCCCAATATCTTTCTGGTAGTTTAGATTCACAGATCATTGTCCTTTCAGCATCTTTTAGTGTTCTATTTCTCCTTTCAGCTACTCCATTCTGTTGAGGTGTTGCTATAGCTGCAAGCTGGTGTAGTACTCCATTTTCTCCACAATACTCAATGATTATGTTGTTGAGAAATTCTATTCCTTTGTCCGATCTGATATTGACTTCTATAACACTTTTCTCATTTTGGAGTCTTTTGAGAAGTTCTGTCAGTTGTTGCTTCGTTTCACTTTTCTTGGTCATGACGATAACCAAAGTATATCTTGAAAAGTCATCAACCACCATCAAAGTGTATTTCTTTCCACTAACACTGATTGGTGTGATTGGTCCAAATAAGTGCATATGCATCAGTTCTAAAACTCTGTTTGTTCAATGATGAGACTTAGTCTTGAAGCTTGCTTTTGTTTGTTTTCCTTGTTTACATGGATCACACAGGTTGTCTTTCTTGTATGTCATCTCTGGTAGTCCAATCACCAAGTTTTTTTTGACTAACAAGTTGATATCATCAAAATTTAGGTTACTCGGCTTCTTGTGCCACAACCAACTGAGTTCTGACTTGGTGTGCACAATTAAAAAGGTTTCTGAAACTGCTGTAGACCAATCTACAACATACATGTTCTCTTCTCTTCTTCCATCAAGAACTACTTGGCAAGCTGTTTCGCTGACGACAATTCAATACTCCTTATCAAAGGTAACTTTGTATCCCATATCATAGAATTGACTGGGTAGATTTTAGTGAAGTCCTTCCACGTAAGATACATTCATGATTGTGAGTTCATTCCTAATTAAATTTCCATAACCTTTTGTGTAACCAGGTTTATCTTTACTTCCAAAATTGACTCTTGGTCCATCTTTAGCTACAAAATCAGTGATACAGTCCTTGCTCTTTGTCATGTGTCTGGAGCATCCACTGTCAAAGTACGAAATGTCCTGCAAAACAAATTAAAATGCTTTAGGTACCCAACTATGTTTGGGTCCATAGTGGTCACTTGTTAGTACAACTCTGGGTATATTTCCATAAGGTTTTCTTTGGAAATTGTTGCACTTATTCTCATATATATAAGCCACATTTCCATAATATCTTTTTCTGGATTGTGTCTCATTTATATGATTTCTCAAGTCTTCTGGTTTGAAATGATTTCCAAAATGTCTTCTATTATTAAATGCTGAATAATAACCATCAATCCTTTTGTACTGAGGTCTAGACTGACCTTTGTACTGAGACTTTTGTTGTGAACTGGGATAAGTTCTCTGTTGAGTCTTGGACTGAAACTTGTGATAAGTTTTCTATCTAGAATGATTGTTCTTATCAGTTTTAATATTAGGTTCGGTAAAATTCCAATCATCATCAGTGGGGTATAGTATGCATTTCCCACTTGATGTGTGAATCTTTGAATGATTGACATTCTTAGATTTACTCTGTTTATAATTTTTCTGGTTCTTGACTTGATCAGTTTTTGTAGATCTGGCAGTTGATCTACCATTCTTGTTTCCTTGAGGTACAGCTGATCTACCATTCGATTTACCTTTGTTTGTTGTGCAGCTGTTTTCTTTGAAATCTGAGTTGTCTTATGAGAGGCTGACTTTACTGGTTCAACAATTTTCTCAGTTTGTTGAAATTGCTCAGCTACAAACTTAATACCAGTTTTGATATTAGGTTCAGCAGCTTTGCTAGTTCCCACCTTAGAAGATTGCTATGTATCAAATCCTAAGCAGTTCTGTCTCCATACAGCTTTCCTGATTTGAATCCAGTAGCTGAACTTGATTGAGCAAAATATTCAGTTGCAGCTGCTGATGCAGTACACTGATACTGATTCTTCCATTTATCAGTTGTAATCCGTTTCACCATATTTAGTTCAGACTTCAATCTTTCAACTTCAAGAATTAGAACTTCTTTCTCAGCTTTAATTGATTCATAACCAGCTTGGATGGTTACCAGCTGATTCATCAATTCGTCAAGTGTTTCTTCTAATTCCAGATTTTTTGGATTGAAGTCAGCAGTCGAGGAACACGCATTTTGCATGGAAATCTGAGTTGAGGGGTATTTGGAGTTAGATTTACATACCTCATTTGGATCCTCCATATGAGCCATTAAAGCTGTGTCATCAGATAATCTTTCAGTGCCAGCTTCATAGTCTGACTCATCAGAAAAGTGCTCTTCTGCCAGTTCTTCGTTGTTGAGTCTTCTTACCAGTTAGCTCTGGACATTCAGCTTTGTAGTGTCTAGGATTTTTACAGTTGAAGCAGAGATATTCATCGTTTTTCCTCTTTTCAGGAGTCTTTTTGATGAACTTCTGAGTGACTGGATGTCCACTCTTCATTCTTTAAATTATGTTGATCATTAGGCCATCTGCTCCTCCATCTCATCCAATTGCTAAAGATTGCTAGATGTGGTTTCTTGGTTATCATTTGAGGCTGCTGCCGCAAGAGCTGTTGTTTTAGGATCCTCCATGGCTTTGATTAGAGTTGTTGTCATGGTGAAATCTTCACTGAATTCATAAGCTTTGAGATCTGAGAAGATTTTGAAGGAATCTTCTATGTCAAGTCTCATTGATTCATCCATTGATGTGACCTTCATCTTTCAGCACATTGGTAAAGCCATCAAGATTCTAGTGTTGATTTCTTTCTTGGTGTACTCAATTTTGAGTAGAGCCAGTTCATCCATGATAACACTGAATCTTGTTTCCATCTGATCAATATTTTCGCCTGACTTCATTTTGAAATTTTCAAACTTCTGTTTTGCAACCGAGATCTTGTTTTCTTTAATGGAGTCGGTTCCTTCGCAAACCAGTTGAAGTTTTTCCCACATTTCTTTCGTTGTATTGCAATCTTTGACTTTTAGATACATGTTGCTGTCAAGAGTTCTGAGGATGATATCCATAGCAACGTTGTTCAGGTTGTTCCTTTTTTTATCATCACTATTCCATTCGTTTTTAGGCTTAGGAACTCGAAATTGATCACCATTGACAGTTTGCATGTAATCTTCTTTGATCACCATTGACTTGTGCACAAAAATGCTTGTAATCTTGTTAATTCGGTGTTTGATCCTTGATGCCAAGTCCTCTATTTATAGTGTGAGGTCTAACGTTCATCTTGCTTGAATTTGAATTGTATCAACGTCTATATTTTTATATCTCAGGTGTCAGTGACCGTTCTGACAAGTCAGTTCTTCATCCAATAGAAATCCTTGATTTGCAACGGTCAAATGTACTTTCAGTTGCTTGGATGGCTGACTATAAAACTGAGTGTCCTTATCCGTTTTATACTGAGTATGTCAGTTTTCAGTTTGTTAACTGACTTAAAGCATTAACTGAGTTTTTACTCTTCTTCAAAACTTCAGTACTCTATTTATCTGATTTTATGTGACTGAATCAAATTACACCATTTCTTTTACAGATCATCTAAGCTATCATTGTCCTTATTATACTTAGGTCTTCTTTCAAGATTCATAAAGTCAGTTCAGGCCATCACAGTCTTACCTGAATTCTAACTTTACAGTCTCGGCTTAAAATCTTCATAACTGTGTTTGAACCCTCAGTTCTTCAATCTTCCTTAACTAAGTCTGTGACCCTCAGTTCTTCAATTACTGAGTTTGTTCCCTCAGCCTTCAGTTATAGATAATCCAACCGAGTCTGTGTCCCTCAGCGAACATACCTTCTTCAGTTCTGAGTGAGCTTCAGTTTTAGGTGTATATCTTCAGTCTTAAGTTAAGTTCCAGTTTTCTAGATGATTTCCAGTTTACGACACTTCTATCTATGACAGTGCTTGTCTGATATAACCTTTACAATTATCAGAATCTAGTCAAACTTATACATTCAGTTCTAGACATCTTTTAGCCTTTCACTATAACAGCTAGTTTCAGCATTTCATCAATGGGGTGTATACAAACATATTCTTGAATAAGATGAATCATCATCAAAACTAAATTTTATTCCCAACATTATCCTTGGGACCGGAGTCAACATGACATCATGGTGTGGATTGTCATGCTTAGACACTACTGAGGTTTCCCTTAGCCACGGGGTGATCATGCGGTAGTGATTGGGTGTGATACGGAAGCATGCGGAGTATACATGTTTGGTCGTCCGGAAATTGCGTACCCTATTAGTAAGGGTGAATATCCGAAAGGGACTTCTTTTAAAGATTGTCTTACTCTCGTGAATCTTTGCAAAGTGGAAGTAAATTAGTTACTTCGAGAGAGCATGATATCTAGATTATAAGATACGGTTGTTGATGTTTGACACTCGACGTACGACCATATGGATATTAATACAGCGATAGGATTGTAATTTACACGGTAACTGTTTCACATGAAAGGTAGTAGTCATTGTAATTGACTCTTCCGATGATTGGGGGTCACGGTGTGTTGCTAGATGCTATCCCGTGATCGTTAGGCATTGGGTCACACACATATGAACATCAAGTCGGATTACAATGTGGTTATAGTTGATAACCAAATAAGGAAAGAATTTGTCTCATACTATAAAGGTTATAGTGGTAAATTAATATGGTGGTATTTATTTATTATGAATAAATATAATACAAGATATTAATTATGTTGATTAATTAAATGTGTATATTGATACATAAATTTCGAAATATGTATATATATGATATACATGTATTTTGCAAATTAATTAATCATAGCATTATATTAATTAAAGAATATTCCGGATGCCAATTATTTTGGATAAGGGGCGCAGATTTACAAGTGTATAGGATACATTTGAATTATGCAATTTAATTAATAAGATTACCATAATATTAATATTAGATATTAATTGATTTTTAAAATAAATAGATTTATGGTAATAAGAAAAAGATATATTCAATATAAGATATTGTCAATATATGTCTTGGAAATATATTTAATATAAGATATTGAATATTAATGAGATAAATCAATTAAAGGTATTTTCCTTTTTTTTATTGGAAAAATGTTTTCTTTCTCCTCAATCTACTAGGAAGCTAATCCCAATCAGTTTGGGAGACTTAAGTGGCGCCACTCACCCTATATAAGAAATGGGTTGTCTAGCTATTTTGTACATCACAATTCCAAGAGCTAATAGTTCTTGTGAAAAATAGAGAGCTTCTTAGAGAGAGAGAGAGAAAAGGCCGGTCTAGCAAACGGATTTTTCTAGTAGCAATCCAATGGTGGATTCCGGCGGGTTGTTCGTGTGGAATAGCGGTAGAGGCCGAACACTTGGGTGGCTCCGTTCATCGTGACTCTCCTTAAAAGGTCAAAGCGTCGATCTTTTAGATCAACCAAGGTAATCACCGTCTTCTAGCTTATTTGTTTATTGCTTAATTGAAGTCAATCCTGGTCAAAGGAAATAAATTGTTGAATTCTGCTGTGTTCCCGCGTAGATTTTCTTACAGTGGTAGCAATAAGCATGTTAATTTGCGTAGTTAATTTTATCGTTTAAATCACGTAATTAAATGATGAAAGAATTTTTGTTCACAAAACGATACACGAAAAGAAAAAAGAAAAAAAGGGAGATCGGTTTTTGATGTGCTCGGCCGTCTTTTGATGTGTATTTTTTGATTCAATATGGTTCATAGTTGTGATTGAAATCTCTTTGTATAGTTGATGTCATATGGCTAACTAATGATTCAAATAGTTTGGACCATTGGGATGCCACATGGCATAATTTGGTCGATATGATTTGCCTTTAAATAATCTAGGTCATTCCAAATTTTTTTTGGAATAGTCCCAGGTCCTTTTCAAAATATTTGATTTTGGAAAACACCAAGGCCTAGGCCCTTTTCAAAATTTTGTTTTTGGAAAGGGCGAAGGTAGATGCATTTTGGTGTAGGAAACCAAATGCATCCCTTTTGATTATGAATCAAAAGGAAAGAAACAAAAGGGACTTAATTTTAATTTTGATTTATCTTAGAATAGGTCTAATTAATTTAAAATTAAAATCATTTAAAATTAACCGTTATTTTTATTTTGATTAAAATCAATTAATTAATTAAATGTTAATTAGTTAATTGATTAGATAAAATTATTTAATAGATTAAACGTTAATCGATTAATTAAGATGCAAGTTGTTAGTTTTTAATTTTATCTTTTTCATAAGATGTTATTCTATGGATTAGATATAGTAGATATAATATGATTATATATACCCCGATTGATCATGGACTCGACTGATAGGATAGATGTGAATTATTTAATTTTTATGTTGGTTTTAAAATTGTCCTAGGCTGTTATGAAGAACGCGACCTAGTTTATTTTCTACATTTATCCCATTCCCGTTAGATCCCCCCGTGTGCAGCGGCCGTAATTATTTTATTAGATAGAATTAAATGTAACAAGAATGGAGCGGAAGATGAAGACCAAAGAAAAAAGAAAATAAAGACCCCATTGGAGAATGGAGCATTAAAGATTCTATTGGCGGTTGCAGCTACCTTTAGATTGTGACCCGCGGTTTCGTCAGTTTGTATTCGAAACCGCACCTAGGAAAAGTCCATGATCATACCGGTTACTTTATGCATTTATTTATTTTGTGCATGTATTTATTTTATATGATACGATAGATGCATAACTAGGCACGATCTAGATGAATGTGTAGGATGTATATCTATAGAGATAGATATATTTCGATGAGACCATGATTAAAATTAATTAAGAGAATTAATTCGAAATTAATTAAGTGAATTAATTTAAAATTACTCCCACAACAAAAATCGAGTTATATTTGTCTCCCAATATTATAATAACGGTGAAGAACCCTTGTTCGGATCCAACTAATCGGCCCTCATCGGGAGTTGACCTACCTCAGGTATATTGTCGTCATCGAGATATGATCGTTATGAGATCTCATGAATATTTGGATTACGAATCGACTAAGAATCTTGCGGTGATCGGCCCTCGTCAGGACCGTCTGATATTAGAGACAAGGGGTTGACTATCACATAAGATGTGAATCATCAAAGAGTTGACTAGTCAACCACCAAGAGTCACATAGAGATGTGATTGGTAAAATGTTACCTACCTTTCGAATAATTCCAGTTGATCGGCCCTCATCGAGAATCGGGGTAACCAGAAGGGATCTTGGCCACTAAAGAATTTTGAAAGATTTTTTAAAGTCAACTGGGAGTAGTTGACTAGTGGGAGCAAAATAATAAATCAAAAGACCATCTTTGATTTTGCATGTATAAACAACAACACTCTTTTATCTTTATTTTATTTTGTAGTTTTTAGCAAACTTCTATATTTATGTTTTCAATTCTCGATTAGTAAAACAAAATTGTGATTGTTACCTTTTGAGAAACGTTCTCAAATATGGTCAAGTAATTTTAATCCTTTAAAATAAGCAATGACGCGAGTAGCCCCGTTATAGTAGTTAGAGACAAGGAGACTACATATTTGATGGAGTGCTCCAAGACTTTAATTATTAATGAAAAGAAGAAGCTCATGATATGATTAAATCACTTTAAATAAGTTTCAACGAATTAATCATATATTGGATACGATCCAATATGATCATTCAGTCATACGATGACAATTAATTCAAACGTTGGATAAGAATGACCACATCAAATTTTGGAAAGGTTGTTTTTAAAATTGTAAGATTTAAGTATCGACTTATTTCTTTAATCATTGATTGAAGAGTAATTAAATAGTTCATGTTTTGAATGTGATTCAAAAGGTTAAATAAATTATTTAATAAACTTTATATTTTCTTTATGAAAGGAAATAGAATACATAGCTCTTGTGATCTTTCTTAAGTCTTATGAACACTACAATATGAAATATTTTACAAGTGCTTAAAGGATTAAAAAGGAAAGTTAGGGCATGTGCTTAAAATGAGAGAGCTTATCGAAGTCTCATTCTAGGCAAGTGAGTTGAGATAAATCTATCTAAGTTCAAGTCAACTCTTAGATATATGATATCTTACGAGTGTGATTAAATTAGAATGATTAAATACGGAAAACACTAAGATACGGAAAAGTGAAGCAAACGTTGTCACATTTTCGGTTTTGTGTTCTGAGTCTAGTAAACTGATAAAGAAACTAAATAAATGTTATGATGTTCCGGTTCTTATCAAGAAATGATTTTCGGTTACTAGTTAGGATTTAGTAGACATATTCAATTGTAAAGAATAAATATTATTCCGAAAAAGTTGAAAGGTCACTAAATCTAACATACTAGATTGATGTCACTATATAGTTGATATAGGTGAAGAATCTCAACTAAATGTTTGTATGGCTATTATCCTTGATATTTGTGGTTGATGTAGACATAGTCTCTACGGAGGAGAATCGTGTGATTAGATGATGTATGAACCATGTGATTATGAATCACGTGGGTAATACGTATCTTATCTAAAGATTACTAAAATACCCTTTTAAGAAAAGGTTATAAATTCTAGAAAATTTGTCTAAAGCCTAAACATACCGATGTTTGTTGGCTTATGACAATTAATGCCAAAAATAATTTTTTATTAATCTCTATGACTATTTTTAGAAATAGTTGAATGTACTTATTGAAGTACAACAAATCGGAAAGCATGAAAAGTTCGAGCTAGTAAAATATGAGATTGATGAGCTACTTAAGAATTAATCTCCAATTGGATTGATGCAATTAATAACTGGAGGATGTTTCAGAAATCGTCTGAAAAGGAATCAGATTCTCCCTTGAAGGATACCATTTTTGGATACGCAATCAGATTGTGCTTCTAAAATAAAAACAACACTTTATATGATAAATGTGTGACGTAAGCCATGCAAAGTATCCCTTACCTATTTCAGGATAGTGTCCTTATACAATACATATACTTAACCGAGTTCCAAAGAATAAAGGTTGAACAAATTCCATATTAGATATGGAAGAGGATAATGTCGAATCTATCTTAACTGATGATTTGAAGTTGTCATCGGCAAAATCGGAAAGACTTGGAGCCTAGTACAACATATGCAACTTTGTGGAATATCTTAGCAAGTACGCTAGATATTATTTACTTGTCCGCGGAGCAAAATGGTTGTCTCCAAACATGCTATCTTCTAAAGAAAGTGTTTCTTCCAAAAGAAACGATGGGAGTAAATTTAGATCTCAAAGGTAGTTTGAGAACCACAAGGAGATATTCAACCATAGGAACGTGAGTAGATGCCACACAGTGATGAGTTGTAGAACACTGCTCAGTGCACACAAAAGTTTTGTAAGTCTGTAGATAACCTCAAGCCTGAAAAGGATGCTGGTATGTTCATCTTGAAGAATGAATATCTCATGACTTATGAAGGAATGTTTGAAAAGCATGATTGAGAGATATGGCCAGGAGCCATAATATCTGAATTAGATTCCATCAGGGACAACCAGGTTGTGAACCTAGTCTGTCTTACCTAGAGGTAATGTCCCTGAATGGCTGACATGAATAGTAATATGATTACCCTAAGGCTATAGTGACGGCTGAAGGGTACGGGGTGTAAACCTTGAAATTATCTTTATGCTGCCAGCTGAGCCCAGTTCTATTCAGATTATGCTTATTATAACTTCGTATCATGGCTATATGATAGTGCTGAAGACATTGGGCAAACATACCGATGTTCATAGACAATAACATGATATGTGAGCCCATGAGATCCATTAATGGACTTAAACATGTTTCTCTAGACGATTTCTTTGTTTGATAATCAAAGGAGTTTGATTTAGTCAAAAGAAGGGATATGCCCAATGTGAAAAAGGGATAGTGGGAGTGTGTTATGATTTTTGAGTAAGGTATTGTATATCTCTTTCGGGAATTATCACCCATTGTCACAGTCAATTATTGTTTGGTAGTTCAAGGTCTTTACGAAAGCACTTGGATTAACAGTTCTTATTATAGAAATAAGAATCTATAGTGATAGATTTAACTACTGTTAGTTTATAGTTTACCTATATAGATTTGATGCTAAAAGAGTTTAGCATAGATCGCGACAGGAGATACAGCTATATGGTGTTCTCAATATCTATCTATGTTAAGTCATTGGTCCTAAAGATAAGGTGAAACATTATGCTTATGGAAGGTTTCCTTTGCTACTGCGATAGGAACCAACAAAACAGTAATGCTAGATGTTCATAGTCCATGAAGAGTCATGAGCATGTATGACAGTAAATCTGGTGAATGTCGAGATTATCCTTAAACAAGTTAAGGATGGTATCCTAGTTTATTGAAACTTGGAATTAGATAAATATATTCATACAAACGTATATCCTAAGTCTTATAAGGGCGAGTGGGAGCTACAGTCTGGGTTTGCAGCCACTTTGATTAAGTGATATAGTGAGCTGGAAATGCTCTTGGCTATGGGTCACTGTAAATCTCTACAACTAGGCCAAAACATTATAGTGCCTTGGAGGCGCAGCGGGAGCAATACATGGATCTAGAAGTTTCATTCATGAACCTAGTACGGTTCTTCCACCCTTTCTATATAGCTGATATAGTAAGGGGATTCATTGCTTGAAGCAAGGACCAGGGTCTCGTCAGAGATTCATATGTGTTTTGAGGTGGTTCCTTTGACTTGGTCATTTGGAGCATAGTATGAAGATAGTCTGAGTCCCATGGATAGCGATCCGTTCATGGCTAGGGCTGGTTGCGAGTATTGCATGAGATTCTTGTGTTTCAACTTGGTCTTGTGTGTACGAGTGATTGGTTTTAGGCCAAGTGGGATTTTGTTGAAATAGTATACTAAACCCAATCGGGTGGGATCGGATCCGACCGGGTCGGATCATTTCTACTATTTCTTTATGTTTGTACATATATTAAATGTCTTTTCTGTTGTCGTATATTTGTTCTTTTAAAGAACCAATTATGAATTGTTATATGATAACGTCCTTAGTATTAGACTGTGATAGAGAAACCATGATAAGAGATTATGGTTGATGAGATCTCTAATCACTTTAACAAGTTTGATACTTAAATGTCTCTAGGCTGATGTACTATTAAACAGGGCATTGATAGTACGAATAGACTAGCATGTAATAGATGTCTTATGTCTTTAAGGGCAGGGACAGATCTCGTCTATTGAAGTGTAGAGACACTTGGACAGTATGGGGACGTGTATTAGAGAATGCGTACGTTAAACTGACCTACTTACACTGTTAAGTGTCACACTATGTGACTGTTGTGTAATTATCCTTAGTACCGGAGTCTACATGGCATCACAGAGTAGATTGTCATGCTTTGACACTATTGTGGTTTCCCTTAGCCACGGGGCGATCATGCGGTAGTGATTGGGTGTGATACTGAAGCATGTGGAGTATACATGTTTGGTCATCCGGAAATCGTGTACCCTATCAGTAAGGGTGAATATCCGAAAGGGCCTTCTTATAAGGATTGTCTTACTCTCGTGAATCTTTGCAAAGTGGAAATAAATGAGTTATTTCGAGAGAGCCTCATATCCAGATTATAAGATACGGTCGTTGATGTTTGGCACTTGACGTACAACCGTATGGATATTAATACAGCGATAGGATTGTAATTTACACGGTAACTGTTTCACATGAAAGGTAGTATTCATTGCATTTGACTCTTCCGATGATTGGGGGTCACGGTGTGTTGCTAGAAGCTATCCCGTGATCATTAGGCATGAAAGGCATTTTTGTAATTTTCACTTTGTGTCTACGGCCAACATATTCGGAAGCTATCGGGTTACACACATATGAATATCAAGTCGGATTAAAATGTGGTTATAGTTGATTACCAAATAAGGGAAGAATTTGTCTCATACTAATAAAGGTTATAGTGGTAAATTAATATAGTGGTATTTATTTATTATGAATAAATATAATACAAGATATTAATTAAGTTGATTAATTATATATGTGTATTGATACATAAATTTCGAAATATGTATATATATGATATACATGTATTTTGCAAATTAATTAACCATAGTATTATATTAATTAAAGAATATTCCGGATGCCAATTATTTTGGATAATGGGCGTAGATTTACAAGTTTATAGGATACATTTGAATTGTGTAATTTAATTAATAATATTACCATAATATTAATATTAGATATTAATTGATTTTAAAAAAAATAGATTTTTGGTAATAAGATAAAGATATATTCAATATAAGGTATTGTCAATATATATCTTGGAAATATATATAATATAAGATATTGAATATTAATGAGATAAATCAATTATAGGTATTTTTCTTTTTTATTGGGAAAAGGTTTTCTTTCTCCTCAATCTACTAGGAAGCTAATCTCAATCAGATTGGGAGACTTAAGTGGCGTCACTCACCCAATATAAGAAAGGGGTTGGCTAGATCTTTTATACATCACAATTCCACGAGCTAATAGTTCTTGTGAAAAATAGAGCTTCTTAGAGAAAGGTTAGAGAGAGAAAAGGCCGGTCTAGCAACCTGATTTTTCTAGTAGCAATCCAATGGTGGATTCCGGCGGGTTGTTCATGTGGACTAGCGGTAGAGGCCGAACACTTGGGCGGCTCCGTGCATCGCTACTCTCTTTAGACGGTCAAAGCGTCGATCTTTTAGATCAACCAAGGTAATAACCGTCTACTAGATTTCCGCTACATTCCCGCGTAGATTTCTTAACAGAAAGGACTTGCTCTTCTCAAAATTTTGAAAAATGGTTGGGCACGCTGTGCCGATCTAGAGAGAAACCTGTTCAAAGATGCTATTCGCCCTGTTAGCTGTTGTACCTCTCAACGGCGACATAGTCTTCAGTGCATCAATCTTATCTGGATTTGCTCTAATTCCGTCTTTTGATCATGTATCCTTGGAATTTTCCTGATCTGACCCCGAATGTGCATTTCTTGGGGTTAAGTTTCATCTGAGTTTTTCTCAAATCTTAGAATACCTCTCTGACATCATTTAAATATTGACCAAGAGACCTGCTCTTGATTAGGAAGTCATCCACATACACCTCCATGCACCGGCCGATCTGTTCGGCGAATATTGTATTTACAGCCCTTTGATATTTTACTCCGGCATTCTTCAGGCCAAAGGGCATAGTGACGTAGCAGTACGCCCCAAACTCTGTTATGAAAGAAGTCTTTTCT
Source organism: Gentiana dahurica var. dahurica (assembly GCA_024500145.1). Classification (NCBI taxonomy): domain Eukaryota; kingdom Viridiplantae; phylum Streptophyta; class Magnoliopsida; order Gentianales; family Gentianaceae; genus Gentiana; species Gentiana dahurica. The sequence goes on along the minus strand of CM044899.1, from coordinate 68,786,328 downwards.
GCATCTTGAGGATCAATTGCGATCTGGTGATATCCTTTATAAGCATCTAGAAATGCAAACACTTCAAACCCCACTGTTGATTTTACTAGGCGATCAATCTTGGGTAGGGCATAACTGTCTTTCGGTCATGCCTTGTTGAGATCGGTGAAGTCAACACAAATCCTCCATCCCGTCTAGCTTCTTGACTAATACTGGGTTCGCAAACCACTCCGGATACACGATTTCTTTGACAATGTTGGCCTGCGACAATTTGGTCACTTCTTGCTTAAATGCCGAGATGCGCTTAGAGGCAAAGTGCATTTTCTTTTGACGAACAGGTCTCCTATTCGGGTCTATGTTCAACCTGTGAACTACTAGGTCTGGGGATAACCCTGGAATATCTTCGGATAACCATGCGAATACGTCTCTAAATTCTGTTAAGAGATTTATAATAGATTCCTTATGTGAGGCTGGAATCCATGCCGCCACACTAACTGTTGAGTCCGCTTGTTCGTCCTATAGACGAACAGCCTCGATCTGATCTTCAGATGACCAGTTCTCTTCATCTTCGAGGAGCAGTTCTTCAATGCTCACTTGCTGAACAATCATTCTCCTATTTACTATTGCCGTGTAACAGCTCATGGTTGTTTCCACATCACCTTTGATTTCTATAGAACCTTCTCTCATAGGGTATTTCATGCTAATATGAGCTGGTGAAATCATAGCGCGAAGATCGATGAGCGCTGGTCTTCCTATGATTACGTTGTATGCTGAGGGTGCCTTAACCACCACATAATCCACCATCAGGGTCCTACCCTTGGTTCCTTCTCCGAAAGTAGTAGGGAGTTTGATCATTCCCAATGGATGAACTGGGGTCCGGAAAAACCGAACAGAGGAGCTGAAATAGGGGCGAGCTCAACCTCTTTCAGTCCCATAGCTCTAAAAACATTGTAATAGAGGACATTCACAGCGCTGCCTGTGTCTACACACATTCTTTGTCAGGTTTCTGCTCATCACCGCCTCTATTACTAATCCTTCATTGTTGGTTACTAAAGGAAGGAAGTCGTTTGGACCGTAAGTCACTTCTCCCATTAGTCCCTGTCTTTTATACGATTGAGGGGGAGAAATAGACCTGCTACTGCCTATGTCTTCAGTTCTGCTCAGGTTGTTTGTCCTCCTGGGATCGTGTTGATTGTATTCATTGGGCGGTTATCCATCTGACCATCAGGACCTGATGAGTGATCTCTCCTTCTTCGATACTCATCTCTGTTATCTCTATCGTTGTTATTCCGATGCCTGAACTCACGTCATCCATGCGGTTCCGCCTGATAAGACCGATCTACGACCTCATCAAGCTTTCCTTCCATTACTACTGCACCGATGTCTCTGATCAAATCCTGACGTTGCTCTGAATCATGACCAACATCCTTGTGGTACTTACAGAATTTGTTAGGGTCTCTCTTCTCTCTAGGACCCCTCATGGGAGGTGGGATCGTAGCTATGCCCTTTCTTTCTATAATTACGAGGACCTGCTCGCGAGATCTGTTCAACGGAATGAAGTCTATGTCCCGCAGAGCCCCTTTCTTGCCCAGCCGATCTGAGACTGCAGCAGTTACTCTATCCCAAACAGACTTTCTCTTTTTATCTAACTTGTCTTCAGACTTGCTTTTCTTTCCCTCGCCTCTTTCCATCTCTCTCTTGAGCCTATTCGCCACTTCTCTCTGGCAATGTTTATAGGCAACATCTAAAAACTCTTCCATCATCTAAGGATGTTTACTTTTCAACTTGGCGTGCATCCGTCCCTCTCACAGACCTGCTACGAAAGAGGCGACCAACAGTCGATCATCAGCATCCCACACTTGTGCGGATTCTTCATTGAAACGCTTTATAAAGTGCAGAACAGACTCATCATGCTTCTACTTCAAAGGGAGAAGGTGAGTCTTATTTCTCTGGAAATGACGAGCTGTGATAAAAGCATGGATGAACTTCTGAGTTAAGGTTCCGAAGTTGAGATTGACCTAGGAGGAATTTTGTTGAACCATTTTCTGGCCCTTCCTATTAACAGTGCAGGGAAAGCCTTGCACTTCATCTTGTCTGAGGCATTATGCAGGTTCATATATGAGATATATTGATGCATATGATCATAAGGATCCTTAGATCCATCATGAGACTCAATTTTCAGAATCTTGAACCCCGCTAGCCGGAGGTAGTTGTCAATGTGCTCGGTAAAAGGTGACGCGCTGAGCAGTTCGTCTGATCTTCTCCCGACCAGGGCATCCAGTTTGGCCTTAGCCGTGTCATTAGGTTGACGTATGTTTCCGTGTTCAGTGTGAGCACTAGATTCCACGATCTCTGCCTTTTTGTAGGCATCTTCATAGGGATCTGTTTCTGAAACCTCTTATGGGTCCCTTCCTTTAAGGGTTTCATCTAGTATGGCTTTAATGGTGATATTGTCTAAATTCTTCAAGGCTTCAACCAACTCCTGCTTGGCTGGGTCTTGAAGGGCCAGATTAGGCTGATGAGTTTGACCTTCAGTAACGTTTGCCCCTTTATGAGTATTTGTAGCCTGGCCGTCTCCCTGGGTTGTTGCAGCCGTTAAAGCCTATTATGTCGGATCCGCAGGATCTGCAATTTTCTTGCCAGTGTTTTTTGCCATTGCTAATGTTGAGTATGAGGATTCTAGGATTTTGTGATCACTTTATCAGAAAAGACCCTTATTCTAGTGCCAATTGACGATGATGGATCTCGTCTGTGAATAAATCTAGGCCGATTACGTTTGCGATAATGACCTTAAACCCTATGTACCCTAATTCGTCTTTAACGAGGATGGGTTTTGGTGTATTTTAGACTGAGCTCGTGAGTTATTTCTCTCGAGTTGCCTACGTATCCAATAGCTTAAATGGAATCAAGTCTTTCGTAGTTCCTTAGGGTTATTTATATAGGGGATGATTTATCCCCTTCCTTGTTTATCAAGGAATTGCATCGTAATTATCATTATTATTTACCTAAGGATATATATGCCTAAATCCCTATGATTTAAGGATAATTATGGACATATTTAATGTCAATATCACAGTCTTTATGACTAAGGATTCTTTCCTCATTTATCTCTAGTTTCCTATCGCATGGAATAACAGCCGGGGTTGCTCTGAGCGTCCTGCGCTGAGCCCCCAAGGCCATATGGCTGAACTGGGTAGCTCCTCATCACCAGGCCTCGGCCGACCTGCGGTGTCTGGAGGAGGAGTTTCTGCCGATCTCCCACCTGGGGTAAGGGACCTGCCTTTAAGTATATCTTTTGGTTCTTGGCCCTTACTACCCTTCATTTAGAGGTTAGTCATTTATTACACATTACAAAAAGATGACACGTGGCGTAGTTCGGGTCGGCTGTCATTAAATGAGTTGCATAAAAATCTTATTTCATTGATTTTGTTCTCATATATACATTCAATATGGCACACATATTAATACTACAATATAGGGAATCTCATAACAAACCATAACAACTCACACCAAGTTTCATCAATAACAAGAGGACAAATGTCGCACTCAGTACCCATTGTCTAGCAGCCGTCAGTCGAACGAGTGGCAGGAAAAATGGAAAGAGGAATGTGAACGTAGGCACCAAGAGTTAAAACTTAAATAGCAGTGTATATAGCAAGAGTTTGAACTTAAGGAGCAGCGTAGGCGACAGGAATTGGAACGTAGGTTGGCAGAGTTAGAGGGATTTGAATGTGGGGTGCAGAACGAAGTGATTGTTCATGATTACGAAGTGGTGATGTCAAAGGAGGCAGGTGATAGTGTGGTGGAGGTGACTGATGTGCCAATTGTTGAGGATCACATGGATGAGAGAGTTGACGTTGAAGAGGCATCCGTTGAAGAGCCTGTTGAGAGTAGTGATGAGCATACTAAGGTTCTTGATACACCATCCAAGGTTCCCGATTTATCTTTGCAGGTAGTTTGTGGTGAGAAACCGGTGCATTGTTTTATTGATCCTTTTGATGGGCGTGTTGACGAAGCCCCTACACCATTTTGTTATGATTACGTTGCTTCTACGCCGAGTGTTCTTGACATCAATCTCAAGCCGTTGGACTTTTCTTTTGTTGCATTGATGAAGAATGACTCGTTCGTTCCACGCACCATTGTTGTGATGTCATCTGTCCACTTCATATTTGATCCCGGTATATCTTTTCTCCTGATTGTGGGTTGTTCGAGTTTGATTTGTGATGCTGCTCGGTTCTATGACGTCTTATTGATTTGAGGACGAATCCTTTCCAACCGGGAGGGAATGATGTGATCCATCCCGAAGTCCCTAGACATTTTATTTGTTTTGTAATTTATTTTATTTATCGATGTTTTATCAATAAAATGGCATTAGGCCCATGTCAAAAGTTGCCCACGTGTTAGTATAGGCATCCGTTGAAGAACCTGTTGAGAGTAGTGATGAGCATACTAAGGTTCTTGATACACCATCCAAGGTTCCCGATTTATCTTTGCAGGTAGTTTGTGGTGAGAAACCGATGCATTGTTTTATTGATCCTTTTGATGGGCGTGTTAACGAAGCCCCTACACCATATTGTTATGATTACGTTGCTTCTACGCCGAGTGTTCTTGACATCAATCTCAAGCCATTGGACTTTTCTTTTGTTGCATTGATGAAGAATGACTCGTTCGTTCCACGCACCATTGTTGTGATGTCATCTGTCCACTTCATATTTGATCCCGGTATATCTTTACTTCTGATTGTGGGTTGTTCGAGTTTGATTTGTGATGCTGCTCGGTTCTATGACGTCCAATTGATTTGAGGACGAATCCTTTCCAACCGGGAGGGAATGATGTGATCCATCCCGAGGTCCTTAGACATTTTATTTGTTTTGTAATTTATTTTATTTATCGATGTTTTATCAATAAAATGGCATTAGGCCCATGTCAAAAGTTGCCCATGTGTTAGTATATTGGGCCAGGTGTTTATTTTTAGCAAATAAAAGCCATTTGGGCTTATTTGGGTCAGGTTAGGTTTAGTGCAAAATAAAGTGGCGAAAATTACTATGTAATTTATCCCACATTGCTTAGGAAGTTATTTGTCTTTTATTTTGTAGCCTATATAAAGGCAATCTACTTGTAATATTAGGGGGAAATCAATTATGAAAATCATTATCAATATATTGAGAGAAGTTTCTCTTGTTTAAGTCGGCTTAAAAATCACTTGCAAGTGAGTGATCTCTTTGTCGTAGAGATTGCACCCTTTTCAAGAGCTTATCAGCGTTCTTGAGCAAAGCGTTGAGTTGTTGTTGGCCCTCTTACTACACTGCTACTCAGTTAGGGTAGGGTTTCTTGCTCTCATTGATTCCTTTCGTCGATCTCCTGGGATCATATCGCGTCAGTTACCTTGGATGATCTAAAAGATCGAAGCTTTATCATTTACGAAGGAGTAGTGGTGCACGGAGCCGCCCAAGCGTTCGGCCTCTACCGCTAGTCCACATGAACAACCCGCCGGAATCCACCATCGGATTGCTCTTAGAAAAACTCGATTGCTAGACCGACATTTTCTTACTCTTAAAAATCACTCTAGGAACGTCTCAATTGTTCTAGCAAATTAGAACTCTTCTAATTGTGAATGATACAAAAGAGTTTGACGCCCACCACATATTTATAGTGGTGTCTGCGCCCCAGTAGTCCCAATCTGATTGGGAGAAGATTCCTAATATATTGAGGAGAAAGAAAACATTTTACTAGTAAAATAATGAAAATTTCTTTGATTGATTTATCTCATTAATATCTAATATCTTATATTAAATATTTTTCCAAGATATATATAGACAATATCTTATAATGAATGTATCTTTAATATATTACCAAAAATCAATTTACACAAGTGTGCAAATCTATACATATCTAATATTAATATATGGTAATTCTATTTATTAATTTGCAAAATCCATTTGTATCATATACACATACATTGCGCCCCATATAGCCAAAAATTGGCTTTCGGGATAATCTTAATTAATATAATACAATGATTTATTAATTAGCAAAATACATGTATATCATATATATATATATATATATATATATATATATATATATATATTATATATACATAAAAATATGTATATTTAATTAATTAGCATCTTGTATTTAATTTATTCATAATAAATAAATACCACCATATTAATTTATCACTATAACAATGTATAGTTGATATAAACTTTCCTTATTTGGTTATCACCATTACCGCATTTTAATCCGGCTAGATGTTCTTATGTGTGTGACCCAATAAGCTTCCGAATATGTTGGTCGTGTACACAAAGTGCAATCACGAAAATGCCCTTCATACCTAACGATCACGGAATAGCGTCTAGCAACACACTGTGACCCCTAATCATTGGAAGAGTCAAATGCAATGACTACTACCTTTCATGTGAAACGGTTACTGTGTAAATATAATCCTATCGCCCTTACAATATCCATACGGTCGTACGTCGAGTGTCAATACATCAACGACCGTATCTTATAATCTGAATAGCATGCTCTCTCAAAGTAACTCATTTACTTCCACTTTGTAAAGATTCATGAGAGTAAGACATTCCTTATAAGAATGCCCTTTCGAATATTTACTCATAATCATAGGATACACGATTTCCGGACGAGCAACATGAATCCTACGTCTGCTTCAGTATCACACCCAATCACTACCGCATGATCGCTCCATGGCTAAAGGAAACTACAATAGTGTCAAATCATGACAATCCACACCATGATGTCATGAAGACTCCAATCTTAGGATAATTACACAACAGCCACATAGTGCGACACTTAATAAAGTAAGTGGGTCAGTCTAACATACGCATTCTCTAATACATGTCCACGTATAGTCCAAATGTCTCTACACTTCGATAGACGAGATCTATCCCTATCTTTAATAAGACAGAAGACATCTAATACGTGCTAGTCTAAGCATACTATTATTGGCCTATTTAAGAGTACATACGACTAGAGACATTTAAGTATCAAACCTTTAGAGTTATTTGAGATCTCATCAACCATAATCACTATCATGGTTTCTCTATCACAGTTTGACACCAGGGACGTTATCATATACACAATATCATAATTGGTCCATTAAACGAAAAAATGTATGATAAAATAAAATCCATTTATCATATGTATAAACATAAAGAAATAGTAGAAATGATCCGACCCGGTCGGATCCGGTCCAACCCGATTGGATTTAGGACACTATTTCAACAATCTCCCACTTGGCCTAAAACCAATCACTCGTACACACCAGACCAAGTTTTGACACAAGAATCTCATGCAATACTTGCAACCAGCCCTAAGCGTGAACGGATCACTATCCGTGGGGACTCAGACTATCTTCATATCAGCCCTAGTTCAAGGTCTTTACGAAAGAATCCACAGTAATCTCTAGCTATGAACATTTCCAACTCACTGTATCACTTAATCAAAGTGACTTCAAACCCAGACTTCAGCTCCCACTATCTTCATAAGACTCATGGTTTACATCTGTATATACACGTTTATTCGATTCCAAGTTTGAATAAACCAAGAACCCATCCTTAGCACCTTAAGGATAATCTCGACATCTACCAGAATCACTTTCATACTAATTCATGACTCTTCATGAAGTGTGAACATCTAGCACAACTCTTATGACGGATCCTGTTGCAGTAGCAAAGGGAACCTTCCAGAAGTATCATCTTCACCTTATCATTATGACTGACGTCCTATCATAGTTTGATCCCGAGAATACCGGCTAGCAGTATCTCTAACTATGATCTATGCTAAACTCTTTTAGCATCATATCTATTAGGGTGAACTGTGATGGTTAAGCAATAGCTCAATCTATCACTATAGACTCTTATTTTCAAAATAAGATCTGACATTCATGGATCTTTCGTAAAGACCTTGAACTACCAAACATTAATTGACTGTGATATGGGGTGTTGATTTCGAGAAGGATATCCAATACCTTGCTCAAAAACCTGTGACACTCCCACTAACCCTTCTGCACATAAGGCATATCTTTCAACTTGTTGAAATCAAACTCTTTTGATTTACCAATCCAATGAACTTATATAGGGGAACTTGTTTGAGTCCATTTATGGATCTCATAAGCTTACATATCACGTTATCGTCTATGAACATCAAGCCATTGGCCCAACATTTTCAACACTATCAAATAGCCATGATACTTAGCTACAACAAGCACTATCTGAATAGACTTAAGATAAGCTGGCGGTATAAAGGTAATCACAAGGTTTACACCCCGTAGCCTTCAGCCATCAACTTAGCTTTAATTAGTAATCATATTACCATCCAAGTCAGTCTTTCATAAAGACTTGCTACACCGTTCAGAGACATTCCCTTAAGGTGAATCAGACCCGGTTCATAACCTTCTTGTCACTCATGGAATCTACTTCAGACATTATGGCTCCAAGCCATATATCTTAATCTTGCCTTTCAAGCATTCTTGCATAAGTCATGAGATCTCTATTCTCAAGTTGAACATACCAATAGCCAATGCAGGCGTGTGGTTATCTGTAAATTTTTAGAATACTTGTGTTGCACTAAGAAATGTCATTCACCTCATCGTTATGTGTCGCCTGCACATGTTCCAATGGTTGAATATCTCTTTGTGGTTCTCAAACTACTTTGAGATTTAATTTACTCCCATTGTTTCTTTTGGAAGAAACACTTCCTCTAGAAGACAGCATGTTTGGAGATAAACATTTTTTCTCCAAAGGTAAGCAAATAACATCTAGCGTACTTGCTAAGATATTCCAAAATGTTTCACCTGTCATACTTGGCTCCAAACTTTCAGACACTGCCTGCTTACTAGAAGCACGACAACCCTAAACATCGGTTAAGATGGATTTGATGTTATCGTCTTCCATATCTGATATGGATTCATTCAACCTTTATTCTTTGGAACTCGGTTAACTATATGTTTTAAATAAGGTCACTATCCCGAAACAGTTAAGGGATACTCCGCATGGCTTACTTCGCATATTTATCGTATGAAGTGCTATTTCCATTTTAGAAACACAATCTAATTGCGTATCCCAAAAATGGCATCCTTCAAGGGAGAATATGATTCCCTTTCAGACAACTTCAGAAACACCCTTCAGGTAGTAATTACTTCAATCCAATTGAAGATTAATTCCTAAGTAGCTCATCAATATCATATTCGTACTAGCTCAAACTTTTCAGGCTTTCCGAATTGTTGTACTTCACTAAGTACATTCAACTATTTCTAAAAATAGTCATAAAGATTAATAAGCAATTATTTGTGACATTAATTGTCATAAGCCAACAAACATCTGTATGTTTAGGCTCTAGACGATTTTTCAATAATTTATAACCTTTTAATGAAAGGGTATTTTAATCATCTTTAGATAAGATACATACCCACATGATTCATAATCAGGTAGTTCAGACATCATCAGAATGACATCTGACTGCACGTTTCTCTTTGACAGAGACAATGTCTAGAACGACCACAAAATATTAAGAATAATAGCTATACAATTTTATTGTTCAGATTTCATCACCTATATCGACTATATAGTGATTACAATCTAGTATGTTAGATTTGATGACTATTCAACTTTATTGGAATAACGTTTATTCCTTACAATTGAATTTGTCCACTAAATCCTAACAAATAATTGAACTCGTGTTCTGCATAAGAACCGGAACACAATAACATTTATTTAGCTCCCTTATCAGTCTACTAGATTCATATTACAATATATTAAATCTTGCAACGTTTGCTTCACTTTCCATATCTTAGGATATTCTGCACTTAACCTTTCTAATTCAATCTTACTCTTAAGATATCATATATTTAAGAGTAGACTTGAGCTTAGATAGATTTATCTCAACTTACTTGCTTAGAATAGAGACTTCGATAAGTTCACTTATTAAAGCACATGCCCTAACTTTCCTTTTCATCACTTAAGCATTTGTATATATTTCTTAGTTTAGTCTTCATTAGACTTAAAAAAAATCACAAGAGCTTTGTTTTCAATTTTCTTTCGTAAAGAAAATCTAAAGTCTATTAACTAGTTTATTTAACATTTTGAATTATATTCAAAATATGAACCATTAATTAATCTTCAAGCAATGATTAAAGAATTAAGTCGATACTTAAATCTTACATTTTGAAAACAACCTTTCCAAAATTCGTTGTGGTCATTCACATTCAACACATCTAGTGTTCGAATTTAATTGTCATCGTATGACAGAATAACCCATTGGATATTGATATATCCAATACATGATTAATTCATTGAAACTTATTTCAAGTGATTCAATCATATCACGAGCTTCTGTTCTGACTAGTAATTAAAGTCTCAGAACACTACATCAAATATGCAGTCTCTTTGTCTTTAACTACTATAACAAGGTTGCTCGTGTCATTGCTTACTTTATAAGGATTAAAATTATTTAACCTTACTTGAGAACGTTTCTCAAAAGGTAACAGTCATTAATTTGGTTTTAACAATCGAGAATAAAACATAGAAATAAAAGTTTGCTAAAAACTACAATATAAAAATAAAGATAAAAGAGTGGTGTTGTTTATACATGTAAAATCAAAAATGGCCTTTTGATTTATGATTTTGCTACCACTAGTCAACTACTCCCAATTGACTTTCAAGAATTTTCCAAAAATTCTTTAGTGGCCAAGATCCCACCTTGTTACGTCGATTCCCTGCTGTGGCCGGTGAACCGAAATAATTCGATGAGTAGGTGACGCTTCACCAATCACATCACTATATGACTCTTGGTTGTTGACCAGTCAACACTTTTAAAATTCACATCACAATATGGTGGCCAACCCTTGTCTCTAAAAATTACCCGACCCTTGCTGTGGCTGACGAACGAATAAATTTTAGTCAAGTCATAACCCAATATTTGCGAGATCACTTACGTTCATATCTCAATAATAACGATATACTCGAGGTAGGTCAACCCCAAGCTGTGGCTGATGGATTGGATCCGAACAAGAGCTCTTCACTTTTCTTATAATATTGGGAGACAATTCCGACTTAATTTTTTTTGTGGGAGTATTTTACTAATTAATTTTAATTACGCTCTCATAAAAATAACTATCTCTATAGACATAAATCCTACACATTCATCTAGATCGTGCCTAGTCATGCATCTATCATATCATATAAAATAAATACAAGCACAAAATAAATAAATGCGTAAAGTAACCGGTATGATCATGTATTTTTCCTAAGTGTGGTTTCGAATACAACCTGGAGAAACCGCGGGTCACAATCTAAGGGCAGCTGCAACCGCCAATAGGATCTTTAATTTCTTATTTCTTTGGCTTTCGTCTTCTGTTCCATTCTTGCTACATAAATTTATCTAATAAATAAATACACCCGCCGCACACGGGGGGCTAACAGAAATGGGATAATTCAGAAAATAAACTAGGTCACGTTCTTCATAACGGCCTAGGACAATTTTTAATTCAACAAAAATTTAAATCATTCACATCTATCATATTGGTTGAGTCCATGATCAATCGGAGTTCATATAATCATATTATATCTACACAATATCTAATTCATACAATAAAATCTTATGAAAAAGATAAAATCTAAATTTACCAACTTGCGTCTTAATTTATCGATTAACGTTTAATGAATTAAATAATTTCATCTAATCAATTAACTAATTAACATTTAATTAATTAATGATTTCAATCGAAATAAAATTAACGACTAATTTCAAAACGATTTCAATTTTAATTTTAATCAATTAGAAATATTCCAAAAATAAATAAAAATTAAAATTAAGTCTCTTTTATTTCTTTCCCTCTTGTTTCAAATCAAAAGGGATGTCTTTGGTTTCAAAAACCAAAAGGCACCCACCTGGGCCCTTTCCAAAATCAAATACTTGAAAAAGGGTCTAGGCTTGGGCCCTTTTCAAAATCAAATATTTTGAAAATGGCCTAGGCCTATTCCAAATTGTGGACCATAAACCAACCAAATTATACTATAGTGCCATGTGGCATCCCAATGGCCCAAACTATTTGGATCGTTGGTTATCCACATGACATTAACTAAACAAAAAGATATTATCAATCACTACCATGAACCATATTGAATTAGAAAATACACAAACAAAAAGAAGGAACCCACCGTACAGCCACCAGCCGACGCCGCCGGCCACCGGACGATGGTGGTGCCGCCGCCAATCGGCCGAGCACCACCCAAACTTTTTTTTTTCTTTTTGTGTATCATTTTGCGAATAAAAAATCTTTCATCTTTTAATTGCGTGATTTAAACGGAAAAAATTAACTACGCAAATTAACATGCTTATTGCTTAAGCTCGAAGCTCTCTCTCATACCACTGTTAGGAAATCTCCGCAGGAACGCAGCGGAATTTAAAATTTATTTCCTTTTAGCCAGGATCGACTTCGTTTAAGCAACAAACAAATAAGTCGGGAACTAAAAAGTTACTGATGTGATCCATCCCGAGGTCCCGAGACATTTTATTTGTTTTGTAATTTATTTTATTTATCTATGTTTTATCATTAAACCGGCATTAGGCCCATGTCACAAGTAGCCCACATGTTAGTATATTGGGCCAGGTGTTTATTTTTAGCAAATAAAAGCCATTTGGACTTATTTGGGTCATGTTAGGTTTAGTGCAAAATAAAGTGGCGAAAATTACTATGTAATTTATCCCACATTGCTTAGGAAGTTATTTGTCTTTTATTTTGTAGCATAAATAAAGGCATTCTACTTGTAATATTAGGGGGAAATCAATTATGAAAATCATTATCAATATATTGAGAGAATTTTCTCTTGTTTAAGTCGATTTGGCTTAAAATCACTTAGCGTTGAGTTGTTCTTGGCCCTCTTCCTACACTGCTGCTCAGTTAGGTTAGGGTTTCTTGCTCTCATTGATTCCTTTCGTCGATCTCCTGGGATCGTATCGCGTCACTTGGTAGCAGAGCTCAGCGACGAAAGTATCAAATATCCCTTTTTGTTTTCCTTCTTTAATTTTCTTATTCAAAAAAATAATAATTTAGTTCCTTGTTTTTTGATCATTAATTTCGTCCATCCCTCCCAAGAACATCCAAAATCTTCAAATCTTCATCCATCCTACCCGGAAAACATGAAGATTCTTCAAACTTTCAAACCTTCATCCCAAGAACCCTAATTATTTTTCAGATTCCGTTTTTTTTGTATCAGTTTGTTCCCTAACCACAACAACTCGACAAATTCTGCACTTTTTACCACATATACAACACATCTCGTGGTACAATTTCTCTCTTTACACCCGATCCAGATTCAACATAAATCTTGCCTAAAACCGCCTATTACTCTAAACAATCTGTCCAGAAAATCTGCAGCAGTAAATCATTTGTTGAATTCAATTTCAGTGGGTTAAACGAATCAAAATTACCTGCAAATTGGTGAACTTATAGGAAATGTGCAGATCTGCAACTCTTGTCTTTTGATTTTTGCCAAATTCGCTGTATTTTTAACGGAATCAGCATTGTAACGCCTCGTTCCCGGACACCGAGTCCTTATCCGAAAATGGAACGTTCGGCACGTATAAAGTAAAAATAAATTCACTTTATATGTAAGCCTCTACCACATCGTATCAAATTAAAGCAAACGGAAGCAAAAGACTAGGGTATAAATTTATTCTCCCAAATAATCCAAGAATAAAATACAATGTAAAGATGGAAATGTAACTTTATTACATTCAAAGAAAGAAAAAAATTACGAAATCCAAAAGAAACGTACGACAAGTCTTGAAAGACCAAAAGTCTACTCCAAAAGTACCAAAAAATAGTCTAATAAATGAATGGTAGAATAAATAAATGATAAGTCTTCAACGAGGCGTCGTCAAACATCGTCATCGAACTCCTCCTCGTAAACATGATCAACCTGTTCGTCTTCTCACCCCCCCCCCAAACACATAGAAAACATGCATTTGAGGTATGTACAACGTACTTAATACAAGAGAGAAGCTATGACAACAATTAAGATCTATAAAGAAAAGATATTTAATCATTCGGTTATCTTTATATGACCGACTCAATCTGGGGTTCATTTCATGTCCATCAACATGAATTGACTAAACGTTTCTAACTTAACTTATCTATGTTACAACCACACCCAAAGGCACTACACATATCCAAACTGGGGATATTCTTGGCAACATTTTGGTGGATCACACCAATATCCACGGAAGCCTATTCTGGTAGACTCCGATAGTGCGCACGTTTCAGTGAAGTCCCTCCGTACTTAGGTTTTTTTGACCTACGGAGTTATCCACCTTCAGAAAGCACACACATCGCGATATTGTCTGGTGCCTATCCAAGAGTGACATGTTGTTTAATCTTTTAATAGGCAAGTACGTGTTTATTATCTTATTAACTAACCACCTATGTGTTTTCAAGTAATCTCCCTCACAAATACTACTCTCTTCCTAGACCACTAGACATAAACAAGACCTAGAAATTACACAGACATTGATGAATACTAATTCATCAAAGCACAAGCCTAGCATGCTCTTCCGACAGATCCAAACTTCAACTCCCTTTAAGAGTACATTCGGTGTTTTAACTGAACGAATCAGAAACTCAATTCGGGCTTGTTTATGTTTATACAATGTTAACGTTTCATGAATAAGAGTTTAAAACTGAAAGACATAGCTCAAACATCATATAATTATAAACTGGGGGCAATGCGTGCGCATTAGCTGGAATGCGTACGCATTCCCTACATCAAAACCTGCTGGAAACTGTCTGTCCAAACAATGCGTGTGCATTGCCTACAATGCGTAGGCATTGCACGAACATCGGCTAAACCTAAACTACCTGAAGCAACAATGCGTACGCATTCTGAGGAATGCGTGCTCATTGCACAAACAGAAACATCCTGAACCAACTTGCATCACGAATGCGTGCACATTCCAATGAATGTGTGTGCATTCATCAAATAGAAACTCAAACCTTGCAGCCCATTATAGGAATGCGTGCGCATTGCTAGCCAATGCGTACGCATTCAACGTAGAAACAGCCGTAAAACCTGATTTTCATCTCTTAACGATTTCTAATCCGTTTCTAACCCAACCAGCATCGAATTAGTCAAAGTAAAACACAGAGAGACGTATTGAATCATACCATAACATTTATGATCCTTGATCAATGAAAAGACATATCTTTCTAGCATCTAACATCTTAAAAATTGATCTAAACCTTATAAACGATAATTGAGATCGTAGGAAGAGCCTCTTACTTGATTGCAGCCAACAACCAGATTCAAAGCCTCGAAAAGTTGGTTGCACTTCCCACAAAATTGATATCCAAAATGGTGCCCTTCTCACGACGATTCCGATTCTCTAATCCGATCTGAAAACGATTAAGCTTCTCTTCAGAAATTGTGAAAACTATCCAAGCCCTATTTCTTCCTCTTGAATGCGCAGAGAAAGAACATGGAAACTGATTTTCTGATTAGTGTTTAGGTTATGGGATTAATTTGTGTAAATTTTTTCTTAAATACTTAATCCCAATTAAATCTCTTTTTCCCTAAAAACCCTTATTTACCAAAATCAGAAAATTCCCTTTAATTAAATTTATACATAATTTCAAAAAACCTATATATATTTAATACAACTTAACTCCAATAAAAGAAAAGAAATAATAATATTTCGGTTTTCGAAAAATGACACGTCTGCCCTTTTCTGAAAATCGGAATATTACAAGCACCTTAAGTCACGGCTATCAATCTGGAAATTTTTGACAGATTGCATCAGTTTCTGAAAAACGATTGTTTGATCAACTTCTATAACTCCAAAAAATCTGAAATTTTGATATCCTTTAGATAACTCTCTGTTCTACAACTTTTTTCTTTTGAGTTTTTCCAGATTAGTAGTATTTTGGTGCTTAAATACGTGGGTTTCACACCCATGGTGTGAAAATTTTCACACCTGTGAAATTCTGTTGTCAAAAAAGTTTGTGAAAACTAAGGTAGCTGTGAGGGTATGAATCATTGAAATAAGAGATGTTTGTTTCAAAGAAATCCTTGAGTAGTGTTGAGAAGGTGGAGGATAACTTTCAACGGGAGAATATGTTTCGTACGAGGTGTTTGATTAGTGAAAAGCTTTGTTTCATGAAAATTGATGCGGGAAGCTGTGCCAATGTCATAAATGCCGGTTTTGTCTCCAATTTATCTATTCCTACAACACCCCATCCTCAACCATATACGTTGCAAGGAATCAATGATGTTGGTGAAATGCGAGTTACCAAACAGGCCTTAATAGCTTTTAATCTTTGGAGGCTCGATGATGAAGTTTTATGTGATGTAGTCCATATGCATGCCTATCATATCCTACTTGGGAGACCGTGGCAATATGATAGGAGAGTTACGTATGATGGGTGTAACAATAGCTACACATTTCTCCATAAGGGGAAGAGACTTACACTCCGTTCCTTATCCCCCGAAGATGCCCACAAAGATCAACTCAAATTGGCAGCCGCACATGAGGAAGCTCGTTTGAAACGTGAATCCGAAAGGGAAAAAGCCTTGGATGAAGAAAACAACGATGAGAGTGTTAACATTCGAGAGAGGTAGTCCAAGAGTGGATGGTGGCAGATGCTATCGCCGAGGAGAATAAGCGTGTGGCAGAAGTAGTTAACGATGATGAGGCAATTGTTGTGGACGAGATAGTGCACAGGGATCATACAGTCGTTGATGTTTATGTTGCGAGTGATGTTGAGTGTGAGGAGTTGCATAATCCTTGTGATGAGTTGGAAAGCGCTGCAAGTGGTTGTCAAGATGTTGATGCGAAAGTGGAATTGTCTGTAGCGTCTATTGTGGAGAAAAAAGAAGATTTTATGTTACTAAACTCTAGTTCCAGCCTTGTTGAATCTTCTTTGCAAGTACATGATGATCATCTACATGAGGTGGACACCGGGCTATTGGATACATCCAATGCAGCCCCTATATTGCCTTTGGATGATGTATCCCCGGTTTTTAATGGTGGCAAGCCGGCGCACATTTTTATTGATCCTTTTGCCTTGCGTGTTGATGAAGATCCTACATTGCATTGCTATGACTATCTTGCGGTATCTTCGAGCTTCATCGACCTCTATATCAAGCCAAGAGACTTTTCTTATGTTCTGTTGGTGAAGCATGGTTCTCGATATCAGCGTACAATTCATTTGAAGTTGTGTATTCGCATGTTACTTGATCCCGGTATATCATTTTTGATTTTTGCTAGTTGTTCGAGATTGGTGCGAGACTCTGAACTGTACGACATCCTTTTGATTCGAGGACAAATCCTTTCCAACCGGGAGGGAATGTTGTGTATTTGTTAAGTATATTATGTTAAGTATTTGTTTTTAGCAAATAAAGGTCATTTGGGCTTATTATAGTCAAGTTAGGCACACTAGGAAATAAAGTGGCGAAAATTTGTAAGTAATTTGTCCCACATTGCTTAGGAGTTTGTTAGTCTTTTATTTTGTAGCCTATATAAAGGCATTCGACTTGTAATTCTGAGAACAATCAATTATGAAAATCATTATCAATATATTGAGAGAAGTTTCTCTTGGTTAAGTCGTTAGGCTTAAAAATCACTTGCGAGTGAGTGATCTCTTTGTCGTAGAGATTGCACCCCTTTCAAGAGCTTATCAGCGTTCTTGAGCAAAGCGTTGAGTTGTTCTTGGCCCTCTTCCTACACTGCTGCTCGGTTAGGTTAGGGTTTCTTGCTCTCATTGATTCCTTTTGTCGATCTCCTGGGATCGTTTCGCATCAGTTGGTAGCAGAGTTAAGCGACGAAGGTATCAAATATCCTCTAGTTTGTTTCTTGTTATTCGAATTCATCAAAAAAAATTGAATCCTATTTTTTTATCTTCATGAATAATCCCAGATTTTGATTTCTTTGATATTGGGTATTCTTCCGTTTTGAAAACAAAAAAAAAAACCTGTTTTGTTCCAGCCTACCACTCGTCCTGCAGCATCAATTGTGGTCATCAAATTCTTGCAAGTCGTTGCCGTATAAACCAAAGGCAACAAGGTTAACCTAATCGTTTTATTGTAATTTGAGTTGTTTTATTTAGTCAACCCCAACAAAAAAAAGTTGACTTAATTTCTGTGTTCGGCCAGATTTATAAAAAAAAAAGTCAAAAACAGCCTATATCACACCCCCGGTGTGACGGTTGCTGATTTTCGACCCAAAAAAAAATTTCTCGATTCGTTTCTCTTGCATAGCCAAACTATTCTTGTACTAGTACTTCCTTCTATAACCATTTTCCTTCTTCAAAACACTCTTTTCCACCCTTATCCTAGTGGTCACATCTAGGTAGTAGGTCTTAGGTTCACTTTTCGGTTGCTCGTATTCTGAATTGTGAGGTAAGATGTCGAGACATGGTGAAGTGGGTATGACCGATGGTCGGTTTAAGATGATGGCCGACGGCTTAAAGCGCGAATTGCATGATGACAATGAGGTGACATTGCCTTGTAGGGGAGTGCTGGATATTAAAATTTAAAATATTATTATTTTTATCAACCTACACGTGTCGGAGCGTGTGGGGAACGTGTGGGGAACGTGTCGTGTCGTAAATGTGTCGGACACGGCGTACGACGCCCATATTCAGATGTCGTTGCCTTGTCGGGGAGTGCTGGATATTAAAATTTAAAATATTATTATTTTTATCAACCTACACGTGTCCGAGCGTGTGGGGAGCGTGTCGTGTCGTAAATGTGTCGGAGACGGCGCTGCCTTGTCGGGGAGTGTTGGATATTAAAATTTAAAATATTATTATTTTTATCAACCTACACATGTCGGAGCGTGTGGGGAACGTGTCGTGTCGTAAATGTGTCGGACACGGCGCACGACGCCCATATTCAGGTGTCGGTGCTACATAGCCTAGCGTTCGTGCAAGACTCTCATGCAAAAGAGTTAGAAAAAGGAGTAAACATACTCATAATTTGATTCCTCGTCGCCTGAGTAACAGGAAATTATGCAGGACATGGCCAGATTGCAGCAAACCATGGCTGACTTGGCCGCCAGGATTAATGAAATGATGAGAGGTAATGGTGGTAATGGTGGCAATAAGAATGGTTGCAACGGTGTCATTAGGAATAGTGGTAACGGAGGTAATGTGGGTGACAACGACAACACTGTTGTTCCTGAAGATGACCCAGTGGACAATAATATGAGGCAAGTTAAGATGAAGTTGCCGTCTTTTTCGGGTTCGTTGGATGCGGATGCTTACTTTAAGTGGGAATCAAAGATGGA
This sequence comes from Gentiana dahurica var. dahurica, assembly GCA_024500145.1. Lineage (NCBI taxonomy): Eukaryota > Viridiplantae > Streptophyta > Magnoliopsida > Gentianales > Gentianaceae > Gentiana > Gentiana dahurica. The sequence goes on along the minus strand of CM044899.1, from coordinate 68,767,044 downwards.
ACATATTTTTGCGTGTAATACCTATTCTGATGAGGAGAAATTCAAGCTAGCTCAATTGGGATTTGCTAGGTATGCTAAGATCTGGTTGAAAGATCTTAATTTTGAGCGGCATTGTAGCCATGAAGTTGAGGTTAGTACATGGACAGAGTTGAAAAGAGAGATGAAAGATCGCTTTGTGCCTAAATCTTATTTTCGTGAGTATTATCAAGAACTGCAAACTATTCGACAGGGTGAGCATTCTGTTGCAGCTTATTTCCAAGAGTTGGTCATGCTTTTGGCCAAGGCTAATATACAGGAGACTGAGGCAATGACTAAGTCATACTTTTTGGCAGGGTTGCTGTTAGATATTGTGAATCGGGTTAAAGCACAGGCATGTCCTACCTTGGAGGCCATGTTACGTGCGGCTAAGACACATGAGAAGCTTATAAAGGATAGGCAGGAATCTGACCGTCAGTGGATTGAGTGGCAGGAAAAATGGAAAAAGGAATGTGAACGTAGGCACCAAGAGTTTAAACTTAAGCAACAGTGTATACAGCAAGAGTTTGAATTTAGGGAGCAGCGTAGGCGACAGGAATTGGAACATAGGTTGCCAGAGTTAGAGGGATTTGAACGTAGGGAGCAGAACGAAGTGATTGTTCGTGATACGAAGTGGTGATGTCAAAGGAGGTAGGTGATAGTGTGGTGAAGGTGACAGATCTGCCAATTGTTGTGGATAACGTGGACGAGATAGTTGACATTGAAGAGGCATCCATTGAAGAACCTGTTGAGAGTAGTGATGAGCATACTGAGGTTCTTGATACACCATCCGAGGTTCCCGATTTATCTTTGCAGGTAGTTTGTGTTGAGAAACCGGTGCGTTGTTTTATTGATACTTTTGATGTGCGTGTTGACGAATCCCCTACACCATATTGTTATGATTACATTGCTTCTACGCCGAGTGTTCTTGACATCAATCTCAAGCTGCTGGACTTTGTTAGGTGTAGTGCCCGAAAGACAATTATCTAATTGTTTTAGGATAGAATTTATAATTCATCTTATTATATGCATGTATACTTATAATTAAGACACTACTGAAAACCCTAAGTACCTCGTTTATGTAATCACGTAACTCAGTGTATGGCTATACACAAGAGGATTGAGTTAGTGAGATGTACTTAAAATTAACTTAGTCTGTAGCGTTTATTAATCTGAGTACGGGTCTCATGATTAATTTGCTATTAATGCGCCCAGAACACTTTACGGTGTGACAGTCTTATCCGGACTGTCGGTAATAGGGTACCTAGTGGGGCATTTATATATGATGATAATCATATAGGGCTGGACCGATTTGATTTGAGTTCTCGATATACTTCCGTAATCGAGAAGTCATATCGAATCACAAGATGATCGTATATGGATTAATCTTAATCCTGAGGTGATCACAGACGCCTGCTTAGACAAGGGAAGAGTTTGATGTTTAAGTAAGGATTACTTCGCAGTATGTGGTCCAACACTTCTCGTTGGCTCTATTCTGGGATAAGTGAGTAGTCTATGCTATCACAGATATGGAATCCATTCCTTCCCTCGGGAAGTAGACAGACAGTTCCCTTATTTGTTAACCCTAGAAACTGATCGATGGGCCCAGTTCATATTATATTAGTTATGAACTAATTGATCACTAGGGGTTAATGGTAAATAAGGATAATATGTTTCGAGAAGGGTTTACGGAGATATCCCGAATCGAAGTGAACAGTCTATGGAGGATTTATCCGTATGTAATGATTATATCAGTGGACACCTTATAACTCATAGTTGAGTGTAAGTTTATATCTATATTCGGCAGAGTTCAGTTTTGGGTTTATGGTGGTGTAATCCCGAAATTAATAGATTGAATATAATTGTTCGGTACGACGAATAATTTTATTTAATTTATTGTAGCTACTGAATATGGGTCCAAGGTCCCCGACGTGGCTCCTAACATAGCATATGTTTTCTCGTCGTTTCACCTCAATTATAATTAAATAGTTGGATTGGACTATTTAATTGATATGTGGATTAATTGTTTAGTTGGACTAGATAATTAAATACATTGAAAACAAAATTTTCGTGGACTCGGCCCAATGTGTCAAAAAAAAATGTGTGGACCTTTATTTGTTTAATTAAGAGGGCGCATATATTATTAAATAAATAGAGAGAAATTAGTTTTCTTGGATAATTATTTAATGTGTGATTTATCTTTTATTTGTTAATTGATAATTCATGGAATATTAGATAATAATATGATTTATCCTAATTTGTTTGGGATAATTATTTTATTTATCTTTTATTTGGAATAAGGATTAATCTAATAATTATCTCTTAATTATTAAATCCTTGGAAGACAATGATTACTCTCCTATATAAAGAGAGTTCTCCCAAACCTTTTGACACATGAAAAACACGCCATTTGTGTAGTATTATAGCTTAGAGATTTTGTCTATAATACTTGGGTTTGAGTTTAGAAAAACTCGGGTTTTCTAGGTAGCATATCAAGGAGGTCCGGCGACTTGAAACACCATCCACTTGGTGTTGCTTGGAGATACACGTCGGAAGACGGTGGCATCTCATTGGATCGAGTTGCTTGGATTGAAGATTGTTCTTGGCGTTTATACACCATTGTAGGTTTAGATCTATTTATTTTATGTATTTTGGTTGACTAGATCTAGATCTATACTATTCCGCTGCATAATCGGGTCAGTCTTTGATTGATCCGACAATATTACATCCTACAAGTGGTATCAGAGCCTTTGATCTATCAATCAAAGTATTTAAATTTTAGATCTAAGGAGTGGAATAGCATGTGTAGATTGCTTGTTTTCGTTTTAATTTTTTTTATTGATTCGAAAATTCAGGATGAATGCCTTTGTGATTGTTGTGGTTGAAGAGATGGATTGGGTTGGTATTGTTTACCCGTAGATCTATTTTTTAGCTCTCTTGATTAGTATCAATTGAGAATAGGATTTGTAATTATTTTTTTCGAAAAAAATATATATAGCATCTTTGTTGCATTTTTTTTTATTATTCCTGGCTCGAAATATGAAGATCTTGCTGAAAAGATGAAGAACAAGGCGAAACCCAAGTTATGAACGAGGAGAAACGGATAAAAACCTATTTTTTTAATTAAAATTCTTGGCTATAGGACTTTCTGCGACGCTGAAAAGCGTCGCTATAAGTCTGTTTTTTTATAAAACTTGCATGCGGCTAGGGTTTATGTAGGCGGCTGTTTGTATTTTTTAACCTGATTCCTTTTTATAAAATTCTGCCGTTTGGCAGAAAAAAAAAAAATATATATATATATATATATATATATATATATATATATATATATATATATATATATATATATATATATATATATAATATATATATATAATATAGAGGAAGGAATTTAACCCAATTACCCAATTAACCCGCTCCAAACCCGCTTTTATTTCATTAATAAAAACAAATTTATTTTTAAAACAATCATTAACTCCAATTTAAATTCTAACATTACTCCCAAAATTCAAAATTATTATTCAAATTCAAATTCAAAATATATTTCCTTTTATTTAAGATTCCAAAATACTGCTTTAAATTCATATTTATTATTCAAAATTCAATTTTTTCTTTCCTTTTACATATTCCAAAATGTGAGGATTTAGAATCGGGAATAATTATATATATATATATATATATATATATATATATATATATATGAAGCATCCTTCTTAGCATATTCACATATGCATTTTATGCAACTCGACTTACTTCCTTCCGGATCATCTTAATTTCTATATAATTTCAATTTTTTTGGTTGGGAAATTATGATATCTATATACTTTTTGTATGTGTTTTTATGTGCAGATTTCCACCGATTTTGAGCGTTACAGTGATGGAGATAGTTAAAATGGCCAGATATATTGCCTAAGTCGTAAATTCTACTTGGTAATTCACATGTGTATATTTTTTTTTATCATGTTTATTAATTAATCCGAAAATGAGAGGTGGTGATTTTAATGGCGTATTCCCTCCTTAGAGAACATCTTAATTTGTATAGAATTTCACTTTTTTGTGTTGAGCATGTTATGATATATCTATATAGATATTGTTTAAAAAATTTCCTTAATTAACATGAGAATGAGAAGTAGTTATTTTAGAAGGGTTTTCTGGGAGGTGCAAGGAAGTAAAAGAAATGGGAGCTTTTGCTGCAAACAATGTTTTTGTGAGACCGGTAGCTTACACGAGAAAATAAACAAAAATGAGGTATATAATGATTGTTTTTTCTTTTAATTGTTTTTTAACTGTTGCTTGCAATTCAACCATAGTTTTTATTGTTAAGTTGCTACTTTTGAATTTATTTTATGTTAGTTTATGTTTAGGAGTATTTAAGAATTATTCGCAATTTAAAGATTTTTATTTTTATTGTTTTCGCAAGGTGAATAATATAATTGTTCTTTTGATGGTGGATCAGTTGGTGGCTTGGTGCAGATTAATGGAATTTGAGACTGAGGCAGAAAATATGGGGCAAAGAAAACTTATTTGTAGTGGTTTAACCATGAGCTCTAATTGGTCAGAGGCATCATCTCATTCATCCGAAACGACAACTCAACCGATATAATGATTTGCACTAATCTGTCTATATAAGCACACCAAAACAGAAAAGGGATGTGTGCCCATTTAAAAGTCTAACTCATTCAAATGTATATCACATCTCCAATAAGGGGTGCGTCAATTTGGGTGAATTCTGTACGACATATCTCTTGAGTTTACATTCGTTTTTGTAAAAAGTCTTTATACGGCAATATTTTTATTTTGTAATCAGAAAAAATCAAAATATCTAAGTTTTTCTAATACTGATAGCTTGATGTGTTAATTCCAATATTTACGTAGATGATAAGGAATGCTACATGTAACATACGTTAGTTCCGGGATTTTCATATAGCGTAGATCATAGGGAATGCTACATGTAACCACAAATTATATGTTGATACAAAAAATTTTTTGTAAAAATATTATATGTTTATTCAAAAAATATATATTATATGTTCGGTGCATATTGTTTTTAAAGTTGAACACCATCCCCGCGCGTTATGCACAGGTTCATGGTCATTTTGATCCTTTCCATACCTGCCACTTCATAAATAAATAAATAAAATCGGTTCAGTTAACCTCCTCAAATCTCGGCAAATCATTCAAGAAAATAAACTAAGCAATAACTGCAAAAATCTCCAATAACTGCAAAAATCTCGGCAATAACTGATTCGATTCGAAAAATCATTTCAAAAAAATAAAATCTCAGCAATAACTACTTCGATTACATATATCAATCCAAAAAATACTCAACTAAATCTCCTAACTGAATAGGATGGATTCTAAGCGTAATTTAACTCGATTACCAGTAATTTAAACCTAAAGCCCGATTTTCACTCCTTCCATACATGTCACAAAATAAATAAATAAATACTCCCTCCGTCCCATTTTATTTGTCCATGTTTCCTTTTTGGTTTGTCCCAAAATAAGTGTCCACTTTATGCATTAATTGCTAAATTTCTTCAAATACCCTTTTCTCTTTACAATATTTACAATAAAAAATGTGTAGCATTAAATGCTCCAATAACAACTTAAAGGGCATAAGTGTAAAAATATTAGATTATTTAATATGATTCAAAGCATTAACTACACTTTTCTTAATCTGTGTGAAAAGTCAAACAAGACAAATAAAATGGGACGGAGGGAGTAAAAATCAGTCCAGTCAGCCTCCTCAAATCTCGGCAAATCATTAAAAAAAATATCTCGGCAATAGTTGATTTGGAAAATAAGTAAAATGAATATGCATTTATTGTGGCTTTCGATGAGAAAAATATGTCTTGCTATATGCATTTCATTTCCGGGTTTTCCAATCATTTGTAAGTTTGTTTTTTTAAAGCCATTTTCAGTTCCTATGATATGCGTTTTATTTTTGGATAGTTTATTTTTAATAATGAAGATCATGGATTTGAATTTTCTATTTGAAATTAAATCTAATGGAAATATCAGATGCTAATATTAACTAAATTCATAATAAAATATGTGTAAAATTTTATCTATATATATAATGGATAGAGGAAGGCAAATAAAATTAATTGACCCGTATCGACCAATTGGCCCGCTCAATGACCCGTTTTATTTAATTCTCGGTTTTCATGAAGAAAAAAATGAAAAAACCCATATATCCATGAATTATTATGAAATTAATACAATTTTTTTGAAATCTCAAATAAAATGATATGAGAATTTGAATTTTGAATTTAGATATTAATTATGCATTTAATGCAGTATTTTTGGAATCTCACGAAAAATGAAAGAAAAAAAATGAAAAAAACCATATATCCATGAATTTTTATGAAATTAATACAGTTTTTTTGAAATCTAAAGTAAAATAAAATGAGAATTTTGAATTGAGATATTAATTATGCATTTAATGTTGTATTTTTGGAATCTCATGAAAAAGGAAAAAAAAATATTTTGAATTTTGAATAATAATAATTATATATCCATGAAATTTTTTGAAATTATTGCAAATTTTTTGAATCTCAAATAAGGAAATAAGAATTGAATTTTGAATTTAAATAATATTTATGCATTCAATGCAGTGTTTTTGGAATCTCACGTAAAAGGAAATAAATATTTGAATTTTGGATTTTAAATTTTGAATAATAATTATATATTTATGAATAATTATGAAATTGATGCAAAAATTTTGAAATCTCAAGTAAAACTAAATAAGAATTTGAATTTTGAATTTGAATATTAATTATGCATTTAATGAAATATTTTTGGCATCTCAAGTAAAAGGAAATAAAAATATGAATTTGAATTTTGAATTTAAATAATAATTTTGAATTTAGTGCAATATTTTTAGAATCTCAAGTAAAACAAAATAATTGAAGATAAGTAAAAGGAAATAATAACTTGAATAATAATAATTATTAATTTAATGTAGTATTTTTGGAGTTTCAAGTGAAATAAAATAAGAATTTAAATTTTGAATTTGATTAATAATTATGAATTCACTGCATTATTTTTAGAATCTCAAGTAAAAGGAAACAAGAATTTGGATTTTGAATTTGAATAATAATTTTGTATTTTGGAAGTAATATTACGTTGTATTTTACAATTCCAAATAATTTCATTAATATTGATTCTATCTTTCTTCAATCTTTTATGTTGAAAATTTTCTACTATTGTCTAATTATTGGTCTCTACGAACTACATTTAGTATTTTCTTTTTGCGATTGTTCTAAGATAAAGTTATTTTTTGTGTTTTAAAAAGAAAACTAAATTTTGTTTTTATTTTATTTTATTTTATAGGATCGTAATGCAGTACTAGGATTTGAATGTTCTATAAACTAAAAATTGTAAGAGATTTAAGGTATCATGAACATTATGGCTGCTCCAGATCATCAAAAACATTATGGCATTTCAATTCAGGGTTTTCCAATCATGTTGCTTAGTAAATTTGTTTTTTCTTTTTTTCCTTTTTGTGACAAAATTTCAAAACCTGTGATAGGAATTTTTTAATTTTTGGGTGTCTTACACGTTGTTTTTTGGTATGATTGTAATGCAGATCGCGGATTTGAAGTAGAGATTGTAAGTGATATAATGATTGTGATAACCGTGCTCCGGATCGCCATAAGTATGATGTTGTCATTTTATTTTGTGGTTTTCCAATCACATTGCTTTGTAAGTTCTTATTTTCATGTTAACTAATTATATGTCGATGTCCTTTTTTTTGCTTAAATCCCCCAGTATCCAGAACCCACTGGTCCAATTAATCCGGAGTTCGGTCCGGGTCGTGCCTGTTGAGTCACATGTCAAACTGTCCTTGACAATATATTTAAAGAAGTTGAGTCATGCCGTGCATTATGCAGGTTTTAAGATATATATATATATATATATATATATATATATATATATTATTTTGGAAATAATTTAAAACAAACGACAATAATAAAAAAATAAAAATTTTATGGAATTAAAAAAAAAAATTGGCCGTATGTCACAACAAAAAAATTAATTAATTTAAAAAAAATTATTTATCAAATAAATTGGATTTATTTTAATTAAAAGCCTTTCTCCTCTCGGGTGTTCGTGGTTCGTGATCCGGCGGTTCGAGCTCAAGATTCGAAGTTCAAGACTCGAAGATTAGATTAAGTTTTTACTTTTTCTTAGAAAATAGGTTACTCGGGGGTACCAACGATCCATCTCGGTGTTTATTTTTCCGTTATTTTTTTTTTCGTGTATGATCAAAAATTGTATGATATAACCGGAAAATTGCCATGATATGCATAATATCATGATTCCACTCCAATGCATACTTGTAACTAGTTTATTTCGAATAAATTAGGCATGTATAACTCGTATAATTAGTTTAAAGGCTTATTTAATTAATATGTGGTAGTTAATTAATTAAGTAACTAATTATTAAAACCGAGGAACCGGGTTTTGTCAATCGTTACGATTTTAGTGATGGATTCTCGGTGAATCCCACTTAGATAAATCGTTGAGTTTTCAGTGAACCCACCTTAAACAGAAACGAGATTGCGCTTTGGTTGACACTTTAAAAATCGGAAAATCTTAGTACATGGGTTCGGAAATGGTTTAACCATGGTTGGGCAAGTTCAACCGAGCCTCGGCTCAATCGACTCCCCTCCACGTGTGATGTACGTTACAGTAGTTCGACAAGACTTAGCATAGCCGATAAGCCTTCGGGCTAAACGGGGCTTCTCTTGCTGGATTGGCCTGAACTGTCACATATGTTCCAACAAATAGGACGGCATAGGCTTGCCTACATAACCGACCCTGTTCGGAGTACTTTGATTTATTGTTTTCTATTGTCAAGAACGAAACCGTAATTAGTAAACCCACCACTTTTTTCAAATTATTGAGTGGGAGCGGGGAAGGCGACAACCAACCCCACGGGTACTATAGATGCAAGCACGTGAGAGAAGGGTGACGCCTCGAGCCGCTTTGATTCCGGCCCCCTACGGGTGGTGTTCACCCCTATCAAAATTCAAGGCTTGGTTTCCGAAAGGATAGGATTTCGGGTAATCGTTGAGTCACTGACCGACCCTGTGGCGGCACACTCGGGGCGTACTTTGAGATCTGATATAGTAGGTCACACTCTTTATGGATATTTTCGAAATATCTAGGCTAGAAAAAGGAAGGTAATCAATGATTAAAGACCGGGATGTCTGATTCCCGTGGATGTTTGATTCTCAAAGTTTAATCATTGAGAGAGATTGTCTCAGTTTAATCGTCACCTCTTTGACTAACCCTGCAGCGGCACTGAGGTGGGAGGTTAATTCCTTGGAATGGTAGGATAGACTTTAAACAAGTTTATTATTCCAAAAATAAAAATCTAGTAGTGAAATTTTAATTTTTGAATTTAACTTTCTGTCATATTTATTTTACAACTAAATCTCTAGGTTACTAAACTTTTAGTAATAGGACTTCATTAAAAATGTGGAAAGTAACAAGTACATTGTAATTATCAATAAATGCAGTTAATTTTCGTAAAAGATTTTCTCTTAAGCCTTTAAAAACTTAATTGACATAGTATATGTATGTCACGGAAGTCACTCATGTTGAACGAAAGACAACCATACTCAGTTTACAAAAGATGATATAGGACTATCAGACAAATTCATTTAGTGAATTTTAAAAAGTGTAATTACACAACAAATTTCTAAATTGAAAAATTGGAAAATCATATACATAAGGCGTTGCTAGTTAGACGGTATTTGGAACCGATAAACTAGTGGGAGCCTTAGCCTTATGATTTGTTGTTTTTCTGAATCATTAGAAATGAGAAATAGACTGCACAGGAGTTTCTCCATTTATCGGAAAAACAAGAATAAAGCGTTCCTAGTTAGACAGTATTTGGAACTGATAAACTAGTGGGAGCTTAGTTCTGAGTGATTTTCTAATCTTTGAAAAATCATAAATACAAAGTGTTGCTAGTTAAACGGTATTTGGAACCGATAAACTAGTGGGAGCTTTATTATGATCTCTCAAACCATTCGAACAAAGTGTTGCTAGTTAGACAGTATTTGGAACCGATAAACTAGTGGGAGCTTTAGTCTTATGATTTGACGATTAGAAAAATCGATAGTCCAAACAAGTAACACATGAACATCCCACAGTTCAAGAGTAGCGTCTACTCAAACGAACTGCTAGTTCAAGACTGTTTCCATCTAAGAAAAGTCGAGAATGGGAAAGAATGTTTATACGTGTTAGTCATCTAAACTAAGTAGTTTTAAGGCTAAACCTGAAAATTAATTGGAAATTAAGGGATAAGGAAAGTGATTTCGGATCACTGACCAATACATCCTTAGAAATTTTCTCGAGAGCTAAAGTTCTTTGGTAGAACAAGGTAGCTTTGCATTAAACGATAAATAAAATAGACAACGGGCAGTTATTTCAGATAGACTAGTGGGAGTGATATAAGGATATGAATCTCGGATTCAATTCTTAAGAATCACAGAAAATTCATTTTCTGTTTTCGGATTCGTTGGAACGAACGTATTCATTTTCAATAGGATAATTTGTATGTCTTATTGACGATGAATATAATATTTGTAGCACAAATCCAAGACTCGGACTTTTGTTTGATAAAGTCAGAACCACTAATCATTGCTGAAAAGGTATTAGTAACACATCTTAAAATATATAAACGCGAATGGTTTCCGTATTTCGATAAACGCTTCTTTCTATTCTATTAATTAGTGCATATTTCCTAAAGACAATATCTGAAGACTGGCTTAGGGTGATTCCTATCTCCCAGTCCAAGGAACACTGTCTCAAAGGAACAATGACTAAGTTTCCTTTCAATCAGGAAAGGGTAATAGATTTAAAGAAGTAGCATAGCTTGTTCATAACAACCTTCGGGGTCATATGAAAGATACAAGCTAGTGGGAGCTTTTGAAGTAGTGACATCTTGTCTGACAACTATTCAAGACTCCGGTAAGTTTATCCAAAATATTAGGAGGAATCTCTGATTTCACCAGAGATAGAGTATTCCATACTCAGAATTAGGTTATTGCGTAGTCTTCGGGACCGATGCTCGGCCTGCCTCCCAGTGGAATGTTTTCACTAAGGGATACACCATAAATTTTCCTTATATAGTTATTGATGTACTACGATACACTACTTAACTCATTTAATATATTGGTTGCAAAATAACGGTTTACGTTGTAATGAAAAACCGAGAAGTCTACCTAAAAGATGCCTACGCATTTGTGGATAAGGAGTGAATTCGGTTCAACCCACTTCTGTAAATGGAGGCATTTAGCACCGAGTGCTTGAAGGTAGGACTGGAAATTTTACGTGCACGCTCAGAGAGTGAAATATCTTATTGCATTGAGTAAAGGTTGGTTATAAAACTCGCAAAATCAGAGAATGACGGTTATACTGTCAAATTCGGTCTGATGGAGTCTATAAATAACAACTTTAGATCTTAAAGTATTTGTACTCAAGAAGTTACTAACTGATTTGTTCAGTCCACATCCAACACCGACAGTTGGTGATAACACTAATAAAAACTACTAAACTAGATAAGTATATCAATCCACCCCGAACGCAGTGGGAATATGGTTTGTCCATTACCCATTGCAGGACCTTACGGTCTATAGGGTAGATTGATGACCATAGTCCTTCGTGGGCTGTATAGGATCCTCATCATAGAGGTTGGTTTAAAAGCCATAACCCTGTGAATGGAGTTTGATACTCCAGTTCTGTTGAAACTCTTGTAGAACCACCTGAGTATCTCAGGCCCAGTAGGAGTAATTGGAACAACACAGAGATGAGTCGAATGAATAGGAAAGTTTAACTTTCAATGCAAAGCAGAGTAATTTAGGGGTGATTCCCTAAGAGGTAGAGAGTTAACCAGACAGTGATCTCTCTTACCACTCAATCTTGCTTGATTTCGTCAGAAAGCAGGACATATGGGTGATTCCCTAAGACTTCCTTGCCTAACAACGGAATCTGAATTCATTCAGAACATAAGGGTTTTAGCTAAGAACAAATGACAGATTCGTTACACAGCAGAAAATAGGGGTGACTCCCTAAGACCTTTTTGCGAGACTAACGGTATCTTAATTTATTCAGAAAGAACCTTTGGCAGGATGCCTGCCATAGCTTATATCCTTTGGGGATTAAAGCAAACCTCTAGGTCATGTCAAATTCATATATGTGGACTTGACCAAAATGTTGATAAGTCTTTCGTAGACTGGGCATCAATATTAGTAAAGTAGTATATAGATTAGTGTTTGTGAATTGTAACACTGAAACAGTTGGAAACAACATGGGTGTGTTATCTGAAGTCAGAGTCTGACATACCATCGGGATTCATTCTAAAGGATTTGATTCGCTCAAATTCATGAGAATCGATCATTGGCAATCCCATCCATTCACCTGCTTAACATATTCTTGCATTTATGCAGCATTCAACGATGTAGTCTACCCTACCTCTCAGGAATGGTTATCTAAACCTGAGGATGAATACAAAATGGGATGTTTAGTGAATCCTCAAGTATCTTCGGGAGAATGAGGAATAATATGCTAGTATATTCAGGTGCAAACTAGAATGTAAGTGATGACATTGATTCTGACTTTAGGTCAGATTAAGGATGATCGTTAAAGTCAATCTCGTTCTCAGTGTTGAATCAAAGGCATATCGAAATCGTACCACCTGATTAGATGGAAAGGCGACGTTTCGATCCCAAAGAATGACTCCAACCGCCAACCTACCTGATCAGTGTACCAAGTCACATGGTATTCGGATTCTAAGTACGTGCCGGGTCACTGACCTACCCTGCGGCGGCACACTCCGATCGTGCTTGGAAGGATGAATTACTAAGATGCGCTTGGAGGGTATGAATCTTGGGGATATGTCTCACTTGTTTTGAGCAAGTGGGAGAATGTTGTAGATATAGATAAATAAGGGTGTGCTCTAAAACAATTAATCCACTTGCCTTTCGTGCAAGTGGGAGATTGTTAGGTGTAGTGCCCGAAAGACAATTATCTAATTGTTTTAGGATAGAATTTATAATTCATCTTATTATATGCATGTTGACGGACTGTTTCTAGGCTGTTACAATCCTTACCGGCAGTGTACCGGGTCAAATTGTAGTGCTAGTGTGGTGAGTCAGGTGTCGTATCCTCAGGGAACGAATTGTAATTCAGAGTGTGGTTAAACACCAAGAAGCTGTTATTAACTCAATCTAAGTCGCAGTTTTTTACCAAGTAAATAATCTCTAAACTACTAAAATAGTAAATAAATGCATAATACTAATATAGATATATATAGATACATAAATATATATATATAAATATATAGAAATACATATATATATATATAGATATAAACATATATAGGTACCAATATAATAAATACTAATATAGATACTAGTAATATTATTAGAAACTAGCCAAGAATATGTTATTGAATTACAATCTCTTTTTAGTTCAATGGATGTGCTCGATCTTCCTTTTTGGGTCTAATTGATTACGTGAAACGGTATACTCCTAAGCTCAACAATTACTCCTCACACGAGCGTATGAAATTGTCATATGTCTAATCCTCTGTCCAATGTCATCTTAATCATGGGTCACTCCCGTTTTGTCATACGGCCAGTATTTTAAGATCTGTCGATTAAACAGGTGATTTCAACGTAATAATCTCTCGAGTACAAATATTCTGCCCCCGGGATAGGAAATATGATTCCGTTTGTCGACGGCCATTTTTACCCTCCGGTTTTTCTACCCATGATCTCATATCCTAACTTCTCCGGTCAGTTCATCATTAGGTTACGATCCTGTTTATAATTATTAGCTATGTCAATACAAACGTGCCATTAAGTTCAAGTAGAAAAAGATTCATCATAATCGATTTTAATCAGTTTTTAACATAGTCATCATACATTTCCCTAAAAAGACAAAACTAATTCAATTACATATCTTGGCTAGATATAAAGTTAGCCTAATATCATTATAACTATTATATAGATACTAATATAAACAACAAACATTAGAAAATTACCAGATTACAATTGTAGAGTCAGAGCCGTATTCTCCGGAAATAGCAACTCTTCTAACAACAACGAGCCTTGATAACTCTTCTAAGTATTATAACGATACTTATACTACATTATTTTTTTGGCAGAATGCCATCTACTGTAATTACGTAACTAGCAACTAACTAAAGATAAGGTATATATATATATATATATATATATATATATATATATATATATATATATATATATATATATATATATATATATATAGAAGATTATATATATTGGTACAACTCCAAACATCTGCAAATAATGGAGTATTTATAGGCAGGGATAGTACACCGGCGCGTGCCGGCCCATTCCCAGCGTGTGCCGGTGCTACAGTGCAGATTCCCTTGTCAGACTCCCATGTGCTTGAAATGATGAAGATTCCGGCCCGTGCCGGTTTTTTCCGGTTCGTGCCGAACTGTCAAAATATCAGTTGTTTGGTAAAATGAGTTGTAGACCTCCGATTGACGTAATTCAAAGTGCGTTGGAAACCTCATTTGAAGATCTAAAACTTTCATGAAGAACGCTTCCCCAGAAAATGCATTTAAGTTTGGTCAAATGTCTGTTGAAGATATTTTACGGTAGAAGCACTTAGGACAATTGATCTGTTTGAACTTGTAAGCTTATGGCATCTTCTTCTATCCCTCAAAAGATATGTTTTTAGGCTCAAAAAGTGTCGTCACTTGGGATCTTGGTAAACAACATATAATCCTGAAGTAAATTACCAAAACACCAAACGTAAATCCGACACGATACTCCGGTTACTAAACTGGTACAAAACTTATAAAAAACTTATAAAAATACGATAATTTATATAATAATACTACTTACACATTTGGATAAAACTTAGTAATTTTGACTTGAATTGGTACAATAATGCTCAAAGTGTTATCAATATTAGGGTAGAATGTCATAATAATGATTGACAATTTGTCGCTCATCACAACTCCCCACTTAGCTTTTGGTCATCCTCGAGCAAAACAAGCGATAAAAATTGAATGAGGGACAAATTCATGAAGATATAAGATGTAAGGGACAACCAGATGTTGCAACCATTAGAATTACAACCAGGCGTTAACCTTAATATAAGTGTATAACAGAGTGTGTGTATGAACAGTCTCTTAAAATTATTAACAAGCAATTAATTTGTAAAATAAAAATCATAAGTTTAAGAATTATACCAATCTCCACTAATCGAGGAATTTGGAGTCAAGAAGTTAGATCAGGTAGGACTTGAAGGGTTATAACGTTAGGCCAGGGTAATTTCGGTTAATCGAAAAGGATATTTTGGGAACTGGAGAAAAAGAAGTACGAGTGAACATAATCAATTCATGTACCACCTCATCTCTACCATACAAACCATCCAAACTCCTTTTTGATTACTTTCAACACTTTGGGAACCATAGGATACTAACATACTCGAACTCATTGCCAAACTCGACTATGCTTTAAGCGTCATGAGGTGAGATCGAATACATTAGCACCTATCTAACTATCCCAACTCTAACATCATAAAAATTAACTTGAACTCATCACTTTGATTCCAACCCCTTATTTCTATATACATCCAAACTTTTATTCATTGGGAACTTCTCAAATTTTTTTGAACTTCTTTTTTTTTCTGTTTTTTATTTATTTTATATTTGGCCCAAAAACCGAGCACCAGGCTCAACACCGAGCTCTTCCTCTCATTATAGCTCAAAACCAAGAAACATCAACCCAACTAGAAACATCATTTCCCCCACCCCACACTCGTTTTAGCAAATGTGGTCCAACAAAAGACTAAGTCCACTCGTAGGGTTAAAATGAAGGGAATGTGACCATAATTAAAGCTCAAGGGTAGGTTTCTGACTAAGTAACAAAACGGCTATAAAGCGAATGGTGGTCAGACCATTCTATCAAGGCTGAGAGGGGCTACGATGGTCAAATATTCGGGTTTAGGCTTATTTGGCTGTGGTAGGGTCAAAGAGACGCCATGGCCGTCATCCCTAACTTCGATTCCAAACACCTTTCTATTTCGCCTCGAAAGGATATCAAGCCTAAGTTCTAGTTGCTATGGAAGCGTGCTTACATGATATCATACAAAAGTTGCATGTTAACAAAAGATTGAAACTATACGTACACAAGGAATTCATATTACACAAATAGATTTGGGGTTAAAATGCACATACGGTTCACGTTGGTTATATACATCCAAATTGATCATTACATCTTCAAATCCATGAAATATATGCTTTGTACAGTTTATTTTAATCAACTAAATAATGCTCGGAAAAAAAATCGAAAACTATGGGATTTATTGATACAAAATAAGCATTAATGTCATTGCTAGACCAACCATGACTCCACTCCCCACTTACGAACTTACATTGTCCCCAATGTAAAGTGAGTGTAAATAAGTTGTTGGGAAAGCAATGGGGCACTAAAACAAGTCAAAACAAATACTGGGATGATAAAAATGGGTGGGTGGGTGGGTCAAAGTTATGACCGTTGTGTGTGCAAATGAAATAAAAGTGTGTGGAGTGTGACAGTGTAGTGACAAAAGGTAGATAAACACTGAGTCTTTTATACCCAAGTCCTCAAGGGTTATTTCAAATCGTTCTATCAACCTTAGTCCAAGAAATGATGCATTTGAATTTTCTCTGTTTTCCATCGGGATTTTCGGATAACCACATAATCGTTCCCGTTCTAATGACATTCAAACATTCATCCTGAGACTTGGTGAAACAAAATGAAAATCAATCCGAAGTATTAGCAAAGTATCATCCCAAGTATGAGGATAGTATCATCCAAAGTATGACTAATTATTATATTTAACATTTTTACGGGCTGCCTCCCGGTAGCGCTTTTGTTTAACGTTGTTTGCTTGACAGACTTAAACAACCTAAATGATAATGATTAATTAATATAATATATTAAACAAAATGAGATACTTCTAACAATTACTCACCAAAGCATTTAGCAATTAAGTACACGAACCAACTAGAAATAAATGCTTAAGGAGTAAATAGGAAGGACAGTACCCATGTTTTCACTATATTTATAGTCTATAGCTAGACTTTTCCTTGCTTAGGTCTCTAATGCACCGGTGGTGGGTCATCCTCACGCACCGCATCCTTCTTTTTTATCAATACCGGTCTCCCACCTAGATTATAAAATTTCCACCAATCCCAACGATTCTTGACCTTTTCCTTTGATTTTTGAGCTTTCAGTTTGCGAGCCTTTACATTATTGCTGGAGTCATCTTCTTCAACTACCTGCGTGTTAGTACGATCCACAACAAGAGGACACAAAGGGTCCACACAAGAACAAGATTCTAGTGTAGTGCATGGATATTTCAATGGAATGTAAATGTTGAAGACAACGCGCTCATCATTCACTCCCAAACTAAGCTCTCCCTTACGAACATCGATCACAGCTCCCACCGTTGCTAAAAATGGTCTACCGAGGATAAGGGGTGTATTGTACCCCACCTCCATATCCATAACAACAAAATCGACGGGGAAGTAAAATTTATCAACCTTAACCAACACGTCTTCGATGACTCCTTTAGGATGTTTAATAGATCTATCTGCAAGTTGAAGAGTCATCTCCGTACGCTTAAGCTTACATATGCCAAGTTTCATGAAATCATTATAGGACATGAGGTTTATGCTCGCACCGAGATCACATAGTGCCTTTTCAAACAAAAGTCCCCCAATATCACATGGGATAGTAAAACTACCAGGATCTTTAAGTTTAGGAGGAAGCTTGTGTTGAAGCACGGCGGAACACTCCTCACTTAGACACACCGTCTCATATTCTTCCAACCGTTTCTTTCTCGATAGTATGTCCTTAAGAAACTTACCATATTCCGGCATATTGATTAGAGCTTCAATGAAAGGGATATTAATAGTTAAGTGCCGAAAAGTGTCAAGAAAACGTGCATACTTCTTATCCAACTTCATATTTTTCATTTCCTTTTTTGGGGATAGGGAAGTAATTCAAGATCAATTAAAGTAGGGTTACAATGTATACCTCCCTTACCCTTGTCGTTAGATGAAGATGGTGAAGATTCTTTGAATGTTTGTGCATTAGAAGGACACCGTTTGTCATTATTCTGCACCTTTTTTCTGTAAAATCTGCACTGGATTTTGTGCTGCCCTGTCAGGTTGAACCGAGGTGAAATTGGGTTGAGCCGGATAAGGTTCGGTTTGAATTGGCCCTTTCAAACTTGATTCCTTTCCAACCTGCTCATTGAACAAGGTCCTCAAATCACTCGATCTTGGATTTTTCAATATTCTAGGAACCTTGACCCATTCCTCATCCTCACTTTTAGGTTCAATATATCTGTTTTGTCTTAGGAAATCTTCAATAATTTCTTCTTTAGTGAATTCAGGTTCATCTTTACTTTCCATGTTCTTTTTAAATTTACCATCTAAATCATCCTCTACTTCATTATTTCTGAATTTTTCTAATCCATTACTTCCACAGATTCTTCCACTTCTGGTAATAACAACATTTACCTCTCTCGGGTTTCTTTCAGTATTACTTGGTAATCCTCTTGGAGGTCTACTGTTTTTACGTTCTCCTTCTCTACTCAAGTGATCTTCCATATTTATTACTGAAGCTTCTATAGTTCTCATTCTGGTGTCATGTCCACTCATGGATGTTTTCAACGTACTCATATCCTTAGTGACTGTACCTATAGAAGTTATCATAGTTTCCATATTTTGAGCTTGAGTAGATACTACACCCATCATATTTTCCATTAATTTCTCCCATTTATCAACTCCTTCAGGTTGAGTTGAACTTTGGGTGACTGGTATACTTTGAGTAGTATGTTGTGGATATGATCTAGGTAATGATTGCAGGTTCTGATTCGCGGTATCTCCTTGATAAACTTGATTACTATATGAATTCTTATATTGAACTGGATACGGTGGTTGTCCTTGCTTACTAGGGTTTTCAGACCAACGAAAAGTAGGGTGATCTTTTCTAATAGCATTAAACGAGTTTGAATACGCGTTGTTCAAATTCTTATGCTGTTGTAAAAAACTCACCTCCTCCCTTGAATATCCTTCTGGTTCTTCTATCCCTAATGACACATTATCATGATTTGAGTAGTCATTCGTTAAATTATTTTCCGAGTTAATATTCTTACTAGCTTGTAAGCCGTCAAATTTCCTACTCAAATTCTCCAAGTGTGCTAGCCTGCAAATGCTACTTTTCTTGTGCTACCACGTTTGGTTATTTTTGGACTTTTCAATAGCATCGTAAACTAATTGGAATTCACTCATCATTAAAGAACCACCACATGCATGATCAATGTCTGCACGTGAGTCTTTCCTTAGTTTACGACAGAAAAGTTGGATTTGCATATCTAAGGAATAACCATGATCGGGACAAGCTCTTAATAACTTTTTAAATATTTCCCAAGCATTCCCAAGCGTTTCTTCAGATCCTTGTCTAAAGTTAGCAATTTCGACCTTTAATTCCAAATTCCTCCCAGGAGTAAAATATTGTTTTAAGAACTCGGTTTGAATCTCCTCCCAACTTGTCAATGAATGATGTGGGAGTGACATAAACCAATCTCGTGCTCTTCCTTTTAAAGAAAAAGGAAACATAGACATCCTCGTTAATTCACGATGAGCACCTTGACTTTTGGCTGTATTACACAATTCTTTGAAAAGATAGAGGTGATGATGTGGATCTTCATCATCTTCTCCTAGGAATTGGGCTCGTGTGTCAATTAAACCAAAAAGATGAGATTTTATTTCGAAATTATTTGCTCCTTCATTTGGTAAACGAATTGGATTATTAGTCTGGTTTCTTCTTACGGTCTGATCACAGATAGGTCTCGGGTTTGGTAGGTTAGGATTATTACGATTATTCTGGTTCCGATTCTGATTATTTCTAATATTAGGATTCTGGTTATTTGGTATTGGTAGATTCTGATTAAGGTTTTGTCCATGTCCTTGGGCATGAGCAATACCTTGTTCAGGTGTTTCATCACTGGTTTCAGCCATTCTCGTTTCTCGATTTGACGATGATTCGTCAGGATTTACCTGACTAGTATAACCACGTTTACTCTCTACTCTTAACTGCCTTTCGTAAG
The DNA here is from genome assembly GCA_024500145.1 of Gentiana dahurica var. dahurica. Classification (NCBI taxonomy): domain Eukaryota; kingdom Viridiplantae; phylum Streptophyta; class Magnoliopsida; order Gentianales; family Gentianaceae; genus Gentiana; species Gentiana dahurica. The sequence goes on along the minus strand of CM044899.1, from coordinate 68,746,842 downwards.
TATCTATGTCAGGCTTATAAGGAGTGAGTGGGGACTTACCGCTTCTGGTCATCAACTATCGAAAACAGAAAATAACTCGAAAAAGATAGAAGTAAAAAGATTGGTAACTTACCTACAAGGTAGATACCAACGAAAGATAAAAAAGAAATGTGATAAGAAGAGTGTTAACTTATCCTCGAGAATTTTGAGCTGATACAAGTAGTAACCATAGACACAATGAATTAGCGTCGTTTCCCCGGCAACGGCGCCAGAAAGCTGACGGACTATTTCTAGGCTATACAATCCTTACCGGCAGTGTACCGGGTCAAATTATAGTGCTAGTGTGGTGAGACAGGTGTCGAATCCTCAGGGAAACGTGTGGTAATTCAGAGTGTGGTTAAACACCAAGAAGCTGTTATTAACTCAATCTAAGTCGCAGTTTTTTACCAAGTAAATAATCTCTAAACTACTAAAACAGTAAATAAATGCATAATACTAATATAGATATATATAGATACATAAATATATATATATAAATATATAGAAATACATATATATATATATAGATATAAATATATATAGGTACCAATATAATAAATACTAATATAGATACTAGTAATATTATTAGAAACTAGCCAAGAATATGTTATTGAATTACAATCTCTTTTTAGTTCAATGGATGTGCTCGATCTTCCTTTTTAGGTCTAATTGATTACGTGAAACGGTATACTCCTAAGCTCAACAATTTCTCCTCACACGAGCGTATGAAATTGTCATATGTCTAATCCTCTGTCCAATGTCATCTTAATCATGGGTCACTCCCGTTTTGTCATACGGCCAGTATTTTAAGATCTGTCGATTAAACAGGTGATTTCAACGTAATAATCTCTCGAGTACAAATATTCTGCCCCCGGGATAGGAAATAGGATTCCGTTTGTCAGACGGCCATTTTTACCCTCCGGTCTTTCTATCCACGATCTCATAACCTAACTTCTCTGGTCAGTTCATCATTAGATTACGACTCCGTTTATATTGGTTAATTACGTCAATACAAACATGCCATTAAGTTCAAATAGAAAGAGATTCATCATAATCGATTTTAATCAGATTTTAACATAGTCATCATCCATTTCCCTAAAAAGATAAAACTAATTCAATTTCATATCTTGGCTAGATATTAAGTTAGCCTAATATCATTATAACTATTATATAGGTACTAATAATAACAAACAAACATAAATACATTAGAAAGTTACCAGATTACAATTGAAGCATCGAGCCGTATTTTCCGGAAATAGCAACTCTTCTAACAACAACGAGCCTTGATAAGTCTTCTAAGTATTACAACGATACTTATACTACATTATTATTTCGGCAGAATGCCTTTTACGGTATTTACGTAACTAGAAACTAACTAAAGATAAGATATATATATAGAAGAGATATATATATATTGGTACAACTCCAAACATCTGCAAATGATGGAGTATTTATAGGCAGGGGTAGTACACCGGCGCGTGCCGGTCCCTTCCCGGCGCGTGCCGGTGCTACAGTTCAGATTCCCTTGTCAGACTCCCATGTGCTTGAAATGATGAAGATTCCGGCCCGTGCCGGTTTTTTCCGGTTCGTGCCGAACTGTCAAAATATCAGCTGTTTGGTAAAATGAGTTGTAGACCTCCGATTGACGTGATTCAAAGTGCGTTGGAAAGCTCATTTGAAGATCTAAAACTTTCATGAAGAACTCTTCCCCAGAAAATGCCTTTAAGTTGGGTCAAATGTCCGTCGAAGATATTTTACGGTAGAAGCACTTAGGACAATTGATCCGTTTGAACTTGTAAGCTTATGGCATCTTCTTCTATCCCTCAAAAGATATGTTTTTAGGCTCAAAAAATGTCATCACTTGGGATCTTGGTAAACGTATAATCCTGCAATAAATTACCAAAACACCAAACGTAAATCCGACACGATACTCCGGTTACTAAACCGGTACAAAACTTATAAAAAACTTATAAAAATACGATAATTTATATAATAATACTACTTACACATTTGGATAAAACTTAGTAATTATGACTTGAATTGGTACAATAATGCTCAAAGTGTTATCAATATTAGGGTAGAATGTCATAATAATGATTGACAATTTGTCGCTCATCACATGTATGCTTATAATTAAGACACTACTGAAAACCCTAAAAACCTCGTTTATATAATCACGTAACTCAGTGTATGGATATACATAAGAGGATTGAGTTAGTGAGATGTACTAAAATTAACTTAGTCCATAGCATTTATTAATCTGAGTACGGGTCTCATGATTAATTTGCTATTAATGCGCCCAGAACACTTTACGGTGTGACAGTCTTATCCGGACTGTCGGTAATAGGGTACCTAGTGGGGCATTTATGTATGATGATAATCATATAGAGCTGGACCGATTTGATTTGAGTTCTCGATATAATTCCGTAATCGAGAAGTCTTATCGAATCACAAGATGATCATATATGGATTAATCTTAATCCTGAGGTGATCACAGACGCCTGCTTAGACTAGGGTAGAGTTTGATGTGTTAGTAAGGATCACTTCACAGTATGTGGTCCAACACTTCTCGTTGGCTCTATTCTGGGATGAGTGAGTAGTCTGTGCTATCACAGATATGGAATCCATTCCTTCTCTCGGGAAGTAGACAGACAGTTCCCTTATTTGTTAACCCTAGAAACTGATCGGTGGGCCCAGTTCATATTATATTAGTTATGAACTAATTGATCACTAGGGGTTAATGGTAAATAAGGATAATATGTTTCGAGAAGGGTTTACGGAGATATCCTGAATCGAAGTGAACAGTCTATGGAGGATTTATCCGTATGTAATGATTATATCAGTGGACACCTTATAACTCATAGTTGAGTGTAAGTTTATATCTATATTCGGCAGAGTTCAGTTTCGGGTTTATGGTGGTGTAATCCCGGAATTAATAGATTGGATATAATTGTTCGGTCCGACGAATAATTTTATTTAATTTATTGTAGCTACTGAATATGGGTCCATGGTCCCCGACGTGGCTCCTAACATAGCATATGTTTTCTCGTCGTTTCACCTCAATTATAATTAAATAGTTGGATTGGACTATATAATTGATATGTGGATTAATTGTTTAGTTGGACTAGATAATTAAATACATTGAAAAGAAATTTTTTGTGGACTCACCCCAATGTGTCAAAAAAAATGCGTGGACCTTTATTTGTTTAATTAAGGGGGCGCATATATTATTAAATAATTAGAGAGAAATTAGTTTTCTTGGATAATTATTTAATGTGTGATTTATATTTTATTTGTTAATTGATAATTCATGGAATATTAGATAATAATATGATTTATCCTAATTTGTTTGGGATAATTATTTTATTTATCTTTTATTTGGAATAAGGATTAATCTAATAATTATCTCTTAATTATTAAATCCTTGGAGGACAAGGATTACTCTCCTATATAAAGAGAGTTCTCCCTAGCCTTTTGACACATGAAAAACACGCCATTTGTGTAGTATTATAGCTTAGAGATTTCGGCTATAATACTTGGGTTCGAGTTTAGAAAACCTCGGGTTTTCTAGGTAGCATATCAAGGAGGTCCGGCGACTTGAAACACCATCCACTTGATGTTGCTTGGAGATACACGTCGGAAGACGGTGGCATCTCATTGGATCGAGTAGCTTGGATTGAAGATTGTTCTTGGCGTTTATACACCATAAAAAGCTAAACAATCTAAACCCCCTTGTAGGTTTAGATCTATTTATTTTATGTATTTTGCTTGACTAGATCTAGATCTATACTATTCTGCTGCGGAATCGGGTCAGTCTATGATTGATCCGACGATATTACATCCTACAGATTTTTCTCTTGTTGCATTGATGAAGAATGACTCGTTCGTTCCACGCACCATTGTTGTGATGTCATCTATCCACTTCATATTTGATCCCGGTATATCTTTTCTTCTGATTGCGGGTTGTTCGGGTTTGATTTGTGATGCTGCTCGGTTCTATGACGTCCTATTGATTCGAGGACGAATCCTTTCCAACCGGGAGGGAATGATGTGATCCATCCTGAGGTCCCGAGACATTTTATTTGTTTTGTAATTTATTTTATTTATCGATGTTTTATCAATAAAACGGCATTAGGCCCATGTCAAAAGTAGCCCACATGTAAGTATTGGGCCAAGTGTTTATTTTTAGCAAATAAAAGCCATTTGGGCTTATTTGGGTCAGGTTAGGTTTAGTGCAAAATAAAGTGGCGAAAATTACTATGTAATTTATCCCACATTGCTTAGGAAGTTATTTGTCTTTTATTTTGTAGCCTATATAAAGACATTCTACTTGTAATATTAGGAGGAAATCAATTATGAAAATCATTATCAATATATTAAGAGAAGTTTCTCTTGTTTAAGTAGATTTGGCTTTAAAATCACTTGCGAGTGAGTGATCTCTTTATCGTAGAGATTGCACCCTTTTTGAGAGCTTATCAGCGTTCTTGAGCAAAGCGTTGAGTTGTTCTGGCCCTCTTCCTACACTGCTGCTCAGTTAGGGTAGGGTTTCTTGCTCTCATTGATTCCTTTCGTCGATCTCCTGGGATCGTATCGCGTCAGTTACCTTGGATGATCTAAAAGATCGAAGCTTTATCATTTACGAAGGAGTAGTGGTGCACGGAGCCGCCCAGGCGTTCGGCCTCTACCGCTAGTCCACACGAACAACCCGCCGGAATCCACCATCGGATGGCTCTTAGAAAAACTCGATTGCTAGACCGACATTCTCTCTCTCTCTCTTAAAAATCACTCTAGGAACGTCTCAATTGTTCTAGTAAATTAGAACTCTTCTAATTATGAATGATACAAATGAGCTTGACACCCAACACATATTTATAGTGGTGTGTGCGCCCTACTAGTCCCAATCTGATTGGGAGAAGCTTCCTAATACATTGAAGAGAAAGAAAACCTTTTACTAGTAAAATAAGGTAAATATCTTTGATTGATTTATCTCATTAATATGTAATATCTTATATTAAATATTTTTCCAATATATATATTGCCAATATCTTAAATTGAATATATCTTCAATATATTACCATAAATCTATTTACACATGTGTGCTAATCTATATATATCTAATATTAATATATGGTAATACTATTAATTAATTTGTAAAATCCATGTGTATCAGATACATATATACCTGCGCCCTATACAGCCAAAAATTGGCTCCGGAATATTCTTAATTAATATAATACTATGATTAATTAATTAAAACACATGTATATATATATATATATATATATATATATATATATATATATATATATATATATATATATATATATATATATATATATATATATATATATATATATATATACATAAAATATGCATATTTAATTAATCAACATAATTAATATCTTGTATTTAATTTATTCATATTAAATAAATACAACCATATTAATTTATCAATATAACACTTTATAGTCGAGATAAACTTTCCTTATTTGGTTATCACCATAACCGCATTTTAATCCAGCTAAATGTTTTTATGTGTGTGACCCGAATATGGTGGTTGTAAACACAAAGTGCAATTACAAAAATGTCCTTCATACCTAACGATCACTGAATAGCGTCTATCAACACACCGTGACCCCCAATAATCGGAAGAGTCAAATGCAATGACTACTACCTTTCATGTGGAACAGTTACCATGTAAATATAATCCTATCGCTGTTACAATATCCATATGGTCGTACGTCGAGTGTCAATATATCAATGACCGTATCTTATAATCTGGATATCATGCTCTCTCGAAGTAACTCATTTAATTCCAATTTGCAAAGACTCGCGAGAGTAAGACATTCCTTATACGAAAGCCCTTTCGGATATTTTCTCCTAATCATATGATACGCGATTTCCGGACGAGCAACATGAATCCTATGTATGCTTCAGTATCATACCCAATCACTACCGCATGATCGCCCCATAGCTAAAGGAAACTACAATAGTGTCAAAGCATGACAATCCACACCGTGATGTCATGAAGAGTCTTAGAATAATTACACAACCGCCACATAGTGCGACACTTAATAAAGTAAGTGGTTCAGTCTAACGTACGCATTCTCCAATACACGTCCACGTACAGTCCAAGTGTATATACACTTCGATAGACGAGATCTATCCCTATCTTCAAGAAGACAAAAGACATCTAATACGTGCTAGTCTAATCATACTATTAATGTCTTATTTAATGGTACATACGACTAGAGACATTTAAGTATCAAACCATTAAAGTGATTTGAGATCTCATCAACCATAATCACTATCGTGGTTTCTCTATCACAGTTTGACACTAGGGACGTTATCATATACACAATATCATAATTGGTCCGTTAAACGAACAAATATATAATAACAGAAACGCCATTTATCATATGTATAAACATAAAGAAAAAGTAGAAATGATCCGACGCGGTCTGATCCGGTCCAACTCGATTGGGTTTAGGACACTATTTCATCAATAACACCACAGAAAATGTACCTTAAATAATGGCAGATGCATCTCTCTTTCATCAGCTGAGTGAGCCACACGACCTCTGCTGCTAGATTGGCCACACTTATGTATTCAGACTCCGTGCTGGATCTTAACACCACATTCTGATTTCTATAACTCCCGGACTCCAGACATTCACCAAGAAATACAGAATATCCTCCCACAGACTTTCTATCAAGCCAGTTACTTTCCCAATCAACATCAGAGTATTCATTCAGGTGCAACAGTGGACTATCTTTGAAGTGTAGACCATAACTTAGAGTGCCTTTAATGTATCTCAGTACCCTTTTTAAGCCTTTCCAGTGTTCATCAATAGCAGCCTGCATAATCTGACTTAAATGATTAATAGCAAAATTCAAATCTGGTCTAGTAAGTGTCAAATGTTGTAGGGCACCAATAACACTTCTATATAGTGTTCGATTTGACATAGAGTCCCCTACTCTTAGGTTAGATGTGTACCAGCAGTCATAGGTGTAAGACAGGCTTTCAGATTTCCCAAGTCAACCTTATTAAGAAGTTGTACAGCATAATGTTTCTGAGTCAAGTACAGGCCTATTGTTGAAACAGTGTCCTAAACCCAATCGGGTTGGACCGGATCCGACCGGGACGGATCATTTCTACTATTTTTTTATGCTTATACATATATTAAATGGCTTTTCTGTTGTCATATACTTGTTCTTTTAAAGAACCAATTATGAATTGTTATATGATAACGTCATTAGTATTAAACTGTGATAGAGAAACCATGATAGGCGATTATGATTTATGAGATCTCTAATCACTTTAATAAGTTTGATACTTAAATGTCTCTAGGCTGATGTACTATTAAACAGGGCATTGATAGTATAAATAGACTAGCACGTATTAGATGTCTTCTGTCTTTAAGGGCAGGGATAGATCTCGTCTATCAAAGTGTAGAGACACTTGGACTGTACGTGGACGTGTATTAGAGAATACGTTCGTCAGATTGACCCACTTACATTAAGTGTCACACTATGTGACGGTTGTGTAATTATCCTTAGGACCGGAGTCTACATGGCATCACAGTGTGGAATTCATGCTTTGACATTATTGAGGTTTCCCCTAGCCACGGGGCGATCATGTGATAGTGATTGGGTGTGATACTGAAGCATGCGGAGTATACATATTTGGTCGTCTGGAAATCGCGTACCTTATCAGTAGGGGTGAATATCCGAAAGGGCCTTCTTATAAGGAATGTCTTACTCTCGTGAATCTTTTTAAAGTGGGAGTAATTGAGTTACATCGAGAGAGCATGATATCCAGATTATAAGATATGATCGTTAATGTATTGACATTCGAGATACGATCGTATGAATATTATTACAGCGATAGGATTGTAAGTTACATGGTAACTGTTTCAAAAGAAAGGTAGTAGTCATTGCATTTGACTCTTCCGATGATTGGGGGTCATGGTGTGTTGCTAGACGTTATCCCGTGATCGCTAGGCATGAAGGGCATTTTCGTAATTTGCACTTTGTGTCCACGGGCAACATATTCGGAAGCCTATCGGGTCACACACATATGAGCATTTAGCCGGATTAAAACGTGGTTATAGATGATAACCAAATAAGGAAAGTTTATCTCGGCTATAAAGTGTTATAGTGGTAAATTAATATGGTGGTGTTTATTTATTATGAATAAATTAATTACAAGATATTAATAGTATTATATTAATTAAAGAATATTCCGGATGCCAATTTATTGGCTAAGGTGGCACAATTTGTGTGTGTATAAGATACACTTGGATTGTGCAATTTAATTAATGGTATTATCAAATATTAATATAAGATATTAATATATATATATATATATATATATATATATATATATATATATATATATATATATATATATATATATATATATATATATATATATATATATATATATATATATATATATATACATATCCAATATATGGCGCCTAAATTTGTGTGTGTAATTGACACACGTAAATGCCAATTGATCAAGTTTCAATGTTTGGATATTAAAATATAAATATAGATTTATATGTGATATATACATATGTGTAAATTGATTTATGATAATAAAATAAATATAGTCAATATAAGATATTGATAATATCTTGGAAATATTTAATATAGGATATTAAAATAAATGAGATAAATCAATCAATTATATTTTCCTTATTTTATTGGGAAAATATTTTCTTCTCCTCCACTCATATTTGGGGCGCCACTTTGCCTATAAAAAGGAAGTGGGTGTCAAGCTCTTTTGTACATCACAATTCCAAGAACTAATAGTTCTTGTGTAAAATAGAGAGCATCCTATAGAGAGTTGGAGAGAGGGGAAAAAGGCCGGTCTAGCAACCGGAGTTTTCCAATAGCAATCCATGAAGGGATTCCGGCGGGATGTTCGTGTGGACTAGTGGTAGAGGCCGAACACTTGGGCGGCTCGATGCAGAACTACTCTCCTTAGATGGTCAAAGCGTCGATCTTTTAGATCAACCAAGGTAACCACCGTCTTTAGTTTATTTGTTTATTGCTTAAACGAAGTTGATCTTGGGTCGATAGGAAATAAAATTTTGAATTCTGCTGCATTCCCGCGTAGATTTCCTAACAGTGGTATCAGAGAGAGCTTCGAGCTTAAGCAATAAGCATGTTATTTTGCGTAGTTAATTTTATCGTTTAAATCACATAATTAAAAGATGAAAGATTTTTGATTCGCAAAAGTGATACATGAAAAGAAAAGAAAAAAAACCGAGATCGGGTGGTGCTTTGCCGACTGGCGGAGCACCACCACCGGCGGCAGATGGTTGGCGGCGGTGGCAGCAGGGCAACCTGCTGCCGGCGTCGGTTGACCGGTCAATGCTGGCGGATCTCTTAAATTTTGTTTTGTGTATTTTGTGATTCAATATATTTCATAGTTGTGATTGATTTCCTCCTTTGTTTAGTTGTGTCATGTGGGTAACCAATGATTCAAATAGTTTGGGCCATTGGGATGCCATATGACATTAAAATAATAATGGCATTTCCAAACTTTATTTGGAATAGGCCTAGACTCTTTCCAAATATTTGATTTGGGAAAAGTCCTAGGCCTAGGCCACTTTCAAAATTTTGATTTTGGGAAGTGGCCAGGCATATTAACCAAAATATTGGCATTTCCAAATTTTGTTTGAAATAGGCCTAGGCCCCTTTCAAAATATTGGATTTAGGAAAAGGCCTAGGCCTAGGCACTTTTCAAAATTTTGATTTTGGAAAGGGCCAAGGGAGATGCCTTTTGGTTTAGGAAACCAAATGCATCCCTTTTGATTAGGATTCAAAAGGAAAGAAACAAAAGAGACATAATTTTAATTTTGATTTATTTTTAGAATAGTTCTAATTAATTGAAATTATAATAAAAATCGTTTAAAATTAATCATTAATTTTACTTCGATTGAAATCATTTACTTAATTAAATGTTAATTAGTTAATTGATTGGATAAAATTATTTAATAGATTAAATGTTAATTGATTAATTATGCCGCAAGTAGTTAAATGTTAATTTATTTTTTTCATAAGATGTTATTGTATGAATTAGATATAGTAGATATAATATGATTATATGGACCCCGATTGATCATGGACATGACCGATAGGATAGATGTGAATGATTTAATTTTTCTATTGGTTTAAAAATTGTCCTAGGCCGTTATGAAGAACGTGACATAGTTTATTTTCTGCATTTATCCCATTCCCGTTGGCTCCCCCGTGTTCGGGTGTATTTATTTTATTAAATAGAATTAAATGTAACAAGAATGGAGCAGAAGACGGAGACCAAAGAAAAAAGAATAAAGATCAGATTCAAGAATGACGCATTAAAGATCCTATTGGCGGTTGCAGCTACCTTAGATTGTGACCTGCGGTTTCATCAGTTTGTATTCGAAACCGCACCTAGGAAAAGTCCATGATCATACCGGTTACTTTACGCATTTATTTATTTTGTGCTTGTATTTATTTTATATGATACGATAGATGCATGACTAGGCACGATCTAGATAAATGTGTAGGATGTATGTCTATAGAGATAGATATTTTTTATGAGACCATAATTAAAATTAATTAAGTGAATTAATTTACGTAAATACTTCCACAACAAAAATCAAGTCGAAATATTGCCTCCCAATATTATAGCAACGGTGAAGAGCCTTTGTTCGGATCTAACTGATCGGCCCTCGTCGGGAGTTGACCTACCATGGGTATATCGTCGTTATTGAGATATGATCGTATGAGATCTAGCGAATATTGGGTTATGACTTGACTAGAGTATTGCGGTGATTAGCCCTCGTCAGGACCATCTTATTCTAGAGGCAAGGGGTTGACTACCACATAAAGATATGAATTGTCAAAGAGTTGACTAGTCAACCACCAAGAGTCACATAGAGATGTGATAGGTAAGTGTTACATACCTTTCGAATTATTCCGGTTGATCGGCCCTCGTCAGGAATCGGGGTAACCAGATAGGATATTGGCCACTAAAGAATTTTGAAATTCAATTGGGAGTAGTTGACTAGTGGGAGCAAAATCATAAATCAAAAGACCATTTTTGATTTTGCGTGTATAAACAAAAACACTCTTTTATCTTTATTTTTTTGTTGTAGTTTTAGCAAAATTTATATTTATGTTTTTATTCTCGATTAGTAAAACAAAATTATGAATGTTACCTTTTGAGAAATGTTCTCAAATGTGGTTAAGTAATTTTAATCCATTTAAATTAAGCAATGACATGAGCAATCCCGTTATAGTAGTTAGAGACAAGGAGACTACATATTTGATGCAGTACTCCAAGACTTTAATTATTAATGAAAAGCGGAAGCTCGTGACATTGGATACGATCCAATGTGATCATTCAGTCATATGATGACAATTAATTCAAACGTTGGATAAGAATGACCATATCTAATTTTGGAAATGTTGTTTTCAAATTTCTAAGATTTAAGTATCGACTTAATTCTGCCAATGCTTAAAGGTTAATTAAATAGTTAATGTTTTAAATACGATTTAAAAGGTTAAATAAACTATTTAATAAACTTTATATTTTCTTTATGAAAGGAAATTAAAGACATAGCTCTTGTGATCTTTCTTAAGTCTTATGAAAACTACACTAAGAAATATTTACAAGTGCTTGAAGGATTAAAAAGGAAGTTAGGGCGGTTGCTTAAATAGAGAACTTATTGAAGTCTCATTGAATATCACATCCTAGAATATATACAATATCCTAGATTCAACTAAACATTTATACCCTTTATGAATAGGACTAAGCACACCCAAACACATGTCTTAGGGTGTAATCTGGTTTCTTGCCAAACAGAATTTTATAAGGACGCTGGTTTTGGAGGACTCTAGTAAGTAGGATGTTTATGATACTGACAGCTTCAACAAAGGAATGCCACCAGAACTTAAGTCGTGCTGATGATAGCTACAATAGTCAACCCTAACTCAGTGATGTGCATGTGTTTCCTCTCAGCTCTCTCATTTTGAGAGAGAGTGTGTGTGGACAAGGGTGTCCGGAGATTATACCATTTTGAGTGAGAATTTTAGTGAAGGGTCTATATTCCTCCTCAATCTGATTGCTCACATTTGATTTTTCTAAAGAACTGGTTTTCAACAAGCTTTTGAAATGAATAAAGGTGTTTAAGGCTTCATACTTTTGTTTTAGAGGGTATATGCAGGTAAACCTGGAATGGTCATCAAGAAAATGCATATAATACTGAAATGAAAACCTTTTGGGGACTGTATGGGGGCATGTCCTTAGAGATCAGTGTGAATATGGTCCAAAATGTGTGTAGCATGAGAATCAGATAGAGCAGAAGGTAACACATGATTTTTTCCAAGTTGGCAGGCATAAAAAAACCATAAATTTTCATTAATCATAGGAACATTACAACTGCTCAGAATTTGTTTCAAAACTTCACTATAGGGGTGGCCTAATATCCTATGCCACACATTAGGATCTAAAGTGAACTTAGCTATAGAACCTACAAGACACTGGTGACTTGGGGCTCCAGAACTGGTTTTGAGTGAAGACATCTCTTATTTTCTTTCAGCATTTGATAAAGACCATCCTTGATGTTACCTTTTAGCAGAATTTCCCATGTTCTCTTGTCTTTCACAACATAAGAACTAGAATTAAATTCAATAATCACATTATTATCAATAGTCAAAGAAGAAACACTTCACAAATTTTTGGTAATATTAGAAACATGTAAGAGGGCATTCATATGATGAGGATTAGTGCTGGTGTTTAAAGATTTATAGCCAATATGTTTAATGGGAAGACACTCACCATTTCCTGCAGCCAAAGGCATAAGCAAAACCAGAGCTGAGATGCAAGTTATTTAAATCAGATGCTACATGGTTAGTGGCAACACTATCAAGATACCAGGAATGATCTTCAACTGTTGGAGGCCCAGCTATATAGGCAGAAGGGTGTCTAGGAGTAGGTCATGTGACATTTTTGTTGAAGGTTTCATCAAACCTATACTAGCAGGAGGTTATTGTGTGCCATGTTCTGCTCCACAATTGACACACAATTTTAGTCTGGTTGCCTTGATCTCCTTGATTAAGGCCTCTACCACCCCTGTTTCTGCCTTGATTTCCTGACCTCCACCACCACCTCTGCATCTGTAACTGCCACCATTACCTCTTCCTCTATTGGATGAATGATGATTGTCTTGATTAAATGGTTTGTTTCCAGCAATCATGGCAGTTGATTGGTTATTCTCTGAGGTCTGGCCAGTCAATCTAGAAATTAGCCTTTCATGGGTGATGAGCTGAGATTGGACTTCTTTCCAGCTCATAGATCCAACCCTGGTAGTAATGTTAACAATCACAGATTCATAATCATGGTCAAATCCACCAAGAGTGACCGGAATCAGCTCGGATTTGGTGATTGGATACCCAGCAGCAGTAAGTTTATCTGAGTATCCCTTCATTTCAACCAAGTAATCAGCCATTGATATTGACCTCTTCGAAGATTTGGTTAAAGCATCCTTGTACTCTAGCATTTTGGCTTCATCTTGACTGTTAAAGAGAACATCTAAAGTTTGCCAGATTTCTTGAGCAGTATTACACCCTACAACTTCCAGTAGAGCGCGCTCAGTCATGGAACTGAGAAGCCACTCAACCAGCAGATTACCAACATTATCCAGACATCAGCAGTAGGAGTCAAGGATAGACCATCAACCATAGAGTATCTTGAACGATTTCCGGTGTGATGATATTCAAGTTTGTGTCCCTTGATAATAGTAAGAACTGTGTACCTCCACAAAAGATAGTTGTTGCGATCTAGCTTGATAGAACATGTCTGAGCGAGATGGCCGGTGAACGATGCATTGCCGGATGTAATCGGTGCAAATGGAGGCATGACAGATCCAGGTATTCTAGGGAAGAAATTAGAGGTTCCATATGCAGGAACATACATTGAAGAAGGAATACCACCATCAAAAAATGTCGGGAATAATGGGAGAGCTCCGGAAATTGAACCAAAATTCATGGGTGTTTGAAAAAGAATTCCAAGTGATTGTATAGTTGTGATAGAATCAGGACTAGGGGTGGTAACACCAGTGTTTGAGCTCTCATCTATGACCGGAGCAATAGGCGTAGTCGTGGAAACGGCGGAGAGCGGCGGGGCTCTCGTCATCGCTCTGATACCAACAAGAAAGAAAGAGTTGCAGACAAATCTTATTTCATAGATTTTGTTCTAATATTTACATTTAATGCATCACACATATTAATGATATCATAAAGGGAATCTATCATAACAACTCACACCAAGTGTGACCAATAACTAGAGGGCACGTGTCACACTCAATACACATTATCTAACAGTGTTTAAGAGTCAGATTGATGTGAGCCGGAGCTTGTTAGTTGCCGGGAGGCCTACTTCTGAATAATTGCAGAACTTCCATCAACAACCTGAAATGGTCAAACCTTTTCTCTTACTTTTACTCATTTTCTCTGGCGCACTCCCATCGAATCTACTAGCAAGGCTTGGTCAAGACTTGTAACTTAGGCGTGAGGGTGTGCAGTGTGCTGGTTCATGGAGCATAACCTATAGTATTGAATTTATTTAATTTTACACGTGCCTAACGTTCTTTTCCAGATAAGAACTCGGTATTCGAAAACGGGACGTTATATTCATGGAGCATAACCTATATATAAGTCGCATTTTGCTTTCGGTTCCGGTACAACTAAGTTTTCAAGGCCCTTATAGGGCTATTTGGTGAAGGAATCCGTAGTTGGGGCCTGAGAATTCCTCAGGTCAAATGGTCACACATCGCGTCGGCATGTTTCTTTCTGACCCATACTAAGATTTCCACCACTTTACACTGTGACTAAAATCGTGAGATATCACCCATACTAAGATTTCCACCACGTTATATATCACCCATTCTCACGTAATCTGAGCATCGAAATGGCTTCCTATGGGCGTCAAATTCTTATTGCAAAAGGGAGAAAAACTTGATGCATCTACAAGCCTCAAATTAGTCAATGGCGGGAGACCGGTTTCGGTCGGTCTCCACCACCCAAATGGCCACGTACCGTAAGAACTCCACCAATTGGCGGGCCATGATTAGCATCCACCATGAACATAACCATCATCTTCAAGAACAGCTCCGCTCCACTCCTCCTATCCATCTCTGATAGAAGCACGGATGCCATCTGACCAGACAAAGCACCAAAAAATATCTAGCCATGGAAAACCAATAAAACACCATGTTATAATGGTGGAGGAAATTAAAGAGCACAAATAGCAAGTCACTTACTCAAAATTATGTCTTGAAGCAAGAAACAATGAATTAATACATTTAGGTCCTATATTTTCCAATGAGAAACCGAAGATCTTCGATACGAATAATTACATTCAGAACATTGTTCTAGTGATTCTCCTTTTAAAAAAAATGGAATCAAGAACAAATAAGGACGGAATTAGAACAAGCATATTGAAAATTAATTAAGGAATTCCACACATCTCCTACATACCCAATTCGTTTAAAATCATTAAAAATACATTTAGAATCGTAGTTTGCTAGGCCATGAAATCATCTCTCCTCACCATGAGTGCCACAATGTATCTGTATATGATTGCAGTGATTTTAATGGACTGAAAAATCAGATTCGATTCCTAACATGTTGATTGAGACTGAACATGACCCGCATACTTCCATTTGTACAGAGGAAAGCGCTAAGTGAATTTGTGATCTAACGAAAACCTGGGAGCTGCGTTGATTGATTATATCGTACAAAATGAGTTGTCTATCGTTTTTTTCGTAAAGGAATTCATCCTTCTTCAAGAAAGAAACCAGTTTTCGGAGTTGATATAGAGGTCCGATCGAATAGAGTTTGGTCCATGTTTCTTGAATCCCGTGTTTATTCCTTATCCATACATTCACAAACTGGTTCTTTTTAAAGGCGTATCTGTATGCAACAAAAGCAAGGGACTCTTGGTTCACAACAAAAAGATGAGGGAAAATTTGTCTTGAACTATTGCACCACCCTTGAGGATTTTCCATTTGCTGAAACAACTCAGTAGTCGGTTTGAACGTGAAGATTCGCCAGCATAATTGTTTAGTTGCTACTACTGGATATACAGAAACCCGAATCCGGATCCGATCCATAATTGGATTGTCAGATCTGATTCTCAGCACTGATCGAGATACTCGATCTACCACAACGGAAGCTACGAATAAATTCGTATGCGATTATACCACGATATGATCTACACAAACAATTAACCTAACTATGAGAAGGTTGAATATTTACCTTAAAGGAGAGGAATAATAAATTGACAGAAAGAGAAGCCACACTCTTCCGGATTGAATCTCCTTGCAACGACTAGTGGACGTCGATCCTCGCCGTAGAACCTCCTCGAATATTCCAAAAAAAACCCTAGGTTTTTCTTCTCTTAATGACTAAGGCAAGAAACTAATTTTTCTTCCTTTATTTGATGTGTGTGGCGCCAATTACTAAGTGTGTATTGTGTAAGGATGAACTCTCTTTATATAGGAAAATAACTAGTCAAGAGAGTTATCATTTTCACACCACAATTACTTATTCCCATAAGGAAAAGATATTTTTGCCACAAATTAAGAGATAATTCCCAAAAAATCAATTTCTTAATTCTTTCATTAACTATCCAACAAATAGATAATTAATTAATTACACAGGTGACATAATCTAGAAAAATTTCTTTTTCTAATTTATCACATAAAGTGGCGCCAACATAGTCATTAAATTTAAAAGAAAATGTCTTTTCTATTTGACATATTATTTACCAAATAAATAATATTGCATATTCATTAAATAGACCAACTATTTAATTTATTCTCGAGGTTCCATAAAATAAGAAAACACTCGCGTGTTAGGAGCCAACCCGGGGACCATGGACCTATAACCAGTAGCTATGATAAATTATATAAAATATTCATCGAACAGAATATTTCTATTCAACTTATTAATTCCGGAATTACGCCACCATAAATCCGAAACTAAACTCTATCGATTATAGATATAACTAATTCTCAAAACGTCGAGTCGAGTCAATAAGTGTCCATTGATATAACCATTTCATATAAACTAACCGTCCATAGACTATCCGTAAAGAAGCGGGATTATTTTCGTAAACCTTATTCAATACATCTTATAATTATTTACCATTAACCCACTAGTGATCAATTAGTTCATAACCAATACGAACTCCGCGGATCGATCAGTTTCTAGGATCAACAAATAAGGGGATTGTCTTTCTACTTCCCGCAGGAAGGAATGGATTCCATATCTGTGAGACACACACTTCTCACTCATTCCAGAATCGTGCCAACGTGAAAGTGATTTGGACCATGCCTCTAAGCGATCCTTAAAGAACACATCAAACCCTATCTTGAAACAAATAGGAGTCTGTAATCACTTCAGGATTAAGGTTAATCCATATATGATCATCTTGTGATTTAATAAGATTTCTCAATCATGGAATTATTTGAGAAACTCAGATTAAATCGGTCCAATCCTATATGACTCTCATCATATATAAATGCCCCACTTAGACAACCAATGTCGACGGTCCGGATAAGACGGACACACCATAAAGTGTTATGGGCGCATTAATGGTGTTTTAATCAATAGACCCCATACTTTGATTAACTTTACCACGGACTAACATTTCAAGTGTATCACCATAAACTCAATCCTCATGTGTGACACACACTAAGTCATATGGCTACGTATGATACGACTTGGGGTTTTCAACAGTGTATTACTTACAAGCACGAAGCAAATGATAAGATGAGAATAAATATGTCATTTATTAATTATAAAAAAAATTACAGAAATTGTCTTTCGGGCGCTACTTCCAACAATCTCTCACTTGCCCGTAAGGACAAGCAACAATTGCTTTTCGGGCACACTATATCTAACAATATCCTACTTGCCCGTAAAGACAAGCAATGATTGTTTTTAGAGCACCACACCCTTATTCTCTCTATCCACAACATTCTCCCACTTGCTCTAAAGCAGATGAGACATATCTCCTAATTTTATATCCACCAAGTGCTCATCAGTGACATTAAATGCCACACGACTTGGTAAACTGATCAGCTAGGTAGTCGGCTCGAGGCGATTTTTAGGACCGAAACGTCGCCTCTCTACACAATCTGTCTGACCAGGTGATACTTACTTTCAATATGCTTTTGACCTCTTCTGACTGTGGAGATCATTTGCATGAGTTACCTCTCAACTGTTTTCACAGTAAAATGGTATCAGCTCATCGAGACCTGGAATCACTTCCCGATCCAACAAAGAACTTCTCAAGCAACAATGCATCTTTAGCTGCTATGTATTCGACTAACAGAGTCAAATTGGCAGTGCTGGATTGCTCCAGACTGTAGCTCCATCACAATGAGTAAACACTGAGTATGAGATCGATTCACGATCATCCTTATCCCCACAAAAATCAGAATAAGTGTAATCAATACTCTGGTTTGTACCCGAATACATAAGCATATGATTCCTCATTCTCTAAAGATACTTGAGGATACACTATACTGCTACTCAACGTTCGAAACCATGATTCGACTATAATTTGACTTTATATTCTGACTTTCTCTATCCATAAGAGAATTTATCCCATTTTCTCTATATCCGAAGATTGAGAGAACCTCTCGTTGAATATCGCATACTAATATGAATTTTTATCTTAACCAATAAGATGGATGGGATACGACAAACAACTTGTTCTCATGAATTCGACCGAATCGATTCTAAGAGTATAGTCCACTTCTCTGATTCAGAGAAGCTTTGGCTCGTCAGTTCTTGACTTCAGATAACACACTCAAGTTGTTCCCAACTGTTACAGTGTTACCTTGCATTAACACTAAATTTCACTACTTTACCAATATTGATTTCCTAGTCAACAAAAGATTCATCAATATTCTGGTCAAGCCCACACAAAACATGTGACTTTCAATGACCTGAAGGTTTTCTTTAATCCACCAATGGATATAAGCATAGGCAGTCAATCAGCAATTGGGCTTAAGCTAAAACCCCTTCTGTTCCGAATGAATTCAAGCTCCGTTGTAAGGCAAGAAAATTTTAGGGCATCACCCCTGGTAATCTTTCTGCTTTCCATGGAGTCAAGCAAGGCTAAATGGGGAGAGAGTTCAGGGCACCACCCCTATCGAACTATCTTCTTCTCAGGGAATTACCCCCAACACCACTTGGCTTTCCTTAGAAAGTTAAACTTTCCCATTCACTTGACTCCTTTCCATGTAGATCCAATTACTCCCACTGGGCCTGAGACACTCAGGTGGTTCTACAAGAGTATGAATAAAAATGGAGTACCAAAACTCCATATATAGGTTTATGGCTTTAAACCAACCTCCTATTGTCAGAATCCTATACAGTCTTCCCTAAAAGCCCATAGGTGATCAATCACCCCCAGTACTGTAAAGTCTGCATGATCACAGTGGGTCAATGGTTAAACCATACTCCCACTGCATTTGGGTGGATTGATATATTCTGGTCTAGTTCAGTAGTATTAATCAGCGTAATCCCCAACAACCAATTTTGGATGTGGTCTGATTAAATCAGATAGTAACTCCTTGAATAACTGTACTTTAAGGTCTAAGGTTGTTATTTAAACATTCTTTTAGAAAGGATGTAACAGTGTAACCGTCACGATCCAATCTCAAGAATCTTATAACCAAACTTTACTCATTGCATTAAGATATTTTACGAACAGTCATCATCTGAACGTTTATACAAAATTTCCAGTCCTACCTTCAAGAACTAGTGCTAAATGCCTCTATTTGCTGAAGTGGGGTAAATGTAATTCACTCCTTATCCAAAAATTCATAGGCATCTTCTAGGTAGACTTCTCGGTATTACATAATAATGTGAACCGTTATTTTGCAACCAATATCTTAATTGAGTTAAGCAGTGTATTGTAGCATATCAATAACTATACAAGACAGTCTATGGTTTATCCTTTCAGTGAAATCATTTCACTCGAAGGTAGGCCAAGCATCGGTGACAAAACCATCGCATAGCTTGTATCCTTTATAAGACCTCGAAGGTCAATATGAACAAGCTATGATACTTCTTTAGCTTTATTAACCTTTCCTAATTGAAAGCTTATTAGTCATTTTTCCTTTGAGATAGTGTTCTCAGACTGGGAGTTAGGAATCACCCTTATCCAGTCTTCAGATCTTATCTCTAGGATATATGCACTAATAAATAGATGCTGAAGAATCGTTTATCTAATACGGAAACCATTTGTCTTAATAGTTTATGATGTGTTACATATACCTTTTCAGCATTACTTAGTGGTTTTGACTTTATCAGACAAAAGTCCGAGTATCAGAATCGTATACAAATGTCATATTCACTTTCTTTAAGGCAACTATATTATCGGTTTGAATGTGAATCCATTTGTTTCAACGAATCTGAAAACAGAAATTAAATTTCTGCGATATTGAAGGATTTAAATCCGAAATTTGTTTCCTTATATCACTCCCACTATATTAGCTGAAATAACTGCCCGTTGTCTACTCTTTAATCATTAATGCCTAGCTACCTTGTTCTTACAAAAGAACTTAGCTTCCGCTTCATTATCCCGGTTAAGAAAGTCTCTAAGGATTCATAGGTTAGTGATCCGAAATCACTTTCCTTATCCTATATTTTCTTCGATTAATAATCCGGTTTAGCCTTTAACTTATTTAGTTTAGATGACTTACACTTGTAGACAT
This sequence comes from Gentiana dahurica var. dahurica, assembly GCA_024500145.1. Lineage (NCBI taxonomy): Eukaryota > Viridiplantae > Streptophyta > Magnoliopsida > Gentianales > Gentianaceae > Gentiana > Gentiana dahurica. Next base: position 68,726,023 of record CM044899.1, on the reverse strand, counting down.
TTACCTTCCTATTATTCGCTTTCTTTAAGGGAAATGGCCGTGAACTTAGAAGTTTATTTGAATAGACACTACTCGTAAACTGTGGGATGTCTGGTGAGATTAATACCTAAATCATTCTCATCATCTTTGAACTAATTTAATTTTGTCTCTCGCTCAGCATGAGTGACAACATTCACATTCTTATCAAATGTCACTTAAGTTTGTAGGCTCAAGAGGATCATCCTCTTCCGAAGAATTAATTTGCATTCTCGATTATTGAGTTCAACGTTCTTGTTACTTTTCAACTTTTACGAAGTCATCATCAGTTAATTTATCGTGTTTAGCAGTTTAGATACCTGAGATGATATGTAGTTGCAAAAATAAATTATGACAGAATTATAAATCAAATCATACACCATAACATATAATAATTTTAGGAATTGTAAACGTGATGTCATGCATGCAGTTTATCCTACCATTCCAAGGATTTAATCTCACACCTACAGTGCCGCCTTAGGGTAGGTCAAAGAGGTGACAATTAAATTGAGACAGTCTCTCTCAACAATTAACTGAGAATCGGACATCTCTATTTAATTGTTGATTACCTTCCTTTTTTGGCCAAGATATTTCAAAAAATATCCTTGTGAGTGTGACCTACTATTTCATATCTCAAAATACGCCCCGAGTATGCTGCCTTAGTGTCGGTCAGTGACCCGACTAGTACCCAAAATCATATCCTTTCGGAGACCAAACCTTGCATTTTGATAGCGGTGAAGGCCACCCGTAGGGGGCCGAAATCAAAGCGTCACGAGGCGTCACCATTCTCTCACTTGCTTGTGTCAACAGTAGAGTCTGTGGGGTCGGTTGTCACCTTCCCCGATCCCACTCGTTATTTTGAAAAATAGGTAGTCTTTTAGGATTTTCAGAATTTATTCACAATCTGAAAAACAATAAATCATGAATATTTAAATTAATCCACCCACTAGTTCATCGGTTCCAAATACCGTCTAACTAGTGTCACTTATTCACGATTTTCCAATTTCTCGGATTTTTAAATTCTTTGTGTTGACACTACACAATTAAAATTCACCAAGAATTTTAAAACCCTAATACATTAGGACTTTATGAATTTTTCTAATAATTCCAAAAACAATAAATCACAAAATTAAAAGCTCCCAGTAGTTTACGGGTTCCAAATACCGTCTAACTAGCGACACCTTATTCATGATTTTCCAATTTTTCGAATATTTAGAAAATCTCTTGTGTAGACATTACACAACAAAAATTCACCAATGAATTTTATAGTCCTAATAATGTCATGATAAAAATTTTGGATCGTAGAATTTTATCTCAATAATTTGAAAGCAATAAATCTTGAAAAGCAATCACCAACTTATCGGTATTAAACCCTGGCTGAGCTTTAACCAAGTTCACCGAATGGTGTCGGGATTGGCTAAGCCGACCCGTCCTCTTCGTTGGTTCATATACGACTGATGGATGAATCGGGCTAAGGCTGCCCCATAGAGCCGAAACTCGCCGGATAGCTTGATCTTGCCGAACCCCCGACACTAACGTCGCACATGTGCGGGTGCTGGGTTTAAAATCGGGCTAAGGTTACCCCATTGAGCCTCAACTCGCCGGATAGCTTGACCTTGCAGGACCCCCGTGGCTAACCCCGCACTTGGTCGGACAAGTCGAGTCAAGCCGAAGCCCTGTTGACCACCCGAACCAATTTTCGAACATTTTTGCTCAGTTAGTGTCCAACTTTTCCGGATCTTCCAATTTTTCAATTATTAAAATTCTTTTATGTAGTCACTACATAATTAAAATCCACGAATGATTTTTAGATCCCAAAATTAAATTTACCGTGTAAATTTTATTTTATCATGTGAATTTTATATCCCGATAAAATTCCGTTCGTTTTAAATAATTTAAGTACCTAATTAAATCTAAATTAATTACGTCTCATACATGCCTAATTAATATCACGATTAATTATCTACATGTATGCATATGCTAGGAGTGGAATTCATGAATATGATGCATGTCATGGCATGGTTATCTCACATAAATTATCAAACATGAAAATAAATGCGTAAAAGTAAACCACTGAAATGGATCGTTGGTACCCCCGTATCTAATCTATAAAATAAACAAATAAGCCTTAAATTATTTGCAGCCGCTGACTGGTATAAGAATTTTCTGCTCTAAATCTTGAATAAAAATCCTTTTAGCTTAGTTGGTTGAAGCTCATTTTCCTTCATCACCACCCAAGTTCGATTCTCCTTCCCCCGCCTTTTTTTGTTTCGTATTAAATATTTATTTTTTTTATGTACAGAAAAAAAATTCGAACTGGTTTTTAAAAAAAATTCAGAATTTTATACGGCCAAAGGGATTCGAACTCGGGTCTGTAGTTTTATGATTCTGTGTCTTGACCACCGCACCATCTTCCAGATTTTATGAAAAATGGATCCGATTTATTAAATAGTTGCGGCCGAATTAAAAAAAATTTCTAAAGTGCAGAAAATTAATTGCAATAATAAATTACATGATGCCCTATACCCAAAAAATGGGTTTACAATAGATCTAACGGTAAACAGGTACCAACCCCAATCCATCTCGTCAACCAAAACATTCAATCGCATAAAAAAATTAAAAGATGCAATTTTGATTCCATTCCACTCCTTATTAATAAATTATGCAATCATTATCGCAAAATTGCTTTAACCTCTCTCGGATACCACATGTTGGATATACAGAAACCCGAATCCGGATCAGATCCATAATTGGATCGTCAGATCTGATTCTCAGCACCGATCGAGACACTCGATCTAGCACTGTGGAAGCTACAAATAAATTCGAATGCGATTATACCACGATATGATATACACAAACAATTAACCTAACTATGAGAATGTTGAATATTTACCTTAACGGAGAGCAATAATAAGTTGACAGAAAAAGAAACCACAATCTTCCGGATTGTATCTCCTAGCGACGACTGGTGGACGTCGATCCTCGCCGTAGAACCTCCTCGAATATGCCCACAAAAAAACCCTAGGTTTTTCTTCTCTTAATGACTAAGGCAAGAAACTAATTTTTCTTCCTTTTATTTGATGTGTGTGGCGCCAATTACTAAGTGTGTATTGTGTAAGGAGGAACTCTCTTTATATAGGAAAATAACTAGTCAAGAGAGTTATACTTTTCACACCACAATTACCTATTCCCATAAGAAAAATATATTTTTGCCACAAATTAGGAGATACTTCCCAAAAAAATGAATCACTTAATTTTTACATTAATTATCCAACAAATAGATAATTAATTAATTACACATGTAACATAATCTAGAAAAATTTCTTTTTCTAATTTATCACATAAAGTGGCACCATCATTGTCATTAAATTTAATAGAAAATGTCTTTTCTATTTTACATATTATTTACCAAATAAATAATATTGCATATTCATTAAATAAACCAACTATTTAATTTATTCTCGAGGTTCCATAAAACGAGAAAACACTCGCGTGTTAGGAGCCAACCCGGGGACCATGGACCTATAACCAGTAGCTACGATAAATTAAATAGAATATTCATCGAACAGAATATTTCTATTCAACTTATTAATTCCGGAATTACGCCCCCATAAATCCGAAACTGAACTCTCTCGATTATAGATATAACTAATTCTCAAAACGTCGAGTTGAGTCGATAAGTGTCCATTGATATAACCATTTCATATAAACTAACCGTCCATAGACTATCCGTAAAGAAGCGGGATTAATTCCGTAAACATTATTCAATACATCTTATCCTTATTTACCATTAACCCACTAGTGATAAATTAGTTCATAACCAATACGAACTCCGCGGATCGATCAGTTTCTAGGATCAACAAATAAGGGGATTGTCTTTCTACTTCCTGTAGGAAGGAATGGATTCCATATCTGTGAGACACACAATTCTCATTCATTCCAAAATAGTGCCAACGTGTAAGTGATTCGGACCGCGCCTCTAAGTGATCCTTAACGAACACATCAAACCCTATCTTGAAACAAACAGGAGTCTGTAATCACTTCAGGATTAAGGTTAATCCATATATGATCATCTTGTTATTTAATAAGATTTCTCAATCACGAAATTATATGAGAAACTCAGATTAAATCGGTCCAATCCTATTTGACTCTCGTCATATATAAATGCCCTACTTAGACAACCAATGTCGACAGTCCGGATAAGACGGTCACACCATAAAGTGTTCTGGGCGCATTAATGGTGGTTTAATCAATAGACCCCATACTTTGATTAACTTCACCACGGACTAACATTTCAAGTGTATCACCATAAACTCAATCCTCATGTGTGACACACACTAAGTCATATGGCTACGTATGATACGACTTGGGGTTTTCAGCAGTGTATTACTTACAAGCACGAAGCAAATGATAAGATGAGAATAAATCTGTCATTTATTAATTATAAAAAGAATTATAGAAATTGTCTTTCGGGCCCTACTTCCAACAGCTACACATTAGTGGTCACATGTAGAATCATCAACTAAAGGAATGTGATTTATCTCTAGTTCTCTCCATGAATTTTATCTTATGCTATATACTTCAGCTCTATGTTGTCGACGGGATCCCATTATTCTAACAACCTTAAAATCCATTGTATAATCAAATCCAAGTCCAACCAATTTGCAAGACTCACCAACCAATGACGACGGTGGGATTTGGATGTTTTTCAGCTCTCCCAACGATGGATTAACCAACAAAATATTATCACGACTTTCAAATATTAAGAATAATATGCCATAGCAATTACCTTCCAAATTTATAATCGACGGCTTCAATTTGACTATCGGAATCGGAGTCGGATTTTGATTTTTCTTTATGATCATCATATGGATATAGGTCTAAAACCCACAGGTCAGGCTGTGATTTTTCTTCACGGATTTTGAGACACATGGCAAGAAAACTCTCCTCGTTATTAAAGAGGTGCTTGAATACGAAACGATCACTAGTTCTAAGATCAAACCATGATTTACTTACGGTTTTGAATCGGATGATTGATTTCACGGGTATTCACGATGCTGGATTTCGTCTATGAATAAATCTGGGCCGTATTTCTCTTAGTGACAATTAACTCTGAATAAGACCTTTAACAAGATGTAAAACGGGATGGTTTTGGGTGGATTTTTAGACTGAGCCTGGGTTATTTTCCTTAGTTGCCTACGTATCCTATAATTGTTCAGGAATCAAGTCTCTGTAGTTTCTTAGGGGTTGTTTATATAGGGGGCGTCTCACCCCTTTCCTTGTTCTACAAGGATTTGTACTTATTCCCTAAGGATAATCACGAGTAAATAATTTAGGGATAATTATGGATATATTAAATATCAAAATCAGAGTCTTAATGGGTAAAGGATCCTTTGGATCTTCCTATAATTATCTCATAAGGACGTGGGCTAATTATTATATAAAGAAGGCTATGGCCGACCTGCGTCGAGCCTCTCAGACCGTCTCGGCCCGAACTGCACTGACCCATCTCCATTGTGACCTGGGCGACCTACGGTGGTCGGGGGAGTGGGACCGATTGTTAGGTGTAGTGCCCGAAAGATAATTTATGCAATTGTTTTTATTTAATAAATGACAGATTTTATTTCATCTTATTATTTTCTTTGTGCTTATATTTAATATACACTGCTGAAAACCCCAAGTCGTATCATATATAGCCATATAACTTAGTGTGTGTCACACATGAGGATTAAGTTTATGGTGATACACTTGAACTATTAGTCCATGGTAAACATAATCAAAGTATGAGGTCTATTGATTAAACCACCACTAATGCTCCTAAAACAATTTATGGTGTGACCATCTTATCCGGACCGTCGACATTGGTTGTCTAAGTGGGGCATTTATATGTGATAAGAGTCATATAGGACTGGACCGATTTAATATGAGTTTCTCATATAATTCCATGATTGAGATATCTTATTAAATCACAAGATGATCAAATATGGCTTAACCTTAATCCTGAAGTGATTGCAGACTCCTACTTGTTTTAGGATAGGGTTTGATGTGTTCGTTAAGGATCGTTAAGCGGCGCGGTCCGAATAACTTTCACGTTGGCACTATTCTGGAATGAGTGAGAAGTGTGTGTCTCACAGATATGGAATTCATTCCTTCCTGCGGGAAGCAGAAAGACAATCCCCTTATTTGTTAATCCAAGAAACTGATGGATCCCGGGAGTTCGTATTGCTTATGAACTAATTGATCACTACGGGTTGATGGTAAATAAGGATAAGATGTATTGAAGAAGGTTTACAGAAATAATCCTACTTCAGTACGGATAGTCTATGAAGGGTTAGTTTATATGAAATGATCATATCAATGGACACTTATCGACTCGACTCGACGTTTTGAAAATAAGTTATATCTATAATCGATAGAGTTCAGTTTCGGATTTATGGTGGCGTAATTCTGGAATTAATAAGTTGAGTAGAAATATTCTGTTCGATGAATATTTAATTTAATTTATTGTAGCTACTGGTTATAGGTCATTGATCCCCGGGATGGCTCCTAACACGCGAGTGTTTTCTCATTTTATGGAAGCTCGAGAATAAATTAAAATAGTTGGTCTATTTAATGAATATGCAATATTATTTAATGGTAAATAATATGTAAAATAGAAAAGACATTTTCTATTAAAAATAGTGACTAAATTGCCGCCACACTTGGGGATAATTTAGGAGAAGAAATTTTTCTGGATTATGTCACATGTGTAATTAGTTAATTATCAATTTGTTGGATAATTAATGAATAAATTAAGAGATTGATTTTTGGGGAATTATCTCTTATTTTATGGCAAAAAATTATCTTTTCCTTGTCGGAATAGGTAATTGATGTGTGAAAAGGATAACTCTCTTGACTAGTTATTTTCCTATATAAAAAAAGTTCCTCCCAACACAATTCACACTTCATAATTGCGCCACATTGAAAAATAAAGGAAGAAAAATTAATTTCTTGCCTTAGTCATTTAGAGAAGAAAAACCTACGGTTTTTCTTGTGCATATTCGAGAATGTTCTACGGCGAGGATCGACGTCCACCAGTCGTCACTAGGAGACACAATCCGGAAGACTACGGCATCTCCCTTTTGGTCGACTATCTCTTCCTCCCCGATAAGGTAAATCTTCAACCTTCTCGTAGGATTAATTAGTTATGTCTTATATCGTAAATCGCATAAGCTTCCGTTGTGCTAAGATCGAGTGTCTCCCATCGGCGGCACTGAGGTGTGAGATTAAATCTTTGGAATGGTAGGATAAACTGCATGCATAACATCACGTTTATTATTCCTAAAACATTACTAGTTGTTGTGTATGATTTGATTTATTTCTGTCATTTTATTTTACAGCATAATGTCTTCTCAAGTAACTAATCTGCTGAATGAAAAATTGACCGGTAACAACTTTAACAAGTGGAAAAGTAACATGAATGTTGTGCTCATCTTCAAAAATGTTAAGTTTTTCCTGTCTGAGGCTTGTCCGCCGACTCCTCCCATGAACGCTTCATGAGCTATACGCGATGACCATAAGCGATGGGTAGAGGCGGACAATAAGGCTCGTGGCATCATGCTGGCCTCCATGTCGGAGATCATAAGGACCAAGCATGAGAACATAGAGAGTGCGCGAGAAATCATGGACTCTCTTATTTCCATGTTTGGTGCCCCGTCTGATCAAGCAAGACATGAGGCTGTCAAGTTGGCCATAAATTCCAAAATGAGGAAAGGTCAGTCGGTAACTGGTCATGTGATGAACATGATTAACTACTTTGCTGATGCTGAGACTCATGGCTTTAGATTTGACGATGCAACTCAAGTGAGTATGATCTTGAAATCACTTACACCTGAGCTCCTCCAGTTCAAGAGTAAATATGTCATGACAAACTCAAATTTGATCTGACTCAGTTGATTAATGAACTGCAAGTGTTCGAAGCTATCTCCTCTAGGAGAATCCGAGAAGGGGAAGTAAAGGCCGAGGCCCATGTGGCCGAAGCTAAGGCATCGAGCTCTGGAGCCAAGAATAAGCCCAAGGCAAAGCAGGCAAAACAGCCAAAGCGTGAAAAGAATCATGCAAAGCCAATGAAGAAGAAGGCTAAACAGGCAACTTCCAAACCCAAGGGGAAATGTTTCCACTGCCATGAGGTAGGACATTGGAGGCGCCATTGTCTAGCATACCTCAAAGAGGCTAAGGAAGGGAAAAGCCTGGAGAATAAGGGCAAGGATAAGACAGGTAATTATGAATCACTAGTCTTGGAATCCTATACAGTAGCTAAAGATGTGTCAAATTGGATACTAGATTCTGGAGCTACTAACCATGTTTGTTCTTCTTTGCAGATCCTTAGTTCGTATCAAGAGCTGGAGGACGGCACACAGTCGATGAGAGTAGGTAACGGAGCAGTGGTTTCAGCTAAAGCAGTGGGAGTAGTTAAATTTTGGAAATAAAGTTCTAGCTGTAGACAAAGTTTTTTTTATTCCGCATTTTCCTAGAAATTTAATTTCAGTTTCAATGTTTGTTTTGCAAATTTGGAAAATGGATTATATTTTATTAAACCAATAGAAACTCCACTGCTTAACACTGAAATGTTTAAAGTAGAACATCAGAAATCTGTTAAAAGACAGAAAGTTTCTCATGAAGATAAAACATACCTTTGGCATGTAAGACTATGTCATATTTCCTTGGATAGAATCAAACAACTGGCCAAGGGTAATCCCTTAAGTGAGTTATCTGTTGACACACTCCCGGTCTGTGAATCTTGCCTGGAGGGAAAAATGACTGAACGACCCTTCTCATCAAAGGGAAATAGAGCCAAAGAACCTTTGGAATTAGTACATTCAAATTTGTGTGGTCCGATGAATGTACATGCTAGAGGTGTTTTCGATTACTTTGTGACTTTCATCGATGACTACTCGAGATATGGATATGTTTATCTTTTGCATAGGAAGTCTGAAGCTTTTAGTAAGTTTAAGGAATTCCAGGCAGAAGCCGAAAGGCAACTGGGTAAATCATTAAAGTGTATTCGCTCTGATCGAGGAGGCGAGTACTTGGATACTGACTTCACTGATTACCTCTTGGAACATGGGATTTGTTCCCAACGCTCCACACCCAGGACACCTCAGCAAAATGGAGTTGCTGAGAGGAGATACAGAACATTAATTGACATGGTCAGGTCAATGATGAGCTACGCATCACTACCGATTTCCTTTTGGAGATATGCTTCACAAACAGCGGTCGACATATTGAATGTCGTTCCGTCAAAGTCTATCGAAAAGACACCCAAAGAACTATGGAAAAGGAGTAAACCTAGTTTACATCACTTTCGCATGACAAGACTAGCAAATTGCAAGCACGTACGAAAGTATGTCTGTTTGTGGGCTATCCTAAAGGGACGAGAGGGGGTTTGTTTTATGACCCAGAAGACAACAAGGTGATAGTTTCAACTAATTCCATGTTTCTCGAGGATCAGTTTATGACAGACTTCAAACCTCGAAGTAAAGTAGTACTCAAGGAGTTACTTTCTGACACGGTCAGACCATTGGTGACACCTCCTGTCACAAACAACACTGATAATGCCACAGTAGATACAGAAAATCCTAGACCACTTAGACGTACCGAAAGGGTGGTTCGGCCACCTACTCGATATGGCATGCAAGAGGAGGCAAATATTGCAGTCTCTGATGGAGTGGAGGATGATCCGTTGTCCTTTCGGAGGGCTATAGATGAGTGTGACAATGATAAATGGATTGACGCAATGAACCAAGAAATGAAGTCTATGCACTCTAACTCAGTCTGGAAACTTTTGGATTGCCCTGAGGTTGTATGGCCCATAGGCAGTAAATGGATCTACAAGAGAAAGAGGAGCGTGGATGGGAAGTTTGAAACCTTCAAATCTAGGCTAGTGGCAAAGGGTTACACCCAGAGAGAGGGAGTCGACTATGAGGAGACTTTCTCACATGTGGCCATGCTAAAGTCCATTCGTATTCTTCTTTCGATTGCTGCATGCTTAGATTATAAAATCTGGCAGATGGATGTTAAGACAGCTTTTCTAAATGGATTTCTTGACGAGGAAATATATATGATGCAACCAGAAGGTTTCATTAAGAAAGGCTAAGACCATAAAGTGTGCAAGTTGCTCAAATCCATTTATGGGTTAAAGCAAGCATCTCGGTCTTGGAACAACAGATTTGATGAAACCGTAAAGTCTTACGGTTTCGAACAAAATCCTGATGAGCCTTGTGTATACAAGCGCATCGTTAAGGAAAAGGTGGCATTCTTGGTGTTGTATGTGGATGACATCCTGCTAATTGGAAATAATAAGGGGATGTTTTCTGATGTTTAAAGTTGGTTAGGCACGTATTTCCAAATGAAAGATTTAGGAGATGCAAGCTATGTTCTAGGGTTCCAGCTCATTCGGGATCGGAAGAACAAAATGTTGGCTTTGTCCCAAGCATCTTACATTGATAAGATGATGCTGCATTATAGTATGCAGAATGCAAAGAAGGGTTTCCTACCAACCCATCACGGCATAGCTCTCTCTAAGAAACAGTGTCCTCGGACCCCTGAGGAACAAGAGAGCATGGGACGTATTCCTTACTCATCTTCAGTTGGAATTCTAATGTATGCAATGTTGTGTACAAGACCGGACATCTGCTATGGCGTGGGATTGGTCAGTCGTTTTCAGTCAAATCCAGGCATGGAGCACTGGACAGTAGCAAAGAATCTCCTCAAGTATCTTAAGAGAACGAGGAATTATATGCTTGTATATTCATGTGCAGACCTGAATATCGTAGGCTACACTGATTCTGACTTTCAGTCAGATAAGGATGATCGTAAGTCGATCTCCGGTGGAGCCGTAGTTTGGAGAAGCATAAAGAAACCCAACATTGCCGATTCAACTATGGAAGCCGAATACATAGCAGCCTCTGAGGCAGCTAAGGAAGCGGTGTGGCTCAAGAAATTTCTTGGTGATTTGGAAGTAATTCCGAAAATAAATGATCCAATACCGCTTTATTGTGACAACAATGGTGCGGTGTCAAATTCCAAGGAACCGCGAAGTCACAAGAGATCAAAGCATACATAGAGAAAGTACCATCTGATCAGAGAGACCGTGCACAGGGGCGACATTTCGGTCCTAAAGATCGCCTCGGCCGACAACCTAGCTGATCCGTTCACCAAGATGCTGGCATCTAATTTCTTCGACAAGCACTTGGAGAGTATAGGAGTGAGAGACATGTCTCATCTGCTTTAGAGAAAGTGGGAGAAATATGTAGTAGATAGATAAATGTAATAGGGTGTGCTCTAGAAACAATTGTTGCTTGTCATTACGGGCAAGTGGGAGATTGTTTGGTGTAGTCAATGCTTCTGTGGAGAATCTTACTCCTGCTACAGAGTCTGAGCAGAACTTAGCCCTTAATGCTTCTTAGGTTTTTGAACTTGCATTTCATTTCTGCTTCGTTGTCTTTTTTATGAGCCCGACCTGCAGAGCTCAGCTCGGTTCCTTTTGGGGACAGGAAATTTACTTCACAAAGTTAGCGAGCCTAACAAATGGAGCCTGAAACACTTATCCGACATGTGGACTTGCGCGAGTCTGACCTGTAGACTGGCTATTTAGAGTTAGTCTGACCTATGGAGCTCAGCTTTGCAAACGCATTGAGCCTGACATCCAGTGCTCTGAATTTAAATCCATCATGCGGAATTTCTTTTTTAGGAGTCCGACCTACGGAGCTTGGTTTGAGTTCATCTGTGAACTAACTTTGTCCCGCAAACTTAATGAGCCTGGCCTACAAAGCTCTGAAATTTGGATCCGTCCTGCGGATTATTGCTCGAGTTCGTCCTGCGGACTGGTTTTCTGACGAGGGTGACATGCGGTCTATAAACTTTATGGAGGCTTAGCTAGAGAGCTCATACTTTTCTCCGTCCTGCTGACTGGTGAGTTTGTCCTGCAAACTTGGTGAGTCTGATCTGCGGAGTTCAATTCGATGAGTTTGATCTGCAAACTTTGTCGAGTCCGATATGTGGAGTTCTAAAAGTTGATGTCCATCCTGCAGACTTAAGCAAACATTTCGGGTCTGCCCTGCGGAGCTGAAGCTTTCGAAGTCCGATCTACGGAGCTCGAACTTTGGAGTCAGTCCTGTAGACTTTGGAGAAAAGATTCCAATTTTTTCATGTACAATGTTTTAATATATGCAAATTATTGCAAGTTCTCTTGCCTTAATTTTATTTTCAGCACTTACCTGAAGTACTATGATCCGCAGTGGGGTGTCTTGCCATGCATTCACTTATAGTTTTTGTTGATCCCTTGGAAAGGCTAACACAAGTTTAGGGGGGGTGAATAAACTTGTCCCTAAAACTGGATTTAAAACAAATTAAGGTTCAGTTAAACTTGTGTGGAGTTAAGCTGACTAAGCTGAGTTTAAGTCAAACTGACTTAAGCTTGGAACTAAGTCAACCGGCAGCGGATAAAGTTCTAGCCTTTTTCTTGATCTTGTTATTCTCTGTGAAAACTAAGTGTAGTAAACTGAATTCTGATGAATGTCAGTTTTGTGAACTGTGAGATGTATAACAATCAATTATCAAAATGCTGTAAGTGAATGCATGAACAACTAAGTAAGTGCGTAAAGTAAATAAGACAAGTGTTATAGAGGTTCCAGGTGGTGTAATCCTGTCAGTCCTCTCTTCCCCTATGGTGCGGAGAAATATTCCACTAGAACTTCTTGAGGTGAACTGTTACAAAAAGTCCTAAACAATAGTCCTTATCTAATCCCTAGCGTCACTATCTAAACAGTTGTAGAACAGGTAGAATTGTTGTTCTTCAATTGCTTGAACACTGATCCTTGGAGGGTTGAATTGCCTCTTCACCAACTGCCACCACAAACACAGTCTTCCCGACTGCTTGTCACAACTGTCCTTGGTGAAACCTTCCTGGTTTGCTTCACAGTCTGAAACCTTTGATGTAGGATCAAAGTTGGGCTGAGAATCAATAAATTGATTCTTATTTGTGGTTCAAGGTGTATGATTCTTGATAAAATCTGTGTAGCTTGAACACTTGAAGAATTTCTAGATATGATCTTATTATAGCACTGCGATGATAGTAATTCGAATAAGATGACTAATGCACAAACTTGCTTGATAATGCTTGTTAATTCGTATATTCTCTTGGGTGCAAAGTCTTCTATTTATAGTGTGAGGTCCAATGTTCATATGACTTCTATTCGAATTGTATCAACGTCTCTTTTATAACGGCTATATTTTCTGACCGTTCTGCTGTGTCAGTAACTAATCCAATGAATTTGCTTCCTTTATAACGTTCGACTGTACTATCAGGTTGTTGGATGGCTGACTTATAAAACTGAGTTTCCTTATCAGTTTTATACTGAGTTTATTGTTTGTCTGTTTCCTTACTGACTTGGAGCGTTAACTTAGATTTTACTCTTCTTCAAATATTAGTACTCCAGCTTTTATCTGATTATAATTGACTTAATCAGAGTACACCATGACTCATTATCATCTAAGAATTCATTGTCCTTATTATTATTAGGTCTTCATACAAGATCCATAAAGTCAGTTCAGGTCACCACAATCTTGCCTGAAGTCTAACTTTACAGTCTCGACTTGGTCTTCATAACTGAGTTTGAACCCTCAGTTATTCAATCTTCAATAACTGAGTCTGTGACCCTCAGTTCTTCAGTCTTCTTAGATAAACCAACCGAGTCTGTAACTCTCAGCGAACTTATCTTCTTCAGTTTGATGCTGGTGTATTCTGAGTCAGTTTCTGTCTTAGTGATTTCTAGTTTTCTAGATGACTCTCAGTTTTTCAGTTTTACGACACACTAATTATAACAGTGCTTGTCTGATGTAACTTATACAAATATCAGACTCTAGTAAAACCTATACATTCAGTTCTAGACATCTTTTAGCTTTTCACTATAACATCTGGCTTCAGCACTTCATCAATGGGGTTAAGATAATAGTTTAAACAGATTAGATGAATTATCATCAAAACATAAATTTTATTTCCAACAATTTCCCCCTTTTTGATGATGCCAAAACACTCCCTAAAAGAAAAGCTTAAAGATCAAAACAATTTGAAGCAATGTAAAACTGGAAACTGGATTTCATTCGAATGAGCGAAAACTGGAGTAGTTAAATTTTGTTCAAAATAGTGTAACTAGATACTAAGTTATCTTTTGTGCTTTTTGCAAAACTGTATCAAATTTCCTTGCTTTGTCATACAAGCGAAAATCTTCTTCTAGCTTGGAGTCTTCCTTTGAGAAAGTCTTGTTGTAGTCAACTTGACTACCTTCTTTCCATCTTCTCCATTGAAATAGCTTAGGAATGTTTGATTCTTTCAAGTAGTAATTTTCAAATTCTACTAAATCAACTTTCATATGTTCAGTCTTGTCTTTAATCTTCAGTTTATCATCAATCCTCTGATTCTTTTTATATTGTGCCATTTTCTGCTTTGAGAATATATAAGATAAAAAGTAGTTCAAGGATTCTTCAAATGTCCTGTCCTTGTACTTGCCTTTGATATGATTGTGATCTTTGATAAACTGTATCCACAGTTCCTTTGTTAGAGCAACTCTTCTATCTCCAGGTTGACTGTACTTTTCAATGAGTTGTTCATCAGTTAGTTCTTTCCTTAAGAACTTAGGATCTGATTTGTATCTTTGCAATTCATCTTCAAGTCGCTTCATTTCTCCAAGTAACTTCAGCTTTTCTTCTTCAGCTTCCCCCTTTTTGGCATCATATAACTGATCTACCAGGGCATAGGTTGCTTTTTGATCTTCTGCGATCTGTCGCTGAGAAGCAAGTACCTCTTTAAGCTGAGTTTCTAACCCATGGATATGATGATTCATATGCCAGTGAGCTTGGGCATGTGTTTCCCTATCTACTGCGGTTGAGTCTTCAAGTTTTTGTTTGAGTAACAAAATTTCTGAAGCAGAACTTGAACTTGATTTATGGATCATCTCTAGTCTTGCGTGAACTGAAACATCTGTTCTGGTTCTATAATCGAGATATCCAGAACTATTTGACAAAAGATCATTCTGTGCATCCTTGGTACTAAGCACAATCTTCAAGTTTTCATGTACTTTTGCCAATTCATCCTTTGTGAGGATGTCAGAAGGATCATAAGTATCATCTATTGGATCCTTAAACTGAGTATTATCTTTAATAATCATCAGTTGTTGATTAGCAGTTCTATCAGCTGCTTCCTGATTGTCAGTTGTTTGATCTCCAACTGGTAATCCTTCTTGTTGAGATACAGTTTGCATTGCTAGAGGTTGAGGTTGAATTCCTGTGGGCAAAACTGTAGTCTCATCAGCTTATTTTCTTGATTCATCATCTTTATCATCATCGTTCTTCTTTGAATCATCTTTCGAGGTAGATGATGTGCCTGATTCTCTTCTTTTTGCTAGTTCAGTGAATCTTTTGAAACAATTATCAAGAAATTCCGATATAGGAAATAGAGCATATAAATCTCTAACTTCCAATTTCTCCAAGAGTAGTTTTTCTTCAGTCTGTAGACTGACATCTCGAGAATCTTCTGGTTTAAGTTTCATCTTCATCAGCTTCAAAAATTTGTGCTGATTGCTGAACTGATTCATGCTGTATCTGAGAAGTATGGTAAGTAGTTACCTTTTCTTGTGTAACTTCAGTTGTCGGTTGTTGTTGATGCTGTTCCCCCTCAGTTGGTGATTTTTCTTTTGAGATTTCTGGGTACAAGCATCTTACAACTGATCTAGCTTCTGCGAATTCAGCTTTTCGCTTAGTTCCTTTGTGTACAGCTTCTAGCTGAGACACAGTTTTCTGACTAGCTTCAGGTTGGGAAGTTGTTCCTGCGATTTCGTTTGTAGGTGCAGATTGCCTTGCTTGCTTCCCTTCCTTGATTCTTTCTAAGTAAAACTGAATGATTCCACTGAGTGTCTTCTTCAGTTGGAATCTATCAACAGTTTCTTGTCCTTTGGCTTGAGCTCGTCTTGCACTGTCTAATTCAGCCAAATGTTGTCTCTTAAACTGATTGACAACATAGCCTGCCCAATTGAATTCTATTCCATCCCAGATTATATTCATGAGAGAAATATTTTCTTCTAACAGTATACTAACTCCTTTGGATTTCCCAATGACGTGTTTGTTGAGCCATCTGCTGAGATGTCCAAATTCTGGCTTGATTTTGTCTACATGAATACCAGCTTCGATTGGTTCTGTAGAAAAAGTAAGTACCTCAAGAAAAGCTTCTCTTTTCAATGGTAAAGTAGTCCAATCTGTTGTTGTCACAGTTGAATTTGGAAAGCCAAAGAGTGTCCTTATGACGCTTTCATTGAGAACAATGCGATCTCCACGAACTTTGGTCATTAGAGAGTCTCGTACCAAACGCATATTTTGCCAAAATTGTAAAATTCCTTCTGTATCGCGTTCTTCTTTGAACTTGACTTCCAGTAAGTTTCTCAAACCTGGTTGTTTCACGATTTTATCACATACCCAGCTTGCTAACAGAGTGTTTTGACACAAACCTTCATACATTTCGAATGTTAGCTCATATAACTCTGTGATTAATCTTTCTTGTTTTGATTTTTCTGAAGTGGTCATTTTTGAGTGTGAACACAAAATTGATTTTTGAGAAGAGAGATTTTGAAGGGTTTGTTTTGTTTTCTGGAAAGGATTGAAGATTTTGAATTTTGATTGGAAATAATGTGAACGGAGGTTGAATAAATAGGTAGGAATTCTGGCGGTTGAGTAGTACAACTTTTCAAATTCCATGATGGTTTTGGATAACCGATGCATGTACTGTTCTGTCAATCGTGGGGTGTACACGTAAAATTTTGACAAAAAGAACTGTGGTATTTAATGTGATATAACCGCTGTTGATTTTATCATGTCAACCTTTGACTGAACTTGACTGGATTAGAAACTGATGTTGAGGTCAGTTTTTAGAAATAATGTCCAGTTCCATCAAACTTTCAGTTTCAGTTAATCAGTTTGAGATTGTTGATGTCAATGACTGATCTGTTAAGTGAGCGCTCCCAACATAACAAAGATTAATCCCCTTGACGAATCTCTGGCTTAACTGATTTGACTGACTTTGATTATTCCCAACTCAGTTCTTAATTTTGCAAATCTTTCTTTGTCCAATGGCTTTGTAAAGATGTCTGCCAACTGATCTTCAGTAGGTACATAAAGAACTGTTATATCCTTTTTCTCTGCATGATCTCTTATAAAGTGATGACGCACATCAATGTGTTTTGTTCTTGAGTGTAATACTGGATTATCAGTGATTGCAATTGCACTTGTGTTATCACACATTATGGGAATTGTTCCTTCTTCTATCCCATAATCTCTTAATTGATGTCTGATCCATAAAACTTAAGCACAACAACTTCCAGCTGCTATATACTATGCTTCAACTATTGAAGTTGAAATTGAGTTTTGCTTCTTGCCAAACCATGACACAAGTCTGTTTCCTAGTAACTGACATGTGCCTGATGTGCTTTTTCTATCCACTTTGCATCCAACATAATCTGAGTCTGAATAAGAAATCCGCTTGAATTCTCCTTCTTTTGAATACCATATTCCAACTCCATCTGTGTCTTTCGAATATTTCAATGTCCTTTTCACAACTGTGAGATGACTTTCCTTTGGTTTGGACTGAAATCTTGCACATACACCGACAGTAAAAGATATGTCTGGCCTGCTTGCTGTAAGATAGAGTAAGCTTCCAATCATCCTTCTGTAGAGTGTTTGATCAACATCTTTGCCTTCTTTGTCTTCATCTAGCCTGATGTTGGTCCCTATTGGTGTAGAAATTCCAGAAGATTTTTTCATACCAAACTTTTTGATAAGCTCTCTTATATACTTTGTTTGGTGAATGAAAATTCCATCATCTAACTGTTTAACTTGTAAACCAAGGAAGTAATTCAATTCTCCCATCATACTCATCTGAAACTTGATTTTCATCAAACTTGCTATCACAAAGCTGTTCATTTTCTGATCCGAAAATGATATCATCAACATAATTTGAACAAGTAGAGTATTTTCTCCATTCTTCATCCTGAATAAAGTTTTGTCGATTGTTCCTTTGATAAATCCATTATCCACCAGAAACTGAGATAGAGTTTCGTACCAAGCTCTTGGTGCCTTTTTAAGTCCATAAAGAGCTTTCCTTACCTTGAAAACTTTGTCTGCTTGATCTTTTATTTCGAATCCAGGTGGTTGTTGAACGTATACTTCTTCTTCAAGAATTCCATTCAGAAATGCGCTTTTAACATCCATCTGATAAACCTTGAATTTCTTATGAGCTGCGAAGGCAAGAAATAATCTGATTGCTTCTAATCTTGCAACTGGTACATAGGTTTCTTCAAAGTCTATGCCTTCAGCTTGAGTCCTTTAGCTACAAGTATAGCCTTGTTTCTGATGATATTCCCATCTTCATCAAGTTTATTTCTGAAAACCCATTTGGTTGCAATAATATTGACATGAACTGGTCTATCTACCAATTCCCATACTTGATTTCTCTCGAATTCATTGAGTTCTTCTTGCATAGCTAATATCCAGTCTGGATCTTTTAAAGCTTCTTCAATTTCTTTAGGTTCTGATTGAGATAGAAAACACGCAATCATCGCATCTAATTGATGTCTTGTTCGAACACCAGTTTGAGTATCACCAATTACTTGTTCTTCAGGGTGATCTCTCATCCATTGATATGTGGTTGTTTGTATCAAAGGATTTATATCTTGTTCGACTGGTTCTTCAAGAACTAGTTCTTGAATTTCTTCAGCTGGATCAGTAACATGTTCAGGTGTGGTTTGATGAATAGTTGGAAACTGAGACTGATCTTGATCTGAACATTCTGAAATTTGTAGTCTTCCAATGTCAACTGAAACTGGTTTTGGTATGACTGGTAACTGAGACTGAGAAACTGGTTCTTGTCGGTCTTCAGTTCCTTCACCAGGGAAGTTTGGTTCATCAAATACCACATGTATTGATTCTTCATGCTTGAGTGTCCTTTTATTTAGTACTCTAAAAGCTTTGTTGACACTTGAATATCCTAGAAAAATTCCTTCATCTGCCTTGGGCTGAAAAACATGAAGTTGATCTTTTCCATTATTGTGTATGAAACATTTGCTTCCAAAAGCATGAAAGTATGAAACATTTGGTTTTCTTCCATTCCAAATTTCATAAGGAGTCTTCTCATGTCTTTTGTTCATGAGAGCTCTGTTCTGTGTGTAACAAGCTTTGTTAACTGCTTCTGCCCAATATCTTTCAGATAGTTTGGCTTCACAGATCATAGTCCTCCCAGCTTGTTTGAGCGTTCTATTTCTTCTTTCAGCTACACCATTCTGTTGAGGTGTTCCTGTGGCAGCAAGTTGGTGTAAAACACCATTTTCTTCACAATATTCAATAATCACACTGTTGAGGAATTCAGTTCCTTTATCAGATCTTATCTTTGCAACTGAAACTCCTTTTTGATTTTGAAGTCTCTTGAGTAGTTCTGTGAGTCTTTGCTTGGTTTCACTTTTCTTGGTTAGAAAGATTACCCAAGTGTATCTTGAAAAATCATCTACTACCACCAATGTATACTTCTTTCCACTGATACTTATTGGTGTAATAGGTCCAAATAAATCCATGTGTAGCAATTCTAGATGTCTGGTTGTTGAATGCTGAGATTTGGTCTTGAAGCTTGCTTTTGTTTGCTTTCCTTGTTGACATGCATCACATAAGCTGTCCTTCTTATATGATATTTTTGGTAGTCCAATGACTAATTGCTTCTTAACAAGTGTGTTGATGTCATCAAAATTAAGATGACTCGGTTTCTTGTGCCATAGCCAACTGATTTCTGATTTTGTATGCACAAGCAAACAGGTTTCAGCAACGGCTGTTGTCCAATCTACTACATACATATTTTCTTTTCTTCTTCCGGCTAGGACAACTTGATAAGCTGATTCGCTGATAACAACGCAGAATTCTTTGTCGAAAGTAACTTTTTATCCCATATCACAAAATTGACTGGTGCTGAGTAGATTGTAGTGTAGTCCTTCTACATAAGATACATTTTTGATTGTAAGTCCATTCCTGATCAAGGTGCCATAACCTCTGGTGTATCCAGGTTTGTCTTTACTTCCAAAATTAACCTTTGGTCCATCATTTGCAATAAAATAACTGAGACAATCTTTACTCTTTGTCATGTGTCTAGAGCAACCACTGTCAAAGTACCATATATCCTGCAATAAAAATTAGAAGTTTTTAGGTACCCAATTTAGTTTGGGTCCATGGGGGTCAGTTGTCAGTACAACTCTGGGAATATATCCTCTTGGGATTCTTCGGATATTGTTGCACTTGTTTTCATATATGTAAGCCACACTCCCATAGTATCTATGTTTGGACTGTGTCTTATTTATATGATCTCTCAGGTCTTTTGACTGAAACTTATTTCCATGTTGCTTTCTATTATTAAAGCTAGAATCATAACCGTCATTCCTTCTGTACTGAGGTCTGAACTGACCTTGGTACTGGGACTTTTGCTGAGAACTGAGATTAGTCCTCTGCTGAGTCTTGGACTGAAACCTTTGATAGGTTTTCTGTCTGGAATGATTGATATTATCAGTTTTAGCAATGTATGCAGTAAAATTCCAATCATCATCAGTGGGATATAGTCTTCCTTTCCCCCTGAATGTGTGAATCCTTAAATGATTGACATTCTTGGATTTACTTTGACTGTGATTTTTCTGGTTCTTGACTTGATTGGTTTTTGTGGACCTAGTAGTTGATTTCCCAGTTTGGTTTTCTTGAGATACAACCGATTTACCATTTGGTTTCCATTTGTTGGTAAATCTGATTGTTTTCTTGGAAAACTGATTTGTCCTGTGTGATACTGGCTTTACTGGTTCAACAATTTTCTCAGTTTGTGGAAGTTTCTCAGCTACAAACTTGATACCTGTTTTGGTACTAGGTTTGACAGCTTTGTTGGTTCCATCCTTAGAAGATTGCTGTGTATCAAATCCTAAACCAGTTTTGTCTCCATATGGTTTTCCAGATTTGAATCCGGTAATCGAACTTGATTGAGCAAATGATTCAGTTGCTGCTGCTGATACAGTAGGCTGATGCTGAATCTTTTCTTTATCAGTTTTAGTCAGTTTCAACATTTTTAATTCAGACTTCAATCTTTCAACTTCAAGAATTAGACTTTCCTTCTCTGCTTTAATTGATTCATAACCAGCTTGAATATTTACTAGCTGATTCATCAATTCATCAAGAGTTTCTTCTAATTCTTGGTTTTTTGGATTGGAGTCAGTGGTCGAAGAACATGCATTTTGCATGGAAATCTGAGCTGAGGAATATTTAGAGTTAGATTCGCATACCTCATTTGCATCTTCCATGTGTGCCATTAAAGCTGTGTCATCTGATAGTCTTTCAGTACCAACTTCATAATCTGATTCATCTCCAGCAAGGAGTGCTATTCTACCAACTCTTCTTGGTGGCGTCTTCTTGTTTAGTTCTGGATATTCAGCTTTATAATGTCCAGGTTTCTTGCAGTTGAAATAGAGATATTCATCGTCTTTTCTTTTCTCAGGAGTCCTTTTGATAAACTTCTGGGTGACTGGATGTCCACTCTTCATTCTTCGAATTATGTTCATCATTAGAGCCATTTGTTCTTCCATTTCATCCAATTCATGAAGATTGCTAGATGAGTTTTCTTGAATGTCATTTGATGCTGCTGCAAGTGCTGTGGTTTTTGGTTCTTCCAGAGCTTTGATTATTGCAGCTGTACTTGTAAAATATTCACTGAATTCATAAGCTTTCAGATCTAAGAAGATTTTGAATGAATCTTCTATGTCAAGTCTTCTGGATTCTACCATAGCAGTGACCTTCATCTTCCAGCACATTGGTAATGCCTTCAAGATTCTTGTGTTGATAATTTTCTTAGAGTATTCAATCTTGAGTAGATCTAATTCATCCATGATAGCACTGAATCTTGTTTCCATCTGGTCAATAGTTTCTCCAGATTTCATCTTGAAATTTTCAAACTTTTGTTTTGCAACAGAGATCTTGTTTTCCTTGATTGAATCTGTTCCTTCACAAACAAGCTGTAGTTTGTCCCACATTTCCTTGGCAGTTGTGCATTCTTTCACCTTTAAGTACATGTTGCTGTCAAGAGTTCTAAGAATAAAGTCCATAGCAACATTGTTGAGATTGTTTCGCTTGCGATCATCACTGGTCCATTCGGATTTGGGCTTTGGAACTCGAATTTGTCTTTCACCTTCAGTTTGCATGTGAGTAATCTGAATTGGTCCATCAGTGAGTACATCCATCATTTCATCTTGAGTAGCTGCTAGAAAGGCCTGCATACGACGTTTATATTCGTCAAATCTGTCCATGTTGCACATAAGCATCTGTCTTGCATATTGATTGTTATACATAGTGAGTGAGTGAAAATTGATTGTTTAACAACTGAAAACTGAACTTTCAAATGAGAACAACTAGAGGAGATACAGAGCAATTGATATCTTATCAAAGAAACACCGCTCCGATACCAATTGTTGGTCCATTGGAAAGGCTAACACAAGTTTAGGGGGGTGAATAAACTTGTCCCTAAAACTGGATTTAAAACAAATTAAGGTTCAGTTAAACTTGTGTGGAGTTAGACTAAGCTGAGTTTAAGTCAAACTGACTTAAGCTTGGAACTGAGTCAACCGGCAGCGGATAAAGTTCTAGCCTTTTTCTTGATCTTGTTATTCTCTGTGAAAACTGAGTGTAGTAAACTGAATTCTGATGAATGTCAGTTTTGTGAACTGTTAGATGTATAACAATCAATTATCAAAATGTTGTAAGTGAATGCTTGAACAACTAAGTAAGTGCGTAAAGTAAATAAGACAAGTGTTATAGAGGTTCCAGGTGGTGTAATCATGTCAGTCATCTCTTCCCCTGTGGTGCGGAGGAAAATTCCACTAGAACTTCTTGAGGTGAACTGTTACAAAAAGTCCTAAACAATAGTCCTTGGCTAATCTCTAGCGTCACTATCTAAACAGTTGTAGAACATGTAGAATTGTTGCTCTTCAATTGCTTGAACACTGATCCTTGGAGGGTTGAATTGCCTCTTCACCAGCTGCCACCACAAACACAGTCTACGTGACTGCTTGTCACAACTGTCCTTGGCGAAACCTTCCTGGTTTGCTTCACAGTCTAAAACCTTTGATGTAGGATCAAAGTTGGGCTGAGAATCAATAAATTGATTCTTGTTTGTGGTTCTTCAAAGTGTATGATTCCTGATAAAATCTGTGTAGCTTGAACACTTGAAGAATTTCTAGATATGATCTTATTATAGCACTGAGATGATAGTAATTCGAATAAGATGACTAATGCACAAACTTGCTTGATAATGCTTGTTAATTCATATATTCTGTTGGGTGCAAAGTCTTCTATTTATAGTGTGAGGTCCAACATTCATCTGACTTCTATTCGAATTGTATCAACGTCTCTTTTATAACGGCTATATTTTCTGACCGTTATGTAGTGTCAGTAACTCATCCAATGTAGATGCTTCCTTTATAACGTTCGACTGTACTATCAGTTTGTTGAATGGCTGACTTATAAAACTGAGTTTCCTTATCAGTTTTATACTGAGTTTATTGTTTGTCAGTTTCCTTACTGACTTGGAGCGTTAATTGAGATTTTACTCTTCTTCAAATATCAATACTCCAGCTTTTATCTGATTATAATTGACTTAATCAGAGTACATCATGACGCATTATCATCTAAGAATTCATTGTCCTTATGATTCTTAGGTCTTCATACAAGATCCATAAAGTCAGTTCAGGTCACCACAATCTTGCCTGAAGTCTAACTTTACAGTCTCGACTTGGTCTTCATAACTGAGTTTGAACCCTCAGTTCTTAAATCTTCAATAAGTGAGTCTGTGACCCTCAGTTCTTCAGTCTTCTTAGATAAGCCAACCGAGTCTGTAACTCTCAGCGAACTTATCTTCTTCAGTTTGATGCTGGTGTATTCTGAGTCGGTTTCTGTCTTAGAAATTCCAGTTTTCTAGATGACTCCCAGTTTTTCAGTTTTACGACACACTAATTATTACAGTGCTTGTCTGATGTAACTTATACAAATATCAGACTCTGGTAAAACCTATACATTCAGTTATAGACATCTTTTAGCTTTTCACTATAACAGCTGGCTACAGCACTTCATGAATGGGGTTAAGATAATATTTTAAACAGATAAGATGAATTATCATCAAAACATAAATTTTATTTCCAACAGTTTTGGATGGCATACTTAGACTTTTGTTAAGTTTTTGTTCGGGTCTGTCCTGCAGACTTAGTAAGTTTGGCTATTGCCAACTTGCGGAGTCTGATCTGCGGAGATCAGTTCGGGTCTGTCTTACAGACTTAACAAATGCAGCTGGGTCCGACCTGCAGACTCAGTTGTTAGTCCTACTGACTTAGCGAGTTTTTTCTGAGTTCGTTTTGCGAAACTCAGTTTGTCTGTCCTGCAGACTTAATTATTTTTTATTTTTTATTTTTATTTTTAGCCTTTCCTGCAGACTTTGGAGAAAAGGAATTGTAACAAGTACAATGTTTTTCCAATATCTTACTAAGTTCTCTTGGTTGTTGCAAACTTGATGAGTCTGACTTACAGGGCTCAATTCAGTGTTAGTCCTGCAGACTTAATTAATTGGGTTTGACCTGCAGACTAAATTTTTTGGAGTCTACTCAAAAATACTTAATTTTCTTGAGTCTTCTTAGGCAGACGTAATTTTTGGAAGTCGGCTCGGGCAGACTAATATTTTTTTTTTAGTCTGACCTGCAGACGTAGTTTGTTTAGTCTCAGGTATACTTAATTTTCTGAGTCTGATTTGCAGACTTAATAAATTTGACCGAGTCTGATCTGTGGAGGTCAGTTGGTCTGTCCTGCAGACCTAATAATTTTGACTGAGTCAGACCTGCAGATCTTAAGTTTCTATCCGTCATGCGAACTTAATAAGTTGGTCATTTACCAACTTTTGAGTCCGATTTGCGGAACTCAGTTCGATGAGTCTGACCATCAAACATTGTGGAGTCCGACCTGCGGAGAAATCTTTAGAGTCCGACCTGCGGACTTAATGGGTTTGTCTTTTGCAAACTTACGAGTCTGACTGCGGAGCTCACTTTGTCAGCCTTGCTGACTTATATTTTTTGCTGAGTCGACCTGCGGAACTCAGTTTGTCAGTCCTGCTAACTTATATATTTTATTAATATATATTTTATATGTTTTTTGCTGAGTCCAACCTGCGGAGCTCGGTATGTCAGTCCTACTGGCTTATATATTTTTAATATATATATATATATATATATATATATATTATATTTTTTTTGAGTCCGACTGCGGATCTCGGTATGTCGATCGGTGACTTATATATTTTTTAATATATATTTTACATATTTTCTTTTTTGTTGATTCCGACCTGCGGAGCATATGTCAGCCCTGTTGACCTATATATTTTATTAATGTACATTGTATTTTTTTTCATGAGTCCGACTTGCAGAGCTCAGTATGTCAGTCCTGCTGACTTATATATATTTTTTATATTTTTTCTTTTTTCTGAGTCCGACCTACGGAGCTCGATATGTCAGTCCTGCTGACTTATATATATATTTAATTAACATATATTTTATATATTTTTTGCTGAGTCCGACCTGTGGTGCCCAGTATGTCAGTCCTGCTGACTTATATTTTATTAATATATATTTTATATTTTTTTTCTGTGTCCGACCTACGGGGCTCAGTATTTCAGACCTGCTGACTTATATATATTTGTAATATATATTTTATATATTTTCTTTTTTGCTGAGTCCGACCTACGGAACTCACTTTGTCAGCTGTGTTGACTTATATTTTTTGCTGAGTCCGACCTGCGGAGCTTAGTTTGTAAGCCTTGTTGACCTAAATATTTTATTAATGTACATTGTATATTTTTTGCTGAGTCCGACCTGCGGAGCTCACTTTGTTAGTCCTGCTGACTTATATATTTTTTGGAGTCCTCTCAGGAAGACTTAATTTCTTGGGGTCTGCTCATGCAGACTCGTTTTTTGGAGCCTGGCCTGCATACTTGATTATTTGGGGTCTGCTCAGGCAGACTTTATTTTATGAGTCTGTCATACAAACATTATTTATTTTTTATTTTTTTTATTTTGTTTAGTCTGACCTGTAGACTTTATTTTTTGACTCTTCCAGACAGAATTTATTTTTTGAGTCTGGCCAGCAGACTTAATTTCTTGTGGTCTACTCAGGCAGACTCAATTTTTTAGAGTCTGACCTGCAGACTTGATTTTTTGACTCTGTCAGACAGACTTTATTTTTTGAGTCTGTCAAGACTTTATTTTTTGAGTCTGAGGGCAGAATTTATTTTTTGAGTCTGGCCAGCACACTTAATTTTTTTGAGTCTGAGGGCAGACTTTATTTTTTGAGTCTGGCCAGCAGACGTTATTTTTTGAGTCTGGAGGTAGACTTTATTTTTTGAGCAGACTTAATTTTTTGGGTTCTTGGTGGGGTATCTTGCCGCTCAGTATGATATGCATTAACTAACAGAATTTGGATGGCATACTTAGCTTTTTGTATGATTTTTTATTTGAGTCCAGCCTGCAAAGGTCAGCTAGTGAGTCTGACCTGCAGACTTGTGAATTTTGTTAAGTCCGTCCTGCGCAGCTCATTGCATGTCTTGCAAACTGTATGAATAGACTGAGTCTGACCTGCGGAGCTCAGTTGTCTGTCTTACAGACTTAAAGCTTTTATCTTAAGTCATTACATATTATATACAATAAAAAAAGAGAAGTATAATATTGAAATAATACCGGTAAATTAAAATAATTTTTTGAATTCTGGAACTTGTCCCAGATGTAAAGCTTGCAGGGATTGTTTTCATGCCAGCTTTGTGGATTGGTCCTGCCATTTGAATTTTCCAGTTGATATGCATCCTTGCCTTTTGCAATTTTACCGCTTTATAGAGGTGTCGTGTGGACCTCGGGTTGTCCGGCATGTAGCTCAGTCTGATTGTCTGTCTTGTAGACTTAAGAAGTTTGTCATTTGCAAACTTTCTGAGTCCTACCTGCAGCTCAGTTCTGATCATCTATCCTGCAGACTTAAGGAATTTGTCATTTAAAAACTTTATGAGTCCGACCTGCAGCTCAGTTCTGATCGCCTGTCCTGCTGACTTAAGGAGTTTGTCATTTGAAAATTTTTTTAGTCCGACCTGCAGCTCAGTTCTGATCGTCTGTCATGTAGACTTAAGGAGTTTGTCATTTTCCAAACTTTTTGAGTCCGACCTGCAGCTCCGTGCTGACTGCTTGTCCTACAGACTTAAGGAGTTAGTCATTTGCAAAATTTTTGAGTCTGACCTGCAGCTCAGTTCTGATCGTCTATCCTGCAGACTTAGGGAGTTTGTCATTTGCAAACTTTCTGAGTTCGGCCTGCAGCTCAGTTCTGATCGTATGTCCTGCTGACTTAAGTAGTTTTCCATTTGCAAACTTTCTGAGTCCGACCTGCAGCTCAGTTCTGATCGTCTGTACTGTAGACTTAGGGAGTTTGTCATTTGCAAACTTTCTGAGTCTGACCTGCAGCTCAGTTCATATCGTCTGTCTTGCAGACTTAGGGAGTTTGTCATTTGCAAACTTTTTGAGTCCGACCTGCAGCTTAGTTCGTATCGTCTGTCCTACAGACTTATGGAGTTTGTCATTTGCACTTTTTTATAAAATCATCATGCATAACGGAGAAAACAAAATTTTATAGCTAAAAGATTGAACTAATAAATAAAATTATGGAACCTACCAACTCCGTGGAATTGTCCTGCCTTTAGAATTAGTCACTAAGGGATCTTTTAGATCCTTCCCTTGAACTGCTACCTGGATAAATGCCTATAGGGCCGAACCATCAACGAGAGTTGGTTGTTCCATCAACGCTTGTTGTGCTGGATTCAAAGCGTTTTTTGCTCATTGCTGAGGCTAGTTAGAGGTGGTGGGATCTGCTGCCACCCCTCCTCCAACGTTTTTACCACCATCATTGGTGGTTTTGTTGAATAGGTGTCCTAAACCCAACCGGGTTGGACCAGATCCGACCGGGTCGGATCGTTCACAGTCTATTTTAGTTTATGTAATAATTTTATTATGATTAATAAAAGCACTTTAGTTATTATATATTGTTTATCTTCATATTATTGGTTGTATATATATAGTAACGTCCCTAGTGTCAAACTATGATAGAGAAACCATGATAGAGATTATGATTGATGAGATCTCTAATCACTTTAACAAGTTTGGTACTTAAATGTCTCTAGTCGTATGTACTATCAAATGGGACATTGATTGTATGATTAGACTAGCACGTATTGGATGTCTTCTATCTTTTAAAAGGTAGGGATAGATCTCGTATATCGAAGTGTAGAGACATTTGGACTGTATGTGGACGTGTATTAGAGAATGCGTACGTTAGACTGACCCACTTACACTAAGTGTCACACTATGTGGCGGGTGAGTAATTATCCATTGGACCGGAGTCTTCATGGCATCATGGTGTGGATTGTCATGCTTTGACACTATTGAGATTTCTCCTATCCACGGGGCGATCATGCGGTAGTGATCGGGTGTGATATTGAAGCATGCAGAGTATACATGATTGGTCATCCGGAAATCGTGTATCCCGTGATTGGGAGTGAATGTCCGAATTGGCCTTCTTATAAGGAATGTCTTGTTCTCATGAATCTTTTCAAAGTGGGAATAAATGTGTTATTCCGAGAGAGCATGATATCCAAATTATAAGATGCGATCGTTAATGTATTGACACTCGAGATACGATCGTATGGATATTATTACAGTGATAAGATTGCAAGTTACACGGTAACTGTTCCGCATGAAAGGTAGTAGTTATTGCATTTGACTATTCCGATGATTGGGGGTCACGGTGTGTTGCTAGACGCTATCCCGTGATCGTTAGGCATGATGGGCATTTTCGTAATTTGCACTTTGTGTCTACGGCCAACATATTCGGAAGCCTATCGGGGCACACACATATGAACATCGATATCGAGTCGGATTAAAATGCGGTTATAGTTGATAACCAAATAAGGAAAGTTTATCTCTAGACTATAAAGGTTATAGTGGTAAATTAATATGGTGGTATTTATTTATTATAAATAAATAAAATACCAGATATTAATTGTACATAAATTATATTAATTAAAGAATATTCCGGAAGCCAATTATTGGCAATATGGGGTGCCACATCTAGGTGTATAAGATACACTTGGATTGTGAACTTTAATTAATAAGATTACCATAATATTAATATTGGATATTACACGATTTTGGGAAAATAGATTTATGATAATAAGATAAATACAATCAATATAAGATATTGGAAATATTTAGATTTTATTTAATATGAGATATTATAATAAAAGAGATAAATCAATCTAAATTATTTTCCATATTTTATTGGGAAAATGTTTTCTTCGCCTCCACTCTAGTTGGGGCGCCCCTCTCACTATAAATAAGAGGTGGGTGTCAAGCTTGCAAGAGCTAATAGTTCTTGTGTAAAATAGAGAGATAGGAAAAAGGTCGGTCAAGCAACCAGAGTTTTTCCGATAGCAATCCAAGGAGGATTCCGGTGAGGAGTTAGTGTGGATATCGATAGAGGCCGGACGCGTGGTCGGCTTGCGCACTATACTACTCTCCATTGACAGTCAAAGCAACGGTCTTATAGATCATCCAAGGTATATTCTGTCAAACTAATTAGCGTGTTTATTGCATTAAACGAAGACGATCTAGAAAACGAAATCCAAATTTTAAATTCTGTTGCGTTAAACTAGTGATTTCCTAACAGTGGTATCGGAGATAGATTTCGAGCTTAAGCAATAAGCACAATTTAATTGCGTAGTAATTAATCGATAGATGCAAGATCTAGAATCGTTAAACATTTAAATTAGTGTGTATATATATATATATATATATATATATATATATATATATATATATATATATATATATATATATATATATATATATATATATATATATATATATATATTGATCGATTGGGGGCTCGAAGATCGCTGCCCTCCTCCACGGCGGCGGAGGCGGCGGCTCAGTCGTCGTGCTCTCTTCCAAAATGGGAGATCGATCTTTTCGTTTTGTGATATCTATTGTGCGTTGATATATCTTTTGTTTAGTTGTGTCATATGGCTAACTAATGGTTCAAATATTTAGGGCAATTGGAAAGGCATAGTGGCATATCAACCAAAATATTGGTCTTTCCAAATTTTGATTTAGAATACGCCAAGGCCCTTTTCAAATATTTGATTTGTAAAAGGCTTAGGCCTAGCCATTTTTAAAATTTTGATTTTGAAAAGTGTCCAGGCCTAAACCAAATTTGGTTAAGGAATATGCCTTTTGGTTTAGGAAACCGAAGGCGTCCCTTTTGGTTAAGAACCGAAAGGAAAGGAAACAAAAGGAGACCTTATAATTTTGGATAGTTCAAATTTAATATAATTAAAAGTAGAATCGATTTAAATTAAACGTTAATTTTATTTTCGATTAAACCATTTAATTAATTAAAAGTTAATTAATTATTTGATGTGATAAAATAAGACGCATAAGTAGTTAAAAATTAGAATTTAATCTTTTTCATATGATACAATTGTATGGATAAGATGTGTAGATATAATGTGATTATATGGACCCCGATTGATCATGAACTCGACCAATAGGATATATGAGAATGTTTTCTTTATATTGGTTTTTTGAAAATTGTCCTAGGCCGTTATGAAGAACGTGACCAAGTTTGCTTTTTGCATTTATCCCATTCTCGTTAGCTCCCTCCCCCCTCCGTGTGCGGCGGGTGTAATTATTTATTAGATAAATTATTATGTAACAAGAATGGAGCAGGAAGATGAAGGCCAAAAGGAGATAAAGAACCCATTGGCGTACAGCAATAAAGATCCTATTGGCGGTTGCAGCTACCCTTAGATTGTGACCTGTGGTTTCGAGAGTTTGTATTCGAAACTGCACCTAGGAAAAGTCCATGATCATACCGGTTATTTTGTGCACGGAATGTTGTGTATGTTTTACTTTATATGATATCGTAGTAATATGCACATAGTAGATGAGAACATAATTAAATAAAATTAATTAATAGAATTAATTTAAAATTATTCCAACATAAAAAATCAAGTCGAAATTGCCTCCCCACATTATAACAACGGTGAAGAGCCTTTGTTCGGACCCAACTCACTAGCCAAAGCGGGGGTTGACCTACCTCGTGTATATCGTTGTTATCGAGATATGATCGTAAGAGATCTCATGAATATTGGGGTTAAGACTCGACTAAGAATTCTCTCGGCCACCAGCCAATGCGGGGTCGTATGGATTTTAGAGGCAAGGGTTTGAATATTTCATAAGATGAGAAAAGTCAAAGAGTTGACTACTCAAACAACTAGAGTCGTATGAGATACGATCGACAAAGTGTTGTCCACCTGTTGAATTATTTTTTGCCCATCAGCCAAAGCTGGGGGTCGAGGTAGTTTGGTGGGATCTTGTCCACTAAAGGAATTAATTTTTTCTTGAAAGCCAATTGGGAATAGTTGGCTAGTGGGAACAAGACCCAATTAAAATTTTTAAGTGCAATTTTAGGGTTTTGATGCATGAACTTTACTTATTCAATATTTATTTATTGTTGTAGAAAATGTCAAACAAATTGAACCTTCGTTTTATCATCGACAATAAGCTTGACGAAACCAACTTTATCGATTGGGAAAGAAACTTCAAAATCATTTTGAGGCATGAGAAATTTGGCTATGTCTTGGATGAAGCCCTACCAGAAAAGCCCGTTGAGGGCTCGGCTGCAGATGTTGTCGAAAAGTACAACAAGCACTGTGCAGACAGTACTGATGCTATATGTATCATGCTTGCTTCTGTGACACCTGAACTGCAGAAACAGCTTGAGTCCATGGACGCCTGCTCAATCATGGAACACCTAAAGGAACTCTATGCTTCTCAGTCCCGCACTGAGAGGTACGAGGTCTCGAAGGCCCTGTTTGGTTGTAAGATGGCATCCGGGACTGCTGTTGGGTCACATGTGCTTAAGATGATTGGGTACATAGAGAGGCTTGGGAAGCTGGGCCACAAGTTAGAACGAGAATTGAGTATTGACTTGATTCTGCAATCTCTACCTGATTCATTCTCGCAGTTCGTGATGAATTATCACATGAACAAGATAGATTGCTCCCTTGCAAAGTTATTGAACATGTTGAAAACTGCTGTGGGCACTATGGGAAAGGGAAAGCAAGTGTTGCTGGTCACTTCCAACAAGGGCAAGTCAAAGGCCCAGAAAAAGTCCAAGAAGGCAAAGGCTGAAACTAAGCCAACGCCTAAGATATCAAAAGACAAATCAAAGGATGCTTGCTTCCATTGTGGTGAGACCGGACATTGGAGAAGAAACTGCAAAGGCTTCTTGAATTCTCAAAACTTCTGTCGCTCCATCCCCGTAGGGGCAAAGAACCCGTCGATGTCTCAGCTGTGCTACCGGAGGCTCTAGGAAGTTGGAATAGGAGAGCACTCATCTTGGGGTGAGCTTACTACTTAGATGCTTTCACCAGTTATCCGCTCCACACTTGGCTACCCTGTGTTTACAATGGGCGCATGCGGGGAGACCCACGTACGGTTTTTAGGGGGATCTGGTTGAAAAACCGGCCAGCCAAGAAGAAGCATTCTGATGTTTCGACTTCAGGTATATTTATGATTGAGATCTACATTACTTCTTCTAAGTCTAACCACTGGATATTAGATACTGGTTGTGGTTCTCATATTTGTATGAATATGCAGGCACTAAGAAGAACTATAGAACTGAGGAAATGAGAGGTGGACCTACGCGTTGGGAATGAAGTAAGTGTTGCTGCACTAGCCGTAGGAGTTTATTTTCTTTCATTGCCTAGTGGGCTAGTACTAGAAGTTCATAACTATTATTTTGTTCCTGCTCTTACGAAGAGCATTATTTCTATTTCTGCATTAGATGTTGCAGGATTTTTTTACGTACAAGAATAAATGTTGTTCTTTTTCACGTGATGGAATTCTTTATGGTACTAGCATGCTTAGCAATGGTCTCTACAAATTAGATATGAATGTTGACGTACTCAATGTAAATAACAAGAAAGCCAAAACAAATGACTTGAATGAATCCTACTTATGGCATTGTAGACTTGGCCATATAAATAAGAATCGCATTTCCAAACTCCATAAAGATGGAATGTTGGATCAATTCGACTATGAATCGTTTGATAAATGCGAGGCTTGTTTACTTGGCAAGATGACAAAGTCACCTTTTAGTGGCAAAGGGATAGGATCCAATTAAGCTTATACACACTGATGTATGCGGCCCAATGTCGATTCAGGCCAAATGAGGATACTCTTATTTTATCACTTTCACTGATGACCATTCATGCTATGGTTATATATACTTAATGAATTATAAGTCTGAGGCCTTTGAAAAGTTCAAGGAATTCATAAGTGAAGTGGAGAAACAGCTAAGAAATCAAAACACTTCGATTTGATCGAGGGGGAGAATACCTAGATGGAGAGTTTCAAGGTTATTTAAAGAAGAATAGGATTCTACCTGAATGGACCCCTACCTGAACGCCTCAGATGAATGGCGTATCTGAGAGGAGGAACCGCACTTTGTTAGACATTGTGCGATCTATGATGAGCTACGCAGTTCTCCCAAAATCATTTTAGGGGTATGCTCTAGAAACCGCATCATATACACTGAACCGAGTTCCATCAAAGACGGTTGATTCTACGCCATACGAGGTATAGACTAAGATGAAACCGTGCCTAGGTCATCTAAAACCTTGGGGTTGTCCGACTTATGTGAAGTGGATGATGCCTAACAAATTAGAACCCAGGTCTGACAAATGTCTATTTGTGGGATATCCTAGGGAAACCAAAGGGTAGCAATTTTATCATCATGTGGAACAAAAGTTGTTTGTTGCCAGGACTGGCAACTTTCTGGAGAAAGAGTTTATTCTGGATAGGTTCAGTGGGAGTAAGATTGATCTTGAAGAAATTCGAGAACAACTTACGGATAAAAGTCAGTTGATGGAAGTAGATGAGACATCACATACAGATGTGACGCCTGCCTCTACCGTGGACACACTAGCACCTCGAAGATCCACCAGGGAATGCCGTGAACCCGAAAGGTACACTGGCGTGTATCTCATGGAAGATAAGGACCCTAGAACTTATGAGGATGTGCTATTAAGGAATGACAAAGAGGAATGGCTAGAAGCCATGAATTCTAAAATGGAATCCATGAAAGACAACCAAGTTTGGAACTTAGTTGATCAACCTGAAAGAATAGTTCCTATATGGTGCAAATGGGTCATTAAGAGAAAGACCGACATGGACGGTAACATGACTACCTACAAGGCTAGGTTAGTGGCAAAAGGTTATAAGCAAAGACAAGGATTTGACTATGACGAAACCTTTTCACCTGTTGCCATGTTAAAATCCATCTGAATTATGCTCGCTATTGCAGCATACCATGATTACGAAATCTGGCAGATGGATGTGAAAAATGTTTTCCTTAATGGGAACCTGTCTGAGGAAGTGTATATGACACAGCCTGGGGGTTTCAGAACCAATGACGCCAGGCTGGTGTGTAAATTGCAAAAGATCCATTTTTGGATTAAAGCAAGCTTCTCGGAGTTGGAATCTTTACTTTGTTGAGATAATCAAACAGTTTGATTTCATCAAGAATGAAGATGAGATAATTATGGGAAGATCCTAAGGATCCTTCACCCATTAAGACTCTGATTTTTATATTTAATATATCCATAATTATCCCTAAATTATAGGGATTTACTCGTGATTATCCTTAGGGAATAAGAATACAAATCCTTGTAGAACAAGGAAAGGGGTGAGACACCCCTATATAAACAACCCTTAAAGAACTACGGAGACTTGATTCCTGAACAATTACAGGATACGTAGGCAACTTGGGAAAATAACCCAGGCTCAGTCTAAAAATCCCCCCAAAACCATCCCGTGTACATCTTGTTCTAGGGCTTATTCAGAGTTAATTGTCACTAGGAAAAATTTGGCCCGGATTTATTCATAGACGAAATCCAGCATCGTCAATTGGCGCTAGAAAGAGGGCCTCCTACTAACAATTATTCAAGATCAAGATCATCAAGTCACCAAAAAAGAATAACAAGAAAACACAAGGGGAAAACCTGTTAGGAAATCACTAGTTTAACGCAGCGGAATTTAAAATTTTTAGTTCCTTTTCTAGATCGTCTTCGTTTAATGAAGTAAACACATTAAGTAGTTTGACAAAATATACCTTGGACGATCTATAAGATCGTCTCTTTGACCGTCAACGAAGAGTAGTACAGTGCACAAGCCGTCCACGCGTCCGGCC
Source organism: Gentiana dahurica var. dahurica (assembly GCA_024500145.1). NCBI lineage: Eukaryota > Viridiplantae > Streptophyta > Magnoliopsida > Gentianales > Gentianaceae > Gentiana > Gentiana dahurica. The sequence continues at coordinate 68,690,539 of CM044899.1, read as the reverse complement.
TCTATCGATATCCACACGAACTCCTCGTCGGAATCCTCCTTGGATTGCTATCAGAAAAACTCCGGTTGCTAGACCGGCCTTTTTCCTCTCTATCAAACTCTCTATTGAAATCCCTCTATTTTACACAAGACCTATTAGCTCTTGCAATTGTGATGTACAAAAGAGCTTGACACCCACCTCTTATTTATAGTGAGAGGGGCGCCCCAACTAGAGTGGAGGAGAAGAAAACATTTTCTCAATAAAATAAGGAAAATCATTTAGATTGATTTATCTCTTTTATTATAATATCTCATATTAAATAAAATCTAAATATAGGCAATATCTTATATTGATTTTATTTATCTTATTACCATAAATCTATTTTTCCAAAATCAATTAATATCCATTATTAATATTATGGTAATCTTATTAATTAAAATGCACAATCCAAGTGTATCTTATACACCTAGATGTGGCGCCCCATATTGCCAATAATCGGCTTCCGGAATATTCTTTAATTAATATAATTTATGTATAATTAATATCTTGTATTTTATTTATTCATAATAAATAAATACCACCATATTAATTTACCACTATAACCTTTATAGTCTAGAGATAAACTTTCCTTATTCGGTTGTCAACTATAACCGCATTTTAATCCGACTCGATGTCCATATGTGTGTGACCCGATAGGCTTCCGATTATGTTGGCCATAGACACAAAATGAAAATTAAAAAAATGCCCTTCATGCCTAACGATCACGGGATAGCGTCTAGCAACACACCATGACCCCCAATCATCGGAAGAGTCAAATGCAATGACTACTACCTTTCATGCGAAACAGTTACCGTGTAACTTACAATCCTATCGCTGTAATAATATCCATATGATCGTATCTTGAGTGTCAATACATTAACGATCGCATCTTATAATCTGGATATCATGCTCTCTTGAAATAACTTATTTATTCCCACTTTGCAAAGATTCATGAGAACAAGACATTCCTTATAAGAAGGTCATTTCGGATATTCACTCCCAATCATGGGATACGTGATTCCCGGACGACCAATCATGTATACTCCGCATGCTTCAATATCACACCCGATCACTACCGTATGATCGCCCCATGTATAGGAGAAATCTCAATAGTGTCAAAGCATGAAGACTCCGGTCTAAAGGATAATTGTACAACCGCCACATAGTGTGACACTTAGTGTAAGTGGGTCAGTGTATTGTACGCAATCTCTAATACACGTCCACGTACAGTCCAAATGTCTCTACACTTCGATAGACGAGATCTATCCCTACCTTTTAAAAGATAGAAGACATCCAATACGTGGTAGTCTAATCATACTATCAATGTCCCATTTGATAGTAGATACGACTAGAGACATTTAAGTACCAAACTTGTTAAAGTGATTAGAGATCTCATCAACCATAATCTCTATCATGGTTTCTCTATCACAGTGTGACACTAGGCACGTTACTATATATATACAACCAATAATATGAAGATAACCAATATATAATAACAAAAGTGCTTTTATTAATCATAATAAAATTATTACATGAACTAAAATAGACTGTAAACGACCCGACCCGGTCGGATCCGGTCCAACCCGGTTGGGTTTAGGACACCTATTCAACAGTCTCCCACTTGGCCTAAAGCCAATCACCTATATGCCTAAGCCCTTGCATGTGAACATGTTTCTCATGCTTTGCCTGTGACAATGCCTTGGTTAACGAATCAGCTATGTTATCATCTGTGTGGACTTTCTCTATCTTTTCATCTCCTCTATGAACTATCTCTCTAATCAAGTGATTGCACCGTAGCACGTGTTTGGATTTCTGATGAGACCTTTGGTTCCTTTGATTGAGATATCGCCCCATTATTATCACAGTACAGTGGCACTGAACCTTCAATGGAGGGAACCACAACAAGTTCAGTAATGAACTTCTTTAGCCAAACTGCTTCTTTTGCCGCCTTCGAGGCTGCTATTTATTCATCTTCCATTGTAGAGTCTGCAGTAGTCTCCTGCTTAGAACTCTTCTAGCTCACTGCTCCGCCGTTAAGCGTGAAAACAAATCTAGATTGTGACTTAAAGTCATCCTTGTTAGTTTGGAAACTGGCATCTGTGTAACCTCGTAATACTAAATCATCAGTCCCGAAAGCTAGGGACACATCCCTAGTACGTCTCATGTACTTTAGAATATTATTGACTGCAACCCAGTGACCATCACCAGGGTTGGACTAGTACCTACTAGTCGTACTAAGAGGGTACGAGACATCTGGTCTAGTGCACAACATGGCATACATGATGGACCCGATTGCCGAAGTATAAGGGATCTTACTCATTTGTGCCCTTTCCTCCTCTGTCTTAGGACTCATTCCCTTCGACAGGTAGACCCCATGTGGATTGCGACAGACCAAGCAACCTCTTAGATCTATCTCTATAGATCTTAATTCCTAGAATATAGGCTGCTTCACCCAAGTCCTTCATTGAGAAGTTCTTGGATAACCAAGCTTTGACTGACTCTAACATAAGCATATCATTCCCTGTGAGCAATATGTCATCTACATAAAGCACTAAGAACACAATGGCACTCTCACTAACCTTCTTGTAAACACAGGGCTCATCTTCGTTCTTGATGAAATCAAACTGTTTGATTATCTCATCAAAGTGAAGATTCGAACTCCGAGAAGCTTGCTTTAATCCAAAAATGGATTTTTTGCAATTTACACACCAGCCTGGCATCATTGGTTGTGAAACCCCCAGGCTGTGTCATATACACTTCCTCAGACAGATTCCCATTAAGGAAAACATTTTTCACATCCATCTGCCAGATTTCGTAATCATGGTATGCTGCAATAGCGAGCAGAATTCAGATGGATTTTAACATGGCAACAGGCGAAAAGGTTTCGTCATAGTCAAATCCTTGTCTTTGCTTATAACCTTTTGCCACTAACCTAGCCTTGTAGGTAGTCATGTTACCGTCCATGTCGGTCTTTCTCTTAATGACCCATTTGCACCATATAGGAACTATTCTTTCAGGTTGATCAACTAAGTTCCAAACTTGGTTGTCTTTCATGGATTCCATTTTAGAATTCATGGCTTCTAGCCATTTCTCTTTGTCATTCCTTAATAGCACATCCTCATAAGTTCTAGGTATACTGTGTCCCCCACCCCTAGGGATTCTGCATGCGTACGACATCTAAAGGCCGTTTCTGCCACCAAATCTATCATGGGTAGTTTTGGAATTGAATCTATCATCTCCCAACACACCATCGATTATCTCTGCAACCAATACCACATAGATGCCACCCAATTTTTGCCCCCCGTATTCCTATTAGTCCGCCGTCGGGAACTGATGCTCGGGTCGTCGGCCGATATGCGTCTGAGCCTCCCCCAGATTATTGCACGGTCTATAAGGAGCAATTTGAATGTGGCCTAAGGTTGCCCCTGTGTCCTGCTATTATGGCTACTCTCCGCCATTATCATTTGGGGATTGTTCAACTTGCCCCAAATGGGGTTAGGTGTATTGTTGGCTTTGCTATCTGGTGCCGTTTGGTACGGACTAGGTTTTTTGTTGGTCTATTCCGGACGTTTTACCGGCGTTGTAAAGTCCCAAATTCTCCGGGATGGTATTACTTTCTTTGCCGACCTGGTCCTCTTCTAGATATTCCCATCCAACATGCCGGGAAAACGTCCTTTAAGCGATGGAAAGATAGATTCTTTTTTGTTCGTCACGAGGGGAATGCACGATTGGGTAGGTGGAACACTGCCACGCTCGACAAGGATGAGAACCCTGATATGGCCGATCTGAAGGACTGGATCCAAGTTATCAGGCAGTTGGATATCTCCATGAATTGCAAAAACTATCCTTTCGAGCACATCGATCGAGCTCGGTTACATAAGGCCGGGCCCGAGCCATACGCACCTCTTACTGAGGATGAAGAGAAATCTTGTAGGACCTTGCTGTAAAAGTTGATTTCTTTTCTTGTATAATCGTATTTCACGTATCTTACTTTTGTTTTCTTTGCACAGTGGACGACTTGGCGCATTTACTATCCGGAGCAGGAGCTAGAGCTGATGATGTTCAGCCTGAGGAAGCCTTGGTCGATCGTTCAACCCAGATTAATCCTGAACCTTCGCCCGTCAGATCATCCGGTGCGGTGCTCGGCTATGCCGCTGTCCAATCCCTTGCTGAGCACTCGGATGACACTATGCGCAACCCACCGCGGTCTGGAGGAGAAGATGTGATTGTTACCGATCTTCCCTCCGATGAAGAGGAGGTTTCTGATCTAGTCCCCACGCGCCGATTAGATTATTCAACTGTCAGAGAGCCGTCTCGTAAGAGAGGACGCTCTGGTTTACTTACGGCTGGACCGGTCGGGGGTGAGCAAGGTGAAGCTTCCACAATTCAAGCCGATATTCATGCTATGTCTACTGTAGACTTAGCCAAGATGGTATGTTTATTACATCTCTTTGTTAATACCTTTTCACATGTATATTTTCATGTATGCCCTTTCTCACCTTATGGTTGTATTTGGCCAGGGTGCTCGTATCGGCCAGGAGGTATTTGACCGTTTGGCCAAGTCTAAAGCAGTAGCTGATGAGCATGAAAGGACGGTGTCTGAGCTCAAAGCTTTCAAGAAGAAGTACAAAGACCTGTATGAGTCCAAGAAAAAGGGTCTGGTCGATCTCAAGGCCAAGCATGAGCTGGAGATGCAGACTCTGCGTGCGGCACGTGCTACAGAAGTGCAGAACTTGGAGGCACAGCTGACCACGGAGACAGAGGAGAGAGCAAGGGTGGAAGAGAGTTGGAATAATGCACAGTCGGCTCGTAGCGCTCTGGAGAGTTCCATCCATGTGCTTGTAGCCAAGGGCATCCGGGACTATTACAGCACTGCCCATTTTGACGGGGTCCTCTCTGCTCTCGTCGTCCCTATAGTCAATCATGGGTACTCGATGGGAGTTGATGATGCTCGAGCGCAGTTTGCAGGCCTTGACTTTTATAAGTTGAAGAATGTAGGTCTGTATAAGCAGGGCATGGGGCGGATGTACAACGAGCGTCTTCAAGAGCTCAAATCGGGGGTCGATATTGTTTAAAAATATTCTGCTTCTCCCCCTCCTAAGCCGACTGGTCAAGCAACTTCTGCGTCTCCAGAACAAGATGCCTCCGGCGACGGCTCTCAGCCTAAACCTGTTTAGCATGCTCTGCAGTTTGTTGTTTTGAAATTTGTAATGACTTGACAGTGACTTGACATCTTTATTATTTCTGTCTTGAATTGTTGTCCTGGTATGGGCCCCCTCAAGAATGGTATGTTTACTTTTGACATAGCATGCTTGAGTTATTTTTTCTTGTTTTATTTTAAGATGGCTTTGCAGCTTTATCTCATTCCCGAGCATAGCATGCCCTTTGCTTATATTCCTTTTGTGCTAAGTATATGAACTTAGTCCGCTTAACGTCTAGCATTCTGAGCTTAATCCGCTTTTCGTAGTTTATTATCTTTCGTAGTTAGTATATATTACGCTCAGTCTCTGAGCACGATCTGCTCTTTGGCAGTTAGTATATTGCGCTCAGTCTCTGAGCTGTATCTGCTTTGAGCAGTTTGTATTAGTGCGCTCAGCATCTGAGCACGATCTGCTCTTCGGCAGTTAGTATATTGCGCTCAGTCTCTGAGCTGTATCTGCTTTGAGCAGTTTGTATTAGTGCGCTCAGCATCTGAGCTCGATCTTCTCTTTGGCAGTTAGTATGTTGCGCTCAGTCTCTGAGCTGTATCTGCTTTGAGCAGTTCGTATTAGTGCACTCAGCATCTGAGCTCCGCGCCACCCACATCCTTGTGATATTTGCAAAATTTTGTCTGGTCCCTTTTCTCAATTGGCCCCCTTAGAGGTGGTGGCGTTCGCGCTATTCCTTTTCTTTCTATTGAGGCGAGCACCTGCTCGCGTGATCGATTCAACGGAACCAAGTCCCTGTCTTGGAGAGCCCCCTTTTTCCCGAGCCTGTCAGTAATGGGAGAGGTCATCCTGTCCCATACTTGCCTTCGCTCTTTCTCGGGTTGTCGTGCCGTCTTTCCCTTTCTAGGGTCTGCCTTTTCTTGCTCTCTTTTGAGTCGGTTGGCTTCTTCCCCTTGACAATGTGTGAAGGCCGTTTCTACACAATCATCCATAGATAGTGGGGGTTTACTGTTGAGCTTGGCATATAGTCGACCCTCACGTAGCCCTGTTTAAAGGACGTAACTATCAGATGTTCATCAGCCCCTTGTACCTGTCTTGATTCCTCGTTGAATCTTTTTAGGAATTGCAGCTCACTTTCGTCGTGCTTCTGCTTCAACGTAAGCAAGTGAGTGGCGTTCCTCTGGAACGGTCGTGCCGTGATGAAGGCATGCATAAAATTTCTGGCTAAAGTGGCGAAATCATTGATGGATTTGGGTGGTAGTTTCTGAACCACTCCCGAGCCCGACCGGTCAATAATGCAGAAACACTTTGCACTTCATCTGGTCGGCCGCGTTGTACAAGGTCATATGCGTCAGGTATTGGTGCATATGATCGTTGGGGTCTTTTGTCCCATCATAGGGATCCATCTTTGGTATCTTAAATCCTGGGGGTCTAGGATAACTTTCTACCTGCTCGGTAAAAGGAGATTCAAAAGAAAAAGGAGTTTTACCTAGAATAGCATTCAGTTCCATACGGGCTGCGTCCCTAGCTTGTTCTTTAATTTCTCTCCGGCCTGGGTTGGAACTGATGGACAGAGCCTCTGCATGCTCCTCTCATGAAAGATTGAGGGCCTTTTCCCTTTCATCCATAAGTGGGTTTTCCTTGGTGTGCGTTTCCTCTGTGATATCTTCCCCCTGACTTTAAAAGCGTTTGTCAGAATTGTTTTGAAGGTGGCCGGATGAAGGTTTGACAACGCCTCCACCAAAGCCTGCTGTGCGGGATCTGGTAGGGGCTCCACCTGGGGGGGTGCCGTAGTTTCTCCTTCTTTTTCGACTAGAGTTCCTCCGGTCTCTTTTTCGGCCACGGTGGATCCGCCACCCTGTGCGGCTGCTTCTTGCGTTTTCTTCCCCGTTTGTTTCGGCGGCATTGTGACTGCACGTTGCTTCTAAAACTACCCGTAGATTGCCCTCCTTCTAGCTCCAATGATGAAGTCGGATTTCACAAAATATCAGTTCCGGGTGTGATTGCTCTAATGGTAGTTCTCCGGTCACCGGCCGATACCAAAAGAGGGGATAGTTTATTATATGGTGTACTCAAGTTATTCTTGAGCTGCCTACGTATCAAATTGCTTAACTGGAATCAAGTCGGTTGTAGTTCTTGCAGGGGTTTATATAGGGAGCCAAAACCCTAATCTTGCTGTATCCTCCAAGGATTCGATTAGGATCAGATTTGATTTGAATTCCTAATTATTAGGAGATAATGACTCTTTCATATTGAGTTATGAATCAGAGCCTTAATGAAGCTAGATTCATTTCCCACATTTGTCCTTATTTTATGGAAACGTGCATATAAATGATTAACCGTTCGGGCCTGTTGGCCGGGCCAGTAAGGTCGCGCTCTGCGCACTTTTATGACCGACCGTCCTGCGGTGGTTGAGACTGGGGGACTGCTCGCCCTCAGGATCCATGGTGGATCCCTAACCAGGATTCTTCGTTTTGGTCGGGAGACTTCCCCTATTCTACTTGAGCTTAGCCAACATTAATCTGACACGTGGCTTTGGCTGAGCCGACCATCATCATTGCTTACATCTGTAAAGTTTGTGTTATATAAATATTGTAGTTGGGAGTTTGTTATAAAGCTTTCAGGGATGACCACACACGCGATTTTAAGTTCTACCACTGTTGGGAAATACTTCATCACTCCGTAAAATGGAATAATGCTTCAAGTGGAAAAAGTCAAGATAAGCCTTTTTCAAGAAGCGATCCGGTCAATGCACCACCCCCGGCCCCACAAGCATCATCCCTTATGCATGATTCCGCAGGCAATGATCTTGATGGTTTGCACGACTCTAGCTCCATGCCATCTACAGACAACGACGACCCTTCCTTACCCTCAACTACACCTACTGAGCCCACTCTAAGTTCTATCCCTTCTGAAGCATTAGAAATCCCTTTAGGAAGTGAATCTGTGAGGGAGAAACGTCATCGCATTGAAACCTATACGTCTGATGAAGAAGAAGCAGTGCATGATAATAGGCTAATGGACCAATTATTTGAATGTGTTAAGATGCAACAGAGACAGATTCAGATGCTACAACAGAATCAATTTCAGATGATGCAAGAAGTTAACATGACTCAATTTGACGGCGGCACGAAACCAGTCAACGAGTGTCATTCATTCCATTTGGTGAAGAAGATTAAGCTTGAACAATTGAAACTTAGCGTTGATATTATTCAAGCCATAGGGGATACCGAGGAGAAAATGATAAGTTGTGCTCCACATCTTATGTCAGATGAAGTTTCAGATGGCCGGGCTGCAAGGTTTAAGAAGCTGCACGAACTTAAGATGGAGTCAACGATATCATCTTCTATACTCTTATCATATGATTAATCCTCATCATTGGTAAATGTTACTTACTTTGTGTTTCCGGAAATTCTGACTTATCTTTGCAGAGATCTAGCAGCTCCAGTATTCCCCTGAAGGCAATGCGAGATGAACCCTTTTGAAAGGGGGTAATATGATTGGAAGGTCCGTCAACGTTGCTGGTAATTTTTACAGATTTATATATATTAAATCAAATGAACAAGATATTATTTTTAAGAATTAGCTTGAAGCCATGTTTGACTCTTCTTTTTCGAATTATATTGAGGTATGTTGATTAAAACCATCCTTTATCATGATCAACGCTTCTATCATTGGACGCTTTTAATGGCACCACGTTTTTTTTTTGTTTGTGGTATCACATTGAAAACTGTTATAAACACAGACAAAAAGCTTGTTGTTTAAGAAATAAACAAACACAGAAGCAATGCAAACGTAAAGAATGGCGGAATTGATAAACATAGTAAACAAGAAGAACACAGTGATTTAACGCGGTTTCCGGCGTTGTGCCGACTACTCCACGGACAGAAAATGAGATATTTATTATGCACAGAATTACAAGGTTTTCACAAGTGTGTGAATAACACTTTGAATGACACACATTGCATTGATTACAACTATGGTATTTATAGACACAAATCACAAACCCTAACCACCAAAGATCTTTGTCGGAATTCACATAAATACCTCATATGTGGACCCTAGCTCCAGCTGTAATCCACCAGACGAAACTCTGCTCAAAAATGAATTTCCAGACTTGTAATCAACTGTCCAGATGTAGAACTCAGCTATACTCAGCATAACTCAGTAGTCCAGAAATTGACGGCTCACTTCAGAAGAAACTTAGTTGCACTTCATCAAATTGACTTTCACTTAACTGAATATACTTAACAGAAACTGACCATCATTCTAAGTCTTCAGTTTCTCAGATTAGTTCCACCAGATTAATTTATCAGTTTAGAGGTCAAGTCACCAAAACTGACAAATCTCCACCTTGACTTGAACTCTCATTCAACGTCACCAGATTGCATAATTAGACGTACTTGTACCAGATGCATTCGTCAATGCTAGGATGTACAGTACCAGACATCTCCTCAGAATCCACTCAAGTTGATCTGCCCTCAATTGAGTATCCATATTTTAGTTTACAAGCTTTGAATATTCAGCAAGTCTAGACACAACTGAAACTTGCTCTGCTGAACTAGTTTAGTGAACATATCAGTAGGATTCTCCTTGATGCTGATCATTTTCACTACAACCCTCTTCTCATTTCTCAGAAAATGATATTTCACATCAATATTCTTGGTTCTCTCATGATGAACATGATCCTTAGTTAGACAAATTGCACTTAAACTATCACAATAAATCTCAGCTTGATCCTGATGTAGCCCCAAATCACTGACTAGTCCCTTCAACCAGACACCCTCATTGGCTGCTTCAGTAAGAGCCATATACTCAGCTTCAGTAGTTGATAAAGCCACTGTTGCTTGAAGAGTTTCTTTCCAGCTGGCAACTGAATTCCCCAATGTGAAAACATAACTAGTCATAGATTTTCTACTGTCCACATCACCTGCATAATCAGCATCACAGTATCCTGTGATCAGTTTCTGAGTATCACCTCCATAAATGAGACCAACATCAGTTGTACCTCTAAGGTACCAGAACATTCTTTTCACAGCTTTCCAGTGTCACTTTCCAGGTTGAGCCATAAACCTGCTGACAACATTGACTGCCTGAGCCAGATCAGCCCTAGTGCACACCATGGCATACATCAGACTGCCAACTGCACTAGCGTAGGGAACTCTTGACATATACTCCTTCTCCTCTGCTGACTATGAAGCAAAAACTGACAAATAAACGTTTGATGCCATGGGAGTATCTATTGGCTTAGCAGCTGACATGCCAAACTTTGACAAAATCTTCTGTATATAGTCATGCTGAGATAAAAACAGTTTCTTCGGATTTCTATCTCTCCAGATCTCCATCCCCAAATTTTTTTTGGTTGTACCCAAATCTTTCATTTCAAACTCAGCATTGAGAAAGTTTTTCAAATACTGAACATCAGACTTCTTCTTTGCAGCTATCAGCATGTCATCCACATATAACACAAGATAGATGTATGATCCATTTCCAACTGACTGTTGTAAACACAGCAATCATAGGGACTTCTGATGTAACCCAACTGGATCATATAATTGTCAAACCTTTTATACCACTATCTAGGAGCTTGCTATAGTCCATACAAGGACTTCTTCAAATTACATACAAGATCTTCCTTACCAGGTACTTGGAAACCCTCTGGCTGAGTCATGTATATCTCTTTGTCTACCTCACCATATAGAAAAGCTGTCTTCACATCTAACTGCTCAATTTATAAGTCCTGCTGTGCCACCATTGCTAGTAACACTTTGATTGAAGTATGTCTGACTACTGGTGAGAATATCTCATCAAAGTCCACCCCTTCTTTCTGACTGAACCCTCTTGCAACCAAACTTGCCTTATACTTAACTCCTTCTGCTTCAGTTATCCTTCCTTCTTCTTGAAAATCCATTTGCAAGTAACAACTCTCCTATCAGCTGGTTGTTTAACTAGATCCCAAGTCTGATTCTTCAGTAATGACTCCATTTCATCTCTCATGGCAGCAAGCCATTGAGATCTTCAGAACATGTCACTGCTTCCCTGTAGGTAGAAGGTTCAAAAACCATCCACTTCTTCTGCAACTTGAAGTGCATACCCAACCATATCATCAAACCCATACCTTCTAGGAGGTATCCCAACATTGGATCTTCTAGCTCTGCTGACAGCTATACTCTACTGACACACGTTATCAGTTTGACGCTCAACTGACATTTGCTCAGCTGATTGGCTTGGATTCAGCTCTGGTTCAGCAACCACATCAGATGAAAAACTGACTTGGATCAGTTGATTGTTGCATTCCAACTGACTCCACCTTATTGTCAGTTTTCTCAACTTCAGCACTGGTTTCAGTTTCAGTTATCCTCCCCACTGATGAACTGAGTATGGAATTTTCATCGAAAACTGTATCTCTGCTGAGAATAACTCTGTTTTCTGATGATGACCAAATTTTGTACCCCTTTAATCCATCACCATACCCCACAAACACTCCTTTCTTGGCCCTTGGTTCCAATTTCTCTTTACTGACATGATAGTAAACTGTGCTTCCAAATACCTTTAGAACTGAATAATCTATAGGTTTGCCTGACCACATCTCAACTGGTGTTTTGAGACTGATCCCTATATGAGAACTCCTGTTGATTAAGTAGCAAGCTGTGGTAACAGCCTCTGCCCAAAATCTCCTTGATAAACCAGCATGAGAAAGCATACATCTTTCTCTCTCTAGAAGAGTTTGATTCATTCTCTCAACTACACCATTTTGCTGAGGAGTATTCCTGACTATATGATGCCTGGCAATACCTTTATTTTTACACAACTCATCGAACTCAGTCCAGCAGAATTCTAGACCATTATCTGTACGAAGCCTCTTGATCTTCTTCCCCAACTGATTCTCAACTAGAGCCTTCCATTGCATGAAGCTCTTGAATGCCTCACTTTTGTGCCCCCAGAACCACCCAAGTCATCCTTGAATAGTCATCAATAAAGGACACAAAGTATCTGTGACCACCCAATGACTCCACCTTTGATGGCCCCCAACAATCAGAATGAATGTAATCAAGTGATGACTTTGTGTTGTGTAACCCTTTCGAGAACTTGCTCCTATGAAGTTTCCCAAACACACAATGCTCACAAAAGTCCAGATTCTTGACCTTACATCCCCCAAGAAGATCTTTCTGAGAAAGAATCTGCATCCCCTTTTCACCCATGTGACCCAGTCTCATGTGCCACAGTTTTGTAAGCTGTGACTGATGAATCTCAGCTGATGCCACAGCAGTAGAACCAGCAACAACTGACCCTTGCAATATATACAGAGTCCCTTTCTTGATTCTCATGAGAACCTCAACTGAGTTTTATAGACACTCAGCACACCACTTTCCCCCTTAAAACTGAATCCCCTGATGTCCAAAGAACTGAGAGATACCAAGTTTTTGGTCATTTGTGGAACATGTCTAACTTCACTCAGTTTACAGAATCTTCCATCCTATGTCCTCAACTGAACTGAGTGAATCCCAACTACTTTGCAGACCTTGCTGTTTGCCATAGTTATATGACCACCATCTATCTGCTGATAACTTGAGAACCGCTCTCTGTGAGGGTAAATATGAAAGGATGCCCAGAGTCCAGGATCCACACATCAGTTTGATATGCTGACTCTCCTGCCACTAGGACCATGTCCTCATCTGAATCATGCTCAGCTGCTACAGCAACTGTGCCAGAATTGTTCTCCTGCCGTTTCTTCCTCTTTGGACAATTGGACTTCCAATGTACCTGCTCCTTGCAATAATTACAGACATCTGTGGACTTAGGGCCTTTGGACTTTGTCTTCTTGGAACTTTTCTTCCTAGACTGACCATGCTCTTTTCCACTGCTGCTACTAACTATCAGTCCTGCATCCTGACTGTCTGCTCCAGCTGCCTTATGTCTCAGCTCCCTGGCATGTAAAGCTGACCTTACATCCTCTAAAGCAATTGTATCCTTCCTAACTATGAAGGACTACACAAAGTTCTCATAGGAAGTTGGTAATGAAATCAGCAAAATCAAAGAAGCATCTTCATTCTCAATATCAACATCAATATTTCTGAGATCGAGTAATATTCTGTTCAGCTGATCAAGATGATCTCTCAACTGGGCCCCGTCATGCATCCTCAGGTTGAACAGCCTCTGCTTCAGCAGCAACTTGTTGGTCAATGACTTAGTCTTATACAGGCTTTCAAGCTTTAACCATAACTTGGCAGCAGTGTCTTCCTCAGCAACTTCTGTGATAACATCATCAGACAAGCACAACATGATGGTTGAATGTGCTTTCTCCTCCAGACTGGCATAATCTGTAGAACCGGCATCCCCTCTACCAGATAAAGGAGTCAACAATCCTTGTTGCTTTAACAAGGCCCGCATCTTGATTTGCCACAAACTGAAATTGTTCCTCCCTGTAAATTTATCAATCTTCACGTTCATTGCCGACATCCTTCTAATTAAAGAACAAACCTTTGATCACAAAAATCCTAGCACCGGTCACCGGTCTTGGTAAAGATCAACTCTGTTCACCTACAACTCCTGAATCTTGAACCTGATGCTCTGATACCAGTTTGTCATAAACACAGACAGAAAGCTTGCCGTTTAAGAAAGAAACAAGCACAGAAGCAATGCAAACGTAAAGAATGGCGGAATTGATAAACACAGTACACAAGAAGAACACAGTGATTTAACGTGGTTTCCGGCATTGTGCCGACTACTCCACGGACAAAAAAGGATATATTTATTATGCAAAGAATTACAAGGTTTTAACAAGTGTGTGCATAACACTTTGAATGACACACATTGCATTGATTACAACTTCAGTATTTATAGACAAAAGTCTAAACCCTAACCGCCAAAGATCTTTGTCGGAATTCTCATAAATACCCCAGATGTGGACCCCAGTTCCAGCTGCAATCCACCAGACGAAACTCAGCTCAAAACTGACTTTCCAGACTTGTAATCAACTGTCCAGATGTAGAACTCAACTATACTCAGCATAACTCAGTAGTCCAGAAACTGACTGTTGACTTCAGAAGAAACTCAGTTGCACTTCATCAAACTGACTTTCACAGAACTGAATATAGTTAACTGAAACTGACCATCATTCTCAGTCTTCAGTTTCTCAGATTAGTTCCACCAGATTAATTTATCAGTTTAGAGGTCAAGTCACCAAAACTGACAAAAACAATCGACTGTCGGAAAACTGATTTTTAATGTATTATTTTCTTATTCTATTGATGATGCATGAATAAAAATTTGGTGAGCCCCTCTTCAATCTTCATGTGTTGATTTTGAATTTCTGTTGAAGTTTCATTGCTTCTTTGCAATAACTATTTTTGTAATATAAAGATTCTACTTTACGTTATTGTGATTTGTTATGCTTAGGTTTTGAATATAATGTTACAATTTTTTTTTCCAATTTTATTGTGTATTTTGTTCTGTTTTTTAGGGATGAAATTAATTAATCTATCATGTTATAAGATTCTGTTTATCCTTCAGAAATGAACAAATTGACTATTTATTCACAAAAGTTATATACAGAGGCATTTATTTGCACCACAATGAATCTACCTTGTATCACACTGCCTATGTATCATAGGAGAATTGACCCTGTGAAAGTCGAGTGTTATAGACAACATTTGATCTTCCCAATGTTGATTTTGATTCGACAGTGTGGGAAAACCGATTTTTTTTTTTGGAAAAAGAAATTCCTTTACGAGACAAATATTAGAAAGCTAATTTTGTATGATCTAATCAATGCAGCTCCCTGGTTTTTGATAGATTTCAAATTCGCGGATACAAATAGAATTGTGACAGGTCAAGTTTAGTCTCATTCAACACGTGAGTCGAAGAAACCGAATCGGGTTTTTCACTCCATTTACATCATTGCAGTCCATATTCAAATGCATAGTATTTGTTTTTATAACCACTCCATTAACACAGTGATGAGGGTCAGCTCTGTCTGGGCCACGTGTCATGACTACAAAGGTTGAACTTTAAAGAGAGTACAGAGGACATCCCGACCAGCGGTAGAGAGTCCGACCAATATCCCCAATAAATCTTACAGAGCGAGCTGCCTCACTGCTTCTAACCACCGCAGGATGGTCGGTCCATAGAGAACGCGCAGAGCGCGACCACCGGGATGGCTACAAAGGCCCGAGTGTGCAGTCAGTTATACTCACGTTTCCATAATCTAAGGATAAACGTGAGGAAAGAATCCAGCCTCATTAAGGCTTTGATTCAACATTATAGATAAATGAGATATTATCTCCTAATAATCAGGGATCCATATCAATCCTAATTAATGTTAGCATAACCGAATCCTTGAAGGATATGCCAGGATTAGGGTTAAGACTCCCTATATAAACCCCTTACAAGAACTACGGCCGGCTTGATTCCAATTGAGAGATTGGATATGTAGGCAGCTTGAGAGCAACTCAAATTCAGTCAAAATACCACAAAAACAACCCCCTTTTTGGTGTTTGCCGGTGATCGGAGAACTACCATTAAATCGATTAGCCAGGAAATAATAACGGGTGAATTCCGATTTCATCATTTGCGCTAGAAAGAGGGCCTTTTCTCTTGGTAGTTTCAGCAAGAATCATCACAACAGTCGATATGCCGCCAAAAAACACGAAGAAGAAAACACAGGATGCAGCCACCCAGGGTGGTGGATCGAACTTGGCAGAAAAATGGGCCGGAGGGCACAACGCTAGGGGGGCAGAAAGACACGACAGGGGCACAGCCATCGCAGGTGGAACCTCTCCCAGATCCAGCACAACAGACTTTGGTAGAAGCCCTGTCTAACCTCAATACAATAGCTTTCAAAACCGCGTGAACAACACGTTCAAAGTTCGTGGAGAGGAGACCACCGGGGAACAAACCCCAAGGAGAATCCACTCGTAGAGGATCGCTATAAGGCTCTCGATCCCTCACGGGAGGTACACGCAGAAACTCTGTCTTCAAATTCCAACCCGGGGAGAAGAGAGGTCAGAGACCAAGCCAGAGAGGCGGCTCGAGCAGAATGGATGCCAAATTCGGTAAGACTACTTTCTCCTTTGAATCTCCCTTCACCGAGCAGGTAGAGAGTTACCCCAGACCTCCGGGCTTTAAGATGCCCAAGATGGACCCTTATGATGGGATAAAGGACCCTAATGATCATATGCATCAATACTTGATGCATATGACTTTGTTTAACGCTGCTGACCAGATGAAGTGCAAGGCTTTTCCGGCTCTGCTCACTGGTCGGGCTCGGGAGTGGTTCAAGAAACTACCTCTCAAGTCCAAAATGATTTTGCCACACTGGCAAGGAATTTCATACATGCGTTTATTACTGCACGACCATTCCAGAGGAATACCACACACTTACTCACTCTGAAGCAGAAGTTAGACGAAAGTGTTCTACAGTACTTAAAGAGGTTCAATGAGGAGTCACGTCAAGTCCAGTGGGATGCCGAGCATTTAATAGTCACCTCCTTCATAGTAGGGTTGCGTGAGGGTCGGCTGTATGCCAAATTAAACAGCAAGCCCCCACTTACTATGGAGGATTGTGTGGAGACTGTTTTCAAACACTGCTAGGGAGAGGAGGCCAATAGGCTTAAAAGAGAGCAGGAAAGAGGAGATCCAAAGAGGGTACGGTCGGAACGACAGCCCGACAAAGGTCGGAAACAAGTCTGGGATAGAATGACCACACCCGTCACTGACCGGCTCGGTAAGAAAGGTGCTTTGCAGGACAGAGACTTGGTGCCATTAAATAGGTCTACGAGTAGATGCTCTCTCTTATGGAAAGGAAGGGAATAGCGCGAACCTCACCACCTCTAAAGGGGCCAATAATGAAAAGAGACCAAACAAAATTTTGCAAGTATCATAATAACGTAGGGCATGACTCAGAAAACTGTTGGGAATTGATCAGAGATGCCTTGGAGGGAAAGATAGACGAGGCGATAGACCGCTCATGGAACCCTAACCCGAGGGGTAGGAGAGAATACAAGAGGCGCAATTACTATCAAGGAGATGATGGCCGAGTGGACCCAAAATGAAGGAGAGAACCCTCTCCTGATCCAGATGGGCAAATTGACAATAAGCCCATCAACACGATCAACACCATCTCGGGTGGTCCAGCAGGCTCCAAACCGCCTGGAGAAAGTAGTAAAAGCAAGACTCATCAGCCTGAGACAGGCAAGAGGCAAAGATTGTCTGAGGAGGTAGCATATGAACCCAGGGATTCTCTCCCTTTAGTCCCTAACAATGAAGGGCTTGTAATCGAATTAGTGATTAGTAAGAATGTAGTGAAGCGGGTCTGCGTGGACACAAGGAGTGTTGTAAACGTTTTATACTTATCAGTATGCCATGCAATGAAGATTCAAGATTCTGAGCTGACCCTAGTTTCAGCTCCACTGTTTGGGTTCGCAGGGCCCCCGGTCTATCCGGCAGGAATGATTAGATTACCAAAAACTTTTGGACAAGGATTGAGGAGCAGGACTCTTATGTTCGACTATGTAGTGGTTCGGTCGGACTCAACATACAATGTCATACTGGGAAGACCCGCCCTTATCGACCTCTGAGCAGTTATCTCCCCTGCTCATGTAAGCATGAAATTCCCTACTATAGAGGGAGCAGCAGAAATTAAAGGGGATGTGGAAACATCAATGAGTTGCTATATCGCCACAATTAACCAGAAGATGATGGTACAACAAGTTCTTATGAAGAGTTGGTCCCAGAAGAAGAAGACAGATGGGTGACTGAGGATGAAGTAAAGCAAGAGAAGTTGTGGGGAGACCAAGAGGATTTGACGGTCGAAGTCGGTTCATGGATTATCGAGCCTCATAGACAGAGTCTGATCAGTTTGTTGATAGAATATAGAGACGTCTTCGCATGGAATACAACAAATATGCCTGGTCTGTCACCCTACCAGGCACTGCACCGACTAACCGTTGACCCAAGCAGAAGACCCATTTGGTAGAAAAAACGGAACTTTTCCCAAGAAAGGATGGAGGTTGTCCAGAAGTAAGTAACAAAGCTGTTACAAGGAAATATAATAAAGGAGGTGGTATACGCCGATTGGCTGGCCAACCCTGTCTTAGTGAAGAAACTAGACGGATCGTGGCGCATGTGTGTGGATTTTACTGATCTGAACAAGGCCTACCCAAATGATTGTTATCCACTCCCAAGGATCGACAGTTTGGTGGATTCCACGGTGGGATTTGAGGTCTTTGCGTTCTTGGACGCATACAAAGGGTACCATCAAATTGCTATGGCCCCTGAGGATATGGAAAAGACATCTTTTATCATAAAAAGAGGAACTTACTGCTATATCACCATGCCGTTCGGGCTCAAGAATGCCGAAGCCACCTATCAAAGAGCAGTCAACAAAATATTCGAGAAGCAGATTTGAAGATGCATGGAGGTATATGTCGATGATCTTCTAATCAAGAGCAGGTCTCTCGACCAATATGTTGAGGATGTTTGAGAGGTCTTCGAAGTACTCAGAGAGACGCAAATGAGGCTTAACCCCAAAAAGTGCACGTTTGGGGTCAATTCAAGGAAAGTTTTAGGATATATGATATCCAAAGAAGGTATACAAGCAAATCCGGACAAGGTTGAGGCCATACAGAGCATGGCACCGCCCAAAAGTATCAAGGAAGTACAAAGGTTGACGGGGCGTATGGCTGCCCTAAACAGATTCCTATCACGGTCAGCACAGCGTGCCCTACCATTTTTTAAGATTCTAAGGCATGCTAATCCTTTCGAATGGAATGAAGAATGCCAAAAAGCTTTTGAAGAGTTGAAGGCCTATCTGGCTACTCTGCTAGTCCTCACTGCACTGAAAGCCGGAGAAACTTTATACTTGTACTTGACCGTTTGTCATGAAGCGCTGAGCCCCGTCCTGGTAAGAGACCAAGACAACATTGAGGCCAGTTTTTTATGTAAGCAAAGCCCTGAGTGGGCCGGAAGTCAGATACACGAATGCAGAAAAGTTGGCACTGGTATTGATTCATGCCTCAAGAAAGTTGAAACCGTACTTCCAAGCACACCGCATGGTGGTCATGACAGATCAACCTCTTCGGCAGAAACTCGTCCTACCGGAAACATCGGGCAGATTAACTAAGTGGGTGGTTGAGCTGGCCGCCTATGACTTTGAATTCTGACCCAGAATCTCAAACAAAGCACAAGCCCTGGCGGACTTCATAGCTGAAGGGATAGCCATCACTCTCGAGCAAGAGCAGTCTCATGAGCAATCGGAGCAATGGAAGTTGTTTATGGACGGAGAGTCCAACAAAGAAGGAGCAGGGGTTGGTCTTCTGCTCTATAGCCCCAAAGGGGAGGAGTTCCCTTACACATTGTGCTTTAAGTTCAAAGCAACAAATAATGAAGCTGTGTATAAGGAACTAATCACGGGGCTCCGACTAGCCGCAAAGCTAGGGGTGAAAAGATTACAAGTGTTTAGTGATTCCCAACTAGTTGTGAATCATGTTAAAGGGGAGTGTTGGAAATAAAATTTATGTTTTGATGATAATTCATCTTATTTGTTAAAATATTATCTTAACCCCATTGATGAAGTGCTGAAGCCAGCTGTTATAGTGGAAAGCTAAAGGATGTCTAGAACTGAATGTATAAGTTTTACTAGAGTCTGATATTTGTATAGGTTACATCAGACAAGCACTGTATGTATTAGTGTGTCATAAAACTGAAAACTGGAAATCATTTAGAAAACTGGAAATCATCGAGACAAGCAAACTGACTCAGAATACACCTACATGAAACTGAAGAAGGTAAGTTCGCTGAGAGTTACAGACTCAGTTGACTTATCTAAAAGATCGAAGAACTGAGGGTTCAAACTCAGTTATTGAAGAATGAAGAACTGAGGGTTCAAACTCAGTTATTGAAGAATGATAAACTGAGGGTTCAAACTCAGCTATGAAGATTACAAGTCGAGACTATAAAGTTGGACTTCAGGCAAGATTGTGGTGACCTGAACTGACTTTATGGATCTTGTATGAAGACCTAAGAATCATAAGGACAATGAATTCTTAGATGATAATGAATCATGATGTACTCTGATTAAGTCAATTATAATCAGATGAAAACAGGAGTACTGATATTTGAAGATGAGTAAAATCTCAGTTAATGCTTCAAGTCAGTTATGAAACTAACAAAAGAAAAACTCAGTACAAAACTGATAAGGAAACTCAGTTTTATAAGTCAGCCATCCAACAAACTGAAAGTACAGTCGAACGTT
The DNA here is from genome assembly GCA_024500145.1 of Gentiana dahurica var. dahurica. Lineage (NCBI taxonomy): Eukaryota > Viridiplantae > Streptophyta > Magnoliopsida > Gentianales > Gentianaceae > Gentiana > Gentiana dahurica. The sequence goes on along the minus strand of CM044899.1, from coordinate 68,670,121 downwards.
GTAAAGAAAACGATTTCATTGGATGAGTTACTGACACAGCAGAACGGTCAGAAAATATAGCCGTTGCAAGATAGACATTGATACAATTCAAATTGAAGCCAGATGAACGTTGGACTTCACACTATAAATAGAAGACTTTGCACCAACAACAAGATATATTGAACAGAGCATATACAAGAATCAACAAGCAATTTTGTGCATCAGTCTATTCTATTTGAATTGCTATCATCTCTTAACTATAACAAGATCATATCTAGTATTTCTTCAAGTGTTCAAGCTACAAAGAATTTATCAAGAATTCAACACCTTGAAGAACCACAAACAAGAATCAACTTATTGATTCTCAGCCCAACCTTGATTCTACATCAAAGGTTTTAGACTGTGAAGCAAACCGGGAAGGTTTCGCCAAGGACAGTTGTGACAAGCAGTCGGGTAAACTGTGTTTGTGGTGGTAGCTGGTGAAGAGGCAATCCTACCCTCTAAGGACCAGTGGTTCAAGCATTTGAAGAGCAGCAATTCTACCTGTTCCACAACTGTTTAGATAGTGAAGCTAGGGATTAGCCAAGGACTATTGTTTAGGACTTTTTGTAACAGTTCACCTCAAGAAGTTCTAGTGGAATTTTCCTCCGCACCACAGGGGAAGAGAGGACGTACAGGATTACACCACCTGGAACCTCTATAATATCCGCCTTATTTACTTTACGCATTTATTTATTTATTCAGCATTTACTTACAACATTGTGATACTTGATTGTTATACTCCTCACAGTCACAACTGACATTCACCAGAATTCAGTTCACAACACTCAGTTTTCATAATAGAATAACAAGATCAAGAAAAAGGCTAAAATCATATCCGCTGCCGGTTGACTCAGTTTCAGCTTAAGTCAGTTTGACTTAATCTCAGCTTTGTCAGCTTAACTCCACACAAGTTTTTAACTGAACCTTAATTTGCTTTAAATCCAGTTTTAGGGACAAGTTTATTCACCCCCCTCTAAACTTGTGTTAGCCTTTCCAAGGGACCAACAATTGGTATCATAGCGGTGTTTCTTTAACAAGATATCATTTGCTCTTTATCTCCTCTAGTTGTTCTTATTTGAAAGCTCAGTTTTCCAGTTAATCTACTGTCACTCTTCACTCACTCACAATGGATAACAATCAATATGAAAGACAAATGCTTATGTGCAACATAGACAGATTTGACGAATATAAACGTCGTATGCAGGCATTTCTAGCATCTACACATGATGAAATGATGGATGTACTCACTGATGGACCAATTCAAATCACTCATATGCAAACTGTTGGTGGAGAGCAGGTTCGAGTTGCAAAACACAAATCCGAATGGACTAGTGATGATCGCAAGCGAAACAATCTCAACAATGTTGCCATGGACTTTATCCTCAGAACTCTTGACAGCAACATGTACTTGAAAGTGAAAGAATGAACAACTGCCAAAGAAATGTGGGACAAACTTCAGTTAGTTTGTGAAGGAACAGATTCAATCAAGGAAAATAAAATTTCCGTTGCAAAACAAAAGTTTGAGAATTTCAAGATGAAATCTGGAGAAACCATTGACCAAATGGAGACAAGATTCAGTGCTATCATGGATGAACTAGATCTACTCAAGATTGAATACTCAAAGAAAGTCATCAACACAAGAATCTTGAAGGCATTACCAATGTCTTTGGAAGATGAAGGTCACTGCTATGGAAGAATCCAGGAGACTTGATGTAGAAGATTCATTCAAGATTTTTTCAGATCTAAAAGCTTATGAATTCAATGAAGATTTCACAACCAAAGCTGCAATAATCAAAGCTCTGGAAGAACCAAAGACCACAGCACTTGCAGCAACATCAAATGAGATTCAAGAAAACTCATCTAACAATCTTCATGAATTGGATGAAATGGAAGAACAAATGGCTCTAATGATGAACAGAATTCGAAGAATGAAAAGTGGACACCCAGTCACTCAAAAGTTCATCAAAAGGACTCTGAGAAAAGAAAAGACGATGAATACCTCTGTTTCAATTGCAAGAAACCAGGACATTATAAAGTTGAATGTCCAGAATCGATCAAGAAGACTCCACCAAGAAGAGTTGGTAGAAGAGCACTCCTTGCTGGAGATGAATCAGATTATGAAGCTGGTACTGAAAGATTATCAGATGACACAACTTTAATGGCACACATGGAAGATCCAAATGAGGTATGTGAATCAAACTCTAAATACTCTTCAGCTCAGATTTCCATGATAAATGCATGTTCTTCGACTACTGACTCCAATCCAAAAAATCTAGAATTAGAAGAAACTCTTGACGAGTTGATGAATCAGCTAGTAACCATACAAGCTGGTTATGAATCAATCAAAGCTGAGAAAGAAAGTCTAATTCTTGAAGTTGAAAGATTGAAGTCTGGACTAAAAATGTTGAAACTGACTAAAACTGATAAAGAAAATATTCAGCATCAGCCTACTGCATCAGCAGCAGCAACTGAATCGTTTGCTCAATCAAGTTCAATTACTAGATTCAAATCAGGAAAACCATATGGAGACAAAACTGGTTTAGGATTTGATACACAGCAATCTTCAAAGAATGGAACTAGCAAAGATGCTGGGCCTAGTACCAAAACTGGTATTAAGTTTGTAGCTCAGAAACTTCCACAAACTAAAAAATTGTTGAACCAGTAAAGCCAGTATCAAACAGGATAAATCAGTTTTCTAAGAAGACAACTGCATCTACCAACAAAGGTAAATCAAATGGTAGATCAGCTATATCCAATGGAAACCGAAACGGCAAATCAACTGCCAGATCCACAAAAACCAATGAAGTCAGGAACCAGAAAAATTACAATCATGGTAAATCCAAGAATGTCAATCATTCAAAGATTCACACATTTAGGGGGAAAGGAAGACTATATCCCACTGATGATGATTGGAATTTTACTGAATTTGTTAATAAAACTGATAATGACAATGATTCCAGACCGAAAACTTATCACAAGTTTCAGTCCAGAACTCAGCAGAGGACTAATCTCAGTTCTCAGCATAAGTCACAGTACAAAGGTCAATCCAGACCTCAGTACAGAAGGAATGATGGTTATCACTCTAGCTTTAATAACAGAAATCAACATGGAAACAAATTACAGTCAGAAGATCTGAGAAATCATATAAATAAGACACAGTCCGAACATAGATACTATGGGAGTGTGGCTTACATATATGAAAACAAGTGCAACAATATCCGAAGAATCCCAAAAGGATATATTCCCAGAGTTGTACTGACAACTGACCCCCACGGACCCAAACTGAGTTGGGTACCTAAAAACTTCTCATTTTCATTGCAGGATATATGGTACTTTGACAGTGGTTGCTCTAGACACATGACAAAGGGCAAAGTCTGTCTCAGTAATTTTATTGCAAAGGATGGACCAAAAGTCAATTTTGGAAGTAAAGATAAACCTGGTTACACCAGAGGTTTTGGCACCTTAATCAGAAATGGACTTACAATCAAGAATGTATCTGATGTAGAAGGACTACACTACAATCTACTCAGCACAAGTCAATTTTGTGATATGGGATACAAAGTTACTTTTGATATAGAATTATGCGTTGACATCAGCGAATCAGCTTATCAAGTTGTCCTAGCCGGAAGAAGAAAGGAAAACATGTGGTAGATTGGACAACTGCTGTTGCTGAAACTTGTTTGCTCGTGCATACCAAATCAGAAATCAGTTGGCTATGGCACAAGAAACTGAGTCATCTCAATTTTGATGACATCAACACATTTGTTAAGAAGCAGCTAGTCATTGGACTACCAGAGATATCATATAAGAAGGACAGCTTATGTGATGCATGCCAACAAGGAAAACAAACAAAAGCAAGTTTCAAGACCAAGTCTCAGCATTCAACAACCAGACATCTGTAATTTCTACACATGGATTTATTTGGACCTATTACACCAATTAGTATCAGTGGAAAGAAATATACATTGGTGGTAGTAGATGATTTTTCAAGATATACTTGGGTAATCTTTCTAACCAAGAAAAGTGAAACCAAGCAAAAGCTCACAGAATTTCTCAAGAGACTTCAAAATCAGAAAGGAGTTTCAGTTGTGAAGATAAGATCTGATAAAGGAACTGAATTCCTCAACAGTGTGATTATTTAATATTATGAAGAAAATGGTGTCTTACACCAACTTGCTGCCACAGGAACACCACAACAAAATGGTGTAGCTGAAAGAAGAAACAGAACACTCAATGAAGTTGGGAGGACTATGATCTGTGAAGCTAAACTACCTGAAAGATATTGGGCAGAAGCAGTTAACACAGCTTGTTACACTCAGAACAGATCTCTCATGAACAAGAGACATGAGAAGACTCCTTATGAAATTTGGAATGGAAGAAAACCAAATGTTTCATACTTTCATGCTTTTGGAAGCAAATGTTTCATACACAATAATGGAAAAGATCAACTTCACGTTTTTCAACCCAAAGCTGATGAAGGAATTTTCCTAGGATATTCAAGTGTCAGCAAAGCTTTTAGAGTATTAAATAAAAGGACACTCAAGCATGAAGAATCAATACATGTAGTATTTGATGAACCAAACTTCCCTGGTGAAACAACTGAAGACCGACCGGAACCAGTTTCTCAGTCTCAGTTACCAGTCACGCCAGAACCAGTTTCAGTTGACGTTGGAAGACTACAAATTTCAGAATGTTCAGATCAAGATCAGCCTCAGTTTCCAATTGCTCAACAACTTGAACAACTTCATTCAGATTCAGTTGAACAAGTTCAAGAACCTGTTTTTGAAGAATCAGTTGAACAAAAAATGCAAATCAGTTGATACAAACTCACACACATCAATGGATGAGAGATCACCCTGAAGAACAAGTTATTGGTGATACTCAAGCTGGAGTTCGAACAAGACATCAACTAGATGCAATGATTGCATGCTTTCTATCTCATTCAGAACCTAAAGAAATTGAAGAAGCTTTGAAAGATCCAGATTGGATATTAGCTATGCAAGAAGAACTCAATGAATTCGAGAGAAATCAAGTATGGGAATTGGTAGATAAACCAGTTCATGTCAATATCATTGGAACCAAATGGGTTTTCAGAAATAAACTTGATGAAGATGGGAACATCATCAGAAACAAAGCCAGTCTTGTAGCCAAAGGATACTCTCAAGCAGAAAGCATAGACTTTGATGAAACTTATGCACCAGTTGCAAGACTAGAAGCAATCAAACTATTTCTTGCTTATGCAGCTCACAAGAAATTCAAAGTTTATCAGATGGATGTTAAAAGTGTGTTTCTAAATGGAATTCTTGAAGAAGAAGTATATGTTCAACAACCACCCAGATTTGAAATCAAAGATCAAGCAGATAAAGTTTTCAGATTAAGGAAAGCTCTTTATGGACTTAAACAAGCACCAAGAGCTTGGTACGAAACTCTATCTCAGTTTCTAGTGGATAATGGATTTATCAAAGGAACAATCGACAAAACCTTATTCAGGATGGAGAATGGAGAAGATACTCTACTTGTTCAAATTTATGTTGATGATATCATTTTTGGATCAGAAAATGAACAGTTATGTGAGAAATTTGCAAGTTTGATGAAAAGTAAATTTCAGATGAGTATGATGGGAGAATTAAATTATTTCCTAGGATTGCAAGTTAAACAATTAGCTGATGGAATTTTCATTCACCAAACCAAATATACAAGAGAACTTATCAAAAAGTTTGGTATGGAGAAATCTACTGGAATTTCTACACCAATGGGGACCAACATCGGATTAGATGAAGACAAAGAAGGTTAAGATGTTGATCAAACACTCTACAGAAGGATGATTGGAAGCTTACTCTATCTTATAGCAAGTAGGCCAGACATATCTTTTACTGTCGGTGTATGTGCAAGATTTCAGTCAAGACCAAAGGAAAGTCATCTCACAGTTGTGAAAAGAACTTTGAAATATCTGAAAGACACAGATGGAGTTGGAATTTGGTATTCAAAAGAAGAAGAATTCAAGCTGATTTCTTATTCAGATTCAGACTATGCTGGATGCAAAGTGGACAGAAAAAGCACATCAGGCACATGTCAGTTATTGGGAAATAGACTTGTGTCATGGTTTAGCAAGAAGCAAAACTCAATCTCAACTTCAACAGCTGAAGCTGAATATATAGCAGCTGGAAGTTGTTGTGCTCAAGTTTTATGGATCAGACAGCAATTAAGAGACTATGGGATAGAAGAAGGAACAATTCTCATAATGTGTGATAACACAAGTGCAATTGCAATTATAGATAATCCAGTTTTACACTCAAGGACAAAGCACATTGATGTCCGTCACCACTTCATAAGAGATCATGCAGAGAAGAAGGATATAACAGTTCTTTATGTACCTACTGAAGATCAGTTGGCAGATATCTTTACAAAGCCATTGGACAAAGAAAGATTTGCCAAATTAAGAACTGAGTTGGGAATAATCAAAGTCAGTTAAGTCAGTTAAGCCAGAGACTCGTCAAGGGGATTAATCTTTGTTATGTTGGCTGCGCTCACTTAACAGATTAGTCATTGACATCAACAATCTCAAACTGACAAACTGAAGAATTTGACAAAACTAAATAATTTGTTGGAACTGAATTATCTCTAGAACTGACCTCAGCATCAGTTTTCATTCCAGTCAAATTTAGTCAAAGGTTGATAAGATAGAATCAACAGCGGTTCTATCGCATTAAATTACCACAGTTCTTTTTGTCAGAATTTCGTGTGTACACCCCACGATTGTCAGAACAGTACACGTATTGGTTATCAAAACCATCATGGAATTTGAAAAGTTGTACCACTCAACCGCCAGAATATCCTACCTATTTATTCAACCTCTGTTCACACTATTCTCTATCAAAATTCAAATTATTTTCAGAAAGCAAAATAGACTCTTTGCAACCCTCTCTTTCAAAAATCAAATTTTTGTGTTCACACTCATATGGCCACTTCAGATGATTCGAAAGACAAACGATTGATCACAGAGCTGGATGAACTAACACTTGAAATGTATGAAGGTATGTGTCAAAACACCTTGTTAGCCAGCTGTGTACTAGATAAAATCGAAAAACAACCAGGATTGAACAACATCCTCGAAGTTAGTTTCAAAGAAAAACGAGATGTGGAAGGCATTTTGCAATTTTGGCAAAATATGCGATTAGTCAGAGACTCCTTGATAACCACAGTTCGTGGAGATCGCATTGTTCTCAATGAAAGAGTCATGAGGTCAATCTTTGGCTTCGCAAATACAACAGCAACTTCAACAGAGTTAGCCACTCTACCATTGAAGAAAGAAGCTTTTCTCGCAATGATTACTTCATCTACAGAACCAATCGAACCTGGTATTCTTGTCGACAAAATCAAGCCGGAATTCGGAAATCTCAGCAGATGGCTCAGCAAACACGTCATTGGAAAATCCAAAGGAATTAATATACTTTCGGAGGAAAATATTTTGCTGATGAACATAATCTGGGATAATATAGAATTTAATTTGGCAGGTTATATAGTCAATCAGTTCAAGAAGCAACACTTAGCTGAATTAGAAAGTGTGAAAAGAGCTCAAGCTGAAGGACAAGTAACTGATGGCAGATTCCGACTGAAGAAGACTCTTAGTGGAATCATTCAGTTTTATTTAGAAAGAATTAAGGAAGGGAAGCAAGCAAGGCAAACTACAACATCGAAGGAAATCGCAGAAACAACTTCCCAACCTGTAGCAAGTCAGACAACTGTGTCTCAGCAGAAAGCTGAACACAAAAGGACTAAGCGAAAAGCTGAATCCACAGAAGGAAGATCAGTTGTAAGATGTTTGTACCCTGAAATCTCAAGTGAGAAAGCACCAACTAAGGGGAAACAACAACATCAATTGACAACTAAAGTTACTCAAGAGAATGTCACTGCTGACCATACTTCTCAGATACAACAGCAATCGGTTTAGCAATCAGCACCAGTCTTCGAAGCTGACAAAATCATTAAGCTGATGAAAATGAAACTTCAACCAGAAGATTCTTGAGATGTCAGTTTACAGACTGAAGAAAAATTACTCTTAGAGAAATTGGAAGTTAGAGATCTTTACTCTCTGTTTCCTATTTCAGAATTTCTTGACAACTGTTTCAAAAGATTTACCGAACTAGCAAAAAGAAGAGAATCAGGCACATCATCTAAAGACAGCTCAAAGAAAAAGGATGATGATGACCATGATAAGTCAAGAAAAGAAGCTGATGATACTACAGTTTTGCAAACAGTCACTCAATCTCAACCTCTAGCAACGCAAACTGTACCACAGCAAGAAGGATTGCCAGTTGGAAATCAGACAACTGACAATCAGCAAGCAGCTGATGAAATCAGACAACTGATGATTATTGTTGATAATACTCAAGATAAGGATCAAATAGAAGCTACATATGATCCCTCTGATTTTCTATCTAAGGATGAATTGGCCACAGTTCATGAAAACTTGAAAATTGTACTCAGTCAGAGAGATACCAGAATGGCCTTCTATCAAACATCTCTGGATATCTTGATTGTAGAACTAGAACTGATGTTTCAGTTCATGCAAAACTAGAGATGATTCACAAATCAAGTTCAAGTTCTGCTTCAGAGATTGTGTTACTCAAACAACAACTCGAAGATTCAAACACGGTAGATAGAGAAACTCATGCTCAGGCTCATTGGCATATAAATCAGCATATCTACAAGTTAGAAACTCAGCTTAAGGAAGTACTTGCTTCTCAACGACAGATTTCAGAAGATCAAAAAGCAACCCATGCCCTGGTAGATCAGTTATATGATGCCAAAAAGGGGGAAGCTGAAGAAGAAAAGCTAAAATTACTTGGAGAAATGAAGCGACTTGAAGAAGAATTACAAAGATACAGATCAAATCCTAAATTTTTGAAGAAAGAGTTAACTGATGATCAACTTATTGAAAAATACAATCAACCTGTAGACAGAAGAGTTACTCTTACAAAGGATCTGTGGACACAGTTTATCAAAGATTACAATCCTATTAAAGCCAAGTACAAGGCCAGAACATTTGAGGAATCCTTGAACTACTTTCTGTCTGATATTTACTCAAAGCAAAAAATTGCACAACATAAGAAGAATCAGAGGATTGATGATAAACTGAAGATTAAAGACAAGACTGAACAAATGAAAGCCGATCTAGTAGAATTTGAAAATTACTACTTGAAAGACTCAAACTTACCCAAGCTAATTCAATGGAGAAGATGGAAAGAAAGTTGTCAAGTTGACTACAACAAGACCTTTTCAAAGGAAGACTCCAAGCTTGAAGAAGATTTTCGCTTGTATGACAAAGCAAAAAGATATGACTCAGTCATGCAAAAAGCTAAGAAGAAGCTTAGTCTTTAATCACAGTTATTTGAACAAAATGTACTTATCCAGTTTTTGCTCATTCTAATGAAAACCAGTTTTCCAGTTTTACATTGTTTTACATTGTTTTGATCTTTAAGCTTTTCTTTTAGGGAGAGTTTTGGCATCATCAAAAAGGGGGAAATTGTTGGAAATAAAATTTATGTTTTGATGATAATTCATCTTATTTGTTAAAATATTATCTTAACCCCATTGATGAAGTGCTGAAGCCAACTGTTATAGTGGAAAGCTAAAAGATGTCTAGAACTGAATGTATAAGTTTTACTAGAGTCTGATATTTGTATAGGTTACATCAGACAAGCACTGTAATTATTAGTGTGTCATAAAACTGAAAACTGGAAATCATTTAGAAAACTGGAAATCATCGAGACAAGCAAACTGTCTCAGAATACACCTACATGAAACTGAAGAAGGTAAGTTCGCTGAGAGTTACAGACTCAGTTGACTTATCTAAAAGATCTAAGAACTGAGAGTTCAAACTCAGTTATTGAAGAATGAAGAACTGAGGGTTCAAACTCAGTTATGAAGATTACAAGTCGAGACTGTAAAGTTGGACTTCAGGCAAGATTGTGGTGACCTGAACTGACTTTATGGATCTTGTATGAAGACCTAAGAATCATAAGGACAATGAATTCTTAGATGATAATGAATCATGATGTACTCTGATTAAGTCAATTATAATCAGATGAAAACAGGAGTACTGATATTTGAAGAAGAGTAAAATCTCAGTTAATGCTTCAAGTCAGTTAGGAAACTGACAAAAGAAAAACTCAGTACAAAACTGATAAGGAAACTCAGTTTTATAAGTCATCCATCCAACAAACTGAAAGTACAGTCGAACGTTGTAAAGAAAACGATTTCATTGGATGAGTTACTGACACAGCAGAACGGTCAGAAAATATAGCCGTTGCAAGATAGACGTTGATACAATTCAAATTGAAGCCAGATGAACGTTGGACTTCACACTATAAATAGAAGACTTTGCACCAACAACAAGATATACAGAACAGAGCATATACAAGAATCAACAAGCAATTTTGTGCATCAGTCTATTCTATTTGAATTGCTATCATCTCTGAACTATAACAAGAACATATCTAGTATTTCTTCAAGTGTTCAAGCTACAAAGAATTTATCAAGAATTCAACACTTTGAAGAACCACAAACAAGAATCAACTTATTGATTCTCAGCCCAACCTTGATTCTACATCAAAGGTTTTAGACTGTGAAGCAAACCGGGAAGATTTCGCCAAGGACAGTTGTGACAAGCAGTCGGGTAGACTGTGTTTGTTGTGGTAGCTGGTGAAGAGGCAATCCTACCCTCTAAGGACCAGTGGTTCAAGCATTTGAAGAGCAGCAATTCTACCTGTTCTACAACTGTTTAGATAGTGAAGCTAGGGATTAGCCAAGGACTATTGTTTAGGACTTTTTGTAACAGTTCACCTCAAGAAGTTCTAGTGGAATTTTCCTCCGCACCACAGGGGAAGAGAGGACATACAGGATTACATCACCTGGAACCTCTATAATATCCGCCTTACTTACTTTACGCATTTATTTATTTATTTAGCATTTACTTACAGCATTGTGATACTTGATTGTTATACACCTCTCAGTCACAACTGACATTCACCAGAATTCAGTTCACAACACTCAGTTTTTATAATAGAATAACAAGATCAAGAAAAAGGCTAAAATCATATCCGCTGCTGGTTGACTCAGTTTCAGCTTAAGTCAGTTTGACTTAATCTCAGCTTTGTCAGCTTAACTCCACACAAGTTTTTAACTGAACCTTAATTTGCTTTAAATCCAGTTTTAGGGACAAGTTTATTCACCCCCCCCCCTCTAAACTTGTGTTAGCCTTTCCAATGGACCAACAGGGAGTATGAAGCAAATGAAGAAACTATGAAGAAGTATCTCTTGATAGCACGAGCATTGATCACAGAGTTTGAAGAAGTCCAGCTGGGACAGATTCCCAGATCAAAGAATGCGCGAGCTGATGCACTCTCTAAACTGGCTTCAAATTTTTGTTCTGACAGAAATGTGTTAATCGAGCAGATAGCAGAGCGGAGTTATGAGCAGAAAGAGGCCAAACCGATCACTCAACAGGCACCTGGATGGATTTAATAGTGGCATTTCTAACGAAAAGCCTGGTCCCGACCGTCAAAGCTCAAGCTCGGAAAATAAGGCTTCCGGCAAGTAGGTACTCATTGTTTAACGATATATTGTATCAAAAAATCTTTTATTTCACCATGGTTACGTTGCGATACAAAGGAAGAAGGGAATTGCCATCTTCGTGAAATCCATTTGGGTATTTGTGGAAGATATATGGGAGCTAGAGCATTGGCTCGGAAGTGTAGACTATTTGGGTATTATTGGCCGAGCATGCAGGCAGATGCTCACGAATTGGTAATGACTTGCAGAACATGCAAGGTTCATGACAACCTTACCCATCAACCTTCACAACAGCTTATCCCCATAATATCTCCTTGGCATTTTGATCAATGGGGCGTTGACCTGGTCGGACCATTACCCAGAGCACCGGGTAACTTAAGATTTCTGGTGGTAGCCATTGACTACTTCACCCGGTGGGTGGAGGCAAAACCGTTGACCACAATAACAGGCAAAGCCATTCAAAAATTCTTATGGAAGACCATAATGTGCCGGTATGAGATCCTAAAAAGCATCATATCTTACAATGGCACATAGTTTGAAGACAGAACAGTCCGAGAATGGTGCTCTGAGCTTGGAATTACACAGAATTTCACATCGGTCGGCCATCCGCAAGACAATTTCCAAGTGGAACAAGTCAACAGGCAGATCAAGACTGGCCTGAAAAAGCGACTAGAACAAGAAGGCGAGAACTGGGTAGAATAGTTGCCCAATGTGCTATGGACATATAGAACTACGCCTAACTCGGCCACTGGGAAACCCTATTCTCATTAGCTTACGGATGCGAAGCGGTCATCCCCACGGAGATTGGACTGCCCTCTCCTCAAACAGAGCTCTACCACCAAACAGACCAGGAAACTGAGCTAAGGCATCTAAAAGATGATCTAGAGGAGAATCATGAAATAGCATTCATTAGGATGGAAAAGTACAAGCAGAAAATGTCACAATACTATAATACTAGGGTCAGAGACTCGTACTTCAAATTGGGAGATTTGGTCATTCTAAAGAACAAAGTTAGCAGGCAACATCCTCAGAGGAAGCTGCAACCGAATTGGGAAGGACCATACAAAGTAATTAAGGTGAACGGTAAATGTGCATATCAGTTGGCCGACGATCAGGGGAAGACCATTCTGCGAAGCTGGAACGCGGTCAACCTAAGACGATTCTATGCTTAAGACATGTTCTAGGTTGTTTAATATTTCTATTTGCTTGCACTATGATGTAATAAGTTGCATTCGCAACAGTTTCATTTTAATAAGATTTATCTTTTTATATTGTTTGTGTTTATACATTGGCATTTTAAAGGTTTCCAAAGCAGACCGCATTGTCCTAAGCTCAACGACTTGGGCTCTACTTATAGTGGCAGAGTAGCCTACCTAATAAAACTGAACGTCTGCAAGACGGACCAAACAATTTACGCTCGAAGACCGAGTGATATAACTAAGTTGCAAGATATCATTATAAAATTGTGCAAAAGACACATTAATACTTGCAGGACAGACCAAATAGTTAAATATTTCAAAACTGCAGAGCAGAAAAAAACAGTATTAAAGACTCAGAGACCGAGCATCGATGGACAGCATGGAAGCCAAAATAGTTTCGATCGCAGAAGCTAAGTATTTCGAAACTGCAGAGCAAATTAAAATAGATTCAAAGACCGATCAATGATCGAACTGCTATGCAGTAAGTCAATAAATTTTTGCAACCCAAACTACAAAATTTGTAGAACAGACCATCAATAATAACCGCAGGGCAGCCATACATAACTTTCATCAAGGACAACACACAAATAAAGTTTGCTAAGCAGACCGCCTAATATAATGCTCGGGAAGTCGAAGCGGACCCCCCTATCGAGCATCACGACAGGCTCAACGAGTTTATAATGCCAACTCTTTAAGCCTGCGGGGCATATCATTTCACGACTAAAATCTGAAACCTACTTACAAAGTATGCCTTGTCAACAATAGACATGCCATACTTGGGGAGGAGAATAAGGGAACCAGAAATCAACAGAAAAATAAACAGAATACAATGACCAAGGTCAGCACTCTTTCCTTAATATTGTGAAAATTCTAGAAATTACAAAGTAAAAATGACCGCAGTGCAGGTCAAAGTCAAAAAAAAAGTAGTCGTCTCAAGAGGACTTGGACTGAGAAGCATCAGGCTAAGTATCCCTTTCTAGAGATAAAACTGTTGAACGAGCGGCTGGTCGGGAAGTCGAAGTGGCAGGGTATTTCAGAGCAATGTACACTCCTGACTTAAGCTCTTTGAGCCGCTCATTATAAACCTCGCCCATGCCAGGTTTGTACAGGCCCTTATTCTTCAACTTGGTCGGGTCAAGGCCATCCTGCTGGGATCTAGCATCGTCGATCCCCATAGAATATCCATGATTAACCAGGGGGATGAGCAGGGCAAAAAGGACCCCATCAAAGTGGGCAGTGCTGTAATACTCCCGGTTGCCATTAGCAATGAGTGCAGGAATAGATTCCTATAGAGTAGTCCGGGCGGACTGTGCTTCAACCAGATTTTTCTCCGCCTCGGCCTTCTCGGCATCCAGTCGATCCTTTAGAGCTTGCATTGCGTAGTCTGTAGAGCCTGCACCTCAAGCTTATGCTGATTCTCGACCACTTTTTTCTTTCTGGACTCATACAAGTCCTTGACGGAAGAATACTTCCTGCCCTATACGAGCGCCCTGAAATAATAGAGTCAAAACACAAAAGGTAGAACAAAACAAGCAAAAGACAACAACAAAGCTAATTAGCTAATAAGTAAAAGGGCACGTACCATCTCGGCCAGGTCTATCGTGGACATAGCAGACAACTGCTCCTTCACTAAAGATGCGATATCAGGATCACCTCCTCTCAAAGGGTCGATGCATCCTCTCTTATGGGATGGCCCTTCCGGCGAGATGGTGATAACACCCGTCGGTCGTGCCCGCCTAGTCAGGTCTAAAGTTCCTTCCTGGTCAGAAGATTGACCTAATGGTATCTCCGGGTCCTCTAGCGCCAGGGCGTCATGAGGTTGTTCAGACAAAGATCAGACGCCTTCAGCGTCCAGCACAGAACCCGCCGCTCGGGTAGGCAAGGGCTCTCGGTTAGTTCGGTCATCTGGAATTAAAGGTATTTCCTCCTGTTCCTCTTGTAGGGTGTCCTCTGCTCCGGCTCCAGAGAGAAGAAATGTGAGGTCATCCATTGCACAAACAAAAAGGTCAGATATACAGCATTAGTATTAAAAAATAAGAGTGAGAAATGATAACTCAAGGAATGCATCCCTATGGGATTTCTCTTTGTTCTGTGTAAGCGGCACATAAGGCTCGGGTCTGGCGTCATACAGATGAGCCTGATCGATTAACTCCGATGTATAGTTCGGGTTGTTCATGTAAATGTTGAGCTCGCTAATAACCCGAATCCAGTCCCACAGGTCGGCGGTGTCAGGAGCAACGTCTTGGTTGAGATTTGCAGAATTCCATCAGCCCAGCCGGGCCGCTCTTTCATGACGGATAAAGAAAAACCTCTCTTTCCATCTTTTGAAAGATGTTTTCCCCTTATTTTGGATAGGAATATCCGCCAGAGAATCCGACCGACAGAGAAAGTAGTACCACCCTGGGGAGTTGGGAACTTCTGGAGCGCCGGTAGAATGTGCTGAAAAGCTCTACGGAAAGCCTGATGCTTATAGCCGACACCAAATAGCAAAACCCACAATTGACCTAATCCTGTTTGTGGCAATTTGGGAAATCCCCAGGTTGTAATAACGAAGGGTGACCACAAGGGCCGGACAGAAGGGAAGCCTAAAGCCGCAGTCGAACTGTTCCTTGTAGACCGCACAATAACTGGTGTGGGGCTCAGATGCGTACAGGCCGATGACCCGAGCATCAATTTTAGATTGGAGACTGATTGGAATATGGGGGGGCAAACCTAGTGGCATCTATGCCATACTAGGTACAAACATAGTCTATGGTATGATGAGAGATGATAGATTCAGTGCCAAAACAACCCATATTAGATCGAGTAGCAGACACAGCTTTAAGATGCCTAAAAAAGGCAGAATCCCTAATGGCTAGAGGCACAGTATGCCTGGGAATAAGGCCCGCTAAAGAATAATGGAGAGGAAGAGTGGCCGGAGGAACCACCGGAGAAGATGAAGTACATGGGGCTGGATTGGAAATCACCTCATTGGTTTCGAAATCAAATGAGTCTGAGCTTAGTTCTGTATCTACGGACGCGTCGGAAGGAGTATAATATCTCACCCTCATAAATGGAGAAATCAAAGAAAAATAAAATGAAAGGCGGAAGAGAACTTACTTGCCGATAAGAGGAAGAAGAAGAGGGACGCTAGCTTGCTCCGGACTTGGGTATGAAACGGCAATGGTAATGAGGAAATGACGTTTGAAGAGACGGGTGATAACCTCAATCGACGCCTCGGTTAATGACACACTTTATGCCAGAAGGTTTAAACGCCTCGTTTCTCATGATAATAATGACAATTACAGCAACGCCTTTGACACGTGTCAGAGTACATTTCGATTGGCTCCGATCCGACAGAGAGAACCGCCCCACCAAGGCCGAGCATGAGCAACAGATCGCCCCAGGCCGAAGGCCCAGGCTGACCTGGGGGGCTTATGATGAGGGTCAGCTCTGTTTGGGCCATGTGTCATGACTACAAAGGTTGAACTTTAAAGAGAGTATGAAGGACGTCCCGACCAGCGGTCGAGAGTCTGACCAATATCCCCAATAAATCTTACAGAGCGAGCTGCCTCACTACTTCTGACCACTGCAGGACGGTCGGTCCATTGAGAACGCGCAGAGCGACCACCGGGATGGCTACATAGGTCCGAGTGTGCAGTCAGTTATACTCACGTTTCCATAATCTAAGGATAAACATGAGGAAAGAATCTAGCCTTATTAAGGCTCTGATTCAACATTAGAGATAAATGAGTTATTATCTCCTAATAATCAGGGATCCATATCAATCCTAATTAATGTTAGCATAGCCGAATCGTTGAAGGATACAAAAGGATTAGGGTTAAGAATCCCTATATAAACCCCTACAAGAACTACGGCCGGCTTGATTCCAATTGAGTGATTGGATACGTAGGCAGCTTGAGAGCAACTCAAGTTCAGTCAAAATACCACAAAAACAACCCCCTCTTTTGGTGTTTGCCGGTGATCGGAGAACTACCATTAGATCGATTAGCCCGGAAATAATAACTGGTGAATTCCAATTTCAACACACAGCCCATTTTTATAAAAAAAAATCTTTCTTTCCCTGACAATATTTGTAATTGATTTTCCACTGTTCTACTACATCTCATTTATTGTTAAATTTTGCTCCAGACGTCTGTGCACAATAAATGTTATTTGTGAGTGCATTAATCTATAGAAACCCACCGGTTGAGCTAATAACCCATCGGTTGAACCGGTGTCCTGATGACTCGGTATCTTTTCCGGATGAATGTCCGGTCTAGTTCTGATAACTATGCTTTTATATGAAGATGCCTCCATGCATGATTGCTAACCGGTTGTCCGTTCATTGAAGACCATGATGGCCGGTGCAATCATGCATGCATGCGCTCCAGCTCACAACATGTTGAAGGAAGGGGTGTGCCTAAAGAGGGGCTAGGGGCGCTCCCCCCCTAATTTTTTGAAAATAGCTGATATATCTTTGACGATCTTAAAATTTTATAGAAATTTGTATATGTAATCTATTGTCTCATAATTGTCAAAATTTTACCATTTCTTAAATGGTAAAGCAATTGTTTTTTTAGCTATACGTCTCAGGTTCGATTCTGAGCCATAGCATATTTTTTTAATTTTTTTTTTGGTTTACTACTGTGAATTTTTAACATGATATGTAACTCATTAGCTTTTGTTTACTATGTATAAATTTTGAACATTATATCTCTTATTAACTCATTTCATGAAAAATAAAAAATAAGAATCACACTTATAATCTCTCTTATATAATCCCTAATATTAATTCGCATTTTACAATTCTTAATTACTATATTCATAAATAAAATTATGTCTAAATTTGTTGCGTTCTTATAAAGATATGATTAACTTCTTTTGTACGTTAGTATGGCTAGTCAACATGGTTGGTTATTTCGGATTAATGTCCTTATTTATATTTCTATGAGGTTTTTATGAAACACTTTGTCCATGATATTATATTTAGATCAGAGCTCGTTGGTAAAAATTTTAAATCTGCCTAGGGCGTTCGCTCATACGTTTGACTGTAATTTACGTCCCTAATCGTAGATCCTGACTCCGCCACTGGTTGAAGGTTCACTAGACGATGTGGAATCGGTTGATCGAGCATACAGTTACAGCCCGCCATCTTGCAAGCTCTATATACACATCGTCATTTTTGGGCCTTCAATTCGTTCCATTGAAAATAGAAACTGACTGACTCATTATCATGGCTTTGAGCTTATATATTTTCTACATGTGCTATATATATCACAGACTTTTGATAGAAAATGTTTTTTTTTTACGGTTACGAAAGATACACATATACTTTCGTTCCCACTTGGACTTCAACTCGAAACCTTCAAATCAATAATCGCAGCATTTACCGCTGGCCAATGTCATGTTTGGCATAGAAAATGGGTTTTAATTAGACAACTAATACTAGTACTGAAGTAAGAATAAAACATCGTAATAAAACGTATCGTATTATTTGTGAATTAATATAATAGAAATAGAGTAAAAGAAAAGCACATTTGTTTCTTGATTTCATAGACATTGAAGTACATCATTCATGTGTTGAGTATATATATACATATATATATATATAAGGGAAGGATTTAATCCAATTACCCAATCTGCACCCGGTTATAAAAAATAAAAATAAAATCGCTGTTGATTTCGGTCTTATCCCACGTTCTTCCCACGATTCCTTCCTCCCACGAATGTCAAGCAGTTGTCTACGTCAAATTTGTCATTCCATTCATTCACTTTCTATGCCCATTGTTGTTTCAAAACTACAAACCCCAATTTCGTATCAGAGACAAACAATTCGAAAACACGATTTAATCTGCAAATCAAGGCAGTTAGTCTGTAAGTATAACCTAGCAGTTTTGGTTTTGCTTATAGATTTTTTCCAGCAATGGTGCTGCACCGTAACGCTTTCAGCTCTTGATTTCTCTTTTTAATCACAAATCATGGTTGTTACTTTGTTCATATCTGTATCTAATATCTATATGCTAAAATTCCACAGTTTTAGTGTTGTTTATATGGTTTAATTTCAGCAATGGTGGGCCGTTTCTTCGAATGGCGGCCGCCGGGAGAGGTTTCTCTGCCCTTGCAGGTCGTGCAAACCATTGTTGTTTAGTAAGTTTTTATTCCGCGTATTCTGTATTTTATGTGTTTCCTGATTGTTCAACAATTGATCCCTATTTAAAGATGGTGTTTTTCTAATTGATATTCACTATTGTAAAATTCTCACGGCTCAAAATTCTTTAATTCATTTTGCACTTATGATCAGGATAAGTTCTCCAATGCCACAGATGTGTCTGTACTAATGTGATACCACCACAGGTAGGTTTCACAGTTTATTTTTTTTTTAGTTTTCAGGGAAGTATAACACTCAGTAGTGGGAAATGTTTGATAAAAAGGTAATAATGTTTTTCCCAAAGCTGGCTGTGCATTTTCCTATGTAGGTTTTATTTATTTTATATAATCTAATGGATTTCTTCATTTTCTTAACTTTGTGAAATTATGACGGCACTGGTGAGTCATCATTGAGAGAGATTATCCACTCTGCAACGGGTAAAATTGTGGCTAGTCATTCTGTCTTTCGGTAAACCATGGATATGATTTTTGCACTCTAAACTTTTAAAAGTGCATTCTATTTCCGAATATATGTTTGCACAGTGGTATCTTTATGAGGATTAGTGTTGCCTATGCTTTTACTGATATCGTGTTTGGTCATTTGAGATGAATATGATGTTCTACCTTTTTAACAAGCCTATGATGAGATAAAAATTGTCGGAACGTGCCAAAAAATAAAGACCTCAAGACATGGTTTTCCCTTTTATCTGCATTATTTAAAATTCCTTTTGTAGAAGAAAGTGGCTTTTAGAAATTTGATGAGTAAAATTGTTCAACAGTATGCCTTGCTATTTTGTCTGCAAGTTAAATGAAGAGCAGGGACACAAAGCAAATGTAGCAAACAAACTTTCATGTTTTCTGTTATTTGATGAGCAGTTGGTTGTAGTACTTACCATCTATTTCATACACAATGTTCATTTCTCTTTTTTGTCATCATTTGGTTATCATAATGTTGTTGCTACTGTGATTTAGCAACGGGACAATGAGGTATGAACACTTTTCTTTTGTTGAACAGCAGGATAACCGGTTTGAAATAATAAGATCTCCATTCTTAGTGTTTGTTGTTTGTAGAGATAGAGTTATTGATTTAGGCAGAAAATGTGTCCTTAGAATGACCGGAAAACTTAATGAGTTTATAGTATGATCTTCTGATCATTTCATCTTCAATTATCAATGCTTCATTTTTTCAGTTATCTGATGTCTCTTTCGTGTCATACAGCTGCTTGAGAAAATAAGAGGGGTTGGTTGTCGTGACCATAATTTTAAAAAAAATTTGTTTCAAAAATTTGCCATCTTTATTTGCTGTAGTTGAGAGTCATGTAACATACTCGTTCATGGTACTATGACTACAAATGATGACATGACAAAATTCTTCTTGCTGAAAAAGGCTGCATGCCGATCTTTTTTCCTCGCCGAAGATAAAGATTTTATCAAAAAATATTTCATGGATAAATCTAAAGTACCTGGCAGCGCAGGAATTCAAATGTTTCTAATTTTGATACCTAGCCTTTTGACACAGTAGTACCATAGTATTAAGTTAGCCGTCAACATGTCCTTCAATCTTTTTCGTGGTAGCTGTCCTCCCCATGAGTTTATACAACAATGATAGTAAGAGTGGTTATGTGTTGATTAGAACTGTGGAAGTGTTTGAGTTTTTGCTGTTTTTAGCAATGTAATCAGATTAGTTTGGTAGTTGTGGTAAGAGAAATGTCGATGATATGTTGTGGATTTCAGAAAGCAAAAAATTGTTTGATTCTCTCCTTTCAGATTAATAAAATCTCTATGTGCTATTAATTGTTTTTGCATGTATGTATGTCAAACATTTTTTTTCCAATTATTTTTCACATGATTGTTGTTCTGTGCATTCCACGGGTTTTGCATAAGGTGATATATTTTGATGAATTAGTGATTTTGAATTTTAGGTTCTTATTTTAGACTCTTTCCAAGGAGAAGCATAGAAGAGCTGCTGGAGTTTCTTGAGATGAAAATTTGTCCAGCGATTGCAAATGGTGATATTGAACCAATGATTTGCAAGACATTTGATCTTCATGAGGTTAGAGCAGCACATAAATTGATGGAAAGCAAGGAACAATCATGTCATGCTAGGTGCTCATAATCCTCAACTCCTGCTGGTGCAAATTACTTCTTTAGTCGATTATGTTTTACCGTCTTCTTAATGGTTCACCCATTTGATTTTGCTGAATCCTTTCAAGACTTGATATGGAGGACCCACGATGATGAATGACAATGAAGGGAAGGACCGATCCTTTGGTTGTTTTTTTTCAAGCAGATTTTGTTAACGTTTCTCCAATATAACGGACTCTATTCCTTCTTCAAGGTATCGTATTTTTTTGAGCAGATTGTTAATTTATTCTGATCTTTTTTAGAAAGCTACAACACTATCGATCGATTATAGGGTTCCATGGTCTTCTTTTTTCCCTTATGTTCTACATGTGTTCTTCTATATATGTTCAATGATGTAGCAGCACTGCAGCCGTCGCTGATGGACGATTCTGCTGTGGATGCCTTGAATGTGAAGTGTTGTATATAATGATATGGTGGAGTAAAGGGTCGATATATATGTTTCTTTGATACTGTCTATACAACCTCCACGTAAGGTATGTAAGACGATGTCCTTTTGTTTCTGTAACACCCCGAATTTTCAGAAAGGGTAAAATAGTAATTAGGTATATGTACTATGACCTAATTATTATTTAACCTATTTATTTAATTAAAAAGGATTTAATTAAAAAGGATTTTGATTAATGATTAATTAATGGTTATAAAATGGAACCATTACCTAAATTAATCATTAGATTTTAAAACAACAAATTTTCTGAAAACCTGGGGGCAAGCCGACGGCAAGAACAAGAAAGAAGAAAGAAAAAAAAAAGAAAAAAAAAAGTTCGGTCGCCGTTTTTCAAATTCGGAGTTTAACGGTTGATTTTCGGGGCAGACCATAGTAGAAAAAATTGATCACCGCAAGGAGGCGATCGTTTCGATACCAACCGTTCCTTTTTTCGGTAAGTTTTCTTTCCTAGCCCTAATTATAGATCCGTTCATAATCGTAGTGTAATGGTCAATTATCGTAGGTGATTCGTAGAAGATGTTGGAATCGAGGATTGAAGCTTTTTACTATCCGTTTTGCTTTCGAATTCGCTTTCAAAATACCAAAGGTAAGAGGGTCTTCTTAAACGGATTTTGGG
Organism: Gentiana dahurica var. dahurica; assembly: GCA_024500145.1. Taxonomy (NCBI): domain Eukaryota; kingdom Viridiplantae; phylum Streptophyta; class Magnoliopsida; order Gentianales; family Gentianaceae; genus Gentiana; species Gentiana dahurica. The sequence continues at coordinate 68,647,992 of CM044899.1, read as the reverse complement.
TTTTATTATTATGTTATTTTTGTTCCTCGTTTTGTACGTATAATTTTGCTTTTGAGTTGCGGCAGTCGGAAGAAAAGGGTCGGTATGGCCTCTGTGCATGATGCTGTCAAAAGGATTGTAATATATAAAAATAATAATAAAAAAAGGGGAACTATACTATGCACCAGGTTATAGTATATAATAATAGTAAAATGAAAAGAACTAAACCATGTAATTGTGCTGCTAATGCCGAAGGTGTCCAAAAGGAAAAAAATGTCATATGCTTTCTGCTGCTTTCCCGAAAGAAAAACAAAGAGATAGTAAATAAATAATAATAATTGTGATAAAATGAAAGAATGATATTTATGTACCTAAATATCGTTAGTGAGATAAATTGTATTATTTCTTTTGGAACATATGTTATAATAGGTATAAAGATATTTGGCGGTGCTTATTTCTATGATTTCTTGTGTCAACTTGATATTGTATGGTATGCGTGTCTTTGGGGACATTATATGTTAATTGACAATGTCTAACATCGACTTCTGATAGCCTTGGTATCAAATCGCACCACAACTGAGACCCTCTGCGGGGAGAAGGTGGGAGCACCGGAAGGCTTTGTTTAGGCCTTGTGGGACATTGACTTAGTAGTCAATGATCTCTTTACAACGTGCTAGGTAGTGTAATTAGTTGTCTAGGACTAGAAGTCCCTAAGGAGACTTATACGTGAATGAATCAGGTAGTTAGTACTTAACTCGTAAATACATATGTGGTTGTCTAAAAGCTAAAACGTCAATATCATTGGTAAGGCACGTTTCTAAATCGAAGCATGGGAACCTTGCAACCCTTTTGAGTTATGTGTCAAGGGGCAACGTGCAACTTCCCACATGGAGACCTAAGTCCATGCCCCTTGAGAGGTGCTTAATATGTCTCGGTGCATTCTCACCATGCATAGTGTCCTTTCATATTGATGTAACAAACCTTATTTGTGTGAGGATATACTACGGAGCTAGTAGAGGGTGAGAGAGCTCTACTATTACTGTAATATCCCGAAATTTTGACTTACTAATTATTTAATAAAGGATCTAATTATTCGGGAAATTATGGGGAAATTATGGGATTTAATAATTTTTATGAAGGGATTTATTAGTAATTAAAAAGGAGTTTTAATCACTTAATGAATAAAAAGGGTTTTCACTCCTTTTTCCTCCCTTATTTTTCCCCAAGCAAAATTTTCAGCCTCAAAACCTCCCTTGCCGCCGACTTGCTTGTGAGGAGGAAGGAGAGAAAAATCTCTCCTTGGTGTTTAGGAATTCGTCGTCGGTAATCGCTGTTTTCTTTTATAGATTCGAGCTTCGTTGAGGATCGTTTCTAGCTTAGCAAGGGCTTTCAAAAACGCAGCAAATTCCGGTAAGGATAATTCTATGCTCTCAAAAGTTTAACTTGATGCCGTAAAAGTTTAATTTAAGACTTCTATGCTTGTGTGCCACGGTTTTGGTGTGTTAAACGTTCCTAGTAGTGTGTTTTTGTGTTAGTTAAAATCTACAGTCGATATGATACCTTTGTATGAAGTTTTCTGGGCCTAAAGTGTTGTTTTGCTACTGTGTTGTGGAGAAACGGCTCAGAAATCGCGTAGAGAGCTTTTAGGGTTTTAGTTGAAACCCAGGCTGGACGGGCGTCTGCCTTGAGAGGACGGGCGTCCAGTCTTGGTCTCAACTCAGACGGGCGTCCGGATTCCTGGACGGGCGTCTGAAGGGCTACTTTTGATTCAGGATGTAAAGTTTTCTGGTGGACGGGCGTCCAAGTATAATGGACGGACGTCCAGGTGCTAAAAATCGATTCAGGATGTAACAGGTTTCCTTGGACGCGCGTCTGAGATCTTGGAAGGGCGTCTACTTCTTCCAAACGGGCGTCCAACATTCCAGAAGGGCGTCCAGTTTAAATGTTCTCTCTTCTTTATTGGTAACATTGGGTTTTGGATTTTGGGCATAGGAGTTCGTAGACCCGTAGTGGTCGGGCCGGATAGGGTAGCTCCCAAAGCCGTAAACCCGGGAAGGTTTCCTTACGACTTCAATGACCCTACGTGTTTGGGGATTTGCAGACAGTGATGTGGTCGGGCCGGATAGGGTAGTACCCGAAGCCGGGAACCCGGGAAGGTTTCCTTGCACCCCAGCACGTGATGGTCCATCTAGTATGGTACCATTGGATGACCTTTAGGACCCTCCTCTCTAGGGCTTTACCCTTTTGAGGGATGTGCACATTCGGGACCTTTAGGTGGCTAGTTGTGATGTTTGTTATCTGTTATGGGCAGGTCGTAACTTTTATAGATTGGTTGGGTCCTTCATAAATTTAGTAGTACCTTTCTTGAGTTGGTTTTACTTTTGTACACTAGATTTACTCTTACTCAACTTTATAGTTGACGGTTAGTACTTTCGTTTGACCCTGCTATGATCCATTTATGGGGAGCATATTCTTAGCAGGTACTTCTATGGATGTTTGCTTGTTGCTGGGATGTCACGGGGTTTGAGAGCCACGTAGTCGCAGTCACATGTTGTCTACATTATTTGAATTTTAAATTCTAAAGATTTTGATGTTCCACATAATTACATTTTCTTTCGGATTTGTACTCACTTTAATATTTTCTTTCAAAATAATGAATGGTGAATGTTTATTTTCTTTCTACTGTGGAATGTTGAATGTTACCGCCACGACTGTGTGTCGCGATGAGTGGCACTACGGTGACCAATACCGGCGGCCGACGGGATTGGAAACCGGGGTGTTACAAAGTGGTATCAGAGACGTTCGACTCCAGGACCACCACCTAAAATGAACCTTAAGAATAAATTCACTAAAATAAGCACAGTGAGGATGTGTGGGGTAGGTATTGAGGTCTATGTAGGGAAGGTACGGTGAATTCTGATGTATGTGGAAATGTGGCTGCATGTTGCAATTCATTTTGGACAGTGAGTGTTAGTATATGTGAAATATTATGTGGCATAATATAGGCGATAATTGAATGTATGATTGTTTACTTTTGTAGTTTTAGCTATGCCTCCTAGGAATGGAAATGAGAGGGACCAGCTGATTGACCAGTTGGTTAAGATGAATCAAGACCTGATTCAGGCGGTCAACAAGCTGACAGAGGATCGTTCACAGGGGTCAACCACCGGCATGACTAGGGCCGTGAGTCAGCAGCGGCCTAGTCAGTACGATGGTAAGGGAGATCCTAAGGGACTCGAGCGGTGGATTAGAGAGTTTGAAAAGATCTTCGCCACTCTGGGCTGTCCAGAAGAACTGAAGGTCGACCAAGCTGCTTTCTACTTGGTTGACAGGGCTGATCTGTGGTGGGGTGCTAACAAAGATCGGTTGGCTCAGACTATAAATGAGCAAGGGGAAACGGTATTGGTACCACTAAACTGGACCGAGTTTAAGCAGGAGCTGAGGCGTGAATTCTTTCCCGAATCCAAGAGGAAAGAGCTGCGGGTGGAGTTCGATAATCTCCGACAGGGGGATATGACCGTGCAAGAATATTACGAGAAGTTTGTCGACTTGGCAGTTTATGCATCTGAGCTAGTGCCGACTGAAGAGGCCAAGATGGTGAAGTTTGAGCAACACTTAGATTTAGCGATCCGGGATCGCATGGGGGCAAGCAGGGGCTTCACGAGCTTAAAAGAGATGTGTGGAGTAGCATGCAACATTGAAAGAATTCAGAGAGAGGTTAAAGCGACATATGCTACTAACAAGAGGAAGAGTGTCTCTGAGGACAATCAGGGGCAGCAAAAGCGGAGCAATTCTGGAAACCCACCAGTACGACCGTCCTTTTCGGAAAATTCCCACCTTACCAGGGGCAGTGGCGGTCAGCCAGCGAGAGGTAACTCTCAGGGGTTTAGTCGGCCACGAAGTTATCATTGCAAGCGGTGCCAGAGAAATCATCCGGGTACCGATTTTTCAGGTGCGCAGGTTCAGTGTCACAATTGCGGGAAGTTTGGACATAGACGGTATGAGTGCTTTCAGGCTCCCACACCTGCCGGGTCGGCATCGGTTACGGGAAGCAACATGGGTGGGACTCTAGGGAGCAACACGGGGAACATGGGTAGGGGTAACCAGCAGCAGAGCGGTACTCCTGCACAGAGCCGACAAGGGGGTGCACCTACGGCCACTGGCGGAAACAGAAATCGACCATCAGGGTCGGCCTGCACAGTTCAGGGGGCTGAGAAAAATCAGACTGGGAGATTATTCGCACTGGGCAGAGAGGAGGCCGAGCAGAGCAACCACGTAGTGACGGGTAATTTTCTGGTTAACTCATTTTTATCCTATGTACTTTTTGATTCGGGTGCATCATGTTCCTTTGTAGCAAGTTCGCATGTTTCGAGGTTAGGCCTAGTTACATTCGAGGTGATTGACAGTAAGTTTATGCAACCATCGGGAGAGTTAGTACCATGTTCTAAGTTGTATAGAGATGTACCATTAGTGATTTTGGGAGCCAACTTGACGATTGACTTGATCGAGTTTCCTCTTGAGAACTTCGACGTTATTTTGGGTAGGGACTGGTTGAACCGGCATAAAGCCAAAATTGACTGTTAGCAGAAGAAGGTGACGTTGAGAGGCCCTAAAGGGGTGCGAGTATCTTACAAGGGATTTGTGGACAAACCGAATGTGAAGATCATTTCGGTGGTGACTTTAGGATCTCTCGTCAAGAGAGGGTACCCGTTGTTTATGTGTCACGTGCATGATGTAAGCACAAGGGATCCTAAACTAACGGACATTGACGTAGTCCGTGATTTTGGGGACGTATTCCCGGATGAGATACCAGGTATGCCACCCCAGAGGGAAGTAGAGTTTGCAGTGGAGTTGGTGCCCGGGACCAGACCAATATCGAAAGCACCCTATCGTATGGCACCTAAGGAATTAGCCGAACTAAAGGTACAATTGGAAGAACTGCTCGATAAGGGGTATATCCGACCGAGTGTGTCACCGTGGGGAGCACCGGTGTTGTTTGTGAAGAAGAAGGATGGTAGTATGCGGCTGTGTATTGATTACCGGGAGCTGAACAACGTCATAGTGAAGAACAAGTATCCGTTACCTAGGATCGATGACTTGTTCGATCAACTACGGGGGGCTGGTATTTTCTCGAAGATTGATTTGCGATCAGGATATCACCAGCTCAGGGTAGCAGAAGCGGATATCCCAAAGACCGCATTTCGTACCAGGTACGGACATTATGAGTTCACGGTCATGCCTTTCGGATTGACCAACGCACCAGCAGTTTTCATGGATTTAATGAACCGGGTATTCAGACCCTACTTAGACCAGTTTGTAGTAGTCTTTATCGACGACATCCTGGTCTACTCTAAGACTAAGGAAGAACATGCCGAGCACCTGAGGCTCGTACTGCAGGTTTTACGAGAAAAACAATTGTATGCGAAACTGTCTAAATATGAATTCTGGTTGGAACGAGTGGCATTCTTGGGGCATGTTGTCTCGAAAGACGGTGTATCCGTGGATCCGAGCAAGATAGAGGCGGTGGCGAGGTGGCCAACACCTAAGAATGTTGCAGAAATTCGAAGCTTTTTGGGTTTGGCTGGATATTACCGAAGATTTGTAAAAGACTTTTCCAAGATTGCGAGGCCGATGACTGCGTTGATGCAGAAAGAGAACCGGTTTAAGTGGGATGACAATTGCGAGAGGGCGTTTCAACTTCTTAGGGAACGGTTGACCACAGCTCCGGTGCTAGCATTACCCGACGGGAATGAGGACATCGAGGTTTATACTGATGCATCGAAGAATGGTCTGGGTTGCGTACTGATGCAACGGAGGCGAGTGATCGCGTATGCATCGAGGCAGCTGAAACCATACGAGGGTAACTACCCGACTCACGACTTAGAGTTGGCAGTTGTGGTCTTCGCATTGAAGATATGGCGACACTACTTGTACGGAATAACTTTCAAGGTGTTTTCAGATCACAAGAGTCTGAAGTACATATTTACACAGAAGGAGCTCAACATGCGTCAGAGGCGTTGGTTGGAGCTAATTAAAGATTATGACATGGAAATCCAATACCACGAAGGGAAGGCCAATGTAGTGGCGGACGCTTTGAGTCGGAAATCGATTCATTCCTTGTGCGAGGAAGTAGCTCGGATCAGACTACGAGAAGAGTTGGACCGCATGGATATCTGTGTCATCCAGAAGGGCGGAGATAAAAGCGACTTCGTCTTACAACCCGAATTATACGCTGAGATCCGGGCGAAACAAGTGGGTGACAGGGTAATTGAGGCAAAGAAGGCCAAGATTGGTACAGATGGAGCGGCTGATTTTACGTTACACGAGGATGGTAGTATCCGGTTTAAGGGTCGGTGGTGTGTACCAGCCGACGAAGAACTCAAGAGGCGGATCTTGGGTGAAGCTCATAGTACGCCTTATTCGGTTCACCCGGGAGGAGACAAACTGTATAAAGATCTCAGGAAAACCTTTTGGTGGCCCAATATGAAACGCGAAGTGGCAGAATTTGTGGCAAAGTGCTTGACTTGTCAGAAGGTCAAGATTGAACATCGACGGCCACAGGGTATGCTGCAGCCGTTGGATGTGCCGGTTTGGAAGTGGGATTCCATCTCCATGGATTTTGTATGCGGATTACCGAGGAGCCCTAAAGGGAATAATATGATTTGGGTCGTTGTGGATAGACTGACCAAAGCGGCGCATTTCATTCCGATGAAAGACACTTGGAGTAAGACGGAGTTGGCTATGGCTTACCGGAGGAATATTGTGAGACTACATGGTATACCCAGCAGCATTGTGTCAGATAGAGATGCGAGATTCATATCTCGGTTTTGGCAGGAGCTACAGACAGCCTTGGGGACGGAGCTACGAATGAGTACAGCTTTTCACCCTGCTACCGATGGTCAGACGGAGAGGACCATTCAAACTTTGGAAGACATGCTGAGGGCATGTGTGTTAGAATTCAAAGGCTCTTGGGAGGAAAAGCTCGATCTTATTGAGTTTTCATACAACAACAGCTACCATGCCAGTATTAAGATAGCACCTTTTGAGGCACTTTATGGTAGGAAATGCAAGAGTCCGGTTTGTTGGGACGATTCGTCCGAGGCAGTGATTTTGGGACCGCAAATGATAGAAGATACGGTCAAGCAGGTACGGACGATCCGAGAAAAGATGAAGGCTGCCCAAGATAGGCAGAAGAGTTATGCAGACTTACACCGCCGGGATATTGAATTCGCCGTGGGTGATAAGGTATTGCTACGAGTATCACCAACCAGAGGAGTAATGCGTTTTGGCAAAAAGGGGAAGTTGAGTCCCAAGTACGTGGGCCCATATGAGGTCTTGGACCGTATAGGTGAAGTGGCATATCGACTCGCCTTGCCACCGGCGTTGGATAAGGTGCATAACGTGTTCCATGTATCCCAATTGCGCAAGTACGTGAGTGACCCTTCCCACGTGATTGAACCGGAGGTGGTGGAGCTAGACCAGTCCTTGACTTACGAGGAGGTACCGGTGCAGATATTAGATACTAAGGTACGGAAAACAAGGGGACGTGAGGTTAGCATCGTCAAGGTCTTATGGTCTAACCATGCCACCGAGGAGGCGACATGGGAAGCTGAGGACGCTATGCGACAGAAGTACCCGCATTTGTTCTCCTAAGGTATGCAATTCTCAAGCCTTGTTCGTAAAATCCTTTTTCTTATCTTCGGGGACGAAGGGTGCTTTAAGGGGGGTGGATTAACGCCCGGTACGAACCTGAACTTCGAGGACGAAGTTTTGTCTTATGGGGGGAGGATGTAATATCCCGAAATTTTGACTTACTAATTATTTAATAAAGGATCTAATTATTCGGGAAATTATGGGGAAATTATGGGGAAATTATGGGATTTAATAATTTTTATGAAGGGATTTATTAGTAATTAAAAAGGAGTTTTAATCACTTAATGAATAAAAAGGGTTTTCACTCCTTTTTCCTCCCTTATTTTTCCCCAAGCAAAAATTTTCAGCCTCAAAACCTCCCTTGCCGCCGACTTGCTTGTGAGGAGGAAGGAGAGAAAAATCTCTCCTTGGTGTTTAGGAATTCGTCGTCGGTAATCGCTGTTTTCTTTTATAGATTCGAGCTTCGTTGAGGATCGTTTCTAGCTTAGCAAGGGCTTTCAAAAACGCAGCAAATTCCGGTAAGGATAATTCTATGCTGTCAAAAGTTTAACTTGATGCTGTAAAAGTTTAATTTAAGACTTCTATGCTTGTGTGCCATGGTTTTGGTGTGTTAAACGTTCCTAGTAGTGTGTTTTTGTGTTAGTTAAAATCTACAATCGATATGATACCTTTGTATGAAGTTTTCCGGGCCTAAAGTGTTGTTTTGCTGCTGTGTTGTGGAGACGGCTCAGAAATCGCGTAGAGAGCTTTTAGGGTTTTAGTTGAAACCCAGGCTGGACGGGCGTCTGCCTTGAGAGGACGGGCGTCCAGTCTTGGTCTCAACTCAGACGGGCGTCCGGATTCCTGGACGGGCGTCGAAGGGCTACTTTTGATTCAGGATTTAAAGTTTTCTGGTGGACGGGCGTCCAAATATAATGGACGGACGTCCAGGTGCTAAAAATCGATTCAGGATGTAACAGGTTTCCTTGGACGCGCGTCGAGATCTTGGACGGGCGTCTACTTCTTCCAAACGGGCGTCCAACATTCCAGACGGGCGTCCAGTTTAAATGTTCTCTCTTCTTTGTTAGCTATGGATAAACCTTATGAGCATGTTTTGTAAGTTGTGTTTCGATGAGACAACGGTATTGGTAACATTGGGTTTTGGATTTTGGGCATAGGAGTTCGTAGACCCGTAGTGGTCGGGCCGGATAGGGTAGCCCCAAAGCCGTAAACCCGGGAAGGTTTCCTTACGACTTCAATGACCCTACGTGTTTGGGGAGTTGTAGACAGTGATGCGGTCGGGCCGGATAGGGTAGTACCCGAAGCCGGGAACCCGGGAAGGTTTCCTTGCACCCCAGCACGTGATGGTCCATCTAGTATGGTACCATTGGATGACCTTTAGGACCCTCCTCTCTAGGGCTTTACCCTTTTGAGGGATGTGCACATTCGGGACCTTTAGGTGGCTAGTTGTGATGTTTGTTATCTGTTATGGGCAGGTCGTAACTTTTATAGATTGGTTGGGTCCTTCATAAATTTAGTAGTACCTTTCTTGAGTTGGTTTTACTTTTGTACACTAGATTTACTCTTACTCAACTTTATAGTTGACGGTTAGTACTTTCGTTTGACCCTGCTATGATCCATTTATGGGGAGCATATTCTTAGCAGGTACTTCTATGGATGTTTGCTTGTTCTTTGGGATGTCACGGGGTTTGAGAGCCACGTAGTCGCAGTCACATGTTGTCTACATTATTTGAATTTTAAATTCTAAAGATTTTGATGTTCCACATAATTACATTTTCTTTCGGATTTGTACTCACTTTAATATTTTCTTTCAAAATAATGAATGGTGAATGTTTATTTTCTTTCTGCTGTGGAATGTTGAATGTTACCGCCACGACTGTGTGTCGCGATGAGTGGCACTACGGTGACCAATACCGGCGGCCGACGGGATTGGAAACCGGGGTGTTACAATTACAACCTATGTGGTAGTGATTGTAGATATGTCATGTTATAATTATATACGTTTATTGCTATTTATTGTAACCGTTTCTTCTACCCCTTACTAAGTACGTATGTACTTACCCCCTCTTCTTTATTGTTCCCACCCCGAGAAGGTGGTGTATTTGTAGGTTGTTTTTGAGGCCACAACGGAGTTACCCGAAGATTATGCAGATGAAGTTTGTTCCTTTTTATTTGCTTTACGTTCGGTGCAGATTTCCTTACCCTTGTAAAGATAGAAATCATTGAGTTGAGTTAAGGTTATCAACATGTAGTGGATTTATGGTATTTGATGGTTATAGTAAAGTCTTTTGGTGATGTAATAGTTGCAGCCTGTGTTACTTTCGATTGTTTAGTAGTGTTTTAATTACCTGAGTCAGTCGTTTTACCTTCCGCTTGTTCTCTGATGTTTGACTACGTAAGGCTTACGTATATAATTAGATTAAATTTTAATTATATGCGTGCCGGGCATTCTTTTCCGGATAAGGACTCGGTATCCGGGACATGGGCGTCACAGTTTCTTCATTAATCTGCAAGACATGGAGCCATGGAGGGATGTAACAAAGGATACTGTGAAGACCCTGAGACATGTGGAAGGCTTATCTTCCCTATTTCATTGAAGCATAGAATTTCCGCTATTGTAAAGCCTAGTTAATTTATCGATCGACACCACAATTAGTTCAATGTGGTGACTTCTCCCTCTCCTTTATTATTTCATTCAATGTTGTTATTGCTTCTAATGTTATTAATTTTTGTAGAGACTTCAAATTTCATCAACAAATCAAGTTTTCTCAATCTCTACGGAGATGCAGTAGCGAGCAACAAGGAGTTTAAAGTAGTTGAAATTATTTAAGTAGTAGTTATTCAATGTTCCACTTTTTAATGGCCGCAACTTATGGATTTTGATATTTCAATTTCCAACATAACTTTTTTGTTAACATGTGTTGTCATTTTATGCTTATTTGTTGTTTTCCCTTAATTTTATATTTACAGGTTTTTCTTTCATAGAAAATGTCAAAGAAGTTCATTTAGGAAGAACATTAGGAAATACATAGATTATGTGATTGAATTTGTGAAATATTATGGTTCTTTCTAGAGAAGTATATATTTCATAGCTATTATGGGTATATATTTCCCGTAAAACTACATTAAGTCAGAGACTTTTTATTTCCACAATATATAAAAATTGATTATACTAATTCACCATGAATGTGATCTTTCAAAGGAAACTTTCAGTCTCAACATTTAAAAAATTTTATTTTTTGTTTAATTTATCTTATCCCGTACATTGCACCGGTATGCTTGGAGGTTGTCCATTCACCTTTTTTGTGAGGAAATTAGCTTCATTTTTTTTTCTTTCTAAAATGATAAATCTGTCCTTTTTTTATGCCACACATAATTTTCTGTGTATTTTCAGTTTACTTATGCCATCATCGGTTTTCGGTGGTTTTTGTTCTTTATTCCCAAATTTCCCCTATTTCTCATCGGTTTTCGGTGGTGTTTGTTCTTATTTGTGCAGGCCCAGGTATGAAGGTAAATTCATCGAAAACCTTATGATGACGAATAACAAAGGTGTACGGGCCAGACTATTGAAATACGGTAATAAGTCAATGTGTGTTTCCACGTTCTGTCAGTTCTTTTTAGATTTAACCCTCCCCTCACTTTCTGGTGCATATTTTCCCACCTTCTTAACTAAGATTGGATGTCACATTGGTTGCCTTAGGACTGATGCTCGGCATGCCTTCTAGTGGAATGTTTTTCACTAAGAAAGAAACCATAGACTTGCCCTATATAGTTATTGATATACTACAATACAATACTAAACTCGATTAAGATAATTAGTTGCAAAATAACGGTTAACATTATTATGTAAACCGAGAAGTCTACCTAGAAGATGCTAGTGAATTTATGGATAAGGAGTGAATTCGGTTCACACCACTTCCGTAAATGTAGGCATTTAGCACTTAATGCTTGAAGGTAGGACTGGAGATTTTGCGCATACGTTCAGATTGTGACTATTCGTGAAATAGCTTAATGAGACGAGTGAAGGTTGGTTATAAGATTCTTGAGATCAGAAAGTGACGGTTGAACTGTCACAAGCCTTCTGATAGAATCTATAAGTGACAGCCTTAGACCTTGGAGTACGGTTACCCAAAGGTAGTTACTATCTGATTTAATCAGACCACGTCCAACATCGATTGTTGGTGATTACACTGATAAATACTACTAGATTAGAATGTCAATCCACCACGCAGCGGGAGTATGGTTTAACCGTTGACCCATTGTGGTTTTATGGACTTTACAGTCTGCTGGGGTGATTGATAACCTATGGCTCTTGGTGGGCTTATAGGATTCTGATCATAGAGGTTGGTTTGAAAGCCTTAACCCTGTAAATGGAGTTTTGGTACTCCAGTTCTGTTCAGCCTCTTGTAGAACCACCTGAGTGTCTCAGGCCCAGTGGGAGCAATTGGATCTACACGGAAAAGAGTCGAATGAATAGGAAAGTTTAAACTTTCAGCGCAAAGCTGAGTGGTATAGGGGTGATTCCCTGACAAGTAGAGAGTTAACCAGACCTTGAACTCTCTCACCACTCAGTCTTGCTAGATTTCATTAGAAAGCAGAAAATAGGGGTGATTCCCTAAGACTTTCTTGCCGAAAAAACGGAGTCTGGATTCATTCGGAACAGAAGGGTCTTGGTTAGAACACATGGCAGGATGACTGTCGGGGGTTATATCCTCTGTGGATTTAAGAGAACCTCTCGGTCATTTAAAGTCACATGTTTTAATACATGTGGACTTCACCAGAATATTGATAAGTCTTTCATAGACTGGATATCAATATTGGTAAAGTAGTAGTATTAGTGTTCATGAATGATAACACTGCAACGGTTGGAAACAACATGGGTATGCCATCTGAAGTCAGAAACTGACATGCCAAGATTCTCTAGATGAGAGAATTGGACTATATTCTAAGAATTTGATTCGGTCAAATTCACAAGAATGAGTCATTGGCTATCCCATCCGTCTTATTGGTTAAGATGATCTTGCATATATGGATGCAACATTCAACGAGTGTAGTCCTACCCTACCTCTCAGGAATGACTCTCTAAATCTTCGGATAAAGAGAAAATGGGATAGAGTCTCTCTTGGATATTTGCAAGTCAGTAGTAGTCGAATCTCGAATTCGAGCATTGAATAGCGGTTTAGTACGTCCTCAAGTATCTTCGAAGAACGAGGAATAATGTGCTTGTATATTCGGGTGCAAACTTGAATATCGTTGGGACGATCTCGGGCTCAGTGTTTACTCGTTATGATAGAGCTGTAATCTGGAGAAATCCAGCACCGCCAATTCGACTTTAATTAATCGGATACGTAGCAGCTTTCGGGGCAGCTGAAGTGGCGATATAGCTTAGGAATTTCCTTCCTGATATGGGAGTAATTCCAGGTCTAGTGAGCCGATATCACTTCATTGTGAAAACAGTGAAGGGATAGCTTAGAAGGATCTTCTCAGTCACTAGAGGTCAAAAGCATATTGAGAGAGAGTACCGCCTGATTAGATGGACCGGCGATATTTTGATCCTAAAGATCATCTCGAGCCGACAACCTAACTAATCGGTATACCAAGTCGAGTACTTGGAGGGTACGGCATTGAGGGATATGTCTCATCTGCTGTTAGAGCAAGTGGGAGAGTGTTGTGAATAAGATGAGAAAGGGTGTGCTATAAAAACAATCGTTGCTTGTCATTTCTTGCAAGTGGGAGATTGTTAGGTGTAGTGCCCGAAAGACAATTTGTGTAATTGTTTTTGATAACAGAATTTATCTCACCTTATTACTTGCTTTGTGCTTGTAAGTAATACACTGCTGCAAACCCTAAGTATATCAGTATGTGACCGCTTAACTCAGTGTATGGCATGCACATGAGGATTGAGTTAGTGGTGGTATACTTAAACTGTTAATCCGTGATGAACTTAATCGAGTTTAGGGTCTCTTGATTAAAACACCAATAATGCGCCTAGAACACCTTTGGGTGTGATAGTCTTATCCGGACTGTCGGTAGAGGGTACCTACGTGGGGCATTTATATATTAGGCATTCATATAGGACTGGACCGATTTAATCTGAATTTCATGATATAATTCCGTAATCCATGAATCTTATTAAATCATTAGATGATCATATATGGATCAACCTTAATCCTGAGGTGATCACAGGGTGCTACTTGTCTCGGGGTAGTGTTTGATGTGTTAGTTACGGTTCACTTAAATATGTGTTCCAAGTCACTTCTCATTGGCACTGTCTCCTGATGAGTGAGTAGTTCTGATTTTCACAGATATGGAATCCATTCCTTCCTGCAGGAAGTAAAGAGACAGTCCCCTTATTTGTTAGCCCTAAGAAAGTGATCAATCCCGGGATTTCACATTTGACTAATTATCTACTAGTCAGATATGTGCACTAATTGATCATCAGGGGGTTAATGGTAAATAAGGATAAGATATTCTATGTCGGGTTTATGGAGACATCCCACACAGAGTGGACAGTCTATGGAGGGTTAATCCGTATGTAGTGATTATATCAATGGACGCTTGCTTATTCACTCTATAGGTTGAGTATAAGTATATATCTATAATTGGTAGAGTTCAGTTTCGGGTTTATGGTGGCGTAATCCCGGAATTAATAAATTAATATATTTATTATGTTCAATGAATAATATATTTCATTATTGGAGCTACTGGTTATAGGTCCATGGTCCCCAATGTGGCTTCTATAATTCGGGCTAATATTCTTGTTTATTTGGGTCTCAGAAATAATTAATTGGTTGGGCCAATTAATTGATATGCATGGATATTATTTAGTTGGGCTAAATAATATAATATACATAGAAGACATTTTATCTTGGCTAAAACCCTAGGGAGGTGGCGCCTTTTTTGATCTCTTTTAGCACAAGAATTGATTTTCTGGTGTTATGGAAAATAAAATATATTCTTGTTATGTGATTGGTTGTATGACAAGTTATTTGGTTTCCTATTGGTCAATGACATATCACAATTATTCATTAAGGAAAATATCTTTTTATTTTATTTAATTATTTCTTTATTTAATTAATTAAAACTTGGAGACCAAGGATTTACTCTCCTATAAAAGGAGAGTTGTTCCAAGTGTAAAATACACTTAAGATTTTTCGGCCACCACCAAAGAAAAGAGAGAGAAAATTAGTTTTCTTGTCTTGGGTTTTTTAAGAAGAAAAACTACAAGTTTTTCTTGGTGTTGCATATCAAGGAGGTTCTCATATCAAGAAGGGTGTCCACCAACCACCGTTTGGAGAACACATTGGAGGATCAAGGCTTCTCGTCCTAAGATTAAAGCTTCTCTTCCTTACTATTGGTATGATTTTCTTAACCCCCTTGTAGTAATTAAATCCTTTGTTTATGTGTTATAATATATGAATCGTGATCCATCCGCTGCGCATAGATCTAATTTGTTTAGATCTAAGCTCATACTTTCTACAGCTTCATCCTGTGAATGATTGTTCCATTGCACCAAAACCAAAGGGATCCACCGTCTCTTAACCATCTTTTCTTTCCGGTCCAAAACTCTGATCGGTTTCTCTTTATAAGCTAGATTATCTTGAAGAACTTCTGGATCAATTGTGGTTTCAACATCCATCTTGGTCAAACACTTCTTCAACATCGAAACATGAAACAAGTTGTGGACTCTTGACATTGATTCCGGTAGTCTAAGCTTATAAGACAACGGTCCAACTCTTTCCAGAATCTCAAAAGGTCCAACATACCTCGGGCTTAGCTTTCCCTTTTGTCCAAAACGTTTCACTCCCTTCATTGGTGAAGCTCGTAGGTACACTCTTTCACCAACTTCAAACTCAAGAGGTCTTCTTCTAACATCTGCCCAACTCTTTTGCCTATCTTGACCTGCCTTCAGATTCTTTTTAACCAACTGAACTCTTTCTTTAGCTTGCTCAACCAATTCCGGCCCGTTGATTTGTCTTTCCCCGACTTCATCCCAAAATAGCGGCGTTCTACATCTTCTTCCATACAAAGCTTAAAACGGTGACATGCCTATACTTGCATGATAACTGTTGTTGAAGGCAAACTCCGCTACCGGTAGATAATCATCCCATGATCCGCCTACTTCCAAAACACAAACTCTCAACATATCTTCAAGTGTTTGGATGGTTCTCTCAGATTATCCATATGTCTGAGGATGAAAGGCCGTACTCAAATCTAAATTGGTTCCAAAAGCTACTTGTAAACTTCTCTAAAACCGACTGACGAACCTCGGATCACGATCCGAAACTATCGAGATAGGTACTCCATGTAACTTCACTATATTATCCAAGTATAGTGTCGTCATCTTCTTCAAAGACATATCAACCTTATACGGTAAGAAATGAGCGGATTTGGTCAATCTATCCACAATCACCCAAATCACATCATGACCGCCTCTTGTCTTAGGTAAACCGGTGATGAAATCCATCGTGATCTTATCACATTTCCATTTGGGGATATCCAATGGCTTAAGCATTCCTCCTGGTCTTCTATGCTCTGCCTTCACCTTCTGACAAGTGTCACATTCTGCAACAAACTTGGCTATCTCCAGTTTCATCGAGGGCCACCAAAACTTTTCCTTCAAGTCTATGTACATTTTAGCAGCTCCTGGATGAACCGCAAAAGCAATCCTATGTCCCTCTTCCATAACTCTTTGCCTCAAATCAGCAACATTAGGCACACACAAACGATCCTGGTACCAAAGGTTCCCACTGTAGGCTTTTCCCTTGCAACTCGCTTCAAGTCAACCAAAACTGGGTCTTCATCTTGCTTTTCCCGAATAACATCCATCAACTCAGACCTCGCTAATAATTGTGCCACAAACTGCCGTTCTTCAATCTGATCAAAACTCCGGATTTTTAGCCCATCTAACCTCTCCGCCACATCTTCAACACTGGAAACTGCAAACACTGGTTTCTACTCAACGCATCAACCACAATATTGGCTTTACCCGGATGGTACTGAATATCCAAGTCGTAATCCTTCACGAACTCTAATCATCTCCTTTGCATCATATTCAGATTCTCTTGCGTAAAGAAATATTTCAAACTCTTATGGTCGCTGAAAATTCTAGCCTTAACTCCATACAAGTAGTGCCTCCAAATCTTTAAGGCGAACACTACTGCTGTCAACTCTAAGTCATGTGTTGGGTAATTCTTTTTATGTACCTTCAACTACCTAGATGCATAGGTGATCACTTTTACTCATTGCATCAACACACAACCTAAACCTTGTCCCGAAGCATTTGTATAAACATCGTAGTTGTCAAAAATCTCCGGAACTGCCAAAACTGGGGTTGTAGTCAACTTCTTCTTCAACGTCTGAAAAGCATCTTCACACTCACTGGTCCACTCGAACTTTACATTCTTTTGAGTGAGCCGGGTAAGTGGTGTAGCTATCTTTGATAAGTCCTGTACAAACTTCCTATAATAGCCAGTCAAACCGAGAAAACTTCTAACCTCTGAAACTGTAGTCGGTCTGGACCACTTCTCAACTGCTTCAATCCTTGCTGGATCAACTTTAATGCCATCTCCAGAAATGACATGACCCAAGAAACTAACTTGATCCAACCAAAAGTCACACTTTGAGAACTTAGCATACAACTGGTTCCTCTTCAAAGTATCCAACACTATCCTTAAGTGTTCCTCATGTTCTTTCTCATCCTTTGAGTATACGAGGATGTCATCTATGAACACTATCACAAATTTATCCAGGTAAGGCATGAAAACACGCTGCATTAAATCCACAAATGCAGATGGGGCATTAGTGAGTCCAAAAGGTATAACCAAGAACTCATAATAACCATACCTCGTATTGAAAGCCATCTTCGGTATATCTGCTACCTTGATCTTCAGTTGCTGATAACCGGACCTAAGATCAATCTTGGAAAACACTTTATTGCCTTGCAACTAATTAACCAGATCATCAATCCTTGGTAAGAGATACTTATTCTTGATGGTAAGATTATTCAACGCTCTGTAGTCACATCCTCATACTACCATCTTTTTTTTCTTAATGAACAGAACTGGGATCCCCAAGGCGAAGTGCTAGGCTGAATTATATTCCTTTCCATCATATCCTTAAGTTGGGCTTTCAACTCCTTCAATTCAGCAGGTGCCATTCTATAGGGTGCCTTAGCAACTAGTGTCGCTCCGGGTACCAACTTGATCTCAAACTCTATTTCTCTATCCGGCAAGCTTCCCGGTAACCCTTCCGGAAACACTTCTGGGTACTCTTTCACTACAGGGGTTTCCTCTAGCTTAGGCTTCACTTGCTCCACATCCACTACGTACAACAAGTAGCCTTCACAACCTTTCTGACAAGCTCTTATCGCCTTAACTGCTGAAATTATCAGATGACGCTTCTTACTAGGCTTGTAAAATTACCTTGGTAAGTCTTAGCTAATCTCCCTGGTATCTTAAAGGTAACTCTCTTTTCTCTACAATCCAGGTGAACATAATTCTCGGATAGCCAATCTATTCCAAGAATCACATCGAAATCTGAAAAGTCTAAAACAGTAAAGTCACTCTTGCAATGATACATTCCTACTCACACATCCACTTGAGGCATCAACTTGGTTACCTTAGTCACTTTTCCTAATGGTGTTGTTATTTCCAAGGTGTTTCTTAAAGGTTCCATTGGTAAGTTAAGCTTCTTAGCTACCTTAGATGACACAAAAGTGTTAGACGCACCCGTATCGAACAAAGCTGTAACTGCTAAGTTGTGTAATATTATCGTACCTGAGATAACCTTATCATCCGGTTCTGCATACTCTGCATCCACGGCGAAACTCGAACTGGGCGACTTGGGCTGCCTTTTCCGCTTTCTTGATTTTGAGTTCCTCTTAGCACCATTAATGATTGAAAACTTGTCCTTGAAGGTCTCAACTTCCAAGACCTTGTTCAACATTCAGCCATATTCTTTGGTGTACTTCCCAACCTTCCCGCTTGGATCTCACGGGACAAACCATTCTTGAACAACTGAAACTGCACTATTCAACTTCTACTCGGTGCATTCCTCACCGGAAGGTATTTCCTTATGTTTACAATCCATGTAAACAAAATTCTTGGATAGCCGACCTATACCAAGAATTACACCATGATTCGTAGAATTCAAAACTATAGGGTCCTTTTTTTCTTCTTTCTCAACGGTAAACTCCAACACGGTCATCAACATCTTCTAGATGAACCACAACCACTAGACCCCCATCTTGAACCAAACCACTCACTTCTTGCTGGGCCCGGGAACTTCTGATTCCAAACTTATCAACACGAGTATCTCTAAGGTCACCTAACATTCTGAAAGATCAGGAAGAATCAGAAAGGTTCTAATTAGTCTAAAGAGATCTTATCTTAAGAAAGGAAGCCTAAAGGACGCTTCTCTTTGATACCAACTGAACTGCCCCGTTCCCGGACACCGAGTCCTTATCTAGAAAAGGAACGTTCGGCACGTATAACATTTAATAAATAATATTACACGTAATCCTCTACTATGTCGTATCAAATTAAAACAAACGGAAGCAAAAAGACTCGGGTAATTTTTTTTTCCAAATATCCAAGAATAGAAATAACTAAAGATAGAAAATGTAATACTTATTACATCCACAATGAAACCAACGAATCCAAAAGAAATACTGAAAGTAAACTACAAGTTCCAACAATAATCCAAGTCTGTGAAATAATTAAAAACAGAAAATAATCAAGGCCTTCAACTCCGGCGTCCTCAAACGTCGTCATCAAAGTCCTCCTCGAAATCTTCACTAACATGTTCGTCTTCTCTCCCCCAAACACATAAATAAATATGCATTTGAGGTAAGTACATTGTACAAAGTAAGAAGTAGAAGCTACCATTCAATTAAGGTTATATTTGTCAAGTTTTATTATAAGGGTTATCTTAATGAAACTGACTCAATCTAAGATTCATTCCATGTCCATCAACACGTCATGAGTATACGTTTCTAACTTAGCTTATCTTTGTTACATCATTACTCAAGGACACTGTGCATGGCGTTCATCAGCCTGAAGATATACTTGCTAACTAACGGTGATTAGCACTGATTAGCTCCGGGGTCTCCCCAGTATGCGTATACGTCCGATGAATTTCCTCCACTACCCTTCAGCCGTTTAAGGCCAGTAGCGTTGTTCACCTTTTATGAACGTATCACACCGCCGATATGAAAGAGTGCCTAACCGAGAATAAATGACGTTTTAGCTTTTATCTACACATATATAATTATTATTGTGAATTAACTAGCCACCTAAGTGTTTTCAGAATATTACTCACCTTATCAGCTCTACTCCCTCACTTCGACAACTAGACATCACATCCTATCATTTACACATACATTGATGAACTCTAGTTCATCAAAGCACAAGCCCTTTCATGCCTTTCCGACGGATCCGAACTTCAACTCCTTTTAAGAGTACATTCGGTGTTTTAACTGAACGAATCGGAAGTTCAATCGAAGCTTGTTTATGGTTAATTAATGTTATTATATCATGAAACAACGTTTAAAATCCCAAACATAGCTTAAAATAGCTTATTTATCAAAACAGGGGCAATGTGCGCATATTCCAAGGGAATGTGTGCACATCGGGCGAATTTTCATTCAGCCCGGCCAGTGTGTGCACATTCCAGGGGAATGTGCGCACACCCAAAAGCTATGCACATTCAGCTAGTCAGTGTGCACACACAGCTAGTCAGTGTGCGCACACTAAACGCACAAAGCTCTCTAAACACGTTTTTATGCACTTTTCCGATCTCTACTCAAATCCAAACATGTTCAACATCAAAATACTCAGAAAAATAGCAGGAAAAAAAATGAATTTTATCTACCATAACAACCCTAAATCCTTAGGCAACACGAAGGTATGATTTCTAACATAAAATCATATCCAACCTTAACATAAAACCTAATAACCCATAAATTAACTTGTAGGAAGATCCTCTTAACTTAAGCAAGTTGTTCAAACTCCAAAACTAAGGAAAAACAGCAGCAAAACGATCTCTTTTCTGCAACAACCCTCTATGATCAAACTGAATTTGCATTAACATCAATCACACGATTCCAAACAATTAATCTACGAAAGGTATGAGTTTTGATCCATCAAACTCACCAAAAACAGCAGGTAATTCGAATTTCATACCTTGAGAAAAGCTCCAACTTTCTGATACCGAAACGACGCTCTCCTTACGACGATTCCGGTGCTTCTCTCGAAACTAAAAACGATCAAGAATCGACTCAGATATCGATGAAAGTATCTCAGCCTCTTCCTACTGCCCTTACACGCAGCAAACTCGAATTTGGGGCAGAAAAATCTGATTAAAAGCTTGAGGGAGTGATTAGGTTAATTTTCCTTAAATAGGAAAAATCTAGAAAATTACCTAATCACTGATTTTCCTTAATCACCCCTTTTTACTAAAATCAGATTTCCTTAAATATATATACATATAATTTTCGAAATTATATACATAAATATCCAAATAATTAAACTCCGAATAAAAGTAACCGAACCCAATATTTCGTTTTCGAAAAATGACACGTCTGTCATTTCCCGAAAATTGGAATATTACACTTTAAGCAAAAATAGATAGGAAAATGATAAATGGCTTACTTATACAGACTGGATTTCGGTGCAAGTGTAACATATTTGTGTAATGTAGGGGATTGGAATTCATCTAAATGATCTTGAAGAATCTAAGAAAATACATTGTTCTAGATATTGTTTTTGTTGATATAATGAGAGACTTTTATTGACCAAGCCCAAAAGACAAAAACCCTTACATCGGTCAAACAAAAAAAACAAATCCAAGCCACATTAGGCAACGGAATAAGAAAACAGAACTGGAAAACACAAAAAATAAGTGCAGGACACCAAAATCTCACTTCCGGATAGACTGAAGTAAGAGGCAGAGAGCAAAGTAGTAAACAAACCAGTTTTTGAAAAGCATACTAAGGATTAGTCTCAGGCAATTGCTCGGGGATACTTTGCGAAAGCAAAAAAAATGGCATTCTAGCAAGGCACTAGATAACTCAACGGAGTACAAACACATTGAGAAAGTCTAGATATGCCCCTGGTTTGCACATACCTCTTGTATATTGTTCCTACTGTTTTGAATAAGGTATCGCCAATTTAAACTGCTGCGGGACGATGTAACGTATAATCAAGCGTCTGATATTTGATCATCTTCAGTGCTTATGGGTTATGAAATGGGATGTAATCAAAAAAGATCTTATTAGTGAAAATCATGAAAGTGGCAGTAGTAGTTGTGTACATACATCATCATGAATCACTGTTTTCAAACAGCTGATTCTTTAGCAGACAGAGTAATAAACGTTCTTTGTGTAGTAAAAATTAAAACAGATAGGAGGTATTAGAAAGAACATTAGAAAAGACGAAACAATCTTCATTCAAAATTATGAAACAATAACAATTTCAGTAGGTCACATAAGATCCAGAATCTAAATTAACCAACAGCAAACATGCTATGAACATTTAAAAAGGCAAAACATACTGGAATGGAGCATCCAAACTAAGCTATTTGAGCTACCTGAGATCACACTCTATTTTAGTCTCGTACCACCACTTCGCCGTCTTTGTCTATGGATATTGTGGACTTGAAATTCTTAAGCGAATCCAAACTTGTCTGATGAGATGCAAACGAAACACCATATTTGTAAACTTTTTTTTGACAGACCTTCATCCTTCCATGCATAAGATTGCAGACATAGAGCCCCTTCCTTGACAAGAGAGCTAAATTTCCGTCTACAATAGCGCATGCTTGAGCCTCTACTAAGCTTGCAAAAATTGATTCACTAAAGGTATAGTTAACGGCAGTCCACAATTGCTCTCCATGATCTCTTAACTTCCATATAGTGGTTTTGTTGTGAGAAAGTAGGATGTAAGACAGAGTGCCATCAATGTTTAGTAGATGTGTTCGGTGGAAACCAGTGTCGGTATCTAAAGGGGTATCTAGAGGGACAGGACAAGGCATGACCAAGAATGTTTCCTTTACGATGTCAAATTCCATTATATCACCAAGGTAACTGTATTTCTCCTTGTGTTCAGTCTGAAGCATCCAATAAAGGTAGTTGTTGATCAACAACGGATTTGTACCCACCATCTTAACTCTGTTACTAAACGGATTACTGATCATTTTCATAAATGGATTGGAACCTAAAGTAAGCACTTTATATTTGATTTGTTTTATCTCATCTTCTATCTTCCAAAGAGTGCAATGCTCATTAAGTGAAGGATGAAATAAACCCCATAAATTTGGGACTCGGATCCTCGGCTTTGAGATCCCGGCTTCTCCCCTGCTTTGGGGATGTGGCCGGATGACAGCCGTTCGTTCGCGAGTCGGAGAGAGAGCACAACACATTTGCGTGGCCACTATTTGGCCACGTCGGTAAAAGCTGGACAGAAGCTGGGATCAGAAAGCAGAGGATCCAGTTCGATAAATTTGACTTCTACAGATTTTTTTGGAAAGGGTTATCGTCACCTATTCACTAATAGGCCTTACGGGGTTTAGAATAACGAAAGTATCTTCTAATTGTAAGGCTACTAGACAGGCCACCAGGAGAAAATAGTGCATGAATACGAAGGTAATTTTGTGGAGAATAAAAAGGGAATCTTTGATTTTTAAGATTAGTTCCTGCACGTTCCCACCACCTATCTACCGCAAAGAGGCCTAATTTAGAAAGGCATCTATGATTTGCAACAAGAATAGTCGGAATGCTATTTCTCGAGTGTAAGTCTACAAAATAGCGAGATAAAGTAAGATCTCTCCATCTCCTACAAACAAGCTCACATTTCATTGCAGTTTTAGCCGGAACCCAGCTTAAAATACTAATGATAATTTCATCGGAAAGAAAAGCTTTGCCTTTAGTATTCTTCCTAAGTTTTTTCCCTATTGTATCCATTTTTACCATGACTGCAATTCAGAGGAGCCTGAGAATAAACAAAGACTTACAAACGTGAGATAACACCAGCAACCACTACTTATCTTCTCACAATTCCACTCAACCGATTTAACACCACGAACACCTTCCACGCCGATGCTTTAGCCTAACTTTTAACCGGAAATTTCGTAAGATGGCTTGGGCTAGAGTATCATCAAACGGTAGCAGTTTACTTCGTGTAGATGGGTATTATATATAAAGGGTATGGATGGTGGCTATCGCAAGGTACTGCTGCGCCTGGTATCAGGCAACAAAATTAGATGTAAGGCTGCTTTACATTATTTCCGGCGGATTCCCTGTTGTATTTAGACTAATTACCGGAAAACACCCTTATGTTTGGGTCAATTTTAGGAATTACCAATTATCTTTAAATTTAGTATTTTTATCTTTTCTTTTGTGTCATATTTAACAAACATGCTTTTTCGAATTTTACGTTAAATGTTTCCTCAAAAAAAAAAAGAATTTTACGTTAAATGAAACGGAAATTACGTTTTTTACATTCACTTGTCCACAACATTTCACGCGTTTTCACATTTTTATTTTTTTATTTCTTTTTATATTTTAATTGTTATAAGCAGTATTTTTTTTATTAAATCCCCATCTCCAATTAAACTCTATTTGTCGACAAACAATTGTCTCCACCATTTTCGTTCACGTCTCCCTTTCAGGTGAATAGTTAGTTCGGCATTTTCTTCCTTAGTCTTCAAAGGGTGTTTAAAGCAATGATTCCGAAAACTTCTGAGAGTGCTCATAGGCTCTAGTGTTCTAAACAGAATACAAAACTTCAAACATGGAGTTGTGTTTCGTACATCAAAGGACATTAGACCTTACTTCACGTGTGTGATTCATTTCCATGTTTAGATATCAGTTATCACAAAAGCAATACAATACATACTTCAAAATCAATAACCTTTTGAAGATTCATTAACACAAGTACATAAATAAACATTATTGCAATAATTTGCTCCAAAGAATAATTAACAAAATTACTCACGTTTAGCAATTTACACACCATAAATAGGTTGCTCAACACCCATTCTTCAAAGTGCCATCTTGAGCACAATTCTACCGGCGCCGGTAGATACTCGGAGGTGTTGAGAGAAACTACCCACGATTGATTAATCTTCTGCTGACGGGGAAGAGAGTTAGAAATCTAGGTTTTTGTAGATGGGGATGGGAAATTAGAAATCGGGAATGATAATGGGGTTTCTATTCGACTATTGGGTCGTGAATGAACGATGATTTTGGCGAAATAATTTTAAAAAAAAGTTTTTATTTTTAGTTCAGGAGTGAAATGTTGACGGCGAGTGAATGTCAAACGGGTAATTTTCGTTTCATTTAACGTAAAATTCGAAAAAGGGTGTTTGTTGCGAAATATGATACAAGATAGAGGGTAAATGTGCTACATTTAAAGATACGGTGCAAGTCCCAAAGTTGACCCAAACATATGGGTGTTTTGTGCTAATTACTCTTGAATTTTTTGTCCGAACTAAAATACTAGGAAATCTATATATAATATATAGAGATAGTGATTTAAAATTGATTTTGAACCCGGTTTATATCCGATTGACCTACTTCCAACCCGGAAAGAATAGGTTGGGAAAAAAAGAAAAAGTCCACTTTACTTCCCAATGGATTTTTATTGTGCCATAATCTTCACCAAACGTTTTTTTATTTATTTACAGAATGATGCTAATTAATGCGACTGCAATCAAGGGATTTTCAGGATCAAGGAATATTCTAGAATAATAAAACATGTGGAAAATATGTTGAAGTGATTTATTGTGATTTTCCTCCGCAAAATCTGCCATTGCTTAAATTGCGATTTTCTCCCTATTCTAAACCGTGTATGTCACTAAGTTTTATCTCCCAAATCTCCTCCAACCTCCTCAGTTGTTTCTAAAATATGGTTAAATTTGTTGCAATATCTTTTATGCAGCCTCCGAATGATAGGGAGGAATGAAGGGATGAAATTGGTGTCAACAATGGCGATATATATATTGTAACAAAATTTTGGTGTGTTCTTTTGTTTGTTAATTTATATATATATATTGATTATATAATATATAGAGAAAGTGATTTAAAATTGATTTTGAACCCGGTTTATATCCGATTGACCCGCTTCCAACCCGGAAAGAATAGGTTGGGAAAAAAAGAAAAAGTCCACTTTACTTCCCAATGGATTTTTATTGTGCCATAATCTTCACCTAACGTTTTTTATTTATTTACAGAATGATGCTAATTAATGCAGACTACAATCACGGGATTTTCAGGATCAAGGAAAATTCTAGAATAATAAAACATGTGGAAAATGTGTTGAAGTGATTTATTGTGATTTTCCTCCGCAAAATCTGCCATTGCTTAAATTGCGATTTTCTCCCTATTCTAAACCGTGTATGTCACTGAGTTTTATCTCCCAAATCTCCTCCAACCTCCTCAGTTGTTTCTAAAATAGGGTTAAATTTGTTGAAATATCTTTTATGCAGCCTCCGAATGATAAGGAGGAATGAAGGGATGAAATTGGTGTCAACAATGGCGATATATATATATATATATTGTAACAAAACTTTGGTGTGTTCTTTTGTTTGTTAATTTATATATATATATATATATATATATATATATATATATATATATATATATATGTGATGTCTTTGAAAATGGGCCTACCACGTGGCACCTCTTTAGTGGCTCAATACTTGATAGGAAAAGAAACAGTACCTGACTTCCCCTTTTAGTTCGAGTACTCCCCCAGTGTCTTCCGAGATCAGCACTCGGGACCGACCCCTGATTGTCGTAGGTGCGTTCAACCTTAGTTCCCGACCCCTTAGGGTCGGCCGGCACCCAACCCCAAACCTACCTTTGGCTGATCTAGCCGGTCAAGGGAGGTCCTTTTCTGACCTGGCATTTGGCGCACTTGGGTATCCAAGTCGCTATCGGCACGGATGATCCCCTCTATCTCTAATAATCCTGGGCACCCCTGAAATCCAGCATTGACCTCCGCAGGTCGGTCGAGCCTTTAGACTCGTCCTTCTCTTGGGTTAGTGAGGACTAGGCCGTCATCTCTGACCTTGTAGGTCGGCTCGGCCAAGTCTTAATCTTATCCTTCACACGTGTAATAATCAGATAACTGCAAGAGAATCTTGAGCCATAAAGGCTCCAATCTTTATCATCTAATACGAATATTTGAATATCATAATAATCTCCTAAAATCAAGGAGATTTACTAAACATAATCTTCTTCCTTAGGGAATACATTAACCAGTGTCAATCGCAGACAAGCCACATCAAGCCCTAGGGCATAAGCCCCTCTATATAAACAATCCCTAAGGAACTACGAAGACTTGATTCCGATTCAACCATTGGATACGTAGGCAGCTTGAGAAACAACCTCTCAAGTGCAGTCTAAAACAACTTAGTCCACCCTCTCCATCATCGTTTTTCTGGGTCCTTGAAGCATCATTAGCCTATAATCAAGAGAACGAGCGTAGAAGATCACTGTGACGATTTCTGGATCGTCAATTGGCGCTAGAAGGAGGGCGTCTTTTGATTGATAATCTCAGGAAAAGCTTCAGGACAACCATGGTGACCACACGACAACAGGCTGCTAATGGTAATGGTGCCAACAACGCATCGGAGTCATACGCTAACAACCAGAATCAGCCACAGCAGTAAAGTGTCTCTCTTGACACAAACCACCAGACGCTGGTTGATCAACTTATAGCTTTGGATGAAGCCACGAAAGAGGCTGTTCTCAATGCTATCTTGGCAGAAGAGGATGAAGAAGATGAGGATTGGGAAGGTCTGGAAGAAGAAGGCCCCATCAACGAAAATTCGCAGGATGTGAATCACTCAAACGGAGGCTCATCTGGAGAGAACTCCCAGGGTCAGGAATCGGAGGAAGAAGACGATCCCAACAATGGATCGTGGAAGCCAACACCTTCCACCCCGAAGCCTAAAGGCAATAGAAGAGAAAACCGATAGTCATCCTCGAACCTACAAAGGCAACTGGTCATCCCTCAAGCCATGGAGGCAGCTCGCGCCGAACTAGAAGCAATAGCGGGAAGAAAGTCACTACAACAAAACAGACCTTTGGCGACACTTTCTTTGCGGCAGTTTGATAAATGCTGTAAATTTGCCGGCATTATTTACTAAATGCCATGCAAATACGGCATTTTGGCGACATATAATTTTATGTCGTGGATTTCCAACATTTCTCCGGCAATCATTTTTTATGTCACAAATTTAGGGCATTTTTTGTGGCAGTTTACTGTTATGTCGTATAGGATACGTCATTTTTACGACACTCTGTTAATATGTCAGAAATTTAGTGACAACATCGTGGCATTTGAACATAATGGTAACAAATGCATGACATTTCTCAAATTGCCATTTTTTTAATAGAAAAACCGACAATAGCTACGGTGTTTTTGTATAATATTAAGCGCTTTCATGACACTACATCAAAATGCGCTATAAAATTAACAATGATGTTATTAGAAATACTGTACCTTATCATGGTATTTCA
Organism: Gentiana dahurica var. dahurica; assembly: GCA_024500145.1. NCBI lineage: Eukaryota > Viridiplantae > Streptophyta > Magnoliopsida > Gentianales > Gentianaceae > Gentiana > Gentiana dahurica. The sequence goes on along the minus strand of CM044899.1, from coordinate 68,619,833 downwards.
TCATAAAATCAAACAAAACACGCACAAACATAAATCAAAACCATACATATCTTCATATATCCTATATACATACTATAAGAAGATGACAAAATTCCTTATGGTAAGCCACGTCGCTAGGTTTTTCTCTTATGAAGGTGTAGTTTGTTCATTTGTATAAATGAAAAGACGAGTATAGTTGGGCAAGTGGATCGCTGGTGGGTTGTGAGCGCATGTTCAACAGATGTGATGTAAACGACTTCGTCTTTGTTATGGTTGTAAGTTAACCAAGCTACTCGTACTCGATTCGTGGAGGAATTTGACTCGATTCGTATTATTTTTTTTGAGTTCGAGCTTCAGTCGTGCTACTGGAATAGTTAACCAAGCAGGTTTCGAGCTTCAAACTATAGAAACTGAGTAGGTCACTAATTGATCGAGCTACATTAAATAATTATTTTATTAATTATATTTATAAAATTTATTATTGAATGATATTTTTTATGTAATGCATTAATTATTATCTGTGTCGAACTCAATCTTGTTATATTTTATGAAATTAAATAAATTCTAAAAGATAGTTGAGTTTACCCGCCGAATCGAGTGTGAAATTGGCGTTTCAGGCAACTGTAGCAACACAATTTTTTTTTAGGTGTGTCAGACCCTCTAATTTTTTTTCGAGTAAAACGTCCAAATTTGGAAGAAGTGGGTCAAAAACGTCCAAATTTGTACGCATATCGTCCAATTCCATTGACATGCATTTAACCTTCTAAAATACACAAAAACCGTCCAAAATACACAAAAACCGTCCAAATGTGGACGGAACCGTCCAAATTCGGACGAAAACCGTACACTTTTCAAACCTTCATCAAATCGTCCAAATTTGGACGATGTAACTGAAACGCACCGTCCAAATTTGGACGATTTGATGAAGGTTTGGACGGTTTCGTCCACTTTCAAAGAACCTTATCAAGTTTTATTTACTTTTTTCACCTACTCTTTCACCAGCCTCTGTCTTCACCGTTTAACAGACCCAAAAACCTTATCAAGAACCTATATATATATATATATGTGTGTGTGTGTGTGTGTGTGAGCGTGTGTGTGTGTGTGGTGTGTGTGTGTGTATATATATATTTATATATTTAAATATGTATATATACATATTTAATATATATTTAATAAACACAAAGGTGTTTTTCTGTCTTTAATAAGCATATGTATACATATATACACACACAAACACACTCATGCATATGTATATATATATTTTGTTTGGCAATTATATAATCATGTGTATTTATAAATCACTCGCAGCTTTCCACAATGGGTACTCACGGAAATTTCATTCATCCACGTGATATGTCGATCGATAAAGCAAAGTTGAGATTTCATTCAGAAAGAGCTATATATGAACGTCTACGAACCGAGTTGGTGAGGTATCCCGACGGCCAAGACCGTACTTTGTTAAATAGACTAGAAGAATCGGTCTTCGGTCAATTTATCGCATGGTATCGTGAAAACCGGGCGTTCAAAGGGCGGCTCATAGTATTTCTGTATTTCCAAATGTTATATCCTGATCGCGCCGACGAACTGCACTTTATGATTGGTCAGAAGAGAGTGAGCTTCGGGCGAAGGGAGTTTGGATTGATTATGGGGTATAGATTTGGAGATCTTGAAGGTATTGACAGTCAGATTCCGGCGGTATCGCGATGTTTCTTGGAGACATGCGAATTAAGTAAGTGCGTGGGGACCGTAACGTTGCACAAAATCATATCTGCGATGAGAGCAACGCAACAGGACGTCGAAACAGTTTATCGCATGGCTCTGGTTTATACAATTTATGGTTTACTAATGGCACATGACCCCGTAACTATAATACCGAAGCAGATTTTTTATATCGTCGAAGACTTGGAACGCGTCCGTACTTATCCATGGGGACAGTATATGTTTAATAACTTCATGTGGAACTGGCGTAGACAAGTTGAATACCTACGTACATATGTTCCGAGCGACGATGCGAAGGCTCTTCAGCCAACCGTGTCCGGGTGTCTGTATGCTTTACACGTCTGGGCTTTTCACGCCATACCGGTCATCCATAGAAACGGGAAGTACGGAATTTTGAGGGAGGGACATGAGAACGATCGTCCTACCTATTTGAGGTGGCGGTTTACCAGCGGCGGGGTGTATAGCAGTAGATGGCGTCATCAAAGTTTGATGTATCGGTAAGTATCGCCAGCCAATTTTTTTTTAGTCCACATTTTAATTATATTGTATCTAAAATCGTGTTTTTTTTCATTTATTCAGAGCGGAATGCCCGATGATGTTCTGAGCACCCCGGGAGATAGGGAGTATGTGATTTCAATAGGGTTGCCGGCGGAGTACGTTACGGCCGTACCTCGTCAACTACCGGTCCCTCCCCCTCCCGTTACAAACAGTCCACCGGTCCCTCCTCTCAGAAACACACGACCGGTCTCTCCCGACAGAAGCACACAGACTCGTCCCTCCGGCCATACCTTACAACGTGAGCGTCCACCAGTTTATGAAGAGGACGCTCAACGTACGCAGTCGAGGCGGACAGAGCATGCGACTACCTCTGCCAACCTGGAAGGCGATCGGACGATATCGGTAAACGCGCTGGTTGAGCCACTGAGGCCAGTCTTATCTGAACTCATCCAACAAGAGTTGGATAGAAGTAACTCGGAGTTGAGAGCTCTGAAGAGTGCATTTGAAAAAACCGACTCGGAGTTCAGAGCTTCTAAGATTGCGTGGGCAAATACCGAGTCGGGGTTGAGAGCTTCGTTGGCAAAAACCGACTCGAGTTAAGGGACACTAGGGCTGAGTTAGCTGAACTCAAGAGTCGGTTTAGATTGTTCATGGAACAGCAGTTAGCCAGGCAGGTATGAATTATCTTGCACATAATAATTTGACACCCGTATTTCTATTGTTTACACACGAATCTAATATATTAATATGCTTGTAACCTGGGATCCGGTGCTCAGGCTCGACTCCCAGAGGGAGGTTTAGTGACCCCACAAGGTAGCCAGGGATCCGGTGCTGAGGCTCGACTCGCAGAGGGTGGTTTAGTGACCCCACAAGGTAGCCGGAAGACCGATACACCTACAGGCCGTGATTCTCGGGATCCCAGTCATACTCAGGAGAGGCTTGGGGAACGTACACCCGAGGAGGGCTTCGACACGGACCATATGATAGGTATTTCGTGACATCAACATACGCATTTTATTGTTTCTTATTTTCTAATTGACGATATCGATTATAATTTGCATAGGTACTCCCGAGGGCCATGTCACCAGTCAGGGATTTGTTATAGAGCCCGAGATGAATTATGGTAAGTTGTTTGATTTCCTTATTTAATCGAGAAAGTAGGTTATATTATTACTCTCGTTAATTCATTATCTCTTTAATACATGGTACAACAACTCCCGACAATACGTTAAGAGCCTCTACGACGGAAGAAACTCCAGTGCAGAGTGGGATTCAGTACAGTAAGTGTGTGCATTTTTTATTTGGTAACTAGAAATTAGTTTGTCAATAAGCATGTAGTATAACTCGTCCTTCTGTATAGCGGGTGGTCCAAGTGAACTGGCAGTGGGGAAAGGAAAGGGCGACGGTGAACCGGACAGAAGATTGACGACCCGTCAGACTATTAACCCACCAAAACATCTAACTGACGGGTCGTTCGTAGTCAATCTTCCAGGCGGTGACAGATGGACGCCATTGAAAAAATTCCCTCAACCTTTGGAAAAGCGTTTCAACGACTGGTACGAACAAGAGACGCCACCCGCTATATATATTCCTACAGGCTGGTACGTTGGAGGATCGAGTATAGATGAAAAGGCGGACAAAGCGTATTTCGCTCGCCTCCACGAAAATTTGAAAGAGCTAGATGGAGCGGTATGTATACTGTGAAATCATATTCATATTTATGAAATTTTCATATGTTTGATTTGCATCATCTGTACCTTATTTTTTGAATGCGGACAGCATGTGGATGGGTACCTGGACCTAATACGCCGTCAACGGGAAGCATATCCAGATGCCTTTCATCCCAATTCGACCGTCATCTCCTCTGGGCTCGCCCAGTTTTGCGCACTTGGAGGGAAGGACCAGGGAAGGACGCCTGAGACGGTAGAGGTTTCAGATGATATGAGGGAGATCGCGTCAAAATGGGATGTAAACTCGGTGGTGTACATGCCCTGGGCCATATATCACGGACACTGGGCTGCTATTCAATTTTCTATTCCAAAATGGCAGGCCTTAGTGTTCGATTGTCCGGCGTGGACAAAGTACGAATCGCACCCAGAAATCCATGAAACTTTGAAACACTTTGGTGTGGTGTTGAGGAGAGTGCTTGAGACGAATGATCGACTACGTAACCACCCAAAAATGCTTGATCCGCAGCGACCTCCTGTTCCTGTCAAAATAGTTAAGGCTGAGAACGTACCACAAATGAAAATCCCGTAAGTGTTATTAACGTCAATGTATTTATAATACTATATAGTGTACATTATCTTATTATCAACCGATTAATCGAAATTTACAATCTGTGCAGGGGTGACTGTGGGGTGTATACGGTCAAGTTCATCGAGCATATGATGCACTCCACTACGTTTGAACCGATCAGACCTGAAAACATGATGTTATTTAGACATAAAATGTATGTGCAGATGTTTAATCAGTGCATAGATCTTTAGATATGTAGTTATTTTTTGTGAATTTGATGTATATGGCATGACATTTTGTTTGTTTTATACCAAGTTATGTCGTTGTAATATTTATATTAACTTATGTTTATATCGGCTCGTTTTTTATGTTAGTTTCTTATTCAGTTGATTTATTTTTGTGGGATAGACTAGTGTAATGGGACACTAGTCTTGATATTATATTACGGGACGGACTAGGCTTCACATACTTACACCTCTTGATATTATCACTCAACGCCTTGATATTCAACTCATTCCAAGTAGTACGGTTTACTCAAAAGTTTATCTATTACATGAGGCAAATGCACTTCCTCGTTTATCTATTACATTCATCATCGACCAGAAGTTTCAGTAAGACATGTAGATTACGAAATCAAGAATTTACTTTAGAAACAAAGAGATAAATATATATAAATACAGTACATTAAACTTTAGAAACAAAGACATAGAAGAGCCAAAGCCTAGACAAACCAAGGAAAGTCACAAAAGGTAAACCATGCGTCTGCTCCTAAACAAACCACGGAAAGTCACAAAAGGTGATTGGGATACTTTCCTCACCAATGTCATCATTGTCATACTCTGGTACGTGAAATTCTCTTGCGAGAGCGGTGATAAGAAATGGATAATACAGATAACCATCACCAAGCAAGTTAAGCGATATTTCACCAATCCTACGAACGATATCACTTCCAAAATCAACTTCACGCGTTAAAAAGGCAAACGAAAAAGCTTTTAAGGCATTGCTCGGATTAAAAGTGTGTACGGTACCATACACGCTACTACCAATCCATTCGAAGTAAACACGCAGCCATTCTTCAGGATAGTCAGGATACTCAAGGCGATTCTGGAATTCGTAAAATTGGGTGTCTGAGATTTCGGTTGCTTCGAGTTCTGGTATACGATAGTAGCGATTGATCTAATCAGATGAAAAGAAGACATTTACTCCACGTAGCGTGTACACCCCTGAAGTTGGAATGGCCGCATCAATTTTAGACCTCACCAAAGTGTAGAATTCACGAACGATTGATCGATTCATAGTGGAGGTAGGTGGGTGACTCTTAGCGAGGCGCTCCAATGATCTTCTTCGTATGAATCTCTGCATCCTGGTAGGTAGGGTATCCCATTCCATCCTCCTCTCTGCAACAACAGCAATATCATGAAAATATGTAGACCAATTGACACGCTCGTGTTGTGTTGTGAACCGATATAGCAGCGTATCCTCGTCATACACATAAGGTATACTAGGCTGACTCACTGGCCGGTGAGGATGCCAAGCCGGGAGAATTAGATTATCGGGATTGTATATCTGAATGTACGAAGGAGGGGAATCGGAGTCAGACATTTTCACCGGAGTTTTTTTTAAAATGTGACTGATTTCGGTACAAGGTGGGAAGTTACAGGCAAAGGAACTTGAAGAACGTGTGGACTAATGAGAGAGGGAGAAGGTATAGAGGGGGGTTATATTGGCGTAAATATTGGAAATTTTAATCCAAATTGAATCAATTACGAGGTCATGGTATTGTCTTGTCAAGCAATCAATGTTTCCATTTAACTTGGACGGGCTACTTGGACAGTTGGACGATTACTGGGCCCCACATGAGTTAAGACCGTCCGAATTGGACGATTCCGTCCAAATTAGAAGATTCGGTATAGTGCAATAATAGACAGGGCCCCACATGTTAGATATCTTGTTCATATATGACCGTCCAAATTGGACGACGTCGTCCAAATATTGGACGGTTCCGTCCAAGTTAGTGTGTGGATATATACGTCCATATGCATTTGGACGTGTCCCATCGAACTGACAAATGTGGTCACTATCGGCGGGTCCCACCTTTTCAATGGTTATGACTTATGCATTTATGTCAGGGCCGTACAGATAGGTATAGTGCAATAATAGACAGGGCCCCACACGTTAGATATCTTGTTCATATATGACCGTCCAAATTGGACGACGCCGTCCAAATATTGGACGGTTCCGTCCAAGTTAGTGTGTGGATATATACGTCCATATGCATTTGTACAGTGTAGTCAATGTCAGGTTATAACCATGTTGTCCAGTATGAAGACAAGACATGACACTGTACATATGTGTCCTACATATATAACATGCGTGGTCACTATCGGCGGGTCCCACACTTCAAGTGGTTGTGATTATTGCATTTAGGCAGGACACATATGTACAGTGGGAAGTTACAGGGACCCACACGTCAAATGGTGGTCAGTTATGACCGTCCAAAATTTGGACGGAATTCGTCCAACTTTAGACGGATTCCGTCCAAAATATTGGTTAGTCAGTGAATTCGGACGGTTTCAATACTTTCAATCAATCAATGTTACATACATAAAAAGAAAGAGTAATGATACATTGGCTTTCATACAAGGCTTACAAACTTAAAAAGAAAGTGAGTAATGATACATTGGCTTAAATAGGATAGGACGACGTCTTAATAAATGCTCTTCAATGTCTAGTAATCACCACATTAAACACGACATGATTTTCTATAGGTTCATCAACGACTTCAAAGGTGCATTCATCTCCAACATTTAGGTCATTGTCGGTAATGAAATCATTCAACCCGGTTAAACGAACTTGTTGATAGTTTGAAATAGAAGCTACAATTCTAGCACGCCATGATCCCCCTGTGGCAATTCGTAGTTCAGCCGTCTTGTTTCGCAACATGTCGTTTGTTCTAGCAAATGGCATTGGAATATTCTACAAATCACAAACAATTTTAAATACTGTTAAAAATTGCAATGAGGAAGAAAGCTACACAAGAAAACAACTAAACGACATCAAATCCATCTCTCACCACATAACCACGTGAAATTGCCCGGTTTGCCAGCGTCATCTGAAAATGGGGATTTTGGTGACTTGCACTGCATCATCTTCTTCACCATCGGAAACAGAAAAAGTCTTCTCACAAGAAGTGTGATCCAGCACAATAGTGTCGAAAATGAAATTCCCTATGTGTTCAAACACTATAAACTCCCCCTCATTCAAGTCATGAGCGGCCACATACTCCTCCCAACCTTCCCCAAAGAAACAAAGAGTTCCATTGTCTGCGGCTCCAATCCTCACTTCCCATGTCCCTAATCGGCTTCTGAGAACGGTCATATCTATGTTCCCCATCGTGTCATTCCACCTATTATACCATGCTGGAGGTAGCGTCTATGAAAAAAGAAACATATCATGTTGGTTCAATCATAATATAAGTTATATAAATGTAAGTTAATTAATAATGACATACCAAACTTGTAGCGAAACCGCCATCAAGAACTTTAAAGAAACTTGGAAAATCCATTTGCTTCAGTGTATAGTAAAAATAACCAAAGTTCTTTTAATTGTTCGTTCTTGTATGATTATTTGGGATGTCTCATAGTATATATAGGGAGAATGGGGCGGGACTGAATATGATGTCACCAGTCGTGTCATGTGTGGTCGCCGTCCAAATATTGGTAAGTGAGTGGATTCGGACGGTTTCTATACTTTCAATCAATCAATGTTACTGTTGAATCCGTCAAATGGTGGTGAGTTATGACCGTCCAAGTTTCCGTCCTAATTTAGACGGATTTGGCCAAAAATTCGACGGAATCCGTCCAAATATTGGTAAGTGACTGGATTCGGACGGTTTCTATACTTTCAATCAATCAATGTTACTGTTGAATCGTCATGGTGTCGACGAAATTTTTGAAAAAAGTGAAATGAACGTGTAGTCAATGTCAAAGGATAAGACATGACATGTGTGGTCACTATCGGCGGGTCCCACACTTCAAGTGGTTGTGATTATTGCATTTAGGCAGGACACATAGGTATAGTGTCACTATAGACGGGGCCCCACACGTCAAATGGTGGTGAGTTATGACCGTCCAAATTTCCGTCCAAATTTAGACGGATTTCGGCCAAAAATTCGACGGAATCCGTCCAAATTTAGACGGATTCCGTCCAAAATATTGGTAAGTGACTGGATTCGGACGGTTTCTATACTTTCAATCAATCAATCAATGTCAGATAGTGTGTGAATATATACGTCCAAATATTGGACGTGTCCCATCGAACTGACAAATGTGGTCATTATCGGCGGATCCCACCTTTTAAAGTTGTTGTGACGTATGCTTTTATGGCAGGGCAGTACACGTACGTATAGTGCAATAATAGACAGGGCCCCACACGTTAGATATCTTATTCATATATGACCGTCCAAATCGGACGACACCGTCCAAATATTGGACGATTCCGTCGAAGATAGTGTGTGAATATATACGTCCAAATATTGGACGTGTCCCATCGAACTATCGGCGGGTCCCACCTTTTTGGAAAAAAATCTATATATTCACAAATCCTCTAACAACCATTCATCTCTCCCATTTCTCATTTATTTTACTCTCTCATTATCTCATCTAGTGTTCCCTTCAATGGCTAACCCACATGCTCCTGTGTTCATTTCCAACGAGGAAATTGATTTGTCGTTGGATGAGCAGTCTCTCATAAGCCGTTTTAGAACAGAAGAGGAGAGGCGTGAGTACGTGACTAACTGGATGGCAAGAGCTGTAGTTCCGGAGAGGCGATTGAACATAGATAGTCTTCCTACTTTGATTGCAAACTTGTTTCGAGATAACGGTTGGCATGGTGTCCCCGAGATGCCAATAAGCTTTCAACACGTGAATCGGTCTATTGTGCGTGAATTCTATGCTTGTCTATCTACCACACGGATCAATGAAAGGTGCGTCATTGTTCGAGGCGTTCCCGTCATTTTAAATAATGCATGGATCAACAACGAGTATGACATTCCAGAAAATCCTCAGGGTTTGGATTTCTTTCTATTTCTTGATGTTCCAGAATTACTAGAGCGTGACATGGCTGTTTTGTTTGGGGAGACTCATCTGTGGGAACGTGTGAGGCGTACCCGCCCTTCACCCTGGTCATGGCGCGGTCGATTTCTTCCTTTCTTCATTATGTTCTTGGCCACCAATATGTATGGCACGGTGAACTACACCCTACCTTCATTTGATTTGTATGCACTTGCGTACGCATCCATTACATCATACTTTGACGTCGGAGAGTATATTCTCTCCAGGATTCGACAGATAGCAAATGACAACGCAGGCGATGGATATATATTTTTTCCCTATCTCATCACAGCTATGTGCGTTAGGTCCGCCGGGGTGCCGGAATATGCTGACGATGATGTTTCATACGGTCATGATGATGACTATATATTTGTTGTATAATATTTCGTGTTGAGTAATCTTTTTTCTCGCAATTGTAATGCATAATATTTGAGTGCTAGTGCTAATCTTTTTTCAATGGATTTTGATAATCTTAATATTGATAATCTTAATAAATTTATTATTTTCAATTTGCAGCTTTTTTAGCCGATAAATAATGATAGATACAAAGGATAAAATAACCATTCATTACACAGTTAGAGGCAAATACTATGAGAAGCACAATGTGATATAAAAATTACACAGTTAATCTCGCAGTTTTTGTACCACTGTTTACTTTCACATTCGCTCTAATCGTTCCGTGATATAACAATGTGATATAAAAATTACAATAGCTTATGTAAGGTAACAATTACAACTCACCCTCTAATTGATATAACAATGTCAAAATCAATGTGATAAAACAATTGCAAGCAAACAGAATAAAAAAAATTTATGTTACAATCATAATGTCTTATAAAATTAAATAAAGGTTTATTCAATTGGGAACAACTGCACGAGCGGGACATCTATTCCTTCTATGTCCAGGGTTACCGCAATTCGAGCAATTCCTACCGGAACCTGGAGTTGTACTCTCTGTTGGCATTCTGCTCGTCCTAGCACCTGTAGGCTCACCTTGAGAAGGAATCCTCAAGGTCCTAGGTCGGCCCCGCCTAGCTCCCATCCTGATTGTTTCTCCTCCTTCCCTCACTCTAGGCTCAGGCGGAGTGAGGGAAGGTTTATTTTTTATCCAATCAGGAAGAATCCAATCATCCTCCACAGGAACTGGGAAAACACGTCCTTCATATGTACGTTGTAAACAGGCAGCTCTGTAGTAATGGGAACAATAATCATAGGGACTCTCACAACGGTGACTCATAGCAGCACAAGCATGCACGCAAGGTAACTTTAGTCCCTGAAACTGCCCGCAATAACATTCTCTCTTACGCTTATTCACTTTCTCACTAGAATCGATGTCTCCAACTTGATACTGGTCTCGGTGGATACTATGCAGTGTGAAATTCTTTCTGGCACGAGCAACATCATTCAAGAACTTTTCAGGTTCAGGGGCTAAGACGGTGCGGCAAGATTCCGCGCTTTCTCTCCTCTCGCAATGCCACCGCTGACACAATGCCCGGATGTAATCAAAGAGATTCACGATACTCATCTTACGTGCATCCCTGATCACATTGTTGAAGCTTTCAACATAGTTGCTTGTCATGATTGAGTAGCGTGTACTGGGGAATTGTGATCTGGCCCATTTATCGACTCCAATCTCCTGTAGGTAACGCGATACAGGTTTGGTTGGGTCGATATCCATGTCTATTATCTTCTGGAATAATATTTGGAAGCACGTTTCTGAATACGTATAAGCTGCTTCCCAGAAGGTGAATGGACAATATCCCGTGCTACCAAATTTTTTATTCAGGTTCATGACAATGTGGTGGTAGCAGTAGCCATGGTAAGCGTTTGGAAATATTCGTGTAACAGCTCCAATTATACCTGGACCTCTGTCTGAAATGAAAACCAAGTCAGTACGTTCCCCAATTATCGACTTCAAGTTAACCATGAAATAGGTCCAAGCATGAAGGCTCTCTCCATCGGTCACAGCATAAGCTAACGGAAAGATATGGTCGCCCGCGTCTACACCCACCGCTACTAACAATGTCCCCTCGCACTTTGTTTTAAGATGTGTACCGTCCACAACTAATATTGGCCGACAGTACTTAAACCCCTCAATACTTGATCCTAATGCCATGAAACAATACTTGAACCTGCCAAGCGCATCAGGAACAATGTCTGTAATGGTTCCTTCATTCTCTACCTCCAACATGTAAAAGTAGGCGTATAATTTACAATACGACATTTCAACGTTTCCGCCGATCGGTTCCAATGCTTTCTGTCTACATTGATAGGCCCTTTGATAATTCAGGTCTATGTTGAACGTTTTTTTCACCTCGGCTTGTAAAACTTTTGTCGTGAATCCGCTGCCGAGTTTTATGAGGCTATCCCTTACGAAACGACCTATAGGTCCGGGCTTGGCCTGTCTGTGATTGTCGGTTAGTTGCTCTAGTCCACAAGTGTGGGTTTCAGTGTACGCGGTTATCTCAAAAATCATGCAACGTTGTCCGTCCCTTGCGTCCACATTCAAATCAACAACCCTCTTACCGACAACCTTCCATTCGCATCGGTCGGAAGTATAACATCGTAGTTTTAACGTTTCCTGGTCTGACCTGACGAGTTTCCACATATAGTCATGCCTCGGTGCGTGGTAACTCATTTTATCCTTCATATCCTCCTTGTCTCTATACCTTTTACCGATGAACAATACATCCGGATTATCGGTCTGAAACGTCTCAGCACGTGGACATGGAGGAATTTGGGAAAGGTCCATTCCAGACCCGAAATGAGCACCTCTACTGCGATTGACACTTGCCATACCAAATGTGTGACCACGGTCGGTGTTCTGTTGCAAAGGTGCAGTCAGATAACTCGTGAAAGATCCGCCGATAGTAGGGCCCGGTTGCATCGGTGCTTGCATCCTAGTTCGCATAAACTGCCCATACTGTGTGTGGGTCGTCTGATCTACATTCTGCCTAGACGTTCCAGCTTCATTCATAGATGCACACATCCGACCCATATGTTGTTCATTGTACGGTAAGTCCAATGGCTGACTAATGATATTTGCAATAAATCCCCAATCATAGCCACGTTCACTCGACACATCAATTACTTGATCACCGAAACATGTATTCGTTTGGATGACATTTTCATGAGGGGCTGAGACTGGTGGAGTTTGTACAACATCATCACGGGGATTGCGAATATTATAAAGTTCAGGTGTAAAATCTTCAATCCCTCTATCAACTATCGGTTCTTCATTTAAGTTAAATGTGTTTTCCAACCTGTCTTCCGGCTCATCATCATCAATAACCAGTTCAGCGTTAACACACAGTTTTACAGGTTCTTGTCTACGCACATCACGAAGGTATGCTATCCATGTCTCGTCATCCGAAACATCAATCGGTCCCTCGCAGTTTGGATACAAAAGTTTCATTACCAATCTATTTTTGGATACATCAATTCCTACTTTCGAACACACTTTCTGTTTGACGTCATCCAATGTCGTATCGTTACTTATAAGAATCATATAAAATGTTCCTTTTCTATAAGACCATCTGTCGCTTCTTTCATCATATTTCCACTCTCCGCCAAATGCAAACCTAATAGACAAAATGTTGTCATCTGTGAAAGAATAAAAATTTTGCATTAGTTTTCTGTGAAGAAATGAATATGAAATAATAATATTTATACATTAGGGGGGTGTGTGTGTGTGTGAGTGTGTACATATATATATATATATATATATATATATATATATATATATACACACACGTATATAGACACATATGTATTCATACATATATCCACATACATTTACATTTACACAAATATATACACACACACCACACACACACACACACACACACATATATATATATATATATATACACGTATATAGACACATATGTATTCATACATATATACACATATACACACACATATTTATGTACATATATATATAGGTACATAAATACACACTTATATAGACACATATGTATTCATACATATATATACATACATTTACATATATATATGTACATATTTATGTACATAAGTATACACGTATATAGACACATATGTATACACTTAAACACACATGCATATACATATATATACCCATATATACAAGTACATACACATATATAGACACATCTATACATACATATGTATATACATATGCAAATATATACATATATGTACACATATACTATTCATCTGTTTATTGTTTTTGGTATATAATCGTTGTGTTCTGTTGTGTTGTAACGTCAGGGGGGTAAGAAAACATAAATTATGGTTTTTACCACGTCATAGAATACTTGATGATGACGAGGGAGAACAAAGGCCGTACGGAGCCGGCGGAACAGACCTTATATTTTCGATCTAAAGGGTGCCTCACTTCCGGCTGAGGATTACCAGGCTGCTGAGGACAGGAAAAGATGCTCTATTGAGCAGACCTAATGAAATTTCCTACGAGCTACCTACCAGGAGCCCCAATACAAAGCCTGGAGATTAGGCATGACACAGCGGATCAGAAGGAATCGAAAACACCCTAGGGAAAGCATGCAATTCTAAGAACCTCGTCAGGCCGAGGCGTACCATAGAATTCAGTGCGAGATATTGATTTTTGGTTTTTCAAACAACAGTAGTGTGTCGTTTGGTTCAATTTTTTAATTAACATAACTGTTACGCTAATTTAAAAAAATGTTCTCATACTATTACAAAATTCCGTAAAACAGATACCATATATTTTCAAGGCGGATTTGGCATCTTTCTCTACAACAACAACATAATCAACTAATAACCAAACCAATAAAACACGCTTGCTTCAACAACAGTGAAAATGTATATAATCAAAATATCAATTCCATTATCAAAAAATAACATCAAAATTAATCATTTCTCTACCCTAAATACCGCACATACTACACAACGCTAATTGAACACAAATTTAAACAAACACGATAAATAAATTTTTTCATTAAAAACAAGTAACAATAAAAACAAACACGCTAATTAAACGCGCTTTTAACATAATACATTCATGTGAACAATTAACAATAAAAACAAACACGATATATAAATTTTTTCAATAGTAAATAATTGCTAGGTGAATGAATGCTTACCCATTTCTTTGCAAAAACAACCCCCGGTATTGATTGTTTTATTGTTTATTTCGTTTGAAGGACCACAAACTCAACAATGGTGATTTTTGGGTCTGTTAAACGGTGAAGACAGAGGTTGGTGAAAGAGTAGGTGAAAAAAAGTAAATAAAACTTGATAAGGTTCTTTGAAAGTGGACGAAACCGTCCAAACCTTCATCAAATCGTCCAAATTTGGACGGTGCGTTTCAGTTACATCGTCCAAATTTGGACGATTTGATGAAGGTTTGAAAAGTGTACGGTTTTCGTCCGAATTTGGACGGTTCCGTCCACATTTGGACGGTTTTTGTGTATTTTGGACGGTTTTGTGTATTTTAGAAGGTTAAATGCATGTCAATGGAATTGGACGATATGCGTACAAATTTGGGCGTTTTTGACCCACTTCTTCCAAATTTGGACGTTTTACTCGAAAAAAAAATTAGTCGACACCTAAAAAATTTTTTTAGTGTGTATTTCTAATTTTTTTTCGAGTAAAACGTCCAAATTTGGAAGAAGTCGTGAATATTGGGTCAAAAACGTCCAAATTTGTACGCATATCGTCCAATTCCATTGACATGCATTTAACCTTCTAAAATACACAAAAACCGTCCAAATGTGGACGGAACCGTCCAAATTCGGACGAAAACCGTACACTTTTCAAACCTTCATCAAATCGTCCAAATTTGGACGATGTAAGTGAAACACACCGTCCAAATTTGGACGATTTGATGAAGGTTTGGACGGTTTCGTCCACTTTTAAACCTAATCGTCGTCTTCTTCATTTCATTTCGTCCCATTCAAATTTCAGAGCAAAAACGCGGCGAAGAAGGCGAAAATTGGCGATTTTACAGAGACTTGATTCACCATGGCTGCTGCTTCCTCTTCTCATAGCTCAGAGCAACTTAATGTGAGTGTTTACGGCTTTGATTTTTTATGCTTCTTCTCATTTGTAAAGTGTTTGGCCGAATGAGACTCATGCTCTGTTAATGGCCGTTTTCATGCTCTGTTAATGGCCGATGTTTCATGCTTTGTTGATTCATGCTCTGTTAAACATGTTAATGCCCGATGTTTCATGCTCTGTTTGCACTTGTGTCTGTTGATTGTGATTGTTAATGGCCAAATTGAGGCCTGTGACTGTTATTGTGCAATTGTGAATGGTTTGATTAGCATTTGTTAATGGCCGATTTTTTTGTTAATGGCCGAATGAATTGATGTGCATGAAGCAAATGTGTATGTAGTTAGTCTAAAAAATAGATTAATGGGATGAAATTAATGGATATGTGGTTTGTCTAAATTATTCAATCATGTATATGAATTGTAGGAGGATAAATGCCCGATTAAATTCATTACATTCGTCATCTTTCATGTGTTTGAAAACTTTGAATAAATGTTGTTGTGGTTAGTGTGAAATTCAAAATATGTGATAATTTGGTTATATTCTGTTGTTTATTTTTGATTTGATAATGCACTATGATCTATGATAGTATGGTAGTAGTATTGGTAATGACCTGATTATGCCCTTGAAATGATGGCTAACATGGGGAACAATAAAAATGCCCCTGAAATTATGGCTAACAGTTATGTTAATTAAAAAAATGAACCAAACGACAAACTACTGTTGTTTGAAAATCCAAAACTCAATATCTACTGAATTCAATGGTACGCCTCGGCCTGACGAGGTTCTTAGAATTGCATGCTTTCCTAGGGTGTTTTCGATTCCTTCCGATCCGCTGTGTCATGCCTAATCTCCAGGCTTTGTATTGGGGCTCTGGTAGGTAGCTCGTAGAAAATTTCATTAGGTCCGCTCAATAGAGCATCTTTTCCTGTCCTCAGCAGACTGGTAAACCTCAGCCGGAAGTGAGGCACCCTTTAGCTCGAAAATATAAGGTCTGTTCCGCCGGCTCCGTACGGCCTCTGTTCTCCCTCGTCATCATCAAATATTCTATGACGTGGTAAAAACCATAATTTATGCTTTCTTACCCCCTGACGTTACAACACAACAGAACACAATACAAAACAAAACATACATATTTACCAATTTTTGAGAACAATCTTATTATATATATATATATATATATATATATATATATATATATATATATATATATATATATATATATATATATATATATATATATGTAAAATACACATAGGTGTTTTTCTATTTCTAATAAATAAATATTATTTACTTTATAACCATATGTACACACACACACAATATATATATACATATATCTGTGTATGTATGTGTGTATACATATACACATATATGCATATATGTGAACATATGTAGGTATATATATATGTATATGTATATGTATATACTCACACACACACACACACACACATATGTATGTATATATATATATATATATATATATATATATATATATATATATATATATATATATATATATATATATATATATATATATATATATATATATATATATATATATATATATATATATATATATATATATATATATATATATATATATATATATATATATATATATATATATATATATATATGTATGTATACATATATACACACACAAACACACTCATGCATATGTATATATATATTTTGTTTGGCAATTATATAATCATGTGTATTTATAAATCACTCACAGCTTTCCACAATGGGTACTCACGGAAATTTCATTCATCCACGTGATATGTCGATCGATAAAGCAAAGTTGAGATTTCATTCAGAAAGAGCTATATATGAACGTCTACGAACCGAGTTGGTGAGGTATCCTGACGGCCAAGACCGTACTTTGTTAAATAGACTAGAAGAATCGGTCTTCGGTCAATTTACCGCATGGTATCGTGAAAACTGGGCGTTCAAAGGGTGGCTCATAGTATTTCTGTATTTCCAAATGTTATATCCTGATCGCGCCGACGAACTGCAGTTTATGATTGGTCAGAAGAGAGTGAGCTTCGGGCGAAGGGAGTTTGGATTGATTATGGGGTATAGATTTGGAGATCTTGAAGGTATTGACAGTCAGATTCCGGCGGTATCGCGATGTTTCTTGGAGACATGCGAATTAAGTAAGTGCATGGGGACCGTAACGTTGCACAAAATCATATCTGCGATGAGAGCAACGCAACAGGACGTCGAAACAGTTTATCGCATGGCTCTGGTTTATACAATTTATGGTTTACTAATGGCACATGACCCCGGAACTATAATACCGAAGCAGATTTTTTATATCGTCGAAGACTTGGAACGCGTCCGTACTTATCCATGGGGACAGTATATGTTTAATAACTTCATGTGGAACTGGCGTAGACAAGTTGAATACCTACGTACATATGTTCCGAGCGACGATGCGAAGGCTCTTCAGCCAACCGTGTCCGGGTGTCTGTATGCTTTACACGTCTGGGCTTTTCACGCCATACCGGTCATCCATAGAAACGGGAAGTACGCAATTTTGAGGGAGGGACATGAGAACGATCGTCCTACCTATTTGAGGTGGCGGTTTACCAGCGGCGGGGTGTATAGCAGTAGACTGGCGTCATCAAAGTTTGATGTATCGGTAAGTATCGCCAGGCCAATTTTTTTTTAGTCCACATTTTAATTATATTGTATCTAAAATCGTGTTTTTTTTTCATTTATTCAGAGCGGAATGCCCGATGATGTTACGAGCACCCCGGGAGATAGGGAGTATGTGATTTCAATAGGGTTGCCGGCGGAGTACGTTACGGCCGTACCTCGTCAACTACCGGTCCCTCCCCCTCCCGTTACAAACAGTCCACCGGTCCCTCCTCTCAGAAACACACGACCGGTCTCTCCCGACAGAAGCACACAGACTCGTCCCTCCGGCCATACCTTACAACGTGAGCGTCCACCAGTTGATGAAGAGGACGCTCAACGTACGCAGTCGAGGCGGACAGAGCATGCGACTACCTCTGCCAACCTGGAAGGCGATCGGACGATATCGGTAAACGCGCTGGTTGAGCCACTGAGGCCAGTCTTATCTGAACTCATCCAACAAGAGTTGGATAGAAGTAACTCGGAGTTGAGAGCTCTGAAGAGTGCATTTGAAAAAACCGACTCGGAGTTCAGAGCTTCTAAGATTGCGTGGGCAAATACCGAGTCGGGGTTGAGAGCTTCGTTGGCAAAAACCGACTCTGAGTTAAGGGACACTAGGGCTGAGTTAGCTGAACTCAAGAGTCAGTTTAGATTGTTCATGGAACAGCAGTTAGCCAGGCAGGTATGAATTATCTTGCACATAATAATTTGACACCCGTATTTCTATTGTTTACACACGAATCTAATATATTAATATGCTTGTAACCAGGGATCCGGTGCTCAGGCTCGACTCCCAGAGGGAGGTTTAGTGACCCCACAAGGTAGCCAGGGATCCGGTGCTGAGGCTCGACTCGCAGAGGGTGGTTTAGTGACCCCACAAGGTAGCTGGAAGACCGATACCTCTACAGGCCGTGATTCTCGGGATCCCAGTCATACTCAGGAGAGGCTTGGGGAACGTACACCCGAGGAGGGCTTCGACACGGACCATATGATAGGTATTTCGTGACATCAACATACGCATTTTATTGTTTCTTATTTTCTAATTGACGATATCGATTATAATTTGCATAGGTACTCCCGAGGGCCATGTCACCAGTCAGGGATTTGTTATAGAGCCCGAGATGAATTATGGTAAGTTGTTTGATTTCCTTATTTAATCGAGAAAGTAGGTTATATTATTACTCTCGTTAATTCATTATCTCTTTAATACATGGTACAGAAACTCCCGACAATACGTTAAGAGCCTCTACGATAGAAGAAACTCCAGTGCAGAGTGGGATTCAGTACAGTAAGTGTGTGCATTTTTTATTTGGTAACTAGAAATTAGTTTGTCAATAAGCATGTAGTATAACTCGTCCTTCTGTATAGCGGGTGGTCCAAGTGAACTGGCAGTGGGGAAAGGAAAGGGCGACGGTGAACCGGACAGAAGATTGACGACCCGTCAGACTATTAACCCACCAAAACATCTAACTGACGGGTCGTTCGTAGTCAATCTTCCAGGCGGTGACAGATGGACGCCATTGAAAAAATTCCCTCAACCTTTGGAAAAGCGTTTCAACGACTGGTACGAACAAGAGACGCCACCCGCTATATATATTCCTACAGGCTGGTATGTTGGAGGATCGAGTATAGATGAAAAGGCGGACAAAGCGTATTTCGCTCGCCTCCACGAAAATCTGAAAGAGCTAGATGGAGCGGTATGTATACTGTGAAATCATATTCATATTTATGAAATTTTCATATGTTTGATTTGCATCATCTGTACCTTATTTTTTGAATGCGGACAGCATGTGGATGGGTACCTGGACCTAATACGCCATCAACGGGAAGCATATCCAGATGCCTTTCATCCCAATTCGACCGTCATCTCCTCTGGGCTCGCCCAGTTTTGCGCACTTGGAGGGAAGGACCAAGGAAGGACGCCTGAGACGGTAGAGGTTTCAGATGATATGAGGGAGATCGCGTCAAAATGGGATGTAAACTCGGTGGTGTACATGCCCTGGGCCATATATCACGGACACTGGGCTGCTATTCAATTTTCTATTCCAAAATGGCAGGCCTTAGTGTTCGATTGTCTGGCGTGGACAAAGTACGAATCGCACCCAGAAATCCATGAAACTTTGAAACACTTTGGTGTGGTCTTGAGGAGAGTGCTTGAGACGAATGATCGACTACGTAACCACCCAAAAATGCTTGATCCGCAGCGACCTCCTGTTCCTGTCAAAATAGTTAAGGCTCAGAACGTACCACAAATGAAAATCCCGTAAGTGTTATTAACGTCAATGTATTTATAATACTATATAGTGTACATTATCTTATTATCAACTGATTAATCGAAATTTACAATCTGTGCAGGGGTGACTGTGGGGTGTATACGGTCAAGTTCATCGAGCATATGATGCACTCCACTACGTTTGAACTGATCAGACCTGAAAACATGATGTTATTTAGACATAAAATGTCTGTGCAGATGTTTAATCAGTGCATAGATCTTTAGATATGTAGTTATTTTTTGTGAATTTGATGTATATGGCATGACATTTTGTTTGTTTTATACCAAGTTATGTCGTTGTAATATTTATATTAACTTATGTTTATATCGGCTCGTTTTTTATGTTAGTTTCTTATTCAGTTGATTTATTTTTGTGGGATAGACTAGTGTAATGGGACACTAGTCTTGATATTATATTACGGGACGGACTAGGCTTCACATACTTACACCTCTTGATATTATCACTCAACGCCTTGATATTCAGCTCATTCCGAGTAGTACGGTTTACTCAAAAGTTTATCTATTACATGAGGCAAATGCACTTCCTCGTTTATCTATTACATTCATCATCGACCAGAAGTTTCAGTAAGACATGTAGATTACGAAATCAAGAATTTACTTTAGAAACAAAGAGATAAATATATATAAATACAGTACATTAAACTTTAGAAACAAAGACATAGAAGAGCCAAAGCCTAGACAAACCAAGGAAAGTCACAAAATAGAAACCATGCGTCTGCTCCTAAACAAACCACGGAAAGTCACAAAAGGTGATTGGGATACTTTCCTCACCAATGTCATCATTGTCATACTCTGGTACGTGAAATTCTCTTGCGAGAGCGGTGATAAGAAATGGATAATACAGATAACCATCACCAAGCAAGTTAAGCGATATTTCACCAATCCTACGAACGATATCACTTCCAAAATCAACTTCACGCGTTAAAAAGGCAAACGAAAAAGCTTTTAAGGCATTGCTCGGATTAAAAGTGTGTACGGTACCATACACGCTACTACCAATCCATTCGAAGTAAACACGCAGCCATTCTTCAGGATAGTCAGGATACTCAAGGCGATTCTGGAATTCGTAAAATTGGGTGTCTGAGATTTCAGTTACCAACTTTTGAAGACAGATTAGAAGAATGCTTAACTCTGTCTATCTATAAAGAAGATGAGGAAGACATTGAAATGAAAGAGATAATTCTTTCTTTAGATACAGAAAGTTTTACCTTTAAGCCACCATGGCATAAGTACTTGGAATTAGAACTAGAAGGACCAGTTCTTAAATCGTCAATAGAAGATCCGCCAAAGAACCTGGACTTGAAACCATTACCTTTAAATCTGAAATATGCTTTTCTTGAAACTGATAATCTATTACCGATTATTATTTCATCAGCTTTAACTGAGCAACAAGAAGATCAATTACTTAGAATGTTGAAAAAGCATAAGAAAGCTTTTGGATGGACAGTTGCTGATATTCGAGGTATTAGCCCTGAGATTTGCGTTCATAAGATAATTCTGAAGGAAGATGCTAAGCCTTGTATTCAACCGCAACGCCGCCTCAACCCAAATTTGCAGTTAATTGTTAAGAAAGAGGTCATTAAGCTATTAGAGATGGGAATAATTTTTCCCATATCAGATAGTGAATGGGTAAGTCCAACTCAAGTGGTACCAAAGAAAGGAGGTTTCACAGTGAAAGAAAATGATAGAAATGAATGGATTCCAACAAGAGAAATTACAGGATATCGAATGTGCATTGATTTTAGGAAACTAAATGATCATACTAAGAAAGATCATCATCCACTTCCATTCATAGTTCAAATGTTGGAACGGTTAAGTGGTCATAAATATTACTGCTTCTTAGATGGTTATTCAGGATATTTACAGATTTTCATTGCAGCAGGAGATAGGGAAAAGACTACTTTCACTTGTCCTTATGGAACTTTTGCATATAAAAGAATGCCGTTTGGTTTATGTAATGCTCCAGCTACGTTTCAAAGATGCATGATGGCTATATTTTCTGATATGGTTGAGAAATTCTTGGAAATTTTTATGGACGACTTTAGTGTTTACGGAGATTCTTTTGGTAAATGTTTGTCGCACTTAGAAAGAGTGTTGCAACGCTGTGAGGATACCAATTTGGTCTTAAATTGGGAAAAATGTCATTTAATGGTATCAGAAGGAATTGTTCTAGGCCATAGAATCTCTGAAATAGGAATTGAAGTTGATAAAGCTAAGGTTGAAGTAATTGAAAAATTACCACCACCAGTTAATCTAAGGACTCTAAGAGGATTTCTTGGACATGCAGGATTTTATAGAAGATTTATTGCAGATTTTTCAAAGATAGCAAAGCCCCTAAGTCATTTGCTTGAAAAGGAAGTACCTTTTAACTTCGATAGTAAATGTAAGGAAGCTTTTCAGACCTTAAAAGCGAAATTAACTACTGCACCAGTGCTAATAGCACCAGATTGGAATTTACCGTTTGAGATTATGTGTGATGCCAGTGATTTAGCTGTAGGAGCAGTTTTAGGTCAAAGATATAACAAAATTCTCAAAGCTATTTACTATGCATCTCATACGTTAAATGCAGCTCAACTGAACTATACAACTACAGAAAAAGAACTGTTGGCTGTAATTTTTGCCTTAGATAAGTTTAGATCGTATATTGTTGGTTCTAAGGTAATAATTTATACAGACCATTCAGCTTTGAAGTATTTACTGAGTAAGAAAGATGCTAAACCACGTCTTCTTAGATGGATTCTCTTACTTCAGAGTTCGATTTGGAAATTAAAGATAAAAAGGAAGTGAGAATGTAGTAGCAGATCATCTAAGTAGAATGGAAAATGATGGAGGAAAGGGAATAGAAATTAAAGATTCATTTCACGATGAACAACTTTTTAGAATAGATACTCCTTCAACCATGCAGTTATTAAAGAATAGAATTCCTTCTAAGGAAATGTCACCTGGTTTGGAGATATCATTAATTACTTAACACGTGATTATATTCCGTCTCATTGGACTTGGCAAGAGAAAAAGAAATTCTTTTATGACTTAAAATTTTATTCTTGGGAGGAACCGGACCTTTTCCGTAAATGTTCGGATGGGATAATCAGAAAGTGTGTGCACGATAATGAAATTTTAAGTATTTTATCATTTTGTCATGATCGTGAGGCAGGAGGTCATCATGGAGGATGGAAAATTGCTTTTAAAGTTTTACAATGTGGTTTTTATTGGCCTACGCTATATAGAGATGCTTATAAATATGTCAAATCTTGTGAATCTTGTCAAAAATGGGGAAATGTATCTAAAAAACATGAAATGCCTATGCAACCTATTTTAGAATGTGAGTTATTTGATGTTTGGGGTATAGATTTCATGGGACCATTTCCTATATCTTTTGGAAAAAGATTTATTCTAGTAATGGTAGATTATGTTTGAAAATGGGTAGAAGTGAAGCTCTTCCCACTAATGATACCAAAGTTGTCATACGATTTCTTAAAAAGAATATATTTACACGTTATGGCATTCCGAGGGCTATCATTAGTGATAGAGGTTCGCACTTTTGTAATAGACCATTTACCAAGATAATTGAAAAATATGGTGTAACGCATAAGTTAGGAACGCCCTATCATCCGCAAACCAGTGGTCAGGTAGAGGTGTCTAATAGAGAGATCAAAAGAATTGTAGAAAAGACAGTGGATTCAAATCGAAAAAAACTGGGCAGTTAAACTAGACGATGCATTATGGGCATATAGAACAGCTTTTAAAACACCAATTGGTTGTTCTCCTATAGGTTAGTTTTTGGTAAGTCGTGTCATCTCCCAGTTGAGTTAGAACACCGAGCCTTTTGGGCTATTAAATTTTTGAATTTCGATCCTAAGGCTGTCGGTGATCATAGATTGCTTCAATTGACAGAACTAGAAGAATTCCGTCTCGATTCTTATGAAAACGCTCGAATCTACAAGGAACGCACGAAATCCTTTCACGATAAGAGAATCTATAGTCATGAGTTCCATGTAGGTGATCGAGTGCTCTTGTACAATTCACGTTGAAAGTTATTTCCAGGAAAGCTTAAATCAAGATGGACAGGTCCATTTAAAGTAACGAGAGTTTTCAAATCTGGAGCTGTTGAACTAACAAATGGAAATACAACTTTTATAGCCAATGGCCATAGAGTAAAGTTATTTGTGGAAGGAGAAGGAACCGCACTGAAAGAAGAAATAATGCTACTAACTGATCCTCCGACAAAGTAAAAAGCAGAAAAATCGAGAAACTGAAAAGCAGAGGAGTTAAACTCAGCCGAATACCAGGTGCTATTTATCTTTACTCTACTTTTTTGTGTTTTAGTTATGTTTAAAGTAGTTTCGTCTTTTACCGGATAGACGTAAAAGAACTGGATGTCTTTTTTAGATAGAATAGAAATTTTTATACTGCTTTTGAAATTAGGCTTGGATAAAGATGTCGCGTTTAAGATAGAAGCTTCAGTTTTTGAGAAAAACAAGCAATTGTTGAGAGAGATCGGACTGAAAGAACTATGTAATGGAAAATCGAGAAGTTCGATAAAGAGAAGGGCAAAGTTTTTAAGAAGGTGTAGAAGCTGTGGAAAAAGTGAGCATGAAGGGAAATGTAGGGAAAGCACAACCAAATCACAGGATGAGTGTTTGAATATTGTTAAGAAGGGAACGATTAGGTGGTTATCCGAAAATCCCGATGGAGATCAAAGAGAAAATTCGAACGCCTCATTTCTTAAGGTTAGGTTGATAGAACGTTACATCGGAACTATGGAAGATTTAGAAGTATTAGAATTAGGACCCTCGTGAATTTTGTAGTACTTATAAAATTTTTATATAACTTTTGAAAATTTTATAAATAGGATCTTTATGAAATTACTTAAAAGTTTTATAAAGTTTTTATAAAAAGTTTTTTTTTATTTTTGTAGAAGTTTTATTAAGTAAAAAAAAAAAAAAAAAAATTTGGTCGGATCGATCCGACCTAACCCCGGATCGATCCGGAACCTGAAAAAACCTAAAAAAGGGACGGGGACCTCTTTCTTCTTCTTCTTCTTTTTTTCTAAAAACAGCCGCCCCTCCCCTTCTTCCCCAATTCGAATTTTTTCCTTCAAATCATCACACACTATCACCATTAAACTACACCACTTCTTAAACTTTTCTCATTTTCCACTCCTCTCTTCAAATTTGCATTAACATTGAAGTAATTTTCAAGGGAAAGCTTCAACTTTCATTCCGGCGACTTTCCATCTTTTCCGGCCAAATTTCAACCTCTTTAAGCTTTGTAAGGTAACATTGTAGTCACTTATTTTCTTAATTTCGTTTTTTATGCAATTTTTTATTTTTCAACTGTTTTGTCACTCACATTTGTACTGTTGTTTTGTGTTGTTTTTTTTTTTTTTGTGTTGTTTTGTTATTGTGTCATTATCGTAGAATGGCCGAATCATCCAAAGCTAGTAAAAAACGCAAACCGCATATCCCTACCCAAATTCCAGTTATAGAAACTAGGCCTTTAACAGAAGAAGAATTGGCAGTTAGTTTTGAAAGAACCGCGTCTGCTGCAGCTAAGAAAGCATTGAAAAATAAATTTGGACAATGTTTAGTTGCAATAGAGAGGGGCTTAGACTTTAAAAATTTGGGAAGGGAGGTGAAGGAAATTTTTGAAAGGCGACATTGGATGGAATTAGCCAGTTTAAGGTCGGGAGAAATTAACACCACCTTAGTAGCTGAATTTTATTCTTTGGTAGCAACTCACAATGCTACGGAAGATGGTGAGTTAACCTCTGTCAGCCTGAGAACTAGGACAGTACCGTTTACTCCTCACATTATTAATGCTATTTATAGTATTCCTGATATACCGGAGAATGAGGATTATTATACAGTTTGGAATTTGGATGAGCCAGCAGACTTTGATCATATTGTTGCGGTAGCCCGAATGAGTTAGATCCCACTGCCGTCTGGCATGAAAACAGGTTTTCCTATGGGAAATGTATCCGGGATATGAAAGCCATTAAGCGTTTTATCAGTCACACTCTTTACCCGACTCGGCATTTTACATCTTTTGGTAAAGAGGATTTGTGTATTGCTTGGGCTATAGTTAATGATGTACCTGTGGATATAGGCAGAGTGATGTATAGAAGGGCCAAAGATTTTACCCTGACTGCTAGACCAGGCAATCACATGCCTTTTCCGTGTTTTATTTCTTCCTTGTGTCGTCAGATAGGAGTCCCTGAGCTCCCAAATGATAATTTGATGATGGTAGATGACACACTTATCGGTCCTAGTTTACCACTTAGGCCGGCAGGAAGAATAAACTTTTTGGACCCTAACCGTCAGCGACCTCAGCCTACTCCATCTACTGCTGTCCCTCCTTCATCCAGTCAAACTCAAACTCATCTTCCCAATACCATCACTTACGATATGTTTCAATCCATGGCCTATGATGTTCATCGTGCTAATGCCAATATGGCTGTTTTTGCGGAAAGGAATAAATTATGGTCTGAAGATTTACGTCAAGGCATACGAGGTTTATATCAAATGAATATACTGCAGAACCCTACCTATGCCGAGATGGATATTCCGCAATGCCAAACCCAGCCTTATACCTTGCCCGATTTCATTCCACCGATGCCACCTCACTCAGATTTCCAACAAATGCCACATTCTTTTGGATTTCAAACTAGTGGTGTAGGAGATTTTTCGACAGGTACTGTGGCAGCTGCGACATCAGAATGGACTGGATCTGGATCATTTGGCCATACCACGACGAGATGGGGAAGCACTTTTTCTGATATCACGAGAGAGATGAGTTCGATGGGACTAGATAGCTCGGTACGGATGTCAACTTATTTTCAAGATCCATCCCAAGAATCGACCCGTTCTCAAGCTATGCCAAGTTCAAGCCACGTCGAGCTGAGTGATGAAGAGGAGTGATAATTTTTAAAACATTCTATGGTTTTTGACATTGAAACAATTTTATTTATCATGCACTTTTTCTTTTTTTTAAGTTGTTTTGATCATAGTAGGATTTTATACGATTTTCATGTTTTCATTGCATATTATGGTATTAAGCATCGTGTACTAAAATTTATCGTTATAACGTAATGAAAATAAACCAAAAATAGGAAGAAAACTTGTCACCTAGAAAAAACTAAGTATTTTTCAAGAAAAATCGACTCTGTCCGTGAACAGTAATGTTCCGGATCGATCCGGCTTTTCACCGGATCGATCCGACGTGAGTATACCGACCTGACAACATTACTGATTCAGAGGCCGGATCGATCCGGCCCTTTCTCGGATCGATCCGGAAAGTACAAAAACGCGCAGAAAGTAGATCTTTTCTACTTTTGCTTGATGGATGTATTCTATAAAAGGAAAGAGCAACAGCCAACCTTTTGCTCATTCTTTCCTTTCTTCTATTTTAATCTCTATTTCAGAAATGTCTAACCGCTCCTCTCCTTCGGTTAATAGTTATGAACCACATACGCCTGATGGTGTGGTCCCCGAAGGGCATGCCTCTTGTTTTCATAATGACGTCCCGAGACATCTAAATTTCGTCCGTTCTCCTATTCTGATGGAGAAAGGCTTAAACACTGAAAAAATTGATCGGTGGGGACGTAATCTAATCCGAGGTTGCGGGTGGAAAAAGTTGATAAGGACTCCCAGAGGTCGAGTAAACATTTCGATAGTTAGAGATTTCTTTGCGTCTCTCACTGAGATAACGACAGTAGCATCATCTCAACTTATTACAGTTAGGGGAATCGTTATTTCATTTTCACCAGTCATCATAAATCAAATCTATCAAATTCCACCATGTACTTTTGATCGAAACCCACACTTCGAGTTTCTTTGGGAACTTGGGGATGCGTATAATGTTGTAAACCGTACTGCAGAAGCCTTTCAGTTCGTATTTCCGTTGTTTGATCATAACTATGATTCTTCAACTCTGGCTTTACCCCCTCATTTAAGGGCTTGGAAACGCTTCATTAATTCTCGGATCTATCCAACTAGAGATTTTTATGGGGTTACGGATGATGAGATGCTGCTGTTGTATGCGTTGACTGTGGGAGCATACATTGATTGGGGAGTTTTGATTTTTAAGACTGCAATTAATTTTGCAGTAGAAAGACGTAATAGGGGAAAACCGCTACCATTTGCCTGGGTTATCTCTCACCTTTGTATCCAACTGAATCACGTGCCTGAGTTTGCTATTGACGAGATTTTTCCATCTCGTGATTCTCGATTAGGATTACTTCCGGTGGATACTCCCGGATGTTCATCTACGGTTTGATAATCAGTTAGAAGTTGTGTTGTTAAGATGGTAGTTGTTTAAATTAGTTGTTTAATTGTTTTTTGTTGTTTGTTACTTTTATTTATAGTTTGTAATAGTGTTTAATATATATGTCATTTTCTTTAATCAAAATAATATATGGTTGCTAAAAATAAGAAATAATAATCAAAATCATATAAAATTTTAATTTTATTTGCAACCTACTTTTTATTTACTCACTGAACATCGGGACGATGTTAGTTCGTAAGTGGGGAGTGGAAGTAAGTTAGTAAATTAAAATTAAAATTTTCTTATATAAATGTATACTTAATTGCTCAATACTTAGTTTAATTTTTCTTGGAACAAAATAATTAGATAATATATAATTAATATGAATAAAAACAATATAAATTGGTAAGAATAGATTTTAATTAAGTAAAATAAAGTAGATATATTATAATTATATTATATATGTCAATTTTAGATCTTTATAAGATTTTAAGTATATGTAACTATACATAAATATTATCAAGTAAGTTTCATATGAAATTTTAGCAAATATATTTATATTTATAATGAATTTTTTTAGAATAATTTTCTTTGTAAAACGAAATATGAATATGGAATCGGATTAGGAATGATGAGATTTTTGACACCACAAAAATTACCTCAACCTTGATTAGAGTGATCAAGACCTCACTCGAAATAGCCATTTTTTATCATAACCGACCCTTGGCTTATTTTGGTCTACATTTCCTAAAAATCCCACGAGTTTGTACGTACTTATGAAAGGAGATGATAGCACGAAGCTAAGGATGGTGTATCTTGAGGAGAAAAAAAAAAAAAAAAAGAAGAACAAAGCACCATAATTACAGAGAATTAATCGAATACTAGGTATCTTCCTTATCTTTGATTGACGGATATCGGTAGTAGCTTCCAATGATTTGAGTGCAGTAGGGTGTTATCTAGAAACGTCCTATATCACTATGAGGTATAAAGCTCCCGATAAAAATTCGAATCATAAGATCTCAAGAATGATTACGAGTTTAAGGAAACCGGACTCGTAATTTTAGATCGAAAGAGTATTACTCCGATCAATCTTGATGAAGCAATGCTTGTAAATTTGATTTTCTACACACACTCACGCTTTTAGTTCTTAATATTGAAAAAGAAGAGAGAAAATCTGAAAAATAGTTGGAAAAGGAGATATTATTAATCGAAACTGTTTTTGATCAAACGTGAAGGTGTAAGTACGTACGACTTGCCTCTTTCTCTTTTTTGATTTCTTTTTCTATCTTTTCGATTAACCAATGTCCTATCCTAAAAAGCCATCTTGTCAATTACTTGACTTAGTCTTTGATTCCAAATATTTCATATAAGTTGAGATAGGAAAATAATTCTAGAATTTTAATTATATTTATTGAGTAGATTTTGTGAAATTTCATTTGAATAATAGTTGATAAATAATTTATCAAAGTTATCTACACTTTTTATCTTATTAATTTCTAAGAAAGATATAATTAATATGTTTATAATATTGAAATGATATTTTACTAATTTAAAAATTGTATCTACCACTTATATTATTTTTATCGTAATTTTTATATATTACCGCTTATTTTGCTCGAGGACGATCAAAGAGCTAAGTGGGGAGTAGTTGATGTGTAACATTTATATGATAAAAATTACGATGTTTTATATACGTTATCGACTCTTTTTATATAAAATATAAGTAATTATAACAGATAATCTTATAAAATATTAATAGCTATGAATAAATCTAAATACTATAAAAATCTAGTAAAAAATGATAAAAAGTTATAAATTTTGTACCGGGTTAATAACCGGAGTGTCGTGTCAGATTCACGTGGGTATTTTTGGTATTTTACAGACCTTAGGTAAACCAAGACCCCGAGTGACGACATTTTGTGGAGTAAAATCATATCTTTTGAAGGAATAAAGGAAGTGCCACGAGATTTAAAGTTCAAGTGGATCAATGGTTCGTGACGCCATATCAAGTTATATTTTCAACGAACAAATGGCCCAGCAAAAAGGCATTTTCTGAAAAAGAAGTCTTCATGGAAGTTATAGATCTCCTCAAGAGCTTTCCAACGCATCTTGAATTATGTCATTTGGAGATCCAGAGCTCAAGTTATGATTTTATCAAGTTTCGGATTAAGATTGGAAAAAAATCTATCCGGATCGATCCGGATTTACCTCGGATCGATCCGAGGAGGCATAATGATTATCCAGCATGTGGCCCTGCAGAGAATATCCTGGGATAATATTTTTTATTCCCGGATCGATCCGGCCCTTTCTCGGATCGATCCGGCAAGGGAAAAATTGCCTATAAAAAGGGCAGCATTGCAGGCACAAAAGGGTACCAAATATATTTCTTTTACCTCTTTCTAGTAGTAGTAGTATGTATATATATAGGCCTTATGCCATAAATAAAGTAGTATCGTCATAATGCTCGAGAAATTATCAGAAGATCAATGTTGTTGAAGTTGTTGTAGCATCCAGACGAATACATCTTCTGATCCAATCGTTGTAATCGGGTAAAATTTCTAAAGTATTTATGTTTATTATGTTTGTTTTTTATCTTTTCGTATAATGTTAGTAGGCTAAATCTAATAACTAGCCAAAGTTATGTAATCGTTTTATTTCGATCTTTTCGGTAAAGGAATGTTGTCTAAGTAAAATTGAATAAAATTGAGCTAATTGAATCTTTTTCTATTGATAAAGTTTGACTTGAAAGAATTCATAATCTAATTATGAATTGACGCCTCGTAATTAAGTTATGAACTCGTTAATAGAAAAACCGGAGGGTAAAAATTGGCCGAGTGAAAACGTGACAACGGAATCCAATTTCCTATTCGGGGGCAGATTTGTCCTAAAAAGATAAATCTTATTAAAATTTGTACTCAAGATCGTAATAATGTTAAAATCATCGATTAATTGAAACTTAAACCGGAAAGTTGAATCGCCCGGCCTTGACAACCGGAGCCTTTAAATAAAATTGACCGTTTGACGAACGGAATGACTCCTTTTTATTCAAAGGTAGAATCGTACTCGGGACCTGTTCGGAAAAACCGTAACAGTTGTGGATTTGGACTGATGACAATGGACATATGACAATTTCATACGCTAATGTGAGGACGAATTGTTAACCTTAGGAGTACACCGTTTCATTTACTCAATTGAACCTAAAGATCGAGCACATTCCATTCACTGAAAAGATCGTATAAATCAATTATATAAACTTTGGCTAGTTCTCTAATAATATATTTGGCATCTATATATTTATATCTATATATATACTTTGCAACTTATGCACATCTATATATATTTATATATCTATATATATTATATTAGAATAAAATTTTAATTTACGTATTTATTTTATGTTGACTAGAATAGTAGTGATCTGTGTTATAAAATTGCGGTTTAGATCGAGTTAATAAAAGCTCTTTGGTGTTTAACCACACTTAGAAGAATTACAAAGTTCCCTGAGGATACGATACTCGACTCACCATACTAGCACTACAGTTTGACCCGATACACTGTCGGTTAAGGACTGGTATTAGCACTAGAAAAGGCCACGTCAGTCCCTCGCAGTTTGGATACAAAAGTTTCATTACCAATCTATTTTTGGATACATCAATTCCTACTTTCGAACACACTTTCTGTTTGACGTCATCCAATGTCGTATCGTTACTTATAAGAATCATATAAAATGTTCCTTTTCTATAAGACCATCTGTCGCTTCTTTCATCATATTTCCACTCTCCGCCAAATGCAAACCTAATAGACAAAATGTTGTCATCTGTGAAAGAATAAAAATTTTGCATTAGTTTTCTGTGAAGAAATGAATATGAAATAATAATATTTATACATTAGGGGGGTGTGTGTGTGTGTGAGTGTGTATATATATATATATATATATATATATATATATATATATATATACACACATATATAGACACATATGTATTCATACATATATCCACATACATTTACATTTACACAAATATATACACACACACACATATATATATATATATATATATATATATATATATATATATATATATATATATATATATATATATATATATATATATATATATATATATATATATATACACGTATATAGACACATGTATTCATACATATATACACATATACACACACATATTTATGTACATAAATATATAGGTACATAAATACACACTTATATAGACACATATGTATTCATACATATATATACATACATTTACATATATATATGTACATATTTATGTACATAAGTATACACGTATATAGACACATATGTATACACTTAAACACACATGCATATACATATATATACCCATATATACAAGTACATACACATATATAGACACATCTATACATACATATGTATATACATATGCAAATATATACATATATGTACACATATACTATTCATCTGTTTATTGTTTTTGGTATATAATCGTTGTGTTCTGTTGTGTTGTAACGTCAGGGGGGTAAGAAAACATAAATTATGGTTTTTACCACGTCATAGAATACTTGATGATGACGAGGGAGAACAAAGGCCGTACGGAGCCGGCGGAACAGACCTTATATTTTCGATCTAAAGGGTGCCTCACTTCCGGCTGAGGATTACCAGGCTGCTGAGGACAGGAAAAGATGCTCTATTGAGCAGACCTAATGAAATTTTCTACGAGCTACCTACCAAGAGCCCCAATACAAAGCCTGGAGATTAGGCATGACACAGCGGATCGGAAGGAATCGAAAACACCCTAGGGAAAGCATGCAATTCTAAGAACCTCGTCAGGCCGAGGCGTACCATAGAATTCAGTCCGAGATATTGATTTTTGGTTTTTCAAACAACAGTAGTGTGTCGTTTGGTTCAATTTTTTAATTAACATAACTGTTACGCTAATTTAAAAAAATGTTCTCATACTATTACAAAATTCCGTAAAACAGATACCATATATTTTCAAGGCGGATTTGGCATCTTTCTCTACAACAACAACATAATCAACTAATAACCAAACCAATAAAACACGCTTGCTTCAACAACAGTGAAAATGTATATAATCAAAATATCAATTCCATTATCAAAAAATAACATCAAAATTAATCATTTCTCTACCCTAAATACCGCACATACTACACAACGCTAATTGAACACAAATTTAAACAAACACGATAAATAATTTTTTTCATTAAAAACAAGTAACAATAAAAACAAACACGCTAATTAAACGCGCTTTTAACATAATACATTCATGTGAACAATTAACAATAAAAACAAACACGATATATAAATTTTTTCAATAGTAAATAATTGCTAGGTGAATGAATGCTTACCCATTTCTTTGCAAAAACAACCCCCGGTATTGATTGTTTTATTGTTTATTTCGTTTGAAGGACCACAAACTCAACAATGGTGATTTTTGGGTCTGTTAAACGGTGAAGACAGAGGCTGGTGAAAGAGTAGGTGAAAAAAGTAAATAAAACTTGATAAGGTTCTTTGAAAGTGGACGAAACCGTCCAAACCTTCATCAAATCGTCCAAATTTGGACGGTGGGTTTCAGTTACATCGTCCAAATTTGGACGATTTGATGAAGGTTTGAAAAGTGTACGGTTTTCGTCCGAATTTGACGGTTCCGTCCACATTTGGACGGTTTTTATGTATTTTGGACGGTTTTTGTGTATTTTAGAAGGTTAAATGCATGTCAATGGAATTGGACGATATGCGTACAAATTTGGACGTTTTTGACCCACTTCTTCCAAATTTGGACGTTTTACTCGAAAAAAAATTAGAGGGTCTGACACACCTAAAAAAAAATTGTGTTGCTACAGTTGCCTGAAACGCCAATTTCACGAATCGAGTTACATCGAGTACTTAAGGAGTCAAGTTCGATCATGCTTTTTATAGCTCGATCAAGATTGAGTCAAGTTTCGAGCATGAGTATTTTTATATAGTAAAGCTCGAGCCTTAAGAAGTATCAACTCCATTACATCCCTAGCATTTGTACACCGACTAAAAAGCCCTTATCCAACCACACGTTTCAATTTCCCCTTTTCCTCGCTATGAATAAAAGCCACATCCTTCACGATTTTAATCAGCTCTGACAGCTCAACACATTAATTACCGTCTACTTGCAATGGTAATGTTAGAATAGTTAATTTGAGGGGATGGTCCATTTTTTAATTAATCTTAACCGTTGAAAATGTATATGAATAATAGTAATATTCTTTGGATCACTTTTTAATACATCATATGTAATGTGTATTTTAACACACCTAATCTGTTCTTTTAACCTCTTGGACCCGTAAAAAATTCCATATGTTTTGCCTATTAAAGAATAAGGCAAACTTCTTGAACTATTTCTTCATGAACACGTTCAGCTTCTGAATGGTAGCAAAAGAATCACTGCAATGTTCCTTTCGATATTCGCAAATATTTCGTGTCCACACGTTTAT
Source organism: Gentiana dahurica var. dahurica (assembly GCA_024500145.1). NCBI lineage: Eukaryota > Viridiplantae > Streptophyta > Magnoliopsida > Gentianales > Gentianaceae > Gentiana > Gentiana dahurica. The sequence continues at coordinate 68,584,580 of CM044899.1, read as the reverse complement.
CCTGGTGGAATTTACACAAATTTCGATATATTAATATATATATATCACTACACACATTCAATACTTTGTGGGAGGGACAAATCGATTTTTTTAAGGGAGATACATCGGAGTTTTAATAAAATGTGAAAAGTAAGGTGAAGACAAATTGACATTTAATTCAAAATTTCTAAGAATTTCAGGCGGTGATATTACATTGATATCACTGGTGTAGATAAAATGAAATTTGCAGGTTGTAGATGAATTTAGGGATTATGGGCCTTCTTTCATGAGGTGTAATTTGGAAAAATGAGGAACAAGATGTCGACTAGAGAAAATTGGGGATATCCAAGAGACTTGTAAGATGGTATAGATGAACCGGTAGTATTTTTAAATGGTAAATTAAAACAATTTGATGGTACACAATAGGTTATGGTGTACAAAATACATCAAATGATCATAATTATTTTAATGTTGATCCGACAGTAAACCGGATGGTCAACTTTTTTTATACTAACTGGACCATAGCGCTTCCTACCACTAAAATATCATATGGTAACATCATAGGAAAATCATAACTAATATGTAATGCTATAAATAAACTTGGTATTTTCATGAAAAAAAATATTTAAGCATACCCCTCAAAGAAAATCATAGCGTTCAACCTGTATTAAATCCACTTGATTTTTTTATTTTATAATTGCATTTCTAGAATATATACTATTTAGTCTAACAATTCCATATATGCAAGAGTTGAGAGTTCTGGTTTTCCAAAGGCATCAGCAAGCCATTGCGGAAACAAGAAACTCGACACGTGCAAATGCCTAAATCATGCATTACATGAGTAATTAGGTAAACAAAATTAATATAATTATTCAACAAAATATTATGGCAGCTATGAATCTGTGCATTGATTTTTAATTTCCAAAAAGAATTAGGTACAAAACCGGGCCAAAAAAAAAAGTTTGGCACAGATACCTTGAATTTAATAGTAACAAAAATGCCTAACTGATCCATTGCATAAGCAATTAGACAAAAATGCCTAACTGATCCATTGCATAAGCAATTAGGTAAAAACATTATCTGCACAATGGAAAACGTGAAGAGAAAGAAATAGAAACTCACAAAGAAAAAGAGGTAGAAACCGGATGTGAAAAACATGCTTGTCAGCCTATGATATTTATATGTAAAATCATCTTCCGTTTCACAATTATAGCTACATTAAAACGAGAAACCTATTCCTTTAATCACAGCAATCGATCGAGATAGGATCAGGATATATAGTCGATTCCTTTACAAAGAAGGGGAAAAAAAACGGAGAATCGATTCCTTGATCACATCAATTGAGTGTATTCTTCCCGGTAAAAAATCAGAATATCTTATGCAATACGTTTTTTGGGTACATCCTAAATGAAGTAATCGTTACTACATTAACATTACTTAAGGGGAATTGGGCATATACCTCATCCCTTTACAACAGCAAACCCTTACCTTCCATGAAACAAAAGTTAAAACCTTAGCAGTAACATCGCTTCTTGGGCCAAATCGTAACATATCAATTCACTAAACTGGATCACAACTACCAAAAATTTGGGATTTTTTTATCGAACATGATTTACAAAAATCGGACAAATTTATCGACAGTAACAACGGGAAAATCGAATTGATACCATCATATACACAAATCAAGGATAAAATCATCAACTTCATATAATCAACAAACATTCAATAGACTTCAAAAGTACTCGTCGAGTGTTTCGTGGTTTCACCATTGAAAACCCGTGATACTCGATCCCCTGTCTTGTTACTCCACTAGCCGCAAAAACAAATCTATCCCTAAAAAAATAAACAAATAAAAGAATGTAACTAAATCTCAACATGATTTCTTTGTATCAGCGGAAGAAAAATAAATTTGATAGGTACAAACTACACAAAGAAACGACAAATTAAATAGCTACAACATTAATTGCGTTATTGGGGATAAAAAAAAAAGAAAAGTAAGACATACTATTTTTTTGCTGGAAAACTAAATCACAAAAAAGATACCAAAGGATGGTGTTAAAAAAAAAAATACCAATCAGAAGAATTTTCAATGGATTAGATCGAATCCTTTTAAAGAAAACAAAAGACAGCAATAATAAATAATGGATTCAACTTTAAATTGACAAATATCTTATGCAGTTCCACCTCAACATTTTGACAAAAATAACTTATCTTGATGATATGCAATTCAGCCTGATATATATGAGTCCTTACCTTCACCGCCAATAAAGAACGTGATTGGAAACCCAATAATGATAATTTTAGAAAATCTTTTTTCCTGGGAATCGTGGAGTTGGATCCTAAGTATTCTTTGAAGATAAAAAGTGGGTGTCTAGCGCAAAAAGGTAGGAGTAATATCACTAAATTTTGTTTGGAGGATTTTAAGGTTTTTTTTTTTAAATTTTTTTTTAAGACTTTAATACCTAATGGGAACTTATTTTTTAGGTTTTCAGACATTGAAATCTTTGGTGCGCTGGGTGTGAATTCTTTCTTTCTTTTTTTTTTTTTTTATTTATAAAATCATGTGTAGTTTTTTTTATCTAAAGAAATGTCTTTTCACACCGTCATTTGTCTTATTACACAATAATTAATTTCCAATTTTGCCTTTCATTTTTTTTCACTTACGTGCCTATATTCTGGCCGGTGTTTGGTCAGAATGTGGAACATTATACCTGCCCAAATGTGGTCAGGCCAATTTAGTTTATTCTGACATGAACGTGGTCAGGAAAATATTAAATGTCCGGCCTCTAAAATGGTCCGATACATTTTTGAAATTTTTGTAGTGACGTTGTTATATTCTGACTTGAAATGGGGTTATACCTACTCAAATGTGGTCAAAATAATTTAGTTTATTCTGACCCGAACGTGGTCAGGAAGACATTACATGTTCGGGCTCTAAAATTGCCTGATACGTTTACAAAATTTTCATAGTGCCGTGGTTATATTTCAACTTGAAATAGGAGCGGAAAATGTAATTTTTCGGCCTGAAAATGGTCCATATTGTTTCTCAAGCATACATAATAGTGTCTCTTTATTCAGACCGAAAATTGTTCTGGAAAACATAATTCTCCGGGTCTGTAACATTATCTGAATAATATACAATTCCTGACTCATTTAGGGTCAGAATGATATGCGTGTTAAATGTCAAAACGAAGCCACTCTCGCCCTTGAAATGTGTAAAACATCTTTAGTGTGAAAAGATAGTCCCTTTAAATAATGACTTTCTTTATTAATGCTCTTCAATTTCTTTATAAACATCAGATAGATATTAATTTCAGTTCAATTCGATTAACTATTATAAAAGTGTGAAAAAAATAAATATTAATTGACAATTAACCTGAATTGTGATTTGAACTAACGGACCGTGACCGAACAGTCGGTTCATAAATCAGTCATTCATGAACATGCGGTTCACCTACAAGAACCGTCAAACTGACGCTTTAGTCAATTTTTTAGTATAGTTGAAGTTTATATCATTAAAATACCAATATGACATTAATAAATCATTTATTCTATGTTCCTTTCTAACCCCCTATAACCCATACTTACACATCCTTCATTTTTGGGATATTATTTTAAGTTAAATTTGATTAATTATTTTTAAAATAAACATTTTTTAGGTGTGCATAAATTTAGTTGACCAATGACTTGAAACATGATAGATTTCGTATCGTGACCAAAACCGTAAATCTGGCGGTTTAGTCGATGTTTAAGCATGTTTGATGTTTCTATCGTTGAAATACATGACATATGACATTACAATAAATCATTTACCCCTTATGCCCTTTTTAAACCCATTTAACCCCCTTATAACTCATATTTACTAGTATAATTTGATGACCAAATACCAACATGATGTTAATTGAAGTTCAATTTGATTACAAACACTAAACTACAAGTTCGATTCAATTAATTACTTATAAAATAAAGTATTGTCAAGTGTGTGAAATAAATTACAAAACGACCTGAACTTTAAGTTGAACCGTATCGAACCTTTTTGTTCAAGAACCGCTATGTATAATGAAACCATGGGGCACCGACCAAAACCGTCAAATTGACATTTCAATCAATTAACATGAATAGCATAGGCAATGTAAACTTTACCAATGCAAGTAGACGTGAATTTCTCTCAAACAAAAGTTGACGAAAATTAGTGTGGTGAGGTGTCATAGAAGATTGAAAATCGCGAAGGATGCGGCTTGGATTCATAGCAAGGAAAAGGGGAAGATAGAACGTGTGGGGATAAGGGCTTTTTAGTCGGTGCACAAAGACTAGGGGTGTGATTGATTTCATACTTCGTAAGGCTCGAGCTCAACTAAAAAAATTAACTCGGACTCAAAACTTGGCTTGAGCTCGATCGAGGCTTAAAAAGGAAAAATCGAACATGACTCGTTAATTACTCGATATATATATAAGTTAGTTAGTTAGTTAGATAACAAGTTATAAGTTATAATCTTTATTGCTAATTTAAGTGTAATAATTTTATGTAGGACAACAACGTTAATATTATCAATAATAATATAACGATGACACTATTTTCAAAGAATAATTGTTTTATAATAAACAGTTATATTATTTATGAATAAAATATATAATATGACATCAATTTTGTTGAAGAAAGAAATAAATAAAAAATTATTCAACAACAAAAAAATACCTTGAAGAATTAGTAGGAAAAAAAAACAGGTACATTAAAATTAAACCAAAATTTTCCCACAACCATTTTCTAGCGCAATTTTCCCACCAGTTTTTTCACGTATTTTTTAATTTTTATCCTCCAAAACTTAAAACACTAGTACCCATGAGTAATCAAGCTCCTTAAAAGTGATAAAATAAATTCAAATTGCTAAACATAACTGCACTGTGGTCGAAAAAAAGAAATTTTTTTTTGATAAATCCAATTCTGATATATACACACATTATCACCTTCCACATTCCCTTCAAAACATTGTTTTCCTAATAGAAAATTACACAATTATCTTATTGTAGATTACTGTGAAATCAATTACGTCCTTTCTCAAATCCTTGATAATTAATATCGTGAAGTTGTGGACTCATATCTGAAGGTTGAATTGCAATTTTTTAAGCGGCTGAATTGCATTTTTTACTTCAATCAAGGTAAGTTCTTTTTGTTTTAATTGATTTCAACTTTGATTCATCGTATATGAGAAGAAAATGTATTAGATTTTTTTCATTTTAAAGTTGAAACCTTGAAAAAATTGAAGATTCATTGCATTTTTTCTCAAATGGATCATCTTGATACGATATTGATTATGCTAAATATACATACAAATAATGTTCATTTATAATTTTAAGTCTGCAAGATGACCATCTCATTACGTTCAATGCATTTCCCCTCTATCAAATCAGAGGACTCCATAGCTTTAGTCAAGTTCTGCCGTTCTTGCGAATCATCAGTATTTATTATTGCCTTAGTGCTTTGGGTTGGGGGGAATAAGTCTCATAATGCTATGATGATAAAAGGGTCTTGATGTAATCTTTTGTTGAGATAAATATAGAAAAGACAAAATGAAAAGAGATAAATATAGGAGGATAAAGGTTGGGGGAATTACAAAGGAGAGATCCGGATAAAGGGACAAGTTTAGCCTCTACTCGTGCTTTATTATTATTATTTTATTTTTAATTGAATCTGACTCAACATGCTTCGTTATATAATATATTGATTAATATAAAAGCTATTATAATTGATGGTACACTTCAAAAAAATAGGATGCAAATATATATATATATATATATATATATATATATATATATATATATATATATATATATCAAGAGGATCAAAGTCTCATCACGTGCACTTTCTCCGTACATGAATGACTTTATTGGCCGCAATAATTTCATTAATAAACATTACATATTCAATAGGATGCAACTCACATGTTTTAAAGAATAATTATAAATTTATAGTACTTAGAAAAATCTATACAATATATATAGATTTTTCTAAGGAAAGTATTTATCTGTTAAAAAAAAAGAATATACATTATAAATTTATAGTACTTGGTGAGTATATATATTGTTTGCAAATGCCTTGACAAAGCTCCAATGTCAAGCTCACTAGTAATTGTTTTTTATGTTATTTATAAAATTCTTTGATATCTTCGGTGATATTTTATAAAATTTCTTTTTCTTGATACTTGTGCATGGATAGTGTTGTCATGAACGATTGTTTGTTTTTTTCTCAATGGATGCAGGATGGAGCAATTAAGAAGAGGAAAAAGAGACGGAATAGATGAATGTGAAAGGTAAGAAATACATGCGTGTCATACATATTACTATAGTTTTCTAATCAATTATACAACTTTTCATACCATTCAATTTACCTTTTGCAGGACATATTCTTGTTATTGGGATTGAAAGTTATTGAGATTGGACGCGTATTTTTCAGGAGGACAATAGTTTCGTCTTTCGAGTATTTAACAAATTAAGCTTTTAAACATCGTTTGCACGCTTCTAGTTAATTACAACTTATTGTTGGATGGAATGTTTGGATAAAAATTGTTCTTCGGTGTTTTGTATTCAATTTCTTCAATTTCAACCTCAACCAATATGTTTAATATTATGTATATTTTTTTCCTTCTATGTATTTGTTTAAATGTGGATTACTAATGTATATAAATGTCATGTCAGAATACATATACTTCAGTCGTATATTGATAAACCGACATAAATATGGTCAACAATTCATTTACTTTAAGCCAATGCGTAAGAAATAATGTTAATATTTTTCCAACAAACATATGAGATATCACAAAAGTGCCATTCAAACCAAAAGTTCAGTTAAAACAAAACGTCATTTTCAATATGTGCCATATAAATGTTGTGAGATTCACGGCTATAAAAATTAGTGTCGGTAAATTAATTTTTAAAATACCATGTCAAATGGAACAGATGCCGGTATAGTGCCACAAACATGTGTCCCTCTAAATGAAAAGTGTCGAAAAATTTATGACAAATTATGTGTGGCAATTAAAATAAGCGTCGTTAAACTGCCACAAAGTTACGTCCGTCACATTAATCAAGTGCCGGAAAAACCGTCATAAAACATTCCGACACATTACAAAAGCGTCAGTGAAGTGCCACAAATAAAACATGCGTCACTTTGACTATGTGCCATATAATTGCCGCAAAAACTTCCCGGCAAAAGCAACAAACTGCCGCAAAACATTGCCGACACCAGTATTGACGACACTTAAATAACCGCCGTTTTATGTGTCGGGATTGCTTTTTACGGCACTTATTTTCCATTTCCCGGCATTTATTTTGCGCCGGAAAAAGCCAAAAATGTTGTAGTGAGTCAACACTCCTAGCGCTCGAGTCCCCTATCTCTGAGCAGATCGATAACTACCCCTAGCCAGCCAGATTTAAGACCCCCAAGTTGGAGCCCTACGACGGAAATAAAGACCCCCAGGATCACCTGTTCCAATATCTCACGCACATGAATCTCGACTGTGCCCCGGAGGAGATAAAGTGCAAAGCATTCCCTGCGCTACTCACTGGTCGGGCTCGGGAATGGCTCAACAAAATACCACCAAGGATGATCTACAGCTTCGACACTCTGGGAAAGATGTTCCTCAACGCGTTTATTACGGCGAAGCCGTTCCAGAAGAACGCAACCCACCTGTTCGCCATCAAACAGAAGAAAGACGAAACTGCATTGCAATACCTTAAGCGGTTCAGTGAAGAATTGCTGCAAGTTCGGGACGCCGACGATCAAGTTCGGATCGCATCCTTCATGGCAGGGCTACACGAGGGCAGGTTATATGCAAAACTGAGCAGCAGGCTCCCCACGTCCATGGAAGAGTGTTTGGAAGTTGCATTCAAACATTGTCAAGGAGAAGAAGCTAATCGCGTGAAGCGAGAAGTGAAGAAGTCCGAGCCCAAGAAGGACCAGCTGGAAGACACATCCGACAAGAAGAGAAAGTCGTATGGAGATCGTGCAAGCGGCTCAGCCACGGGCCGACCTGAAAAAAGAAATTCCTTGCAGCCGCGAGACTTCCCGTTGTTGAACAGGACTCGAGAGCAAGCATTGGCGATCATGGAAGGAAAGGGTTTGGCGAAGACTCCTACACCGCTATGAAGCCCCTTGGAGAGAAGGGACCAGAGTAAGTTCTGTACCTACCACCAAGACACGGGGCATGAATTGGACAACTGTAGAGACTTTCAACGCAACGTGGAAGCAGTAATTGCAAAAGGAAAGCTAGATGAGGTCGTGGACCGACCCCACTATGCCGAACGCCGAGGACAGCAGGATTACCAGCAGAGAAACTATAGTCATGATCGTAACCGACAAGGCAAGCCCCAGCGAAGAAGAGATCAGTCTCCCGACAAGGGTCAACTAGCAGACAACCGCCCGGTCAACACCATCAACACCATTATGGGAGGCCCTGGCAGTGCCTTTGAAGTTGGAAACTTAAGCGTCCGGGTGGAGGGCGTGCAAGAGAACAAGAAAAGTCAAAATCCGTTTTAGAAGTAGGCTATGCGCCAAAGGACCCACTTCCCTTGGTCCCAAACAATGAAGGCTTGGTCGTTGAAGTTGTGGTCAACAAGAATCTGGTCAAGAGAGTTTGCATAGACACCGGTAGCGTGGTTAACGTTCTTTACTTTACAGCTTTTCAGGCAATGGGTCTTAAGGAATCCGACCTCATTCCGGTCTCAGCACCTTTGTTTGGATTTGCTGGCCCCCCGGTTCATCCACTAGGCATGATTCGGCTCGCGACGACGTTCGAGAAGGATTCATCAGAAATGACACTCATGATCAACTACGTTGTGGTCAAATCTTCATCAGCATACAACATCATTTTGGGGAGGCCTGCTCTGATCGATCTCCAAGCCCTAATCTCTAGTCTATGGACGTCTGATCCTCGAATTCGGGATCAACCGTCCACTATTAACTTAAGCGATCGGATCTAGCTCAGCTCGCCGAGCTCTAGATCCTCTCACCTTTATAATTTTACATTCTTGACTTAAGCGATCGGATCTACCTCTGCTCTCTGAGCTCTAGATCCTCTCGCCCTTATAATTTTACATTCTTAACTTAAGCGATCGGATCTAGCTCTGCTCTCCGAGCTCTAGATCCTCTCGCCCTTATGATTTTACATTCTTAATTTTAGCGATCGGATCTAGCTCTGCTCTCCGAGCTCTAGATCCTCTCGCCCTTATGATTTTACATTCTTAACTTAAGCGATCGGATCAAGCTCTCCTCTCCGAGCTCTGGATCCTCTCGCCCTTATGATTTTACATTCTTAACTAAAGCGATCGGATCTAGCTCTGCTCTCCGAGCTCTAGATCCTCTCGCCCTTATGATTTTACATTCTTAACTAAAGCGATCGGATCTAGCTCTGCTCTCCGAGCTCTAGATCCTCTTGCCCTTATAATTTTACATTCTTAACTTAAGCGATCGGATCTAGCTCTGCTCTCCAAGCTCTAGATCCTCTCGAAGGGTGCTCGTAGATCAGTTGCACCACTCCTCCTTCTTATCTTCGGCCTGCCATCTCCAGAAGGGCTCGAAAGTACCAACATAGCCCTTATGATTTTAAATTCTTAACTTAAGCGATCGGATCTAGCTATGCTCTCCGAGCTCTAGATCCTCTTGCCCTTATAATTTTACATTCTTAACTAAAGCGATCGGATCTAGCCCCGCTCTCCGAGCACTAGATCCTCTCGCCCTTATAACTTTACATTCTTAGTAAATGTGATCGGATCTAGCCACTCTCCGAGCTTTAGATCCTCTAGCCCTTATAATTTCTCTTAATCAGGGCAATCAGATCTAGCTCGCTATCTGAGTCCTGAATCTTCTCGTCCATCATCTTATTAAATTTGTATAAAAAATAACAAGTACAAACTCCAAATTGACATAACCGACTATAACCTGAGCGAACCGAATGCACAAGCCAAGCTCGACAACACTAAACTAAAAAAAATATGTCATTCACAAAACAAGAATAGTGAATTACATACTGGGGGCAACATACATACGCTTACAACAACATAACAAAACAACCAACACATACACATAATTCAAAATTCACAAAAACAAAATCAAAATAAATTCTTCATTGATCACGAATAAAGTCATAATACAGAAACTACCTTTCCAAAAACAAAATAAACTTTAAGAGTTAGGAGTAGGACTCTTTTGAGGCTCAGATGGAGGAGCCGACCCGGACGCAGCAGCCGGCTGGATGACATACTTATCAACTATGTCTACCCCCGATCAGAAGTCTTGGACGCGTTCAGTGTGGACCGCGTCCATCCCCGGCTTATAGTAAGCCTTCTTTGGGAGGTCATCCAAAGCAAGCGTGGGAAACTGAGTCCTCACCTCATCCACCCCCAAGGTATACCCATGATTGAGAATGGGGATCAGCAGCACCTTCAGGGCCTCGGCGAAATCAGCCGAAGCCTTGTATTCCCGAACGGCCTCGGCACACCGGGCCGCAATAGTGGCCTCCAGATTAGCTACTCTCTCCCTGAGGTCCCCGACCTCCTGCTCCCTTGCCTTCTTCTCCTCTGCCAGCTCACTCCCCACAGCCTTCAACTCTTTCTCCTGAGCCTGGAGCTGGGCTTGCAAGGTTTTCATTTCTGTGTCCTTAAGGCGGATAGCTGCCCTAAGTTCATCCATTGTCTTCCGTAGTTCGGTAGTTTTGGCCTGTTGAGCAGTTAAATCCGATGAGGCCTTGCCCAGCCTCCGGAAAACCTCTTGGGCAATCGTGCCACCCTGAACAAACATAGAAAATCAGGATAATCGATAATCGGCTACTAAAATATAAGAAATAAAGGACAAGACGTACCAGCTCCACTGTTTTACAACCCAGGATCGCTAGCTCTTCATCTGGCATGCTAGCTACCCGTTCCTTTTCGAAGGAACCCTCCTTCTGACCTTCCTCAGGGGCCTTCGACTTGCTCTTGTTTGACGATCGACCTTCGTGAGGGTCGGTCTCGAGCGAAGAGGTTTTCTAAGGACCAACCCCCTCTCTGTAGCTTCGCTAAGGGTTTCCGTCCCGATTGGTTCCAGAGGAGGAACCGAGGCGGAAGCACCGGCACCCTCTGCGGTCGGATCCTCCACCGGTAGCTCTCGAACCCCTGGCGTCGGCACAAGTTGGTGAACCGCCACTTCTCTTTCTGCTCCAGCCATCAGATCGGCAAAATCGTCCACTGCAAACGCCAGCAAAAAGTTAATCAGATAAAAAAATATAGTCATATCAATAAAAGATACAATACCATAACAGAAGGAATGGGATAAAGTCCTACAGGGCTGCCACTCGGCTTTAGTAAACTTCATGTAAGGGTTAGGGCCCGCATCCTCTAGCCGAGCAGCCGAGATCAAATTGTCGTACAGGTCCTTCCATTCGATGGAGTACCCCGACTCCCGAATCTTTTCCACCCAAGACTCTGGTAGATCCGGATGTTCATCACCGCCTAAATCAGCCGTGTTCCACACGCTTAGTTCGGTGTGACCGTCGTGTCGCACATAGAAGAACCTCTCCTTCCATCGCTTGAAGGAGTCCCGACCGGAAGGAATGATGGGGATGCTAAAAGACTTCCCTTGCCTTCTGGAAAAATAGTACCGGTAAGGATGGTCCCTTAGTCCTACCCGGTGATAAAAATATAAACTTATCTACACTGAATCTAATATTTAACAACCTACACCAAATCGCAAACACTATGACGGCCCTAATGCCATTGGGGGCTATCTGAGATATCCCTAGCCCGTAGTGCCGGAGCACCGCCAGAAGGGCAAGGCAGAAAGGTAATCTTATCCCCACCTCAAAATACTCCCGGTGGACGGAACAAAAACCCTCCGGCGGGTCCAGAGCAGATAAATGATCTCCCGACGGCAACTGGGGGCAAATCTTGCCCTGTCTTCTCACAAATCCACCCAACATCTCAATCCTATACTTCTCAATCCTATACTTCTCAATCCTATACTTCTCAATCTTGCCCTGTCTTCTCAATCCTATACTTCTCACAAATCTCGTCCACATCCTCTTGCTTCAAAATCCACCCAACATCTCTACTATCCGCTATGGGCATCGATTCTAGGGTTCCGGGAAACCAAGTTTTATCTAAAGAAGTTGAGTTATAAAATCAGAACAAGAAGGAAATAATGCTTACTTGCAAGATTAAATTTGAAGGATAAACGATGATGAATGGCAATCGGCAGCAAATCTCCTGGCTTAATACCCAACGTGGCTACAAAACGATTGATATGACGGGTTTAAAACCCCTCCCGCTTACCTCGATAAACGGCCTCGGTTAATGTTGGTGGGCAATGACGCCACGTTTCCTGGAACATCTATAACTACACATAACTAGCTTTGCCACCGGCTAACTCCTAGTTTAATTTCAAAATCTAAAAACACCCGTGTCGATCCATCACTTCTATAGATCCGAACCGACCAGCCCAGGGTCGGCTGGATCCAGGGTGCTTATGATGCTGCCAGAAAATGGCTCAACACTTGATATAGGAAAAGAAACAGTACCTAACTTACTCTTTTAGTTCGAGTACTCCCCAGTGTCTTCCGAGATCAGCGCTCGGGACCGACCCCTGATTGTCGTAGGTGCGTTCAACCTTAGTTCCTGACCCTCTAGGGTCGGCCGGCACCCAACCCCTAACCCACCCTTGGCTGATCTAGCAGGTCAAGGGAGGTCCTTCTCTGACCTGGCATTCGTTGCACTTGAGTATCCAAGTCGCTATCGGCACGGATGATCCCCTATATCTCTAATAATCCTGGGCGCCCCTGAAATCCAGCACCGACCTCTGCAGGTCGGTCGAGCCCTTAGACTCGTCCTTCTCTTAGGTTAGTAAGGACTCGGCCGTCATCTCCGACCTTATAGGTCGGCTCGGCCAAGTCTTAATCTTATCCTTCACACGTGTAATAATCAGATAACTGCAAGAGAATCTTGAGCCATAAAGGCTCCAATCTTTATCATCTAATACGAATATTTGAATATCATAATAATCTCTTAAAATCAAGGAGATTTATGAAACATAATCTTCTTCCTTAGGGAATACATTAACCAGTGTCAATCGTAGACACGCCACATCAAGCCCTAGGGCATAAGCCCCTCTATATAAACAATCCTAAGGAACTACGAAGACTTGATTCCAATTCAACCGTTGGATACGTAGGCAGCTTGAGAAACAACCTCTCAAGTGCAGTCTAAAACAACTCAAACCGCCCTCTCCATTATCATTTTTCTGGGTCCTTGAAGTATCCTTAGCCTATAATCAAGGGAACGAGCGTAGAAGATCACTGTGACAATTTCTGGATCGTCATATTGATTATTTATATGTTTATCAAGGTGTATATCAAATATTGTTTTTCAGAATCTGATGATCAGTAAGCGGCAGAGTGGTTTGGAGAAATTCTCGGAGCGGAGAGGCTGCATTTTTACAATATTCTTGTACTAACATGGCACTCAAGGTGAACCGTATATTATGTTTTTTTGTGCGTGTGTTATGCATGTAAATGATGAGCTTGCAGGAGGTGCCAATATGTCACAAATTTTTAGATTGTCATTGATCAAATTCTACTAGGTGTGTCAAACCAATAGAATTTAAGAGATTTCTGGTGAATTCTTGTTCATAAAAAAATAGCAACGAATCATATATATTTCAAGTTGATGACAAGGTGATCCAATTTTTGGTTCAGGACCACCATAAAATTAGTGGCCAATACGTAGGTTTGGATTCTTACTTTCCTTTTTTTTCCTTCTCTATTTTCATTCTTTCCATGTTCTTCCGGGAGGAAGAAGCCGAGGATAGAGTGTAGCAAACAGTGAGGGACGATGTAATATCCCGATTTTTCAAAAATGGCATCCTTGTCTTTTCACGAAAAATCTGAATATTTGGTTTTGTTTTTAAAGGATTAAAAGAAAAAGGGAAAAGAAAAGGAAAAGGATTAATTGGATTTAATTAATAAGAAATAATTAGATTTAATTGGGATTATAAAAGGAAAACTAATCCTAAATTAACCTAGTTGTTGTTTTACGTAAAAGAAAATACTGGAGGGGGAGGGGCAAGTTTGGAGAAAAAAGAAGAGAATAGGCTTTCGAATTTCGAGACTAATCCATTGATCAAAACCGCAGACATCTCAAGAGAGAAAGGATCACCGCGATAAGAGGATCATTTTGATATCAACAATCCCTGAATCCGTTAACGTAAGTTTTTCCCTCATCGTTCTTGATACTAGGGTTTGTTCATCATCGTTGTTAAGCTGCGTTTTTCTGAGTTTAAACATCATAGTGATCGTCTTTGGATTGATCATTTATAGGTTTGGTGTTAAAGGTTTAAACTTTTGACGAGTTGAAGCTTTGGATCGTTGTGCCACGCTATTTAAGGTAACGTGGTGTTCTTATCGTATGATTAAGGTGTCATAAAGTTATAGAGCAATTTGTGTGCTTAATTTAGTGGTTTTGGATCTATTTTGGTTGGAGTCTGGGTTGGATTTGGGTTGGAATCGCGTTTTGAAAGTTGCAGATTTTCTGGGTAAATCCCAGGCAAACGAGCGTTTGGGTAGAGCGGACGGGAGTTTGCGGTAGCGGCAGCTCAAACGAGCATTTGGGTAGTGTGAATGGGTGTTTGAGGGTTCAATTTAGATACAGGATGTGGCTGATTTTCACGGACGGGCGTTTGGGGGTTTCTGGACGTTCGTTCAAGTCAGTCGGGCGTTTGCATGAAGGCAGACGGGCGTTTGACCTGTTTATTCTGTTTTTCACTGTTTTTTCGTGTCTGCTAGGTTTCAGGCTTCATAATCATGTTTTTACTGCTTAACCTTATGTGACAAAGCCTTGAATTAGCTTTTGATGCGTTTAGTTCTGGCACCATATGAATTCCCTAAAAAGATGTAGTGTGGGACCGTCGAAAGCTTTCGATTTGCCATGTGCTTCGATAAGCTAGAGTTTATCGATGTCTGTGTATGTGTTAGGGTTGTTAGAGTCTAGTGGTCTTAAGAAGAGGGAGTAGACTGATAGGTGAGCCTTTTATGTGAATCAACTTAGGTGGCTAGTTAAACATCTAATCAAACGTATGTGCTAGATTAATAACCTTAAACATCATGCAATGCTTGGTAAGGCATAGTACAATATCGCGATGTGTTCTCTGACCAGACAAAGTAGACTGTACCCTTGCCGGTCAATTGATTGGCTAGATAAAGCGTCTGGTACACTCTGCCGGCCATCACACTATCGGGACTCGGATATTCCCGGGACTACTAGAGCGTGTCTCTAAGTAGGTTGCACCCAGTTGTCCTAGTACATCCTATTACTAGGCGTAGTACCCTTGTTATTCATGATGTAACAAACTTGATCTAAGCTAGATAACTTTGGAACCTCATGTCATGCTATGAACATAATGTGATACTTAGCTAGGGTTAATAACTGAATGAATTAATAAAAGAAGGCATTGCTTTTATTTCTTTATGAGACCAACGTTATGCGATCTTCTACGCGTTACTAAGTACTTATGTACTTACCCCATTACTTTTTGTTTGTCTTTCTCTTTCCCCAAAGAATATGAACAGGTTGCTAGTGTTGATGAGTTCTTTGACGATGACGTGTGAGATGGAGCTCTTGAAGACTTAGTTCTTTTACTTTTGGTTTCTTTCAATAATGTTGTTGATTCAAGTTCAAACAATGTTGTCATTCTTTTGGATTAGTTTCGTTTGAATTCTTTTGGATTTAACGTTGGATGTTTTAGTTCTCTTTATTGTATTTAGATTTATAGCATTGAAAACCGTGTGTTCGATCTTTTGTTTCCCGAGTCGTTTTATCTTCCGTGTCGTTTTAGTTCTGATGTGTGACGTTAGGCTTATATATATTATTGAATTTTATTTGATAATATTTGTGCCGAGCGCTCTTTCCGGATAAGGACTCGGTTTCCGGGATGGGGGCGTTACAGTTTGTATTAGAGAGAAAGGTTTTCCTTGCTGTGTAGGACCTGATTTCTTCTTTAAGATAAGTGTTAGAGCTTTAGTAACCCCTCTCTTTTCTTGGTTACAGAATGGTTCTTACTAGAGGAGGAGCTAATACGAATAACATCGAGGCGGTTGGCACCCAGACGGGTAACACTGAGGCAGGATTTACCGGGGTTGTGATTCCGAGAAGGAGAAGAAGTGGACTAGCTACCCAGGGCCCTACAGTTTCTCAAGTGAACACCCCGTTTGTGAGCAACACCATGCGTGGGGTAAATCAAGGACCAGACATCGTCATCAGGGGAAGAGTGGAACAAGGGGGTCCCTCACGGTTTAACCCCAGTATACCGGTTATCACTACTTCAGCAGGGGTGACATCAGGAGTGTCTGTGTCTCCAATGACCACAAGCTGGACAGGACTAGGACTTTCTCATCCACCGGTGAGTACTTTCACAACCGTTTCTGTGCAACCTCAGCAAGCGTCTGTGCCACCGACTAGTCAGTTTTTCAGTCGACCACAGGCATCAGTGTTTTCCCCCACACCACTGAGTTTTACACCTCAGCCAACGGTTCTACCTCCACCACCGCCTAGATCTGATACTTTTGTAGCGCCTGACTACACCTATCCACAGCAGACTCACCCCCAACAGCAGGTTCAGCAGCCTCAACCACAGTATCAGAATGCTCCACCAGTTCAGCATCCGGTACAGCACCATCAGTTTGGGGGCTACGACAGGCAAGTGGATTGGTATGATAAGATGAAGAAGCACAGGGTGCCAGAATTCTTTGGCAATGTTGAGCCAGCAGCAGCAGATTTATGGATTCGTGGGTTTGAAAGGACGTGCAGGAATGTGAAAGCTCCAGAATCTGAGTGGGCTCAATTAGCAATATCCTTGTTGGCAGGGAATGCAGAAAGTTGGATGGAAGCGTATGAGAAGGTTAATCCGAGGATCACGGATTGGGCAGTGTTCAAATATTTGTTCTACAAAGAATACTTTCCTAGAACAGCACAGAATGCAAAGGCTAATGAGTTTATGAGTTTGAAACAAGGAAGATACACTACGGTGACTCAGTACTCCCAGAAATTCCATGAGTTAGGCAGATTCTACCCTGAAATCATGAGGAGTGAAGAGAAGAAGATTGACAAGTTCATGGAAGGATTGTCACATGAAGTGGGAAAGGGCATGCTAGGAGATAGACCCACTAGTATGGCAAGCGTCATGGATAGAGCTTTGATTGCGGAAAGATTTGCCAGTAGACAGACGGTTATAGTTGGAGATAAGAGATCTTTCTCGAATTATCAAGTAAGTAATAGAGGAGCACCGCAGCAGAATATTAAGAGGATAGGAACTCCGGCCACGAAGAGTTCAGCAAGTGGAACGCCATCGGTTTGTGCTAAGTGTAACAAGACACACACAGGAGAGTGCATGGCATGTAGCTTGAGTTGTTTCCACTGTGGGGAAGTGGGACATTACTCGAGAGCGTGTCCTAAGAAGCTCTCTCAAGGTAATCAGGCAGGAGGGCGAGGTAACCAGCAGGGTAATCGTACCATGGGTAGCAGACCAGTTCGTGTCTTTGCAGCAGATGCAGAACCGGAAGAGTTAGATGACCTTGTGGTGACAGGTACTTTTCAGTGTTTGTGTTTAATATAGATATTTAATATGATATAGCGCGCATATGATATTACATATTTGTACTTAAATTGATTCACAGTTAGGTACCATAATCATAGATAATCTAGCAGTTTCAGCTCTATTTGATACTGGAGCTTCGGGGACTTTTGTTTCCTCTAAGATAGCTAAGAAGTTGAACCTCTTAAGGAATTGGAGAGACCTTTGAGCATAACCACACCTTTGGGCAGAGTTACTAGATGTGCTCAAGTCACACCCCAAGTTGATATTAGAGTTGGGACTTACAAGTGCCAGCATGCTTTGACGGTGTTGGATTTCTCAGATTTCGATGTTATCCTGGGAATGGACTGGTTGTCCAAGAATTATGTCTACTTGGATTGTAGGGGTAAGAGGGTGATCTTTAAGGCCCCAGGGAAATCAGCTAAGACGTTTCAGGGTAATGTATACAAGCCTAGCAAGGGTCGTCATCCGATCATCTCAGCAGTTAAAGCCCTTAGAGCTTTGAAGAGGAGTTGCCAGGGTTTCGTTGTCTATGCATTAGATAAGGAAAAGCATAGGCCCGAGTTAGGAGAGACTCGCATAGTTAAGGACTTTCCCGATGTTTTCCTGGAAGATTTTCCAGGACATATGCCTGATAGGGCCATAGAGTTTGAGATCGAATTGATTGCAGGAGCATCACCAATGGCTAAAGCACCTTATAGGATGGCACCAGCGGAGTTGAAAGAGTTGAAAACTCAGCTTAAGGAGATGCAAGAGAAAAACATCATCCAGCCAAGTACATCACCGTGGGGAGCACCGGTCTTGTTTGTGAAGAAGAAAGATGGGAGTATGCGTTTGTGCATCGACTACAGAGAGTGGAATAAACTGACGATCAAGATAAAGTATCCCTTACCAAGGATCGATGATATGTTCAGTCAGTTGCAAGGTAAGAAGGTGTTCTCTAAGATTGATCTTAGGTCCGGTTATCATCAGTTGAAGATCAAGGTGTCAGATATACCTAAGACAGCATTCAGTACGAGATATGGACATTATGAGCTTTTGGTCATGCCGTTTGGACTCACTAATTCTCCATCGAAGTTCATGGACTTGATGCAAATAGTTTTCATGCCTTTGTTAGGAAATCTACGTGGGAACGCAGCGGAATATTTCCTTTAACCAGGATCGACATCGTTTAAGCAATAAACAAATAAGCTAGTAGACGGTTGTTACCTTGGTTGATCTAAAAGATCGATGCTTTGACCGTCTAAGGAGAGTAGTTCTGCATAGAGCCGCCCAAGTGTTCGGCCTCTACCGCTAGTCCACACGAACAGCCCGCCGGAATCCCATCATGGATTGCTATTGGAAAACTCCGGTTGCTAGACCGGTCTTTTTCCCCTCTCTCCAACTCTCTATAGGATGCTCTCCAATTTTAGACAAGAACTACTAGCTCTTGGAATTATGATGTACAAAAGAGCTTGACACCACCTCCTATTTATAGTGGTTGGGGCGCCCCTACTAGGTGTGGAGGAGAAGAAAACTTTTTCCCAATAAAATAAGGAAAATATAATTGATTGATTTATCTCATTTATTATAATATCTTATATTAAATAAATCTAGGATATTGTCAATATCTTATATTTAATATTTCCAAGTTATTGTAAATATCTAATATTGACTATCTTTCTTATATTACCATAAATCAATTTACACATGTGTATATATCACATATATATTACACAAATAAATCTATATATATATATATATATATATATATATATACATAGTGCTGCGCATGTAAATCAATAATTTGCATTAGTGCCCACACGTTACATATGTATACTATGTATATATATATATATATATATATATATATATATATATATATATATATATATATATATATATTAATATCTAATATTAATATTTGGTAATACTATTAATTAAATTGCACAATCCAAGTGAATCTTATACACTCCAAAATTGCACCACCTATAGCCAATATTTTGGCATCCGGAATGTTTTTTAATTAATATAATATTATTAATATCTTGTATTTAATTTATTCATAATAAATAGATACCACCATATTAATTTACCACTATAACCTTTATAGTACGAGATAAACTTTCCTTATTTGGTTATCATCTATAACCATATTCTAATCCGGCTAGATATTCATATGTGTGTGAGCCGATAGGCTTCCGAATATGTTGGCCGTAGACACAAAGTGCAAATTACGAAAATGCCCTTTATACCTAACGATCACGGGATAGCGTCTAGCAACACACCGTGACCCCCAATCATCGAAAGAGTCAAATTCAACGACTACTACCTTTCATGTGAAACGGTTACCGTGTAACTTTCAATCCTATCGCTGTAATAATATCCATACGGTCGTACGTCGAGTGTCAAACATTAACGACCGTATCTTATAATCTGGATATCATGCTCTCTCGAAGTAACTCGTTTACTCCCACTTTGCAAATATTCACGTGAGTAAGACATTCCTTATAAGAAGGCCATTTCGGATATTCGATCCCAATCATAGGATACGCGATTCCCGGACGACCAATCATGTATACTCCGCATGCTTCAGTATCATACCCAATCACTACCGCATGATCGCCCCGTGGCTAGGGGAAACCTTAATAGTGTCAAAGCATGACAATCCACACCGTGATTCCATGAAGACTCCGGTCCAAAGGATAATTACACAACCGCCACATAGTGTGACACTTATCCGTGTAAGTGGGTCAGTCTAACGTACGCATTCTCTAATACACGTCCAAGTGTCTCTACACTTCGATAGACGAGATCTATCCCTGCCCTAAAGACAGAAGACATCTAATACATGCTAGCCTGTTATACTATCAATGCCCTGTTTAATAGTACATCAGCCTAGAGACATTTAAGTATCAAACTTATTAAAGTGATTAGAGATCTCATCAACCATAATCGCCTATCATGGTTTCTCTACCACAGTTTAATACTAAGGACGTTATCATATAACAATTCACAATTGGTTCTTTAAAAGAACAAATATATGGCACCAGAAAAGCCAATTAATATATGTATAAACATAAAGAAATAGTAGAAATGATCCGACCCGGTCGGATCCGGTCCAACCCGATTGGGTTTAGGACACTATTCCAACAATCTCCCACTTGGCCTAAAACCAACCACTCGCACACACAAGACCAAGTTGAAACACAAGAATCTCATGTAATACTCGCAACCAGCCCTAGCCATAAACGGATCGCTATCCATGGGGACTCAGACTATCTTCATATCACGCTCCATTTGATCAAGTCAAAGCAACCGCCTCAATACACACATGAATCTCTGACGAGACCCTGGTCCTTGCTTCAAGCAATGAATCCACTTACTATATCAGCTATATAGAAAAGGTGGAAGAACCGTACAAGGTTCAGGAATGAACCTTCTAGATCCATGCACTGCTCCCACTACGCCTCTAAGGCACTTCTGTGTTTTGGCCTAGTTGTAGAATTTACAGTGACCCATATGCTAGAACATTTCCAGCTCGCTGTATCGCTTAATCAAAGTGATTGCAAACCCAGACAGTAGCTCCCACTCACCTTCATAAGACTCAGGATATATGTCTGTATAACTATATTTATCTGATTCCAAGTTTCGATAAACTAGGAAACCAACCTTAACTTGTTTAAGGGTATTCTCAACCTTCACCAGATCTACTTTCATACTTGCTCATGACTATTCATGGAGTATGAACATCCGGCATTACCTTTATGATGGTTCCTATCGCAGTAGCGAAGGAAACCTTCCATAAGCATCATCTTTCACCTTATCTTTAGGACCAACGTCCTAACATAGATAGATCTAGAGAACATCGGCTAGCAGTATCTCCTTATGCGATCTATGCTAAACTCTTTTAGCATCACATCTATATGGGTAAACTATAATCTAACAGTAGTTAAATCTATCACTATAGATTCCTATTTCTAAAAATAAGAACTGTCAATCCAAGCGCTTTCGTAAAAACCTTGAACTACCAAACATTAATTGACTGTGACATGGGGTATTAATTCCCGAGAGAGATATCCAATACCTTACTCAAAAATCGTAACACACTCCCACTATCCATCTTGCACATTGGGCATATCCTTCTTTTGACTAAATCAAACAAAGAAATCGTCTAGAGAAACTTGTTTGAGTCCATAAATGGATCTCGTGGGCTTACATATCATGTTATTGTCTATGAACATCGAGCTGTCTGCCCAACGTCTTCAACACTATCATATAGTCATGATACGAAGTTATAACAAGCATAGTCTGAATAGAACTGGGCACAGCTGGCAGCATAAAGATAATTACAAGGTCTACACCTCATACCCTTCAGCCGTCACTATAGCCTTATGGTAATCATATTACTATCCATGTCAGCCTTTCAGGGACACTCCCCTTAGGTAAGACAGACTATGTTCACAACCTGGTTGTCACTGATGGAATCTAATTCAGATATTATGGCTATTAGCCATATCTCTCAATCTTGCCTCTCAAACATTCTTTCACAAGTCGTGAGATATTCATTCTTCAAGATGAACATACCAGCAGCCCCTTTTGGGCCTGAGGTTATCCACAGACTTACAAAACTTTTGTGTGCACTGAGCAGTGTTCTACACCTCAACGCTATGTGGCGTCTGCTCACGTTTCTTTGGTTGAATATATCTTTGTGGTTCTCAATCTCTCTTGAGATCTAATTTACTCCCACTGTTTCTTTTGGAAGAAACACTTCCTCTAGAGACGGCATGTTTGGAGACAAACACCTTTTGCTCCACGGACGAGTAAATAATATCTAGCGTACTTGCTAAGATATTCCACAAAGTTGCATATGTCGTACCAAGCTCCAAGCCTTTCTGACTTTGCCTATGAGAACTTCAAATCATCGGTTAAGATAGATTTGACATTATCCTCTTCCATATCTAATATGGAATTTTATTCAACCTTTATTCTTCGGAACTCGGTTAAGTATAAGGGCTCTATCCCGAAACGGGTAAGGGATACTTCACATTGCTTGTGTCACACCTTTATCATATAAAGTGTTGTTTCCATTTTGGGAACACAATCTAATTGCTTATCCCAAAGATGGTATCCTTCAAGGGAGAATCTTATTCCTTTCAGACGACTTCTGAAACACCCTTCAGGTATTAATTACTTCAATCCAATTGAAGATTAATTCCTAAGTAGCTCATCAATCTCATATTCGTACTAGCTCGAACTTTTCGGGCTTTCCGAATTATGCACTTCACTGAGTACACTTGACTATTTCTAAAAATAGTCGTAGAGACTAATAAACAATTATTTGTGGCATTAATTGTCACAAGCCAACAAACATCGGTATGTTTAAGCTTTGGACAACTTTCTAGATTTTATAACCTTTTCATAAAAGGGTATTTTAGTCATCTTTAGATAAGATACGTATTACCCACATGATTCATAATCATATGGTTCAACATCATCAGAATGGCGTTTAGTTACACGCTTTCCTTCCAGAGAGACTATGTCTAGAACAACCACAAATATTAAGGATAACAGCCATACAAATATTTAGTTGAGATCTCATCACATATATCAACTATATAGTGACATCAATCTAGTATGTTAGATTCAGTGGCCTTCCAAATTTATCGGAATAACATTTATTCTTTACAATTGAATATGTCTACTAAATCCTAACAAATAACTGAAAGTATGTTCTTCATAAGAACCGGAACATAATAACATTTATTTTGTTCCCTTATCGGTTTACTAGATCCAGAATATGGTAAGTGTTACAACATTTGCTTCACCTTCCATATCTGTATTTAATCTTTCTAATTTAATCACACTCGCAAGATATCATATATCTAATAGTTGACTTTCACTTAGATAGATTTATCTCAACTCACTTGCCTAGAATAGAAACTTCAATAAGTTCTCTATTTAAGCACATGCCCTAACTTTCCTTTTTAATCCTTTAAGCACTTGAAAAATGTTTCTTATTGTAGTCTTCATAAGACTTAAGAAAGATCACAAGAGCCATGTCTTTAATTTCCTTTCATAAAGAAAAGGGGGAATGAGGGAGAAGGACAAAAATATTTCATCAATTGAGTAGAAGGACAGTCTTTTAAAACTTTTGCATAAAGGACAAAACTATTTATTCACTGTTGAAATTCACTTGTGTTCGAAATTCACTGTTTAAATTTACTCCCGAAATTCACTGTCGAGATTCACTAATTTTCAAAATTCATTGTCGAAATTCACTAATTTTCGGGATTCACTGTCGAAATTCACTATCGAAATTCACTGATTTCAGGATTCACTGGGGAGATTCACTGATTTTCGGGATTCACTGTTTGTCCTTCTCGCTATAAAAATTATGCGGTTGTCCTTCTCCCTATAAAAAATATGTAGTTGTCCTGTTACTTAAAAATATTCCAGATTGTGTCCTTATCCCTAATTTTCCATAAAGAAAATCTAAAGTTTATTAAATAGTTTATTTAACCTTTTGAATCGTATTCAAAACATTGACTATTTAATTAACCTTTAAGCAATGATAGAATTAAGTCGATACTTAAATATCATAATTTTGAAAACAACCTTTCCAAAATTAGATGTGGTCATTCTTATCCAACGTTTGAATTAATTGTCATCGTATGACTGAATGATCATCTTGGATCGTATCCAATATATGACTAATTCGTTGAAGCATATTTCAAATGATTTAATCATATCATGAGCTTCCGCTTTCATTAATAATTAAAGTCTCGGAGCACTGCATTAATTATGTAATCTCCTTGTCTCTAACTACTATAACGGGATCGCTCGTGTCATTGCTCATTTTAAAAGGATTAAAATTACTTAGCCATATTTGAGAACGTTTCTCAAAAGGTAACAGTCATAATTTGGTTTTACTAATCGAGAATTAAACATAAATATAAAGTTTGCTAAAACTACAACATAAAAATAAAGATAAAAGAGTGTTGTTGTTTATACACGCAAAATCAAAAATGGTCTTTTGGTTTATGATTTTGCTCCCACTAGTCAACTACTCCCAATTGACTTTCAAGAATTATTAATTTCTTTAGTGGACAAGATCCCACTAAACTACCGCGACCCCCGCTTTGGCTGGTGGGCCGAAAATAGTTTAATAGGTAGACAACATCTTTGTCAATCGTATCTTATATGACTCTTGTTGTTTGACTAGTCAACTCTTTGACAATTTTCATCTTATGAAGTAGTCAAACCCTTGCCTCTAAAATCCAAACGACCCCGCTTTGGCTGGTGGCCGAGAGAATTCTTAGTCAAGTCATAACCCCAATATTCGTGAGATCTCATACGATCATATCTCGATAATGACGATATACCCGAGGTAGGTCAACCCCCTGCTTTGGCTGATGAGTTGGATCCGAACAAGGGCTCTTCACCGTCATTATAATATGGGGAGGCAATTTCAACTTGATTCTTTTGAGGTGGAAGTATTTATGTAAATTAATTCACTTAATTAATTTTAATTATGGTCTCATCATAAATATGTCTATCTCTATAAACATACATCCTACACATTTATCTAGATCGTGCCTAGTCATGCATCTATCGTATCATATAAAATAAATACAAGCACAAAATAAATAAATGCGTAAAGTAACCGGTATGATCATGGACTTTTCCTAGGTTCGGTTTCGAATACAAACTGACGAAACCGCGGGTCACAATCTAAGGGTAGCTGCAACCGCCAATAGGATCTTTAATGCTCCATTCTCCAATGGGATCTTTATTTTCATCTTTCTATGGTCTCCATATTCTGCTCCATTCTTGTTACATTTAATTCTATCGAATAAAATAAATACACCCGCCGCACACGGGAGAGAGCTAACGGGAATGGGATAAATGCAGAAAATAAACTAGGTCATGTTCTTCATAACGGCCTAGGACAATTTTTAAACCAACAGAAAAATTATCATTCACATCTATCCTATTGGTCGAGTCCACGATCAATCGGGGTCCATATAATCATATTATATCTACTATATCTAATCCATACAATAACATCTTATGAAAAAGATAAAATTAAAATTTAACTACTTGCGTCTTAATTAATCAATTAACATTTAATCTATTAAATAATTTTATCCAATCAATTAACTAATTAACATTTAATTAATTAAATGATTTTAATCGAAATAAAATTAACGATTAATTTTAAGTGATTTTAATTTTAATTTTAATAAACTAGAACTATTCCAATAAATCAAAATTAAAATTATGTCTCTTTTGTTTCTTTCCTTTTGATTCTTAATCAAAAGGGATGCCTTTGGTTTCCTAAACCAAAAGGCATCTTCCTAAACCAAATTTGGTTTAGGCCTGACCACTTTCCAAAATCAAAATTTTGGAAGTGGCCTAGGCCTAGGCCTTTTACAAATCAAATATTTGAAAAGGGCCTAGGCCTATTCCAAATCAAATATTTGGAAAGGCCAAATAATTTTGGTTTAGGCCTGACCACTTTCCAAAATCAAAATTTTGGAAGTGGCCTAGGCCTAGGCCTTTTCCCAAATCAAATATTTGGAAAGGGCCTAGGCCTATTCCAAACAAATTTTGGAAAGGCCATTATTATTTTAATGCCATGTGGTATCCCAATGGCCAAACTATTTGAACCATTGGTTAGCCACATGACACAACTAAACAAAGGAGATATTAATCACAACTATGAACAATATTGAATCACAAAATACACAAAACAAAACGGAGATCCGCCAGTATTGACCGGCCGACTGCCGGCAGCAGGCTGCCCTGCCGCCGCCGCCGCCAGTCGGCCGAGCACCACCAGATCTCCTTTTTTTTTTCTTTCTTCTTTTCGTGTATCAATTTTGCAAATCAAAAATCTTTCATCTTTTAATTACGTGATTTAAACGATAAAATTAACTACGCAATATAACATGCTTATTACTTAAGCTCGAAGCTCTAGCTTTGATACCACTGTTAGGAAATCTACGAGGGAACGCAGCAGAATTTAAAATTTTATTTCCTTTAACCAGGATCGACTTCATTTAGCAATAAACAAATAAGCTAGTAGACGGTTGTTACCTTGGTTGATCTAAAAGATCGACGCTTTGACCGTCTAAGGAGAGTAGTTCTGCATAGAGCCGCCCAATTGTTCGGCCTCTACCGCTAGTCCACACGAACAGCCCGCCGGAATCCCATCATGGATTGCTATTGGAAAACTCCGGTTGCTAGACCGGCCTTTTTCCCCTCTCTCCAACTCTCTATAGGATGCTCTCCAATTTTAGACAAGAACTACTAGCTCTTGGAATTATGATGTACAAAAGAGCTTGACACCCACCTCCTATTTATAGTGGTTGGGGCGCCCCTACTAGGTGTGGAGGAGAAGAAAACCTTTTCCCAATAAAATAAGGAAAATATAATTGATTGATTTATCTCATTTATTATAATATCTTATATTAAATAAATCTAGGATATTGTCAATATCTTATATTGAATATTTTCAAGATATTGTCAATATCTAATATTGACTATCTTTATTTTATTACCATACATCAATTTACACATATGTATATATCACATATATATTACACAAATAAATAAATTATATATATATATATATATATATATATATATATATATATATATATATATATATATATATATATATATATATATATATATATATATATTAATATCTAAAATTAATATTTGGTAATACTATTAATTAAATTGCACAATCCAAGTGTATCTTATACACTCCAAAATTGCGCCACCTATAGCCAATATTTTGGCATCCGGAATATTCTTTAATTAATATAATATTATTAATATCTTGTATTTAATTTATTCATAATAAATAAATACCACCATATTAATTTACCACTATAACCTTTATAGTCTCGAGATAAACTTTCCTTATTTGGTTATCATTTATAACCACATTTTAATCCGCTAGATGTTCATATGTGTGTGACCCGATAGGCTTCCGAATATGTTGGCCGTAGACACAAAGTGCAAATTACGAAAATGTCCTTCATACCTAACGATCACGGGATAGCGTCTAGCAACACACCGTGACCCCCAATCATCGGAAGAGTCAAATGCAACGACTACTGCCTTTCATGTGAAACAGTTACCGTGTAACTTACAATCCTATCGCTATAATAATATCCATACG
This sequence comes from Gentiana dahurica var. dahurica, assembly GCA_024500145.1. NCBI lineage: Eukaryota > Viridiplantae > Streptophyta > Magnoliopsida > Gentianales > Gentianaceae > Gentiana > Gentiana dahurica. The sequence continues at coordinate 68,556,816 of CM044899.1, read as the reverse complement.
GTCGTACGTCGAGTGTCAAACATTAACGACCGTATCTTATAATCTGGATATCATGCTCTCTCGAAGTAACTCGTTTACTCCCACTTTGCAAATATTCACGAGAGTAAGACATTCCTTATAAGAAGGCCATTTTGGATATTCGATCCCAATCATAGGATACGCGATTCCCGGACGACCAATCATGTATACTCCGCATGCTTCAGTATCATACCCAATCACTACCGCATGATCGCCCCGTGGCTAGGAGAAACCTCAATAGTGTCAAAGCATGACAATCCACACCGTGATGTCATGAAGACTCCGGTCCAAAGGATAATTACACAACCGCCACATAATGTGACACTTATCCGTGTAAGTGGGTCAGTCTAACGTACGCATTCTCTAATACACGTCCACGTACAGTCTAGTGTCTCTACACTTCGATAGACGAAATCTATCCTTGCCCTAAAGACAGAAGACATCTAATAAATGCTAGCATGTTTATACTATCAATGCCCTGTTTAATAGTACATCAACCTAGAGACATTTAAGTATCAAACTTATTAAAGTGATTATAGATATCATCAACCATAATTGCCTATCATGGTTTCTCTACCACAGTTTAATACTAAGGACGTTATCATATAACAATTCACAATTGGTTCTTTAAAAGAACAAATATATGACAATAGAAAAGCCATTTAATATATGTATAAACATAAAGAAATAGTAGAAATGATCCGACCCGGTCGGATCCGGTCCAACCCGATTGGGTTTAGGACACTATTCCAATAGCCTTATCTCGATAAGTTTGTGATAGTTTTCATAGACGATATCTTGGTATACTCTAAGGATGAGAAAGAGCATGAAGAACACCTAAAGATGGTTCTACAGACCTTAAAAGAGAACGAGTTGTATGCCAAGTTTTCTAAGTGTGAGTTTTGGTTGGACCAGGTTAGTTTTCTTGGGCATATAATCTCTGGAGAAGGCATTAAGGTGGATCCAACGAAGATTGAAGCCATTTCTAAGTGGCCTAGACCGACATCAGTAACAGAGATAAGAAGTTTCTTGGGCTTAGCTGGATACTACCGGAAGTTTGTGCAGGATTTCTCTAAGATATCTACACCTCTCACAAGGCTTACCCAAAAGAACATTAAGTATGAGTGGACCAACGAATATGAGGAAGCATTTCAGACTTTGAAAGAAAAGTTGACCACAACACCTGTGTTAGCATTACCGGAAGTTTTTGGTAACTATGATGTATATACAGATGCATCGGGTCAGGGTTTGGGCTGTGTTTTGATGCAATCAGGGAAGGTAATTGCTTATGCATCTAGGCAGTTAAAGGTGCATGAAAAGAATTACCCTACACACGACTTAGAGTTGGCAGCAGTGGTATTTGCTCTGAAGCTTTGGAGACACTACTTGTATTGTGTCAAGGCAAGGATCTTCACGGATCATAAGAGTCTTAAGTTCTTCTTTACTCAGGAGAATCTGAACATGAGACAAAGGAGATGGTTGGAGTTCATGAAAGATTACGATTTGGACATTCAATACCATCCAGGTAAAGCGAATGTTGTAGCTGATGCACTTAGCCGGAGAGCGGTTAATGCTATCACTACCTTACAAGAAGTTGTGGATCAGTTGGATAGGATGCAGATTCAAGTGATTGAAAGGAAGGTTGAAGCTCAGAATTTGGCACCATTGATGGCAAGGTCAGATTTTCTAGATGAGATTCGGGCTAAGCAAGACAAAGACCCGATGTTGATTAATTTGAAGCGAGTAGCTCGAGAGAAGCCTACAGTAGGTTATCAGTTGGACAAGAGTGGTCATCTTTGGTCTGGAGACCGTTTATGTGTGCCCGATGTGGATGGCCTAAGGGAGAAGGTTATGGATGAAGCTCATAAGATTGCTTTTGCGGTACATCCAGGAGCCACTAAGATGTATAGAGATCTCAAGGAAAGATATTGGTGGCTTGGCATGAAGTTAGGGATCGTGGAGTTTGTGGCAAAATGTGATACATGCCAGAGAGTGAAAGCAAAACACAGAAGGCCAGGAGGTTTGTTGAAACCTTTGGAGGTACCGGAATGGAAATGGGAGAATATCACGATGGATTTCATCACCGATTTGCCTAAGACTAAGGGCGGTCATGACATGATTTGGGTGATTGTGGATAGACTTACAAAATCATCCCATTTCTTGCCATGTAAAGTGGACATTCCTATAAAGAAGTTCGCTACTATGTATATCGACAATATAGTGAAGCTTCATGGTGTGCCTTTATCTATTGTATCCGATAGGGATAGCAGATTTGGCAGTCGCTTCTGGAAGGGCTTACAGAAAGCTTTTGGGACGAAGACTGATTTGAGTACAATGTTTCATCCGCAGACGGATGGGCAGTCAGAGAGAACAATTCAGACTCTCGAGGATATTCTAAGGTCTTGTGTTTTGGATGCCAGAGGATCATGGATAGATTACCTCAATTTGGCTGAGTTTGCTTACAACAATAGTTACCATGCTAGTTTGGGTATGCCACCTTTTGAGGCCTTGTACGGTAGGAAGTGTAAAACTCCACTTTACTGGGATGAAGTGGGAGTGAAACATATCACAGGGCCGGAGATGGTTCAGCAAGCCAAGGAGAAGATCGAGTTGATAAGGAAGAATCTGAAGGCCGTCCAAGATCGTCAAAAGAGTTGGGCCGATGTTAGAAGAAGACCGCTAGAGTTTGAGGTCGGGGATAGAGTTTACCTTCGAGCGTCTCCAATGAAGGGTGTCAAGAGGTTCGGACAGAAAGGAAAGCTAAGTCCAAGGTATGTAGGACCCTTTGATGTCATCGAAAGAGTTGGGAAGTTGGCTTATAGACTTCGGTTACCCGAGTCGATGTCTAGAGTCCATAATGTTTTCCATGTATCGATACTTCGGAAGTGTCTATCTAAAGTGGACGTGGAATCTGAGATTGATCCGGAAGTGTTGCAAGATAATCTTTCATATGTGGAGAAGCCGATAAAGATCCTGGATAGGAAAGAGAAGATGATAAAGAGGCGAGTGATCCTGTTAGTATTAGTGCAATGGAGCAATCATGCACCGACGGAAGCCACTTGGGAAGTGGAAGCGGACATGTTCAGTGAGTTCCCAGAGTTCCCTCATCTACCAGGTACGATCTAGTTTCGAGGACGAAACTCCTCTTAAGGGGGGAGCAATGTAATATCCCGATTTTTCAAAAAGGGCATCCTTGTCTTTTCACAAAAAATCTGAATATTTGGTTTTGTTTTTAAAGGATTAAAAGAAAAAGGGAAAAGAAAAGGAAAAAGATTAATTGGATTTAATTAATAAGGAATAATTAGATTTAATTGGGATTATAAAAGGAAAACTAATCCTAAATTAACCTAGTTGTTGTTTTACGTAAAAGAAAATACTGGAGGGGGGGCAAGTTTGGAGAAAAAAGAAGAGAATAGGCTTTCTAATTTCGAGACTAATCCGTTGATCAAAACCGCAGACATCTCAAGAGAGAAAGGATCACCGCGAGAAGAGGATCGTTTTGATATCAACAATCCCTAAATCCGTTAACGTAAGTTTTTCCCTCATCGTTCTTGATACTAGGGTTTGTTCATCATCGTTGTTAAGCTGAGTTTTTCTGAGTTTAAACATCGTAGTGATCGTCTTTGGATTGATCGTTTATAGGTTTGGTGTTAAAGGTTTAAACTTTTGACGAGTTGAAGCTTTGGATCGTTGTACCACGCAATTTAAGGTAACGTGGTGTTCTTATCGTATGATTAAGGTGTCATAAAGTTATAGAGCAATTTGTATGCTTAATTTAGTGGTTTTTGATCTATTTTGGTTGGAGTTTGGGTTGGATTTGGGTTGGAATCGCGTTTTGACAGTTGCAGATTTTCTGGGTAAATCCCAGGCAAACGAGCGTTTGGGTAGAGCGGACGGGCGTTTGCGGTAGCGGCAGCTCAAACGAGCATTTGGGTAGTGCGGACGGGCGTTTGAGGGTTCAGTTTAGATACAGGATGTGGCTGATTTTCACGGACGGGCATTTGGGGGTTTCTGGACTTCGTTCAAGTCAGACAGGCGTTTGCATGAAGGCAGACGGGCGTTTGACCTGTTTATTCTGTTTTTCACTGTTTTTCGTGTCAGCTTGGTTTCAGGCTTCATAATCATGTTTTTACTGCTTAACCTTATGTGACAAAGCCTTGAATTAGCTTTTGATGTGTTTAGTTCAGGCACCATATGAATTCCCTAAAAAGATGTAGTGTGGGACCGTCGAAAGCTTTGGATTTGCCTTGTGCTTCGATAAGCTAGGGTTTATCGATGTCTGTGTATGTGTTAGGGTTGTTAGAGTCTAGTGGTCTTAAGAAGAGGGAGTAGACTGATAGGTGAGCCTTTGATGTGAATCAACTTAGGTGGCTAGTTAAACATCTAATCAAACGTATGTGCTAGATTAATAACCTTAAACATCATGCAATGCTTGGTAAGGCATAGTACAATATCGCGATGTGTTCTCTGACCAGACAAAGTAGACTGTACCCACGCCGGTTAATCGATTGGCTAGATAAAGCGTCTGGTACACTCTGCCGGTCATCACACTATCAGGACTCAGATATTCCTGGGACTACTAGAGCGTGTCTCTAAGTAGGTTGCACCCAGTTGTCCTAGTACATCCTTTTACTAGGCGTAGTGCCCTTGTTATTCATGATGTAACAAACTTGAGCTAAGCTAGATAACTTTGGAACCTCATGTTATGCTATGAACATAATGTGATACTTCGCTAGGGTTAATAACAGAATGAATTAATAAAAGACGGCGTTGCTTTTATTTCATTATGAGACCGACGTTATGCGATCTTCTACGCGTTACTAAGTACTTATGTACTTACCCCATTACTTTTTGTTTGTCTTTCCCTTTCCTCAAAGAAGATGAACAGGCTGCTAGTGTTGATGAGTTCTTTGACGATGACGTGTGAGATGGAGCTCTTGAAGACTTAGTTCTTTTACTTTTGGTTTCTTTCAATAATGTTGTTGATTCAAGTTCAAACAATGTTGTCCTTCTTTTGGATTAGTTCCGTTTGAATTCTTTTGGATTTAACGTTGGATGTTTTAGTTCTCTTTATTGGATTTAGATTTACAGCATTGAAAACCGTGTATTCGATCTTTTGATTCCCGAGTCATTTTATCTTCCGCGTCATTTTTGTTCTGATGTGTGATGTAAGGCTTACATATATTATTGAATTTTATTTGATAATATTTGTGCCGAGCGCTCTTTCCGGATAAGGACTCGGTTTCCGGGATGGGGGCGTTATAGACGAGGCTTTGGTTTTTCCTATCATTATTTACAAATATGTAGATTAGTTGGCCACGCAAGTTGTTCTTAATAATTGCAATGAATGAATATCGTTTGTTGAAAACTAAAAACATAATCAGGGATGGAGGATTCTCAACATAAAGCAATTTTTTTCTTCTCATTTGTTTTTTATGTTTAGTATATATATTTCATTACTTTCGTTTGAATTTTATATGTGAAAATCTGTACATTTTTTTGTTGATCTCCTTGGTGTTTGTGAAGTATGTAATTTGTATATTTTGTTGATATATTTTATCAAAGTTGGCTTGACCTGCTTCTAAGAAAAAGTTGGCATGACCTCATCATTCGAGAAATGAATAGATTATTAATAGCCATAATCGTTTCATTGTAATTTCTTGGTCTTATTTATCTATTTTCAGGGTAATCTAAGTTTCTCTTGAGAATTCAATTGTACTTGATGGCATAAGATAAGATATGCTTTAAAATGTTTCTTCTTCAAGTGAAAATGTCACGTTTTCTGTTTTTGCTTTTTGCCACAGACTGGAGTGCATTTCTCTGGATCTGATATAAGGTTTTTGCTCCTCATTTTTTTCATCTTATTTTACTTATTTGTTCAATCAGATATGTCAAAATAAGATGGTGGTGATGGAGAGCTTGATTTGATTAGTCAACATGATTCAAATAGTGTGTGTAGCCCTCAACGACTACAATGGCTCCGATAAAGCTTTATCATTTCTTTCAAATTCTTTTCCATCTGAAGTAGTCGGCGCCTCGGTGGTTGATAAGTACATTATTCTTTTGATGTTGTTCAGGTTGTTATCATTTTTATAATATTGTGATGACATCTTAGTTAAGAAGACTATAATGAAGTTGTTCGGTGATATTAATAGTGTACGCGTGAAAACCTTTCTGTGAATCATTTTATGTATTGTATTAGTGAGGTTTGATCCTGCTTAAATATGTCGATTAAAAATTTTTTATCGTAGAGTTTGAGAAATCTTCTTCCTAAGGATCTGTTTAGTTTGACATTTATAATTGAAACTACCTTTTAGTCATTTCAGCGTTAGTGATTGAAGATTACAAAATTATTTACTTCTAAGACTTATTTTATATGTAGGAATTGTTACAAGGCGGCCGTTGAAGTAACAATTGCAAGAGAAGGATGATGAACTACCGAGAGAAACATTACTGATATTAGTATGGACACATTGAGTTTCCTTTTTTGTTTCATTTAAAAGTTTGTTGGCTTTGTTCTCTGTGTTTTAGAAATAAATTTCTCTTTTTGGTGCATATGTTTTTCTTCTTCGGCCTTCTTCATGTAATGATTTTGTACCAGTAAACGTCTAAATTCCAAGTAAGATTTGTGCCATTTATTATTATTTTCCATTGAATCGTTCAAATCTTTTCCACCCTTCTATTACACTTAAAACTTTTTGGGAAAAAAAAACACAAAGAGCAGAACATTTTCTCCCCTTGTGGTATACAAATTGTATATATGTTGGAAAATTTTATTTACTTATCAAATGTTTGGATGAAGTTGTTGAAAATTTGGGGCCTTCATACTCTTGATACGGTCTAATGTGAAAGGCTGTAATGATATAGCTACTGAAGACTTGACTGTGGAATGTGAGAGAGTTTTAGGAGTTGTGGATTAATAGGCTTTGATTTAAATGAATAATGACACACATGCACCAAGATCTTTTACCTCTCAGTGGACTCTCTCAGTGGTCATGAAAGACGGTGAGAGGGGAATAAGGGCGGTGGTGGAGATGAGAAGGCGGTGGTGGAGATGAGAATGGTATGTCGACAAGATGAGTGTTGTAGCCCAGCACGTGTAATGTCTAAACCGAACTGTACACGTAGAGGCATAAAGGGCGACCATGTCTACTATGTGTGTGTACTACGTAGAACGACTGAGTATCATGGATCATACGTCGTCGTTTCGGAAGCCAATAAGGAGAGCCAAAAGAACGGGAAAAAGACAAAATAGTCGTCCATTGTCCAAGATAAACTTCCACCCAAACCCAAATAAAGATAGAAATAAGATAGTTCACCTAGTAGAGAAAGGTTTGCAGATGAAGAATAATTCACCTAAACCATAAACCGTAACAAAAAAAAACACCACTTCAAATGTTGATTTATGAAGAAATCCGTCTTTTTGTACCCGGAAATTAAGGAAAAAAGACGTAAGATGAACCCACCAGTAGTTGATTGAACTGTAGAATCGGAAGAAATTCGTTGGATTCGATGGGCAAGAAAAGACGAAGAAGTCTGCCGATATCTCGTGGGGTTGTCCTCTTGCAGCCAAAACCTAGGGTTTGCCGTTTCACAAGAGAAAGGACTAAGAAAGAGACACACACACACACACACACACACACATATATATATATATATATATATATATATATATATATATATATATATTGGAAACCAATTATTTTTACCCTTGAGCTTGAACAGGAACAGCGGCAACCGCTCTGACCAAATATGATTGAAGCATGCATAAGCCATAGTTGAAGAAACCCTCAATGATTTCGGAGACCATCTTCAAAATCGGAGTGGAAATTAGAAAACCACAGAATCAGAAAACCAATCGGAAATTTTGGAAAATCGTTAATTGAAATGCAACTTGAAAATCTCGGATTCATAGTGTTCTTGCCTTCACAAAAAGCATTTGAATGCGAGCTTGGATGTCGTTGGTATGAGAGATTTGAGGGGAGAAGATATGGTGAGATTGAGAAGGTGGATTATGATTCATCTGATGGATTAACATTGGATACGCCGAGAAGAGATGACGATTGATGGAGGAGGACGACATTCATTGGCCAAGGAGGATGGTAGTGGAGCGGAAAAAGTAAAAGAAATAAATAAGAAAAGAATAAGCAACACGACGTCGTTTTCCCTGTCCCAAAAAAAAAAAACAAAGAGAAACAGAAGAAAAAATTTTTTTTGCAAGACAACAAAATTGTCGTTTCTGGGTATTGGGAAAAAAAAATTTCGCAAGACGACAAAATTGTCGTCCAAGGGATTTGCATTTAATAGGTACTCCTATTTACGATGAGGGCTAAAGTGGGGAAGGGTGTGGCAATAGAATGATTTATGATTTATTTTGCGAAAGAAAAAAATAAGGGGCTCTAGGATGAGGCCGAAGGAGAGCCCCTGTAAATAGGTCATGATCCACATACAAGTGTCATACTATATTCAGTATATTGTGTCATTTAAAGTGTTATTCAAGGGGAAAGAATCTTCTTAGCTGTTGTCATTGTCAATAATAGGTTCCAACACTGTTAATTGAATACACAGTTTGAAAACCTGGGTAAAATCTAAACTAAATGTATTTAGCTTAAAGGTTTTTACGCATAATTTTTTTTTCTTTTCCTTTTATGCGTGGAATCCATGGATCATTTGAAGAGCGGGGTTTGCGAATAAATGAGCCTAATGTTGTGGTTTTTATTTTTTTATATTTTAAGGAAATTAGGAATAGTTTTTTAAGAAGAAATTAGGAATAGTTTTTTTTTAGAATGAAATTAGGAATAGTTAATAGGAATACTTGATCAATTATTATTATTATTATTGTTATTATTATTATTATTATTATTATTATTATTATTATTATTATTATTATTATTATTATTATTATTATTATTATTATTAAGAATGAAATTAGGAATAGTTAATAGGGAATATATTCTTATTATTATTATTATTACTACTACTACTATTAGGAAAAATTAGGGAATAATCCAGTTTTTACCACCTAATTAAGTTTTAATCCACACTCCTAATTTTAGTTGCAATAAGGACAATTTTTTGTCATGGACCATTTTACCCTTATATTCAATTACCATTCTTCTGCTTCATCGCCGTTGCTATCCCGTTGTACTCATTCCAATGACGTCCAATGTAAGTCGGGAAAATCATCTGAGGTAGGGATTGATCGGCTAAATCTGGTGTCCAATCTTACCGGCAGTGTACCGGGTCAAATTGTAGTTTAGTCTGGTGAATCAAGGTCGTATCCCTCAGGGAAATGAAAATATAATTCAAAATGTGGTTAAACACCAATTAGCTGTTATTATCTCAATCTAAGTCGCAATCCTTACCATATAAGGTTATGATACTAATGCTATAAATAATTAGATACATAAATAATATATATATTCAGATATAGATACCAATATAATTAATATAGATAGTTATATAATAAGAACTAACCAAGACAATATTATTGAACCATGATCTCTTTTAGTTTAATGGATGTGATCGAACTTCCTGTTTAAAGGTGCAATTGATTATGTGAAACGGTATACTCCTTAGCTAACAAATTCCCCTCATACGAGTGCACGAATTTGTTCTATGCCTCCTCCTTGGTAAAACCTCGATTAAACCTAATGATTTGACATGATAATCTCTCGAGTATAAATATTCTGTCCCTGGATAAGAAAGAGGGTTCCGTTTGTCGACGGCCAATTTTACCTTCCAGTCTTTCTACTCTTTTCTCATATCCTAACGTCTCTGGTCAGTTCATGATTAGGTTATGTCTCTGTCCATACTGGTTAATTACGTCAATACAGATTGTCAATTAGTTCAAGTAGAAAAAGATTCATCATATTCAATTTTTAATCAAATTTTAATATAGTCATCATCCATTTCCTAAAAGATCAAAAATAGTTCAATTACATGTCTTGGCTAGTTGTATAATTAGCCTATAATCATTATTAAACTAATATATAGATATTTATATAAACAACAAACATAATAACATTAGAATATTACCGAATACAATTGTTGAAATGGGTTTTTTCCTCCGAATGTAACAACAGCTATGAAATCAACAATCTTCGATAATCACTCTAAATATTACAACGATACTAATACTACTTTTATGGCAGAATGCCTACTGAAATAATATTTACAGATAGTAGATAAGATAATATATATAGATAGAGATATATATATTGGTACCCCTCCTTTTTCTCATAAATGAGGGCTATTTATAGGCTGAGTATTCAGGTCCGGCGTGCGCCGAGACTGATCCGGCGTGCGCCGGATTAACCAACTTGAGTACTTCTTTGTCAGACGCATGTGGAGTAACATGATTTTAATCATCACATAATCCGGCGTGAACCGGCTTTTTCCGGCCTGCGCCGGTTTTGATAAATATCAGCCACTTAATCGATTTTTATACTTTTTGATTCCGATTCTTCCACTTTGTATCACATAATACCTGCATAATTCAAAAACAACAAAACCACAGGTAAATCTGATAACAAAAGTTATAATCTATACTACAACATTTATTTGTAGCTATTAGATTTTTATAAGTTATATTAATACTTTTTCAGATATTTAGATAAAATTATTAATAATATGTTGTAAAAATTTATAAATTTTAGTTATAAAGTTGTCATATATCGGGGATCAAGGATGGCGAGCCTGTCGAGCCAATTTCGGCGTGAATCATGCCATCCCCTTCAAAAAAAAGTGGTTCATTTTCCTAGATAGAAGGAAACAATCAAAGAAATCAAATGGGCAACCTTGAAAGAATCTAATGGCTGAAAGAAGACGAAGGAAGAGGCTTGATGATCGCCTTTCTATGCTCAGATCAGTTGTACCAAAGATAAGCAAGGTGTTGGAAATATTATTTATGTTTTGATGATGATTCGTCACAAAATTAGACAAATCACTTACAACCCATGATGATGAAGTCGTAACTAACTGTTATAGTGCATAATAAAAGAAGAAGCAAGAAATGGTCTAGAGATAAATGTATAAGTTCTATCTAGAGTCTGAACTTTGTATAGGTTGTTTCAGACAAGCATTGTAATAGAATAGGAACTAGGCAAACACTAAGTTACAACAAGAAAACCGAGTTACAATAAGGAAACTGAGTTATAACAAGAAAACTGAATATACACTTGAAGAATCGAGGGTTCAAACTCGGTTATGCTAAAACTGAAGAAGATAAGTTCGTTGAGGGACACAGACTCAGTTGGCTTATCTAGAAGACTGAAGAACTGAGGGACACAGACTCAGTTGTTGAAGATTGAAGAACTGAGGTGGCAAACTCAGTTAAAAGCTGATTAAGTCATGACTATAAGTCAGGATTCATGCAAGTCTGTGGTGACCTGAAACTGAGTTATAGATCATGTAAAACTGAATAATCTTAAGGACAAAGATTATCAGTTACCTGAAAAAGAAGAAACTGAATGGTGTACTCTGACTTAGTGAATTAAAGTCAGATGTTAAGTAAACAAGGTACTCAGTTTTGAAGAAGAGTAGAAAACTGAGTTAAGGCCTTGATTGGATTTAAGCTATCAATACGACAAAAGATCGTACATATGAACGTTGGCTAAATGACAAGTGTAACGGCTACAAGAGCTAGTAATCGTCACATCACCCCTATAAATACACAAGAGAATCACTCAAGAAAAGAGAGAGGAGGATCAGAAAAAGAGCTTTACAAGCATACATTCAAGATCCAAATCCAGATCCATAAAAATCAGATTATATTTATCCAGAAAAAGGGGAGCCAACGACATTGCCTTGAAAACTTCAAAGGAAGATCTAGTAACCCATTAAGGGGGAATGAAGGCATCTTGGAGCTATAAAGTCAGATCCAGAGAAATCAAACAGCTCACTGAATTAATCCTTGATTAATTATAAACCTAACCTTTGTGAAAAAGGGTTGGCTGTGCATAGTTTGAAGAGAGCAATTCTACCTTTCTTCATACGGTGTTGCTACAGCAATTGGTGCAGTCTGCGGACTGTGTATGTAAGTGGTGAGCTGGTGACGGAGCAATTCCACCTCCGAAAGATCAGTGTGCAGAGTGAAGGGAGCAATCTCACCTTTCTTCATTTTGTGTAGACAGTGAAACTAGGGTGTCGTGAAGGACTGTCATAGTGCTAGAATCTTGTAACTGTTATCTCATTATTCTAGTGATACCTCCTACACCACAGGAGAAGGGGAGACGTACGGGATTACACCACCCGGAACTTCCATAAACAAATCTTGTGTTGATTTACTTTATGCATCTGTGTTTGTTTTATTCATTGCATTATCTCTCAGCAAACACCAGACACTGAGTCAGCACTTAACCGATACATAGAAGGTCTAGTTTTCTAGTTACATATCTATTGCACTAAAGGCTAGTTTTATCCGCTGCCAGTTAACGAGACTAAATATAAGTCAGGAATAACTTATATTCAGTTGAGCTAACTGAACTCCGCACAAGTTAAATGGACAGGAACCGAAGATCGGTTTGAGTTTCAGAGAAACTCAGTTCTTGGGAATTTTCCAGTTCAGGATTAGTTTTTGGTGACAAGTTTATTCACCCCCCCCTCTAAACTTGTGTTAGCCTTTCCAAGGGACCAACAATTGTTATCGGAGCAAATCTTCCTTCTAGAGGAGATCCAAGATACACTTCAAACCAGTTGTTGAAGACCCCTCACTGTATCGATTCATATAGTTTCAATGTCTACATCTAAAGCTAAAAGTTGGCTTACCCATCCCTTGATTAATTGTTTGCAAAATATATCCGATTTTCAGGATCAAACAATCGAAAGGTTCAATACGACAAATCTTTATACAAATCCAGAACCTCAACTCAATGATGAAGTGGATACAAACTTCAATGATCACCTTAAAGAATCCGGAGGAGTTCCATCACTGAGAGACCTCTCAAAAGAAGAAGGAAATGAATTGTTGCAAATAGATATTGTTATAGAAGATTCATCACAGCAACAAGAAAATGTACAAACTATATCGAATCATCAAGAAAAGGTACATTCTTCCACTCAATTATCACTTGCTGAACCCAATCAAAGAAACTCTAATCTTGTCAAGTTAACCGAAAACTCTCCTTGGAATTGGAACAAAAAGACAAAGAACTTGACAAAGCCAAAGATTGGAATGAGTTTCTAGAAACCGAGTTGTCATATTTTGTTGAAAGAACAATGCTCAGTAAAGTTGACAAAGGCAATGATAATCCCCCACCCATACCCAGTCTTGAGATCTCAACAAGAACAAACCTTAGAAATCAAGATACTGGAAGACCTAGTAGATTACACAAAGAAATTAAAAATGTTAAATCTAAAAGAATCCTTGTGAAATCAACTAAGGTTGAGCGTAATGGTTTATCTAGAAAAGAGTTGAGAAGGCATTCTCTCAACCAAGGAACCGGAAGTAATACTCCAGTAACTAACCCAGCCGGACCCAAGAAGATATGGGTACCGACGAAAACTTAAACTGTTTTGCAGGAAAAGTCGGTTTATATTGCAAAATCCACAGAAAACCGACTTCCATACAAAACCGAGACGGCAAAAGCTGATGAGGGACAAAACTGTCAAAGAAGTAAAGACTTTCCAGCTACCATCTGACGTTTGGGCTGACATGACAAATCACTCGAAGCCACGTGTCAATCTGGGAGAAAAAGTAGATGTACATCCCTACATAATCTCATTGATTGTGACACGACTCTCATTTTGAAAACGATTGAAAGACAAAATCTTGACGAAAATCCTGCTCTTCCAAAATCAAGCATTCAAGAATACCAAATTCAATGGAGCAATTCAACATTGATGAAGGAATCACAACAAGCCTGGACGCATTCTGTCAAAAATTCTCAAACTCCAATCTTTCAATTCAAATTGCAAAGAAGATTAAAAAGATTCGAGGTTTGGAGAATTTGATTGATACAAAGTTCACTACTTTGAGTCCAGAAGGCATCGAGATTTCTACAGGAATGCAGAGATCATCAACAATGGAAGAAGCTTCAAAACTACTGCTCAAGATAAAAGCTTTACCGTTGATGAACAATTGCTTTCCCTGGTATTCCGACTAGATATATTTGAGGCTCGCCATCCTTCACCTTCGGAAAGAAGAAAAAGAGAAGATTTGGAACATCACCGCAATCAATAAGAAGGAGAAGAATTACAGTGGCTCTATCTATCGGCAGGAAGGAGAGTTTGCATTCTTGACAATTCTTCCGACCAAAAATGTCATTGGTCATGCTCGAAATTTCTACACTCTCTCAACGGACAAAATGAAAATGATCTATGCCATTTGGTTTGAGGAGAGATTTGATTGGAACAAATTTATACTCAATCAGTTGATTAAACAGATTTCTGATGAGAAGCAGAGAATCAAAGAAAGTAAGGAAGCTGCTGGAGAATCTTTCTTACTGAAAAAGGGTTTTACCTATCTAGTGCAAAGGATCTGGATCATTTCTCCATTCCTAAATCCACACCAACCGAATTGAAACAGAAGTCAGTGTCCACTGGGACAAAGAAAAGGAAAGTCATCAAGAAAGAAAGTGAAGTTTCAGACTCCAGTTCAAGTGAGACTATGAGACTAGACGACAGAACCCCGAGAAGACAGAAAAGAATGTTGAACAAGTTTAAGTCAAAGAAAACTGAAACTAAGGAAGTAATTGAGATTGATGATGAAACCGATGAAACTGAAGAAAGCAAGCCTGATGAGTCTGAAGAAAGCATGTACAAAGAAAATGAAGTGTTCGTTGATAAACTTGAAGAAAGTGAACTAGAAGGAGATGAAGAAATTGGTGAAGAAGTTGATGAAGAATCTGAAGGGAGTGAATTTCCCACTACTATGTTTGGGGAATACACTGAAAAACAGAGAGAAGCTGTTGAAGATGCAGAATTTTGTGAAACCGAGTATGAAAAGGAACTGACAGTTCATGATACTCACTTTTACTATCCTGGAACTGGATCCTCGTCACAAGCTCATGAGGCATCCTCAAGAAAATCAGCATTTGGAGAATCTCTGGTTCAAGAAACTGAAGCTGAGAAACTGGAAAATCTAAAAGATTTCATTAAATGCTTAATACAGAATCTACAGGAGAAACTGTTCAACCTGCATGAACTAATTGGAAGGATACATTATTCAGGTTTGAACACTTACTCAAACATCATCACCCTACGTAAGTTATTTGAAGATTGCTTTCGCTTATCTTCAAACAAGGGGGAAGATGAAGCTGTAGGTGATGAAGCTGTAAGAAAGGATGCAGCTGAAGAGGCTTATGCCAGACAACCGATGGAAGATCAAGACAGACAAGTAGATGCTGATCTACTAACTACCCAAATTAATGAAGAAGCAGTTGACAGCATGTTTGAAGAGCTGATTGCAGAAGGAGATTTTAAAGACACAATGACTGAGGATGATGAAGATAATGCAGTTAAAGCAGTGCTGAGCATCAGGAAGAAGCTTGCAATTTGTGTCAAATTTCTTGAAAAATTGGCAGATAAGGAGACACAAACTAAGGGGGAAACCGAAAAGAAATCAGAAAATAAGGAGGAAAAGAAAAAGCTAATCTCATTTCAGAAGAAGAAGAGAAATTAATGGGAGAAGAACTCAAAGAAATTCTGAGTAAGTTTAAAAACCAAGAGAATGAAGAAGGAAACAGGTTGCTGAATGAATATCCGGAAATCAAGCCGAGAAATGGTGAGTCACCTGAAGAAAGAAAAGAAAGAAGACTTTTGGAGACAAAGAGGAGCATTCTTTTTGGAGAAAAGTTAATGGCACTAGAAAATGAAAAGATGTAATTCAGTTTTTAACTTAGTCTGTTCTGTTTTGATTCTTGTGATAAACTTGGATGTTCTATTTTGCTATAGATTGTTATGATTTCTTGCATTATTCTTTCATTATTGCTTTTAGGGAGGGTTATGATACATCATCAAAAAGGGGGAAATTGTTGGAAATATTATTTATGTTTTGATGATGATTCGTCACAAAATTAGACAAATCACTTACAACCCATGATGATGAAGTCGTAACTAACTGTTATAGTGCATAATAAAAGAAGAAGCAAGAAATGGTCTAGAGATAAATGTATAAGTTCTATCTAGAGTCTAAACTTTGTATAGGTTGTTTCAGACAAGCATTGTAATAGAATAGGAAATAGGCAAACAGCTAAGTTACAACAAGAAAACTGAGTTACAATAAGGAAACTGAGTTATAACAAGAAAACTGAATATACACTTGAAGAACTGAGGGTTCAAACTCAGTTATGCTAAAACTGAAGAAGATAAGTTCGCTGAGGGACACAGACTCAGTTGGCTTATCTAGAAGACTGAAGAACTGAGGGACACAGACTCAGTTGTTGAAGATTGAAGAACTGAGGTGGCAAACTCAGTTAAAAGCTGATTAAGTCATGACTATAAGTCAGGATTCAGGCAAGTCTGTGGTGACCTGAAACTGAGTTATAGATCATGTAAAACTGAATAATCTTAAGGACAAAGATTATCAGTTACCTGAAAAAGAAGAAATTGAACGGTGTACTCTGACTTAGTGAATTAAAGTCAGATGTTAAGTAAACAAGGTACTCAGTTTTGAAGAAGAGTAGAAAACTGAGTTAAGGCCTTGATTGGATTTAAGCTATCAATACGACAAAAGATCGTACATATGAACGTTGGCTAAATGACAAGTGTAACGGCTACAAGAGCTAGTAATCGTCACATCACCCCTATAAATACACAAGAGAATCACTCAAGAAAAGAGAGAGGGGGATCAGAAAAAGAGCTTTACAAGCATACATTCAAGATCCAAATCCAGACCCATAAAAATTCAGATTATATTTATCCAGAAAAAGGAGAGCCAACGACATTGCCTTGAAAACTTCAAAGGAAGATCTAGTAACCCATTAAGGGGGAATGAAGGCATCTTGGAGCTATAAAGTCAGATCCAGAGAAATCAAACAGCTCACTGAATTAATCCTTGATTAATTCTAAACCTAACCTTTGTGAAAAAGGGTTGGCTGTGCATAGTTTGAAGAGAGCAATTCTACCTTTCTTCATACGGTGTTGCTACAGCAATTGGTGCAGTCTGCGGACTGTGTATGTAAGTGGTGAGCTGGTGAAGGAGCAATTCCACCTCCGAAAGATCAGTGTGCAGAGTGAAGGGAGCAATCTCACCTTTCTTCATTTTGTGTAGACAGTGAAACTAAGGTGTCGTGAAGGACTGTCAAAGTGCTAGAATCTTGTAACCATTATCTCATTATTCTAGTGATACCTCCTACGCCACAGGAGAAGGGGAGACGTACGGGATTACACCACCCGGAACTTCCATAAACAAATCTTGTGTTGATTTACTTTATGCATCTGTGTTTGTTTTATTTATTGCATTATCTCTCAGCAAACACCAGACACTGAGTCAGGACTTAACTGATACATAGAAGGTCTAGTTTTCTAGTTACATATCTATTGCACTAAAGGCTAGTTTTATCCACTGCAGTTAACGAGACTAAATATAAGTCAAGAATAACTTATATTCAGTTGAGCTAACTGAACTCCGCACAAGTTAAAGGGACAGGAACTGAAGATCGGTTTGAGTTTCAGAGAAACTCAGTTCTTGGGACTTTTCCAGTTCAGGATTAGTTTTTGGTGACAAGTTTATTCACCCCCCCCCCTCTCTAAACTTGTGTTAGCCTTTCCAAGGGACCAACACAAGGTAATAACTCCCCCACCCCACCCCACCCCACCACACAACATACTTTTTGTTGTTTTTGTAAAGAAATGTGAATTTATTTGATATTTAAGAGATGGATAGAACAACTATACTTGGAGATACAATTGATTACATGAAATTGCTTCTAGAAAGAAGCAAGACTTTGCAAATTAGGATACAGGCTTGGTGAGCATCTACAAAGATGAGAAGCCAAATTAGGTTATGCTTCGGAATTCCCCAAAGGTAATTGCTATCAAAATCGATTCTATCCTAGAATAAGCTTTTATAGAATAATGATTCGAGGATTGGTATTTGGGTCTGTTTGACATGAGTTTGTTTGCTATATTCTATGAATAAATTTTGGTTGAAATGATGCTTGGATTGAATTGCATGGAATAAAGTGGGATGCTTTGTAGATACTTTTATTAAGTTGTTTTTGTAGTTGACCTTTACCTTACCAAACATCGTGATGATTCTTTGCCTTTGCAACTTTCTGTCCTTTTAAGATACTAGCGGTGAATGCTTGGTTGTAAGCTTTTGCTTGGTGTTAATTTTACTGATTCCTTTATGTTCTTGTTAATTTTACCGATTCCTTTCTGTTCTTGTAATTCTTTCTTTTGCTAATTTTATGCATCACTATTCATGTTCTGGCGGAGAATCGTAAAGTTAGTATATTAGTCTCTGAAGGTTGGCATTATGATCTTATGCTGGTTTTGCAGAAGATTTCTTGTTCTTACACTACGTTTGTTGCAGAGTAAGTGGCTTGTAGTTTGTGTCTCTTATGATTTTGTCCCTTATGTCTCCTGATAAGCGGATTTTCTAGGTCCGGTCGATCAAGTAAAAACTCGAAACCTTAGCAAAATCTACTTTCTAACCGGCAGTGGACCGGGTCGATTGTAGGATAGTGCTTGAGGAGTCCGAGGTCGAACCCACAGAGATTGGTTTTTGAGTATCACAGTTGACTTAGCACTCAGTTCAGGTCAAACAGATAGGTGTGAAGTTATACTGTTGCGTAAAAGAAAGATTACACTACTCGGAATTCTAAACAATTAAAAGAGGTATGGCCGAACTACGTTTCAGCGGATTACTTTACCCTCAGAAAGATTGCCCCGGGAGTGTGCCTTACTCTACCTTGCCGTCTAACGACAACTCATAGGACAAACCCCGTATTGGAACTGGACTTGATGACTAGGGCGTCAATCTAGTACACGGGTAGGTGTCAGACTACCTTTCAAGCCCAAAACTTCTACGTTCCCGAAACCCCGTTCCCACACGTCGCCGCAACATACATTTATAAGCTACGTGTGTGCAACAATGAACAAGGTTGTCAATCTCATTCAAAGCTATTAAAACAATCAAAACAAGTTTCGTGATGTGGATTATCGATTAGAACATTAAATTACGCGCTACACTACCTCCCGGTTCATCAATCTAACGGCGTTTCACCCGCCTTCACATAGTTCAACCATACGAAGAATCTAGCTACTCATAATCGGATCTAAACAATACAAACGGAAGAAAAACATCACAACAATGGTAAAACAACAAGAAAACATACCCATTTCGATTACTTGAAGAACTACCAAATTCGAGCTCCAAAAGAACAAATCTTGTCACTTGAAATGTTACAGATCGAAGCTAAAAGTTAGAGGTTCAAAGAGAAGATCGAAAGAGGATTCTAATGATATATAACACTAATTCTAACTCTAAGAAACGACATAATTCTCGCCTTTCGGGCCCTTGAGACACCCTAGTCCTGCATCCATATGAAAACAACGAGCAAACGCATAACCCCGCAAACTACGGGTGCTCGGGAAAAACGAGTATAAAATGCTAAAATAAGGTCGAGTTTACGGAAAACCGACAGTCACTCGCCGTGCAATAAAACCTCATTTAATACTCAAAATAGGGTCTAAACTCACCCGAAACATGCCGGAAATGTGATAATCGTGAGCTGAACTGTACAGAAATATACTGTAAAGTTGGTTCCTATCATCTCCATATCTGCTTGCTTATAATTTCAAAAACATTTTATGTCTTTTATGATTTTGTAATTTGTGAAATGTTGCTCAAGCTTCAGGTGGTTATGTTATGAATAATTTGTTTCCTTTACGGTGTTCGTTTTACAGTGTTTTTAACATATGTTTGTATCTTATAGCGGAAAAGGACTTACAATTTGAGATGGACAGTATTATATAAGCATCAAATGTCACAGAGGAATACCTTAACTCATCTCTATAAAGGTGATGTTGGAGCGCAAGTAATTTAGACTTTGATAGAAAGGCAACTAATTAACACAAACTAGCATTCAAGTAGTCCCTTGAATTAAGTCTTAAATGAGCCTTATATGAGCCTGATATTGTGTTACTGATTCTGTGTGCCTTATATGATACTATTACTGATATTGTGTTCCTTATATGAGCCTTATGAGCGAGATATGATACTGTGCCCCTTGAATTAAGCCTTAAACGAGCCTTATATGAGCAAGATATGTGTGCCTTGAAGTAGTTCCTTGAATTAAGCCTTAAGTGAGCCTTATATGAGTCTGATACTGTGTTACTGATACTGTGTTATTGATACTGTTAATATCACAATGTATTGTTAGTAAAAGGTGTCATTGCAGGTGGTTGTGGCCCATGTGATTGAAGGCCGTTGATTCAAAATGGTGAGGCAATGCTGGTGTTTCATCACAAGCATCACATGCCTAAGAGCTATATGTTGCATTTACATATTACTAGTTAGTTGGTTCTCATAAATCTATTTTTTTTTAATAGAAATGGCATGAGTAATCATTTCCTTGATGTAACTTAATTATCATATATGTTGATGTTAAAGTTGTTTATCATAAATGTTGTAATTTTTTTCCATTGTGATTGAATGTGTTATTTGAAAATACACAAGTTTTTTTGGGTGTTAATGTGATTACATTATTGTCCAAATGATTTTAGTTTACGGTTTGTTTCCGTTTTAATCCATAAAGGAATATTGGGTGTCGGTGTTGTTGTAAAGCTTGCCGAGTCCATAATTTTTGTCTAAGCCCACACTGTTATTGTTAATGGTAATGGTAATGGTAATGATGTTACCGACATTGTGTTACCGATATTGTGTTAGTGTAAACGCTGCGATTAAATTCGCTTTCAATAACTACATCGAAAGGGTATCGTATGAGATCTTAAAACGAAGAGAAAAAAATATGAACTTTGGTGAAAGAATTTTGAAGATCGGTGTTCTAAATCAAAAGTTACGGTCGTTTATAAGAAAAAAACTCCGATTAATGCAAATGTTTTTTCAGCTTTCAAAATTTACGTCGGAGAGTATCGTATGAGATCTCAAAATAAAGAGCAAAAAAAAACATGAATTTTTTTGTGATTATCTGGATCTAATTAGAAAATGGCTAAAAACACCATGATCGATCAGTCAGTACTACTTTGTAGAAGAAGTCTGTATTTTGCTATTTATTATTTTAACCATGTTTGCTCAAGCATTTCACATCCATCACAGCCGAGCATGTTGTTAGAACGTACACTAATTTCATGTGCAAATTGGTAATCTCAAACTGACCTTTGAAATATATTAAGGTGAATGTGTACTTAATATGTCTTAACACCCTTTGATTTTTCTTCCCTCTGACCACTGCTTTGCATCTTATTGAATAGATAGCATCATGGATCACAATCTTCAACTCTATATAACCAGCTTGATTCATTGTCGTATATTGTTTCAGTACCATCTTAACATGTTTACATTTTGTTTCGGGGTTGATCCAAAATTCCGAATTGAGAAATTTTGACGTGAATGATCCTTTGTAGTGCGGGCAGCGTAAAAACATGTAAATCTGTGCTTTTACTTTGGATGGATCAATCTTTGTAAATGAACTTTTACTTTTGGATGGATCAATTTGTGTCTACACGTTAGGCATGAGTTTACCAAGTATGTTTCATTGTGTGAAACAATTTCTTTTCATGTAGTTACATACAGGGCCGGTCCTGAAATTTTTTGGGCCTAAGACCATTCGCCGAATTAGGCCTTTTAGTTCGAAGTTTTTATTTTTTTCCGAAAAAACACTTATAGAATATTACTTCAATATCGCGTTTTTAGCATCCGTAGATACAAAATACAATTTATTGATAGTCTCAAAACATACCTACAAAAGTAGTATTTTCTTAGTTTTCTAGCACATGTTTTCAGGATCCGGTCCAACCCGATTGGGTTTAGGACACTATTTCAACAGTAATTTCCACCGAACCTTCAGAGGTCGGGAACTTCAAGCTGATATGAGCTAGAGAAAGCAGCTCGGAGATCAATCAAGGCCGGCCTTCCCTAATATTATACGCCGATGGGGCCTTGAGCACAACATAGTTTACCATAAGGGTCTTGCCCTTACATTCTCCACCAAATGTAATGGCTAACCAAATCATTAGGACGAACTGGGGGTCCGAAAAAGCCAAACAGAGGAGTTGAAACGGGTGTCAGCTTGGAATCTGTTAGTTTCATTGACTGGAAGACGGAATAATAAAGTACATTTACCACGCTTCCGGTATCAATACAAATCCGCTTTACTGTGTGTCGATTTACCACTGCTTAATGACCAACCCTTCATTGTTTATAACAAAGGGGAGTTCATCTCTCAGCCCCTAAGTTACTTCTTATGAGAACCTTCGTCTCTTATTGGATGTAGAAGGACCAGAAGACCTGCCACTGTCCTTGTCCCCTTCCCGAGCTAGGCTGCTTGGCCCGCCAGAAATGGTGTTGACGGTGTTGATGGGACGATTGTCTAGCTGCCCATCTGGGTGTCGATCCATTCTCCTTCGGGGTTCATCCTGTCGACCCCTATCCTGATTATAATTCCGGCGTTTATAATCTCTTCTTCCTTTCGGCTCGGAGCTCGAGATCGGTCCACGACCTCATCCAGTTTTCCTTCCATTATTGCTGCCTTGATATCCTTCTGCAGTGGTCTGCAACTTTCTGAGTCGTGTCCAACGTCCCTGTGGTAAGCACAATATTTGTTTTGATCCCTCATTCTCCCCATTATGGCGTCGAGCTCTACTTTAGCGGTTTCTAGCGCTTGGGGGTGAAGTTGTTGCTTTCCTGCACCAGTAGAACTATTCGTTACATCAATCGGCTTAGGGGGAGGAGGTGGCGCATCGTCATGTGACGAAGCTTCTCCCAAATCTTTCTCCCGAGTTACCGCATGGATAATCGCCTGTAGGGCCGGATCTAATGCAATTTCTTCGTGTTGTTAAGGATGGTTGTTAGCGTCGGGGTGTGCTACCACTCCACCCCCAGGATTTTGACCATCATCCTAGGCATTTGCTACGGTTATTCCTTGCGTGTTCTTGGTTGTTCGTTTGCGTGTTTTTTGTGGCATGATGATCTTGAATAAATTGTCAGTAGAAGGCCCTCATTATAGCGCCAATTGACGAAGCTGGATCTCGTCTGTGTGATTATCCAGGCCGTATTTACCTTAATGCCAATCAATAACAAACCCTAAGAACAAAGTAGATTTCTGCAATATTTTTAGAATGAGCCTGAGATGATTTAATCCTAAGTTCCCTACGTATCATGCGTATGAGTCAGGAATCAAGTCTCTCGTAGTTTTTTGTGATTGTTTATATAGAGGGCCTCTCGTCCAGTTTTATTGTCCTCAAAGTATTGAGGATTTTTTATGCGTCAGTCCCTTGATTTTAAGAGATAATCACGTATAGTTCAAATAATAGGATCAGAACCTTAATCGGTCAAGGATCCTTAGGATATTCTTATATTTATCCTACAAGCACGTGGGCTAATTATCGTATAAGGTGGCTCTGGCCGACCTGCGTCGAGCCACCCAGGCTGTCTTGGTCCGAACTGCATTGGCACAGCTCCACTGCGACCTAGCAGACCTGCGGTAGTCTGGAGAGCGGGACCGATCTCCCACCTTAGGTTGAAGTCTGCCCTTAGACATGGAGTGGAGCCCCTGACCCTTAAAGTTATATTTCTCTATCTTCATTCAATGTTCAGCCAATACAAAGACGACACGTCGTGAAATTCATTTTGACCCTTATCAATTGCACAGAAAAGTTTTATATTAAAAATATTTATAAATTGCATGACGTGACACAGTAAACCTTTTATAAAAGGTTTATTGTTGGACATAATCTTGTATACGACAGAATTGTTTCGGAAGGTTACGTTCCAAAGTGAAATTCAAATCTCAGCCTTATTCCGCCTGAACGAACGGACAAAATTTCATCCTCCCGGCAATTCACCCCATTTCTTTCCCAGTTTCCTCTTAATTTACTCACTATTGCCATTTGATTTGGGATTCAAATGTCCACATCAACTGTGTCCATAACGGCCAACCCTTCCACGGTAACCCGCCGCCGAGCCGTGGAGAAAAAACCGGTTGATTTTTCCGACACCAACAATTTCTCCACCGCTGCCGCGGCGGCGGCGGCCCTTGACAATGCTAGGCTCTCGGTCGGCGACACGTACATTAGAACCGAGACAAGTCGAGATGCAGTGCTTCAGATCAAGAAACCCTTATCGAACAATGCCGTCGCTCCACGCCGTCCATCCAACGCTGCTAGAAAGGTCGGGTCGCATCCTGAAAAGTCGAGGTGGAAGACTGTAATTAGTATTTTCGTCAAGAACTTTTTGCTTTTGGCGTTTTTGCTTGCATCGGTTTTACTGGTGCAAGTGTTAGTTGTGGGCCCTTGGGGCCGTTTTAGAACGAACGTAGATGATGTACTACCAAATGGTAGTGGTAATTGGGAAATGCAGGAGTTTGTTGACTCCATGGCGAAGACAGCTAAGATGATGCAACTGCAAGTTGATGTGATTGATAAGAAGATCGGGGAGGAAGTGGGGAAGGTGAGGAATGAGGTCAACGAAAAACTGGAGGGTATAAGTGTAGATCTTGAGGAGAAGTTGAAGGTATTAGATGGAAGGACTCTGAATCTGGAGAAATTTACAGCTGAATTGGCTGGGCAAATGGAGAAATGGCTTTCAAAAGAGGAGTTAAATGAGTTCTTAAAGGAGTTTAAGAGTGAAAAAGGCAATGACGTGGTTAATTTGGAGGATGTTCGGGTTTTTGCAAAGGGGATTGTTGAACGAGAGATAGAGAAGCATGCTGCAGATGGGATTGGGAGAGTGGACTATGCATTGGCATCAGGTGGGGCAACTGTTGTGAAGTACTCAGAACCATTTGCTGGAGGTAAAGGAAGCAGGAGCAGCAGGTTCTTATTTAGTGACCGTTTTGGGATGAAGCATGAAGCTGAGAAAATGTTGAGGCCGAGTTTTGGTGAACCCGGACAATGTTTTGCTTTGAAGGGGAGTCAAGGTTTCGTTCAAGTTAAGCTTCGTACGGCTATCATACCTGAAGCTGTTACACTTGAACACATTGCTGAGGTAAATTTCCGGATCTCTTAGTTGGTCTTTAGACTGATTTGCTGTAGACCTACTGTGAAAAAATGCCTGTTACATTGGTTACTGTTTTCCAATCTTTTAGTTGTTTTTGCCAAGAGCAAAATGAGTTTGTAGCTCCATATACTTTCAAGTGGTTGATCTAGCTGTTTGATTCTCTTCGAGACATTACATGAAGAATCAGCTACTGCAAAGCAGCCTTTTATTTCTGAAAATCTACCGAGTTATTTGCAACTTTACCTGATTATGTTGCTAGGATACACAATCACGTTATTCATCTCTGCCTAACTTGTGAAGATAACACAGTTGACATCACTGTTAATAAAGCTTTCTGCTTGTTTTTGTTTTGGGCTCACCATTTATTAAGATATAGGGATATCCGTTTTTTTGGTTCTGTTTATTCTATGACGCAATCTGGATTATTTGTATCCAACTGTACTGTATGTTTTACCTCATTGACTTAGACATGCAAAGTATATCAGTTGAAAACTAATAACCCTGCACTTAAATTTGGGTTTGTTTAGTCCAAATGACCAATAGGACATAGGTTCAAGGTAATGGGAGAGTGGCAGTTTATGTATGTTGGATGTAATTCATTGCAGGTACGTGCACCGTAACAGTAACATTAGCTAGTTCTTGGTTACTTCAAAGTATATTTTGAATTTCTATGATTAATACGAGGAAAGCATAGTATACATCCTTAAATTTGTGTTACATTTTTGTTTTCTGTACCTTGACTTGTCAATTGTCATAAGTTCATCTTACACGAGGGCAAAACGGTCACTTAGTTAAGGAAATTTCAAGCCCGTGATATGATACGGTTGGCTGATCAGCTTATGGTGACCTGTTTGTGTGTAGACAAGTATGTTTTCTCTGATTCTTATTTAGGCACAAAACAACCAGAATTTTCTGCCTCATTTAAAATGTCAAATGTTTGATAAAATGCAGAGGTGTGCGGTGTTGTGCTTCTTAGCTCTTTTTTTGGGCATTAGTTAGGTGATATTTGGATGGTATTGTATTTATATCTGAGCCATGGGCTCTTTTGTACCCTCGATTTATAAGCTACTGTTGTCTGTATTAATAGGGGGTAGTCTGGGTATCGTAGTATTTCATCAAAACCCCTACCGAGAACTGCTTATGTCTTCATCTTGATGCTAAACAAAATTGTCACAGAATTTTGAAGGAATACAAATTTGGGATTGATGGTCATGACTTGTCAATTGTCATAAGTTCATCTTACACGAGGGCAAAACGGTCACTTAGTTAAGGAAATTTCAAGCCCGTGATATGATACGGTTGGCTGATCAGCTTATGGTGACCTGTTTGTGTGTAGACAAGTATGTTTTCTCTGATTCTTATTTAGGCACAAAACAACCAGAATTTTCTGCCTCATTTAAAATGTCAAATGGTTGCACATTTGGAAGGAACATATAGCAGAACTGCATTATATCAATGAGCAGGAAAACCTCTTTCCAAGCAAAGAAATTCTCATGAAACATTCCTGGATTTTCAATCACCACCTGGGTCATGTTAGCCAGAACTTGCAAAGGGTATCACACACTTCCTAATAATAAGGCTTAAAAAAGGACCACCAAACCCCAATTGAAACGATCAAACTAAACAGTATTATAGTTTCAAGACACTTGTTACAACCTCTGTCCCATAATGTAGGCATTTTAGCCTTGTGCACATCGTTTAAGAAAGTTCATAAATGATTCATTTTTTAACTCTTTAGGACATAAATGACCTTTATGTTTACATTTAATAGGACGAGATGGGTAAATAGAGGTAAAAAGGAAAAAAAAAAAGCTTTGTTTTGTGAGAATTGCCTCAAAATATGTGACAAAACCAAAAGCGAAATGCCTTATATTATGGGACGGATATTGTATTTAATGAAAATTCCCAAACATGGGTATCTCAGTCCTTTTAACGTGTGCTACTTTCGTTAGCCATGTGTGGCATTTTGGGCTTGAAAAATCAACTCTGGAAGCCTAGATACTGGACACCATAGGTAGACAGATAATCCTTGTAAAGAGAGTGTAAATTCAAAAAACTGTAAGGGCTAAACAATTGAAAGAGTAAAACCAAACGCAAAGATTGAAATTGGTGGCAACTTTATTATATTTTCTTTTGCTACATTCATGAAAACGATATCTTTGAAATTAGGTTTTGCATTTGGAGAAAAGAAGAGTACAGTGGTGAGTGTTGAAGATTTTGACGAAGTTGCTGAACCTCCCTCCCTAATCCAAGTTGGAGTTGGAAGAAATAATAACAGGGTATGACATGCCCAGAGCGGCGGGGACATTAGTTGTTACTATCTTGATTTTTTGGAGGATCTGCGCCTAGGAGTCACGGGTAGGGTGGTATAAGCCATGTAGGGAGAGTTAAGGTTGGGGGTTTGGAGTAGATGATTCAGACGACAAAAAAAATTGAATTATGCACTTCTCTAGGTAGTGAACTTTTTGCCCCTGTAATCTTTACCATTTTTTTAGAGTTTATTTTATTTATTTCAGGTTTCTGGTTTCGACAGTTTAACATTGAAACAGTATGAAGTGAAATATAAGGGATGCAATTTCTGCTAGTTAAAATATAATGACCAAACTCTGTTAAAAGAAGGAAAAGCAAAAAAAGAAAGGAAAAGAGAGCTTTTACTTATTTGAGTTCTTATCTTACAAAGAGAGGCAGCGTATGCATATATAACAGAGAAACCAAAAGTGTCCATAACCTAATCCCGAACACAAGGAGTTTAGGCACCCAAACCCTCTGTCTTTTATAATGGAGGCGTTTGCCTACATTAAAAGGGAAGAAAGTAGGATACATGTTATGTCTACCACTCATTTTTCAACAAATGGGAACCAGTCAACTCTTCATTGTGATGTTGCATGTACTGGTTTTGTGCCCAGGCAAGGCCTGAAAAAGGGACACAAAAAGGAGGGGCTTTGGTGCAATTACTGCAAGAAGAAAGGGCGTTCCAAGGATAACTGCTGACACCTCCATGGAAAACCACAAAATCAGAAACAATCAGGATTCAAGAAGAATATCCGTGAAAGTCAGATTCGTAAGGGAACTAACCATGCCTTTACTTCTGAGGGTCAGCTCAACACACTTTTTCAAGGGAACAAGTTGAGTTTTTGAGGCAGTTAGGAAAACAAAGCACTTCTGCCGCCCAGCCCACGGAATCTGAAAAGACCAACACTCGTGCAGGTAGGACTTCATGAATTGTTGATTCAGGAGCCTCTATCCATATGACAGGTAAATCCTTCCTTTTACAACTCGCAATCCTTCAACTGAATGTCATAAAGTTAGAATAGCAAATGGATCTCTTGCCCCTGTAACTGGGATAGGAGACATACTACTATCTGACCATATTAACTCAAATCTGTTCTTCCATTTATAGATGGAATTCTATAGCAGCTAGGTCTAGAGGAATGTTATGAGCATTACGTTCATGCATAACTTCCATACCAAGGTTAGTACGGTTAATGATATCAGCCCATTATGTGCCTAAGTTAAATTGCAACCTCTTCTGAGTTAGCAAATTTACCAGAGATACTGGTTGTAGAACCAATTTCTTTCGTACATACTGGGAATTTCAGGATTTGGATTCAGGGAAGACAATTGGCAATGCTAGAGCTGTTCATAACCTCTACAAGCTTGATCTTCTTGACAAGAAAGTGGATTCTGGATCAGCTGCTACTGCCTCACAGTGTAGAGTAGAAGAGATTAGAGTCTAGCATAATAGGTTTGGACACCCAAATATTTCATATCTTCTGAAATTGTTGCCCTCTTTACGTAATGATGGAAGTCATGTTTTGTTTAAATGTAAGGCATGTGAAAACTCTAAACATCATGAAACCGTTTTCAAATCAAAACTTTATAAGAGTTTTGCCTTTTTTTTTTCTCTTAATAGTGATCTTTGGGGTCCTAGGATTCCAAAGTTATCTAATACTAGATGGTTTATGACCTTTATTGATTATCATACTAGACCCAGTTGGTTTTTTCTGTTGAAAGCAAAACTGAAGTCAACACTGTTTTTAAAAACTTTATAATCTCATTGAAACTTAATTCCAGACTAAATTTAATGTCTTAAGGACTAAAAATGGGACTGAGTACCTCAAAAACCAATTAAGCTTCTTTTTACAAGAAAAGGGTCTCGTTCCCCAAAGCTCGTGTCAACACCCCTCAGCAGAATGGTGTTGCTGAGAAGGTTTTGATTTAATTCCCTATAGATTTGTTTTCTACTTCTTTTCCAAACTCTCATCTTATTACATTTATTCCTTTAGAAGTGTTTGGGTGTACAACTTTTGTTCACCATCATGACCCTCTGAGGAACAAAGTTGAACCTAAGGTTGTTAAAACTATCTTCCTTGGGTATTCTGACACTAAGAAAGGGTACAAATGTTATGACCCTCTGAACAAGAAATGGTATGTCTCCCTTGATGTCACTTTCTTCGCGAATAAACCTTCTTACATTAAGAAAGAAGAGTATGACAGTCATGGAGAAACCTCATGGGAAAGTATCTGTACCCTTCCTCTACCTATTAATGAACAGCCTGTCCCTGATCAACCTATTGCTGATCTGCCTCAGTTGTTCCAGAAAAGTCTACAGGTGAAGCACCACCTATTATAATATATATATATACAAGGAAGAAAGGGTGTATTTACAACTTTAGCTATGCCAAGAGAGATGCACCTAATCCAAGTCACTTATATGAGGGAAGAAGAAACTCAGTCTCAAACTGGAAACAAAATTGAGCCTCTTAATGAGATTCCTATTGTTCAGAGAATGCACACTCTTGACCTTCTCATGGAATATGGTGTACTGGGTAGCAAACTAGTCAGCAAACCAGTTGAACCCAGTGCTAAGTTTGGAGAAGGTAGGGATACACCAACTATAACTGCCTTCAGAATTCTGAAATACCTCAAGGAAATTCTTGGAACTGAACTTTTCTTCAAGAAAGGGGGAGATTTGACCATTGAAGGATTTGTGGATGACTGGGCATGATCCATAACTGAGAGAAGATCAATGTCTGGATGGCATGTATTCTATGTAGTTATGCTGAAATACTGTTTATTGGAAGAGTAAAAAGCAAGATGTTGTTGCCAGAATTAGTGCATAAGCAGAGTAGAGGGCCTTAGCCCAAATCATATGTGAGACAATATGGATAAAAAGTGTCCTATGTGAGCTAAGAATGTTGTCTAGTCAACCTATCAAACTTCTATGTGACAACAAAGCTGCCATTGATATTGCCAGAAACCCAACACAACACGATAGGACAAAGCACATAGAGATTGACAAACACATCATCAGAAAAATGCTGGATATGGGAATTGTGGACCTCACCTATGTTCCTACCTCAAGAAAAATTGCTGACATGTTCACCAAAGGGCTTGGAAAGCACAAGTTTGACTACTGCAAAAGCGCTGTGCTTGTATGATATATACAAACCAGCTTGAGGGAGGAGAGTGTAGAAAGAGGATATTTTGTATAATACTTTGTTCCTTTATTATTTATAGTCATCATAGTAGGCTGTATTTTAGTTTTCTGTTATTCTGCTAAAAGTCAGCCCCTGTTAGTCTGCCTTGTAAGAGCTACCTTCCTACTTGTAACTATTTATACTCATTCCTCATGAAGAAATACAAGAAAGCATTCTTTCTCTTCTCTCGATCTTAACAACTTAAAAAATAACTAAAACATAATAACTCTGTTTCAACAAACTCTTGATTCGACTTAAGTTAAGGATATATGGCATATAATTTATCCCTTATGAAATTTCACAATACATGTACATGGAACATTGTGAGGTTTGTTGCTGATGGGAATCAAAATCAGGAACAAGAAAGGCATATCAATAATTCGTGATACCCAGGGGCATGTGCGTTTGGGTCTCTATTAATGATCAATATTTGTCTGATGGTTTGTCAAACTATACCTGTAAGCATAAGTGTTTCTAGTTCAAGACTTGTGCGTAGCTATGCTCTTAAAGTACTGTTTTAGAGCTGGTAATGAGGATTAGGTTCTTCATTTGAGTAGTTAGTCTTTTACACTGTAATACACTGATGAACATGATTAGTCTGAAAACCCTGAAAATTCCTTAAAACCTAATTCTACCAGGAAAATATCTTTACAAAAAGAAGGGGTGTTAGAGAGAAAAATCCTGTAAACAAAATGTAGTGATGTTTCTATCATTTAGATAGTTATGCATTTCTCAAAAAAAAAAAAAAAAAAAAAAGATAGTTATGCAAAATGGCATGTCTGGGCCTTATTTTTCAGCCCTTTGGCTTGGTTGTTTTGATTTCAAGATCCTCAGAGGCTTATTCTCGGATTTTTTGTTTTTTTGACCTTATATCTTTCTTAACAACATCCAGTTCCTTGGGAGGAATTCATTGATATTCCCAATTGTCTCTAGTCATTATATCTACTTGGCGCCTAGTTTTATGGGGATGATTTCATATCCGTTTTACTTCTAATTTATAAACTGTTTTCCTCTGACCTTTGAATATCCCCCCTCAAACTTCTCTCTGTTTTGTTTACCGCGATTTGGACACCTGTTTTTGGTTACTTTGTTTTCCTGTGTAAATTGTGTGCCACTGTGATTGGCCTGCTAGTAAGAAAATGTACCCATATGTGGTACTGAATAAGTCGGGAAGCAGCTTTGAAGCAACTTTGGCGACCATGATCTTGTTGTTTTATGACAAAAAGGTCTAAGACCTTTTTTGAAAGTTTACTAAAGGTATTCAATAAAATACTTGGGATGAGTGATGCATCCTTCTAAAAATGCATGGTGTCAAGAATATAATACAGTTAAATAAGAAAACATATCCTTCAACTTATAGAACTAGAATTCTTCCAAAATAAACTTTTTTTTTCTTTTTTTTTGTTTTTTTTTTGTTTTTTCGTTTGTTTTTGGAACAGCGACAATATATATTGTTTAACACCAAGATTTGGGTTAGTTACTCCTGCTGTTTTGTCTTTTGTTGGAAGCTAAAATTCCGACCTAAACTTGTTAGTGTTCTGCCTACCTGTAACTTGAAACTGACTTGTATCGAAAGAAATTTAAAGAAAAGATTTGATGGAAAGTTTATGTCATTCTTAATACGTTTTCCATCCTTGTTTCCTCCCATGTTCTCTATCATTTATCTTTTCGGCCTCTTCAGCTTTAGTTGTCTAGCCTTCTTTCAAAAAGTTCCTTGCCTCTATCAGACCACAGTGTAGTGCTGAAAATCAGTTCTTCGGTCTTGGTTGTTATCATCTCATAAGAACAGGGATTGCATACACAATTTTCAACTGAAGACACCAAAATGGGAGATATGCCCATTCAGAAAATACCTCCAAAGTTACTTTGGGCTCACCATCACCCATACTTGTCAAAGCATAAAGCGTTGGCGAAGCGCCGCGGGGAGGAAAAGCGTAAGCGCCGCTTAAGCGCTGCTTTTTCACAAAAAGCGTGCAAACCACAAAAAAATGTTGTTTTATTTTAAAACTAACAAAAAAACAAATAAATCATGTATAAGCAATATTATACTTTGATAAAGTACTATAATCAATAATTAAAACATCAAAAGACTTAATAATCAACATCAAGGACACACAAACAAGAAGAAGTCTACGCAAAAACATAACATATCAAGATAATTTTTCTTATGAGTTACTTAGAGTACTAGTTAAGGACTTAGCCACTTAGGATGAAATATTACAAAACATAACAAGATAAAGATAAGTTTCCTTAGGAGTTACCGAGTTACTTGGAGTTCTAGTTAGGACTTAGCCACTTAGGATGAAATATTACAAAATAACTAATAAGTGTTCAATTATCCAAATCAAGCCCCTCATTCCCATTGCTCTCATCCCATGTTTCCCATCCTTCATCCTCCTCCTCATCATCCGAATCTTCTCCAATTTCAACCTCTTCATCCTCTTCGGTTTCGTCACCATCATCAAATTCCCCCTCACTTTCATCAACTAGTTGAAAATTGTCTTTTGAAGTTGATCGAGTATATATTCTCTCATTCACCCCACTAGCCTCTGCTAAAACATTCCATGTCAAATCACTACCATCATCATGAACGGGTAGATCACCGGCATCTTGTATATCCAAACTCTCCATCCTTCCAAGTGTCCATTCGTTGTTGATATCATCAACGTGCTTCAAGTTCAAGAGAATAGGATCATTTTTCTTGGATTTAGCACGTTCCTTGAGAGCTAGACATTATAAATTATTATAAAATCTGAAAGGAAAAAGAAAAACAACAATAGTCAAATGTCATGTTAAAGTTAAGAAAGTTAACCAATTTGTAATTAGTTTTTTTTTGTTTTTAAAGGCGCAACTTAGCAACTTAAATCTAATTATCTAATACATTAATACTCTGTTTCTATCTATGATTCTCAAAAGTCAAAATGAGTAAATGAATAAAAAAAGAAATTAAAAACCGAAAAAAGAAGAATCAGGCTATCATCAACAACAAACCAACAATATATAATGCTTGGTAAATATTAATACCAAAATAAACATTCTCTCTATTAATCAAGAGATGGAGACGTTTTTTTTTATATGATATACAAATATTAATTTTGTTTGGTAAATTGAATGTTATAAACAGCAACAAGAAGAAGAATCAACAGCAACAAGAAGAAGAATGAAAGGAGAAGAATCAATCAACAACAACAAACCGAAAAAAATGAATCTTTTTACCATTTGAGAGATGAAAATTTTCAGAAAAAATGAAAAGAAAAAAAAAGAAGAAGAAAGAAGAGAAGAAACATACCTCCAGTAGCTGGCAAGCTGCTGTGGTCGAATGGAAGGGAGGGAATGAAAAAAAATGTGTGGTCTACAAAAGATAAGGGTTTTGGGTGTGAAAGTAACATTGAAAGGACAAAAATACCCCTGATTTTAATAATATTTACTGTCTGCCCGAAAACATGAAAAAGCGGCGCTTTTGGACGCTTCACGCTTCGCGCTTAAGCGGCGCTTTTAGCATTAAGCGTACGCTTTTTTATCAGAAACGCTTAAACATAAATCTGAAGCGTAGTTCCGGCGATTACGCTTAAGCGGCGCTTTGACAAGTATGCCATCACTGATATTACTTATCTTTTAAAACATTTAAGGAACCATCAAAGGTTCTACAGTCATTTCTATTCTCAATTGGATCTATGTTGGACAGTTGGAGTGGTGAGCAGCCTTGTTATGTCAGGGAAACATGGAGCTCAAGGCTCAAAGGGGGCATTTCCGTAACATGGGTGACTAAAGTTAGTGTCTGCATTTGCAGACTAATTGCAAGAGCATTTGGTTTGTTAACGAATTTAATGTAGGGGATACGATGCAGTATTTGAAAAATCATGTTATGTGTAGTTTGGACCAATTAGAAAGCTGTATTGGAGAAACCTAAAATCTAAGGTTCGGACATGTTGATGGGAGACTTAAATATCACAAACTAAGGACTTTCTTTTTTGCTGCTAGAGTCAGAGATATCTTGCATTGGCTCTGTTACCCTATTTAGTCGGCATCACCTTTTTTTGTTGCTACAATTGGCTTTAACTAATGATACTGGATGGGTTCAAACCAGTACGTTGTGGGAAAACTTTTGCAGAAGGACAAGTCTTATGCAATTCTGGCTTGTTGTCCTGAGGATATATATCTCCAACCCCCATAGCTTAAATGTCATGCACATTATTTTTGTCTAACATTTGGTTTCTTGGGTCTCAACCCCATCACAGTATTGTTTTATTTTATTTTATATATTTCTAATTATTATTATTATTATATTATATATATATATATATATATATATATATATATATATATATATATATATATATATATATATTTTAGTCTTGCTGCAAGCAACCGTAATGATTGAAAATAAAAGGAACTGTGATTCAGATGGTGTGACTGTGTGCAGATACAACCTTTTAGAAGAACTGAAGAAGTGACTAGTTCTAACAGCTGAACCAACTTGCATTGGAAGTCTATTTGTATTTCAATTTAGGGACTTTGTCTTAATCTTTTACGGAAAGCACCTTTAGGCTTGTATTCTTTATAGAAAAGTGGCATGAAATCAAACCCGCTATCCCAACACTTGTAGTGTCTAGAAATTTCTACTTGTTGCAAGATGTGAATCCATCAAAATTTTCAAAGGCCCTTCTATTTTCTCTTATGAATTCAGATAGATTCATTTATTCTGTCCAAGGCTTTTTCTCATTAAATATGCCTGTGATTGCACCGTCTTAGCAGTCTCTAACCTCCATTTGCCTGTTCAGGTAGAGCGTTTCCTCTTATGTTCTT
The DNA here is from genome assembly GCA_024500145.1 of Gentiana dahurica var. dahurica. Classification (NCBI taxonomy): domain Eukaryota; kingdom Viridiplantae; phylum Streptophyta; class Magnoliopsida; order Gentianales; family Gentianaceae; genus Gentiana; species Gentiana dahurica. The sequence continues at coordinate 68,521,386 of CM044899.1, read as the reverse complement.
CCACATTTGTATAGAATGTAGTTTACTTGTCTTCATGTAATGACCCAAGTTTTTTTAGGGATATATCCATAAATAAAAAAAAATTATAAGGCCATTGCCTAGTCGATCACCGCAGCGATGGACATTTTGTGTTTTTATTTATCCAACGCATTTAGCAGTCTATTGCCATCAGTTTTTTGTCCCTAGAAAACAGTAACCGGCAGCAGCACGACTCAGATCGTGTATTCCTCAATTTCTTCATCTGTTTTTTTCTCCAATTCGCGAGCATATGGTATTAATGGATTCATCACGTCGCAAGCATTGTTCTTGTCCCTTATAACTATATTGTTAGGTAAGTTTCTGCAGAACTTTCTCCTTCCTAGCCATTTGTTATGTTCTTCGTTAAAGGAATTGTTCTTGACATTAAACCTAACGTTGAACAATTATATGATTTAAGCAGATCAGTTTTTCAGCAGTCATAGGCATTATTTTCAGCAGAAATTTTAGACTATGAATAGATAAGAGAGATAAAGAATCAAAAGACGGTATTTTTTTTATAAAACTTTTTGTTCATAGCATTCTCAATATACATGTATTCACTATCATGCTCATGTTAGAATGAGGTTTGTATATCACCGGGATGATCAGGCAAAGTTCGTAGAACTTCTGGTGTTCAGAGCCGTCGACGTGGCGGCAATAGATGTCGCTATAGGGATGACAACAATGTACAGTGGCCTTGCGTAATTTCCAGCCAGTTTGATAGATATTCACTGTGTATAAATTTATCATCAGTATAAAATAAAGTGTCAGACGGATTTTCAAGAACATTGCTTTTTCTTAGAATTTTTGAGTATTCTGGGCATTGGGATGTCGCTACGTTGTAGCAACAGCAAGTGTCGCCGCAACGACAACTGGCTTATCTACAATATTGCTGCAGTCAGCACAAATAAGAATCATGGATGTCTAGAAGTCATGTTATGGAGTCATGTCAGAATCAAAGTCGTTTGCATGTATGCATAATCAACATGGATCTTGATTAGGTATGTAACATGGGCTATGATTCAGATTCTCACCCAGGATGAAGCCCCAGCCTATGGGTCCAAAATAACAAGTGGTGCTCGGCCGGTCGACTAGTGCCCCCGTCTATGGGTCCTGAACAATAGGCTCTGATATAATCCTCAACTTCACGAGGCAAATGTAAAAGCACAATACCCTTGGACCACTAGAAAGTAAGATATGGTTAAGGGCCCCTCAGTCCTCACATTACCATGCCTTATAAGTTGCGATATGGTAGAGAGGCCCGCAATCCCCTCACCGTGCTATGTCTTGTTAGTTATGATAGGGAGTTGTCTCACTCTACCATGTTAGTCCTTGCAGTATGTTAGGCTTATGCCCTGCAATTGTTTTCTTGTACTTCATTATATATATTTTTAACCTGCATTAAAAGTGAACTCTAGCAGATTCCAAATACCTCTTTCAGTTCCCTTTTAATCATATTTTTCTTATGGAGCTGTTGTGCTCACCCTTTTGTATTACCGTTTTCAGACGAGTCACGGTATGTCCAATACATATTAGTCGAATCCCATGAGGATGCTAGTTAGACTTTATTTCATTCTCACACATGGTTTATTTATTTTTTAATTTTTTTGAAAGGCCATGATTTATTTCAGTTTAAGTTATTTCGGGGTTGTATCCGTAGCACTTTGTTATAAGTCGCGGTATCAAACATATGGATGTTGATAGTGGATTTAATTTTAAAGTTATTGGAGATTAGATCATATTTTTTATTTAGTTCTTGTGTAGTAGCAGAAGAACTTGCTTCTGCACTGGATGCTTCATCGTAGGGACTTGGGCCGTCGTTACAGCGGTGACTGTGCGGGTTGTGAACATGATTTTGTATTAAGACCATTTCTGTGTCTTCTTTTGTTTGTCAGTTTTTGCTTCCGCGATTTGTTTGTATGATGTTACCATTATGTAAGGCTGATGGGTCCTAATCACGAGTTGGGGCACATGCTGAGCGATCGATGTTTTTACTCAGTTTACAGACGGATGTTAGACTCTTGCAAGTTGAAATGAGTATTAAAACACGGCCTGTTGCATTTTTCATTTCTGTGGCCGTTCCTTTCATGGCTGTGGTTTATGCCTATTTGTGGCAGACAGCTCTCTATAGGAGTTCAACTTTTCAATGTTCTTGGTTCTTTCTTGGCATATTGCCTTGAGTTACTGCACATTAATGACCAAGAAGGGTAACTGATGAACATTTCTAGCATTTTGCAAACGCCAATTTCAGGGGCAAATTCCACCAACCACCCTCAAACTATGTTTTGAATCTTTTGATGTAAAGCTTTGTTCTGTAAAGAATTTGTCCCAAACAAATCGATACCTAATCAACCTTTCTCGTTTTTCTGTTTTTTGTTAAAAAAGTAGGGTGTAACGTTGTATTTTTGTGATTAGTTTATCAGTTTTTTTAAAAGTTATTTATATGGTTTTTGCCGTGTCATTAGGCTGTTAAGCGTGTTTTTCTGCCTCATTAAGAAGCTGATTTGGTGGCATTATGGTGTTATTATAGTTGCCTTGTTTAGCCTCTGAATTGTATTTAGTCTGAATTCTAGCTGGTTCCAGCCTTTCCTTTTAAAGCGATTTATAGTATTGGATATTGATTATTCGTTTCATTATCCCACATGGTATTAGAGCATTTATACCAAGAATTTATCTCGTAAAATCTCTCTCCATCATATGCATTCACGACTGAAGTGATCTACAACATTGAGGGGTTAACTCATTCAGTCGAGCAATGCTGATGGCGATTCCTTGCCCATTTCAAATCATAAATTGAATGGGATCAACTATCTCATTTGGTCAAGGACCCTCATAATATCTTTTTGAAAAAAAATGGGAAGATGATCACCTTTCCGGGGCAATCACCCGGCCACAACCAGATGACCCTCATACAAACAACAGAATATAGAAAACGTCATGGTCATGTCTTGGCTTATATGATCCACGTCAGCAAAGATCTGTGAAACTTTGTTTTCTTTGGTACTCCTGCAATAATCTGGAATGCAGCGGGCGAGTTTCACTCAAAAAAAGACAATACATCGGAAGTCTATGAGCTACATGCTTAGCTTCAAGATATAGAACATGGAGACACCAATTATACCGAATACTTCAATAACCCTAGAAAATCACGACAACAACTGGATGGATCCCTTTGACGAGATAGCAAGAGTATGCTAGGAACTTTAGGGAAATTATAGAGAAAGATAGCATTTTCAAGTTCCTCATGGGTTTAACTATAAATGTTGATGATGTGCATGGAAGAATCCTTGGCAAATCTCCCTTACCTCTTCTAAAGTCTGTAAAGAAGTCAGACATGAGGAGCATGTATCCCAAGAATCATATATACAACTTCATATCCTTCACAAATCCGTCCCTAACCTAGAAATTCTTTGTAACCAGTCTTAGATAACTAAAAGATCTGCGTTTTTTGATCCAAATGCCTTAGCTATACCTCATTGGAAGCAAGGCTTTATATGAAGAACTAAACCTTAACTAAAACCAACACCTGGGTGATAATTGAGTTTCGAGTAGGCAAGAAGCTAGGGGAGTGTAAGTGGATATTTAGCATCAATTATGACTCAGATGGTAGTATTAGTAAATACACGGCTAGATTAGTTGCTAATGGTTTTACCCAATATAGTGACATAGACTACCAAGGAACATTTGCTCTTGTTGCAAAATTGAATTTTGTTAGGTTAATATTCTCTTTAGCAGCAAATCTAAAATGGAATTTATATCAACTTGATGTTAAGAATGCCTTTCTAAATGGTGAACTAGATGAGGAAATGTGTATGAAGATACCTCCTGGCTGTGAGACTTAATATAACAGCAATAAAGTTTGCAAACTTAGAAGATCCCTTAACAGCTTTAAGCAATCTCCAAGAGCTTGGTTTGGGACATTTACAAGGACTGATAAACAACTGAATTTTACTCGGTGCCCTGCTGATCAAACCATGTTCTGTGAAACCGTTGGTTCTGGTAAGAAGGTTATTCTTATTGTTTATGTTGATGATATCATCTTAAGTGGAGATGTTGAGTATGGAATTCAAAATATTAAAGCTTCTCTTGCTAAAGAATTTGAAATCATGGATCTTGGGAAATTTAACTATTTCGTTGAAATGGAAATTGCTAGGTCCTTGGAAGGAATCTGTATATCTCAAGGAAATGCGTTATTGACTTCTTCAAAGAAACATGTATGATTGATTGCAAACCTGCTAGTTTACCAGTTGAACTAGGTTTGCAGATTAGAGAAGAGAAGGATTCACATTCTGTTGACAATGGGAGGTATCAAACATTGGTTTGTAAATTTATCAATCTATCTCACACTAGAACTGACCTTCGTTTTGCAGTTAGCATAGTCTGACAGTTTTGTGCATCAACCAACTAAAGTTCATCAAAAGGCTGTTTTTTGGATTCTGAAGATGAAACCTGGACAAGGCATTTTATATAAAAAGACCGATAACAAAAAAAGTTAAGATGTTTTCTGATGTTGGTTGTGCAGGATCTGTCACTGACAAGAGATCCATATCTGGTTGCTGCACATATGTGAAGGGTAACCTGATGACATGGAGTAGCAATTAAAAAAATTGAATACAAAAACAACTTGTGGTTGCAAGGAGTAGGGTAGAGGCTAGCTCATAGCCATTGCACTTGGGATAGGTGAAGACTCTGGTTGAGGAGGGTTCTCTAGAAACTGCGTATTAAGTTTTGGTCCTAGAAGAATGTTTTGTGACAAGTATTTCAGCCATTTATATGGCTGAAAACTCAGTCTGTCATGATAAATCCAATCATGTCGAGACTGATAGACATTTTATTATGAAAAAGATGAAGGCAAGGAGATCATTCTCACATACACTTCATCATCTAAAGATCAAATTGCAGATATCTCAACACAAGCTATTTCTACTGGCGTTTGAAGACTTGAGCCACCTGCTTGGTTGTATTGACATCCGCAACCAAGCTTGAGGCAGTGGTGTTGTGATTTGCTTAAAATAGTAGGGTGTGATGTGGTATTTTCGTGATTAGTTTATTAGTCCTTTATTATGTTTCTAGTCCTTTATTAGTTTATTATGCCTCATTAGGAAGCTGTGATTAGGGTGTTATTATAGTTGCCTTATTTAGTCTCTAAATTCAAATTTCTATAAACTCTAGCCGTCTGAAGGGTTTCCTTGCAATCTATTTATAGTCTCCTCTCTTAAGAGATGGATTACAGGATATGAATCATTCGTTCCACAATATCACGCCATTTTTTTGAATTTCTTTTTTTTGTTGCTAAACCGAGCTTGTAGACGAGCATGCACATGTGTAATTGTGTTCAGACAATTGCTTATGCCTTTCCACTCGCCCTTGTTCACAAACCTATGTTTCAAGTAAGGTCTATCAGGTATCATTTAGTTAGTTAAAAAAATGAATGTTTTGAGGGCTTGGGATGGACTTTGCACTACTTTTTAATGTGCTTTCTTGTAGGTTAAATATGGGTTCTTTGTTTCCATATGCTGTGCTTTATGTTTTCTTTTCTGTTATGTAAAATGTAGCAAGTTGCTTGAAACCCACTTCCTGATGATGTCCATTAATTTCATTGGTTGCAGAAATTTCTGCCATTATGTTCAAATTTGATTGTTTTTGCTATTTGTTTCTTTTCTTCTGTTACTGAAGTGGAATTTTTTGGGGATAAACAGGCTGTAGCTTATGATAGATCCAGTGCTCCAAAGCACTGCAGGGTTTCTGGATGGCTGCAAGGTCAAGAGTTAGCAACTGATTCAGTGGCTGATGCAGAAAAGATGAACCTTTTGACGGAGTTTACGTACGATCTGGAGAACCGCAACGTGCAAACTTCTGGTGTAGAGGACTCTGCCCGCTCTAATATTATCGATACGATCAGGTTTGATTTCACATCCAACCATGGGAGTCCTACTCATACTTGTATCTATCGCGTAAGAGTGCATGGTCAAGAACCGATGTCCGTGTCAGTGTCAAACACAGAATCCTGATTTGTTTTGGATGATGCGGTACTGCGTTTTTTTTTTTTTTCCTGACCTGAATCACGTGTGCTTATTTGATTATGTAGTTTTGATTTCATTTCTAGTTAGTCTTTGTGCTGTAATCTGTTAGTAGTTTAGTTGGCTTGGTTATTTGTCACTGAAACAACAGGGAGCATCTTTTGGCTCTCTTAGTTGTTGAGAGTTGAGCAGAGGGTTTCTATGTAAAGGTGTGGTGTTTTTTTTTTCTTCTTTTTCCAATGAGAATGTAAGAAGCTTCTTTGTTTCATCGTGTAAATTCTCGGTCGGGAATATGTTTATCCAGAAACAGTTAGGAATGTTGGTTCATGGATGAACTGGAAAAGTTTTTACGTATTCCTTATTACACTGCACTGCATCGCTGATGGGTTTTTGTGCTTATTATAAACAGATGAAACATATTTTGTTTCTTTATGCATAATAGCTGTGTACAATTTTCATCTTCTTTAATGAACTTGTTATGGAATCAGTTATTTACTTTTTTTTTTCGAGAATTTTTTTTTGTCGGCCTATGTAGTGGTAATGAGAGGGTATAAAACATGCATCCTATAGGAATTCGTCGTGCTGTAATGCCTGCAATGCAGTTGGGAGACATAATTGTTGCAACTTTTGAACAAATTCATTTCGGTCTTATACCTGACGATAATTTGTTGTACGACTTTATGAAACAAGATTTGTTCATGCATGTGACGCATTCATGAATGACTATTAATTTTTGCACTATATTTGACCATGTGTAATATGTTGAAATTTTGGTACTTCGAATTGATTAAAACCACCCAGTCCGAGCGCACCGCGCCACTGGCATGACAAATACATTGGGAAGCGGTTTTGCTGTACATACTTAACACCGATCAAACAGTTCGATCAACGCATCGAAAAAACAACGCATATATAAAACAAAAATAAGATGCGTTGTTTTACCAAGTTGTTCTCCCAGAAGCAGTAGTGAGTGAGCACTGAAACACCAACTTTTGCCTTTTGGTTTTGGAACATGAACTACTAAACTCGAAAAACCATGATTTTTCTTCCTTCTTCAGGAAAAATGTTGAGGGAAAATTTGCTCTCTTTCCTCTCTTGATATGAGCCAAAATTAATGTGTTTACGAGGGAGGAGGGAAAACCTTTTCTTCTATAGCCACAATCTAGGGCAAAACATACTCTGATTATGATTAGAGTTTCTCAAGGGAAAATAAATATATTTTCCTTTTTTATTTCTCCAATAAATAAAGGGAATATTAGGTTTTAGTCCATTTTTCGCCATGTATATAAATTTTAATCCAGTTTGTATTTATTTGTTGATTTAAGGACAAAACATTTTCCTTCGGACTATTTTGCCCTTTCTTTTAATATCTTTATAAACCTTTCGGCTACACCAAGATTCGAATCCATGGAGCTCAAAGACACCCGAGAAGCCTGTCAACCCGCCTCGCAGAGACCGAAATCAAGGTGCTGAGTTTTCCTTAATGGAAGTTAGTGAAAAGCCCGACCCGGTTCTTGCTGAGCAGAAACCCTCCTCACCGGCGACTAAGACGAAGAGACCTAAAAGCTCAATCAGCCTTCCAGAAAGGTAAACGCTTTCTCTGAATCATCAGATTCCATTTACTTTCTAAATTTTTTTCCCCTAAATTCGCCTCTGTGTTGTAATATTTTGTGTTTGATTTTTTAGCTACAAGATGCTAGATAAATTCATTCTACATAAACGAATTGAATTGTCCAAACTATGAAAGAATTTATCCAGAGCCGATTGAATTTATTCAGTTTGCTGCTTGTAATTTGCTAGGCAGGGGTTTGGGTTTAATTTTGGTATAAAAAAAAAGTGGATTGTATTGTATATGGTCTAGTCAAGTCAAATTCTGGCCGTAGTGCTAATGAAACTGGAAATTAATTGTTCTTTATTGATTATATATATATATATCCCGGATCTATGAACTCCAAAAAGATAATGCCGTGCTTGAGGAAGAGCATAAAGGCCTCAACAATCGCCTGAATAATATCAAGCAAAGCCTCTTTGCCGAAGCTGCTCTTGAGCCCACTGGTCGTTTTGCTGCTAAGCTTCGGACATTCTTTGGAGAAGATAATTAAAAAAACTAAGTATGAATCTTTTTAGATGAATATTTTGCTGATATTTAGTTATGGATTAATTAAGCTTTACCTAGTTTTTTCTTTTGCAAAATCTTATAGCACGAGTCTGATTTCTTATGAAATGGTGATTGTTTGTTTATTTGTGCATGAATTGTTTGGATACAGTGAATTATGTGATGGGAAATGAATTCATAATTCATAATTTATAATTATGTGTAACTAGTAAATCTTTGGGGCAGAAACATCATTTTTTGGTACAAGAGAATAAGCTACCTCTAATTTGTTGGTGTGTTACTTTGTTGGTGTGTTAATTTGTTGAGAACAAAAATAGACTAGTGTGTTACTTTGTTGGTGTGTTACTTTGTTGAGAACAAAATAGACTAGTGTGTTACTTTGTTGGGAAAAAAAATAGACTAGTGTGTTACTTTGTTGGTTTGTTTACTTTGTTGAGAACAAAAATAGAATAGTGTGTTACTTTGGACTAGTGTGTTACTTTGTTGAGAACAAAAATAGACTAGTGTGTTACTTTGTTGGTGTGTTACTTTGTTGGGAACAAAAATAGACTAGTGTGTTATTGCGTTACTGTTTTGGCGTGTTACTTTGTTGAGAATAAAAATAGACTAGCGTGTTACTTTGGACTAGTGTGTTACTTTGTTGATGTGTTACTTTGTTGAGAACAAAAATAGACTAGTGTGTTATTTTGTTGGTGTTTTACTTTGTTGGTGTGGTACTTTGTTGAGAACAAAAATAGACTATAGTGTGTTACTTTGTTGAGAACAATAATAGACTAGTGTGTTACTTTGTTGGTGTGTTATTTTGTTGAGAACAAAAATAGACTAATGTGTTACTTTGTTGGTGTGTTACTTGGTTAGTGTGTTACTTTGTTGGTGTGTTACTTTGTTGAGAACAAAAATAGACTAGTGTGTTATTTTGTTGGTGTGTTACTTTGTTGAGAACAAAAATAGACTATTGTGTTACTTTGTTAGTGTGTTACTTTGTTTGTGTGTTACTTGGTTGGTGTGTTACTTTGTTGAGAACAAAAATAAACTGGTGTGTTACTTTGTTAGTGTGTTACCGTGTTACTGTGAGAACAAAAACAGACTAGTGTGTTACTTTGTTGGTGTGTTAATGTGTTACCGTGTTACTGTGTTGGTGTAGTGTGTTACTTTGTTGGTGTGTTACTTTGTTGAGAACAAAAATAGACTAGTGTGTTACTTTGTTAGTGTGTTACTTTATTGGTGTTGTGTTACTTTGTTGAGAACAAAAATAGACTAGTTTGCTACTTTGTTGGTGTGTTACTTTGTTGGTGTGTTACTTTGTTGAGAATAAAAATAGACTAGTGTGTTACTTTGTTGGTGTGTTACTTTGTTGAGAACAAAAATATACTAGTGCGTTACTTTGTTGGTGTGTTACTTTGTTGATTCAAATGGTTATGTTTGTGTTTTTTTGTCTTTAGAAAATTGGTAGAGCCTAGATTCTCTATTGATGAAGCCGAGCCGATGCTATTTGATGCATTTTTTGCTTCATACATCTTTCATGGAGTTTGATGTGGTGCGGGTTTGAAGGATGAATGTCCATAGATGGTAAAACAGACTGCTTTTGTCTTCAAGAACTTGAAGAATGTTTTAGTTTTATTAATATGCTTTTTGATTACATCCAATAGTATTAGGTTTTTATTCTCTTGATTCCCTCGGAGTTGCATCTCCATAATGCTTTCATAGATTGTTTCATTAGGATATGAAGCATTTTTTTGATAGATTGTTGTATTATGCAATGTTAATGATGATATTTTGGATGTTAATAAAACGTGTCACTGTTGCTGTGTCACTGTTGCTGTGTTACTGTGTTACTGTTACTGTGTTACTGTGTCACTGTAAAAGCTGCGATAAAATTCGGCTTTCAAATACTACGTCGAAAATGTATCAAACATGGTCTCAAATTGAAGATAAAAAAAATTATGAATTTTGGTGAAACAATTTTGATGATCGTTGTTCTAAATCAAAAATTACGGTCGTTTATAAGAAAAAACGCTCCGGTTAATATAAATGTTTTTTCGTCTTTCAAAATATACGTCGGAAGGATATCGTGTTTGGGCTCAAATTGAAGAGAAAAAAAACATGAAATTTGGTGAAAACATTTCGACGATCGGAGTTATAAATTAAAAGTTACGAGTGTTTGAAAAAAAAAAATCAAACCTGTATATATCAATATATGCTGAAGCGAAAGGCGGAAGTGAAGACGCGCGACTTGATTAAAAAGGGGTATTTTTATCCGTCTGAAATTATTTTGTCCTTTTTGCAACTAAAAAAATGAGTGTGTCCTATTTATTCATTTTGTAAATATTTTTGTCCTTTTCCCTCAATCCCTCTTAAATAAATCCAACATTTAATAAATACAATTTTTCTACTAATATTTTTTTGGGCCAAGGGTCCAAAAGGACACATTTTGGACTTAATAGGGTAAATAGGACACTAAGAAAACTTATTTGTTTATAAGGACACAAAATTACTACATAGACAAAAGTAACCCTATTAACCAACAAGGATGAGTTACGAAATATGAACCGCTGCAAAAAAAAGTTGAAACCGCTATATACAAAAATTAAAGCTTTCAACGGCGAAGACAAACACCCAAATTCAAGGAAAATTGAAGCCAAGTCGAAGCAAAATCGCAGGTAAATCGAAGAAAAACCACACAGAAGAAGTAGCGAAAGCAAAGCAGAAGAGAGAAGAATCGCATTAAGACAGTGACGGCACGAAATCGTGGACGATGGCGAGGAGAAAACAAGTGATTTCCGCGGAGAAGAGACGAAAAGCATCAAAATCGAAGAAAAATACGTAAGTATACATTATGACTGAATATCAACAATAGAAAAAAAATCAGAAATGTAGAAGTAGAAGAAAACAGGGTTTTTTTTAATGCAAAATTGAATTGTGGTGCTAGGAAAATCAATAATAGGGCACAACAATAGTCATTGATTACATGTCACTAAATTATAACAAAATCAGAGATTGAAATTGTGCTTGAAATTCTCAAAGAAAGAAGTTGTAACAGTTTTCGATAATGAAATATGTGGTCACTGCATTTTTGAACAAATTTCGTTAGTTTATTCATGTACAAGAGATCATGTCACTGTATTCTGATTGGTTTAAGTGGTTTGTATAGTTCATTACGTCTATATTGCTATAAATGCTGCTAAAATATAATGTCACTGCATATTGATAGAATGTCACTGCAATATAACATTGAAAATATAACTTCACTGCATTTACATAAATGAAAATGGCATGCCACTACATAATGAGTGAAGTTTCAGTATAGTTATAGAAGTAAAAAACTTTGATGGCACTGAATTATAAACATGAAAATAACATGTGACACCATTCACAATATTGAAAATATCATGTCACTGCATTTCATAATATTTGAGTACATTCATAATGTTCAACATATCATGTCACTACAATCACAGCACTGAAAAATATCATATCAATGCACTAATAACATTAAAATTTAATGTCAGTCCATTAGTCTTACATTGAAACTACAAATACTTAGATGTCAAAGAATGGAAGTAAATTCATGTCAGTCAATTAGTCTTACATTGAAACTACAATTACTTAGATGTCACAGAATGGAAGTAACTCATATTTTTGCATGTTTACAGAACAAGAGAACAATATAGATCGACACTTAAGAGCATACAACAGATATTCAAGGATATAGAGGGAAAAATCACAAAAGAACATGAAAAATTGATGGATGAAACACCATTCAGACATATATTTAGAGCATTCGAAAAGAAGAAGGTCATATTGGAGAAAAAGAAAAATGACATGCTGGATGACCTCATAAATACATACAACAAAGACAAAGGAGGTTTCAAGATTGGCAAGCACCATCATATGCCAACTAGAAATGATGTAAAGCTAATCTTTGGCATAGAAGATGGAAAGACAGAGGTTGGAGATATGACCACAAACCCATCCACATACATATCCATTAAAACAAGGATATTCTTTGATGTCAAAAGAATCAAGGTAAGTGCTGTCAAAGAAATAATAAAGGACATGATAAAGGAAAAGGATTCAACATCAATAGAAGACACGGTAAAACAACTATGTCTTCTATTACTTGTAACAGTGTTCTTTGCCACCTCTGGCCAGCACATATTGTTAACGGTGATTTTTACGATTTATACGACTTTATTTCCTAGCAATTTCCTTTGTGTTTTATTACTTTTTATAGAAAATTAAGTGTTTAAATGATTTATTGAAAGAATGCGTATGGGTTTGATTTGAATGCAAAGTTGAGCTAATTTCATGATTTTATTGGTAATTATCTATGATTTTACACTTTGCGTGTTTTTATGGTTTTGTAGGTACGTGAACATGTCATAAAAGGAGATCTAAACGGAAGGAAGAAGATGCAAGTCAAACTTGCAATGGAGAAATGGAGATGGACGTGCGTTTGCCACTCCGTCCATCAGGACGGGCGTCTGAGGAAGAGGACGGGCATCCACTAAAGAAATTCGATTCAGGGAAGACATCTTTTTGTTGAACGAGCGTTCAGAAATGCATAGGATGGGCGTCTGATCAGACTCGGCCCGACTCAAAGAAGTTCATACAAGCTGGACGGGCGTCCAGTACCTCAGACGGGCGTCCAGTCCGCCACCTCAGCTAAACCGACTTAAAAACCTATTTATAGACGCGTTTTCTGAACCCTAAAAGATATAATTCGATCCCTGGCCGCCCCAGGCCCCTTGGGGGGGGTGCCTTTGCTGCGTTTTTCTGTCCCCATAAACATCTTTTCATATACTTTTTATTTATATACCAACGATGAATAGAGGCTAGGCGATTTGAACGAGCTTTGTGAAGCCATCTCTGCAACATCTTGATTTCAATCTTTGGATGTTTTGTGAGTTTTAAATAAAGTTTGTTTCTTTATTATGTTCATATTGTTATGCAATTTAAATCGAGAGATGGTTGCGATTTGATGTTTAACGTTTGATGAGAATCGTTGTTAGACTTAGATCACCGTAGTAAAGATTAGATTTTTAACCTAAAAATAACGAGAGTTGTTAGGTTAATTTCTAGGTTGCTAGATTGAGAAATCTTACACCTTGGTTATGGAAGCGTTAATCTTTAAGATCGAGAGATGGGAGATTAATAGGCGAATTATCTAAGAGATTGGAAATTCATACTTTTGATAGGTGAACCACAATCTTCATTAAATCTTCACTAAACAATCTAGAGAGGAAGTTGAGGGTTGTGAGATCGGTGGATCATTGCTTGTTCGTTTTCAATTTATTTGTTATCATCTTAGTAATTTTATTATCTTTTTAGAATAGAATTATTTTCATTAGTTTGGCTCGTAACTATCTTTCCTGGCTTTGGATTCTAGATCCTCTGTCCAGTTTATTGTTTTCGTTTTTTTAGTTCTGTTTTGTTTTATTTTTCGTGACAACTTTAGAGAAATTAAGAACTAGACCAACCTCGATTCCCTGTGATTCGACTCCGGTTGTAACTACTATACTACGATACCTGCACTTGGGGTAAACCGGATTTATTTTTATTACTTGTTTGTTTTTCATTAGATAAAATCCGAGACACATATCATGGGGGTTCCTGTATTATGTGGATGACTTGACTAGATTAAGTTCATACGATTGGTCATCTCACATACTCAAAGAACTACAAAATGGACTCTCGAAAATGGACAAATGCAAGATATGTTAATGGATGCACTGTGTTCCTCCTGGTATGCTACTCACTGAACATTTCAATATAAATGTATTTCATTATAAATGATGCATGAAAAATCATGTCACTGCATTCTAAGTGAAGTTCATGTAATGGTATGTTACAGTACTGGTTCTGCGAGCACACACATATGATACAAGATGTTGTGCAAGAGGAAAACAAAAAAAGAGCGGAAGCAGGAAAGAAGAGTGTCTCATCTAGAGGAATTCCAAGGATGACAAAGTGGAACTTGAGAGATCTACAAAGTATTCTAACCAAAAGGAAACTACAAAACATGGGAGAACATAAGGTAAATAATTACAAGTACATTAAGAATGTTGTGATCAATAAAATGTCATGCTCAATGAATAGGCATTCTTAATTATTGCATTTCACTGCACAATTGATCTTGTCACTGCAGTTTTAAATTTAGTTTTTTAATACATGCCACTACAAGTCTTTCTATGGCACTGCAATATTAAGGCATGTCACTGCATTTTTAATGATGTCATTGCATTAGTAATGCAGGTTTTTTGTACAATAAGCTGAAAGATTACATGACACTAAATTTTTTTGTATGTCATTGCATTAGTAATGCACTTGTTTTTGTACAATAAGCTGAAAGATTACATGCCACTAGAATTCTTTGTATGTCACTACACTATTATACCATGTGAATGCATTAGTAATGCAGTTTTTTTCTACAACAACCTAAAACATCACATGCCAACATAACTGAATACGTGTGTATTGCAAAATGAAACAGTTCAATCCTGAAGAATTGACTCCTACATTGACTGAGTTGCTGCTGATACCAAGCTTGGGAGAGAGGGTAGAAAAAGGTAACGGAGACAAGGAAACAAATGATGAAAGCCATGACATGCATGACGAAGAAAATCAACTGGAATCTGGAGAAGATCATATGCAAGCAGAAGGAAATGACAGGGAGTCTGAAGAGAATGACGAACACCAGCAAGCAGATGATGGAAATGACAGGCAGTCTGAAGAAAATGAGGGACACCAAGAAGCAGATGAAGGAAATCAACTAGAATCTGGAGAAGATGATATGCAAGCAGAAGGAAATGATGGGGAGTCTGAAGAGAATGACGAACACCAGGAAGCAGATGATGGATATGACTGGCAGTCTGAAGAAAATGAGGGAACCGGGAAGCAGATAAAGGAAATCAACTGGAATCTGGAGAAGATGATATGCAAGCAGAAGGAAATGAGGTGGAGTCTGAAGAGAATGACGAAAACAGGGAAGCAGATAATGGAAATGACGGGGAGCCTGCAGAAAATGAGGAACACTAGGAAGCAGACGAAGGAAATGACAGAGAGTGTGAAGGGAATGAGGGACACCGGAAAGCAGAAGAAGGAAATAACAGGGAGGCTGAACAGAATGAGAGATACCTGGAAGGAGATGACAAGCAAGAGGAATTGGAAGCACAAAAAAACAAAGAAGTGATACAAGAACAACACTGTCCTCAACAACAGCCAACACAATCTGGAGATAAGTTTGGAAGCACTCCTTCATTCAGATTACTAACACCAACACCATCACCACCACAAGTACAACTACTCATTCAATTTTTTTTATGCAAAGATGATCCATGATATTATAAATGAATATCAGAATTTGAAACTACGAACAACTTGTGCAGGATGTACATGATCCAATTGGAGAAATGAAGGAGCAAAACAAATTCTTGTCAAAAGAATTACAAGATGCGAAGAGCAAAATTGAAGAACTAGAGCAACACATGGTAATGAGTACTACAAACTACTATCATTCTCACAGCATCAACAGATGTCACTGCATCAAAAGATGTCACTGCATCAAATGATGTCACTCCAAATAAACAAAAACCATCATACTAACATGCAACTTCATTCAGTAAATAATCTATATATTAAATATATTTACAGGAAAAATGGAAGACTGATGAAGCAAATGCTGAGTTGATGAAGAAGAGAATTCAAGAGCTAGAGCATGACAATGTAAGCTTAAGTTCAAAAATGGAAAGAATGAAGAAGGTAGAAGCTGAAATCTTGAACAAAAACAATCAGCTTGAAGCACAATCTAGACAGCTGCATGAGACACTAGATGTGATTAGTACTGAGAGAACAGAATTGGAGTTGCATGTATCCGAATTGAATGATAAGATGAAGATTGAGCTGTCTACAATTAATCAGCAAAAAGACAATGAAAAAAAGAAAGATGAGTACATAAAAACATTGTTAGACAGCTACAATGAACAGGGAGAATAACAGAAAAACATGGCTGCTATGTTACAAGAGAAAGAGAAAAAACGAAGATTAATTGACGGACTTAGAGAAGAAGTGAAAAACCTGCAGGAAAAATTGTTTGGCAGGGAAACAACAATCAGGGATTTGAAAACTGACCTTCAAGATAAGAATTAAAGCAATGAAGGATTGAAAGAGAAAATGCAGAGACAGGAAGCTAAAATTCAAGAAATGGAAAACAAAATCCAACAACTCCAGGATGAATATGATTCTCTTGCTACTCATCAAGTGACACAAAATCTACATGAAGAACATGCTGATATTCAACAAGTCACCCTTGGTAAACAACAAGAACATGGGGATAGGCATCAAGTCACCCCAGATTTCACAATTGAAAGGGGAGTGAAGAAAAATGCAAGAAAGAGACCAAAGAATGAGGATCCTGATTTTCAGTACCCAAAACAGAAAAAGAAAGCAAAACAAGCAAAAAAACAAGAATACTTCATACCTGACGGAAATCGGGAGTTTCAGGGAAAAATCATAATCAAAGGCAACAAAGATGAATACTATTGTGGACCACACATTGTTCCAGAAGTATTCAAAAGAATTCAGGAAGTCAACGATAAGGAAGGGAAAGAGTAAGCACAACTTACTAAACAAAATCATTAAACATAAAGATTCTTGATATATAGAATACTAACAACATACTATTATTGCAGGGGTATAGTCTGGGCAATGACAGTAGGTGATTACCCATATGTCACCGTCAACTCAATAATAGAAGTTCTAAATGACTTGTACATAGATGAATCGGTAAAATCTAACTGTCACTGCATCTTACTGTCACTCCATAGTATTGTCACTGCATGATACTGTCACTGCATATTACTGTCAATGCATCTTGGTGTCACTGCATTAGTTGACATGAATATCTAGCATTAAAACAAATGGTAAATACATATACAGGGAAAAAAAATTGCTTTTGATGTTCACCAACGTCAAATAAATAAACTAACTTACTATAATGAAATTTGAAACAGGTGGTTGAAGGGTTCGCTGAGCTCTTAAAAAGTGCAAATGTAGTTAAACCTAACTACCAAATATTCTCTACAGCGATATGGGTACGCATACAAATTAATTTGAATAAATAAATTTAAGATTACATTCATAATCTGATCAATATGAAAGCTTCAGGCTATACTAGAAGAGCTTGAGCATGACAAAAAGTTATCAAATGAACAATTGGAAAGAATGGTGGAAAGCATATATGAAGGACAAAAAGTTTTCATCCCCTTATGCTGTATGGGAGAAGAGTCAAGGGCATACCACTGGGTACTACTAACATACAAATTAGGAGAACCAACCTGGAAAATGCTTCATTCTGCACCGGTGGGGAAGGGCAAGACAGACATTTTCATCAAAGAATGCAAGGATAAAGTAAGTTATCAATGACATTATTACAAAAACAGTATCACTGCACTTTCTTGTCAATATGTTTCCATAAAAAAACACATTCAACACAAACTTCTCTTATTTGCAGATACAGATTATTTTGAAATCAACTCCACCAACAAGACTTGCAAGAACCAGGCAACAAAGCATATCAACAAAAGTGGAAAAGGTTCAAAACCTACCTTTACAGGATAATCAAACGTAAGTATGAATGCAATTACATAACATAATGACCATAACAAAACATACACAATAATAACAGAATCATTGAAATCTAATGCAGGAACTGTGCCCTTTACTTGATATATTACATGTACAGACTAGCACAAGATCTCACAATTCAACCACATCTAGATGATCAACAAGTGCAGTAGCTCAAAGGAATGGTTGTCAATTCATTAGTGCTTAACAGAATTTACACAGAGCACTAAAATGGTTGTAACTAGAATTTTAAATATTTTGACTAGTCTACTACTTTTGGTATATTCATGGTCAATCCTATATGTAAAGTATTTGAATGATACAGTCACAAAATGCAATGACAGTTTGGACTGATGGTCCATAACTGATTGACAGTTTTATTTTGGGGCTTGATGGTTCAGTTTGGATGGTTCATGGCAATTTGACAAATTGGAAATATTTGATAGTTCATGTTTTTTGTGAATTTGTCTTATTTTTTTGTGCATTGATTGTTAACAATTTATGTACATAATAATGTAATTGCATTAAACACATTACCAGATCAATGAATTAAAAATAGAATACATCTCCATACATGTCACTGCATAAAATACACAATAATCTCAATATTTTCACAAAATAAATACAAAGATACACATATCAATAAAATATAGGGGATAAAAACCAATACAAATTTGAAGTCATTAAGTACATAATCATCTTATTCAATTGAATACAACAACAACAAAAACTGAACAGATTGCCACTAATCTGCAGTGACACTCATGTCACCGAACTGAATACACGATCATTTCAATGTATGCACAAAACAAATACAAAACTACCGATGTCAATAACATATGGATAACAAAAACAAATACAAATATGATAACATTAAGTAAATAATCAGCTGAGTCCATTAAATACAACAGCCAGTCAATAAAGTAATCAAATCTGCATAAACATGACTATGCAGTGACACTCATGTCACTGCAATAAGTAAATCGTCGTTTCAGTAGAAATAAAAACATACCAATACCAAAAATATATAGGAAATAAAAAGGATTACAAACAGCAAAGATTTAACAAAAAAACTTAATATCATCAGTGCATTACAGTAATCTCAATGACCATACTGATGCAGTGACACCAATGTCACTACATTTGGGAAATTTGAAATAAAATGGCTGAAACCATGAGTAACAAACTCCAATCTCAATGCTTAAAAAAGAAAACATCCATTAACTATAAAGGAACAGGAGCATGGTAGGTCTTCTTATTATGATGCCCAAACTGATGACATTTACCACATTGGATAACACGTTTGGACGACTCACCACGAGATCGAATACGCTTCGTCCGAGGCCTACCAGGCTGCTTTTTTGCAACAGGACCAAGCACAACAACATCTTCAGAATTGTTCTTCAGAAAGGGACCAGGAATTGGATTTATTGCAAACTCATATGAACCAACATAAGACCTGGTCAAAAAACAAGGATCAACGTAGTCAGCCAACGGAAAACCAGTAGCCCTAATGACAGCCAATCCATGAACACACGGATAGCCATTCCGCTGCCACTCAGTGCACGAGCAAGCACGGCGATCCAAATCAACAATTGCTGGAGGAGATGAAAAAACTTCATACATATAATAAGTAGAACTAGCAACCCTAAAGCCTCTCCCCGAATCCATCGACTTATATAAAATAGCATCAACCTTTGGACATCTCAAAGACTTGAATGACGCCGCATCTGCACGTCTATCTGATAATCTTGTCATTAGCTTGATACGAATGCCATCAACCATATTCAATACATGAAGGTGCCTCTCCTTAAATACCCATGAATTCTTCTCAAAAAAAAAAAAACCCATGAATTAAAAGATTCAGCCAAAGAAGACGCCATATGACCGTATCGACAACCTTTAAAATAAGCATTAGCCCAATTCTCAGGATGTAAATACTCCAAGAACCTTCTTGCTTGAGCTCCACCTTCAAGTAAGAAATCATCCATGTACTTCTGATACTCTTCAACACTCGGAGCATAAGCATAATTGTAAAGCAAATTAACCATTCTGTCACGCAAAGCTTTACTTGTAGATTTACCACTAAAACAAGTCTTCAAATTCAACTTCAAATGGTAAATGCAATAAGAATGGAATGCATTAGGAAACACCTCCCGTATAGCATCCAATAATCCAGTATTCATATCTGTCATGAACGTAATTTGACGAATTGGTATAAGTAAATCCTTCAAATGCAACAAGAACCATTTCCAATTTTGAAAATCCTCAGAATCAACAACAGCATAACACAGAGGATATATTCCTGTAAGAATTTCAAAACAATGTCACTTCAAATTAATAGAAAATGAGTCACTGCAAAAGAATCAAAACTACCAAAGGTAGAGTGTATAAAAAAACAATCATCATAACAAAGCACAAAATAAATGGAAGGACAGTTAACATAGGGAGTTGAAAAAACAAGGGGTCACATAATTCCCAATCTCAATTCAGAAAAAAAAAAACAAAAGAAAAAAACAAAACAAAACTGCATTAAAAACAAGTGTCACTGCACTAAAATCAGATGTCACTGCATGAAAATCAACTGTCACTGCATAAAAAATAAATTGTAACTGTAAATAAAACATACCATTCTCACCATCCTTCCCAGTTGCAGCCAACAAATGACCATTCATATCAAATTTCAAATGTGCCCCATCAAGAAACAGCATTGGTCGACAATACTTGAACCCACGAATACAAGCATCAAACGCAATAAACATCCGATGAAAACGCGAGATTCAGGTTGCACTTCAAAAAATACAACAGAACCAGGATTCGTTTCACTAACACTAGCAACATAACCTGGTATTCTTTTGAATGAGTTTTCAACATCACCATATAAGGAATCCCTAGCCTTTTTAACAGCACACCAAGCCACATCATAAGAAGCTGGATTCCTATAATCAGTGGCTGTCGCAAGTCGCAAATCTATTGCAGAATAACTTGGATCATCACGAACCTTAGAAACAATCAACTTGGAAAGAAGATCAGAAGTCATCCGACGATCTCGGCCAAAAGATCTGGAAGATGTACCACACGTATGAACATTGCACAACAAATTTACATAAAAGAATCCATTTGATTTCCGTTTTGAAGCACGAACATTCCAGCAACAGTTTACTTCATCCTTCTTCGCACAGACAGTATAAATCCTATTATTATCATTCTTTGTGTACACGTACTTAAACTCAGTTTCTATTGACAATTTCTGCAAGCAATCCCTAAATTCACAAGCACCACCAACAAAACGCTGACCTTCCCTGATTAATATTTTATCCCAACCAAGAGTTAACTGATTACTATCACTCGAAGATGTACAAGACGATAAAAGACAAACTTCATCATCAACTGTTAGTAATACCATCCGCAACGGAAGCGATTTATGGATCTAGATCTATATAATACACGTAATAAAACAACTAGATCTATTCTACAAGGGGGATGTAGATCATACCTCTTGAATCTCAAAATTCAAGTTGAAGAACCACAAAGGATGAATGTGAAGATGTGAAGAGCACCACAGTCTTCCGATCGTGTGATCCAAGCAATTCCCGGTGGAAGGAATTCTCGACTCGAACCCTTCCGATATGCTACCGGAAAAATCTCCAAGATTTCTCCCCAAATCTCCCTTGGCCGAAATTCTTTTCTTCTCTCTACTATAGGGAGAAGTCGAAATTTATGTGTGTATTAAGGCTTGGGAGAACTCTCTTTATATAGGAGAGTAAAACTTAGCCTCCAAGGATTTTTATTTATCAAACAAAATAAATCCTTTAATAAAAGATAATTCCATAATATTCTAGAACAAATCTAGAATAATATTTATCTTTATTATTTACCATAAATATTTATCCAATAAATATTTTATGCACATGTCTTATTAATCACAAGAAAACTAATTTCTTGTTCCATAAAAAAGAGGGGGGGGGCGAAATTTATCAAATTGACCTAGTCAATATTAATTTTGCCATCACACAATAATTGGGCCAAGATTATGGAAAATGTCTTTTCCACATATTTAATTATTTAGCCCAACTAATTTAATAGTCCACTAAACAATTAATTCACATATCGTTTAATAAAGTCCAACAAGAACTAAATTAATATTATTAGGATTCGACGTCCGAGAATAGCTATGCTATATTAGGAGGCACGTCGGGGACCATGGACAAATAATCAGCGGCTCCGATAAATCAAATAAATAATTATAGAATAATTATATTCGATAAATCAATCACAGGAATATGCCACCATAATCCCGTGATCGCACTCCTCCGATTATAAGATTATATTTATCTCCTCACGAGAATAATAATAAGCGTCCATTGATATAATCATTACATATGGATTAATCCTCCATAGACTGTTCATTCTAAATCGGAAGTTACCGTTAACCCTTTTTAGAACCTCTTATCCTTATTTACCATTAACCCCCTAGTGATCAATTAATTCATACAACTCACCGGTAGCTAATCGGTGTAATATGAATTCGTACGATCGATCGGTTTCTAGGATTAACAAATAAGGGAACTGTCTATCTACTTCCATAAATGGAAGGAATGGATTCCGTATCTGTGATAATACAGACTACTCACTCAATCCAGTACAATGCCAAGATGGGGTAATTCGGATCACAGACTCGGTGTAATCCTTAACCGTCAAGTCAAACCTCATACTGATTCAAGCGGTTGACTGTGATCACCTCAGATTAAGATATATCCATAAATATGATCATCCATTGATTCGATAAGACTTCTCGATTACGGAATTATATCGCGAACTCTAATCAAATCGGTCCAAACCTATATGATATATCTATCATATATAAATGCCCCATTAGGTTCTCTTAACCGAAAGTCCGGATAAGACAATCACACCTATTGTGTTCTGGGCGCATTAATAGCACGTTAAATGAGAGACCCGATACTCTCGATTAACTTCACTACGGGCTAATTGTATTTTAAGTACATCTTCACTAACTCAATCCTCCCGTGTATATCCCATACACCGAGTTAAGTGATTACATAAACGATATACTTAGGGTTTTCTGTAGTGTAGATACTATTGTCACATCGGTGATTATGAGAATAATAAATATGAATAATAACATCATTTCATTTATTAAATAAAACAATTACAAAATTGTCTTTCGGGCATCACACCTAACAATCTCCCACTTGCACGAAAGCATGTGATTAATTGTTTTAGAGCACACCCTATTATTTAAAATACAACAAACTATCACTCCCACTTGCTCTAAAGCAAATGAGACATGTCTCTAATACCTATAGTCTCCAAGTGTCGACTAAAAGCTTCAATCGACAGCGTCTTGGTGAATGGATCGGGAGGATTATCGGCGGAGGCGATTTTCGTGACGGAAATGTCCCATCTATTGACAAAATCGTTGATCACCCAGATTTTCTCTCTATATGCTTCGACTTACTGTGCTTTCGAGGTTCTCTAGAGTTGGCAATGGCCCCATTGTTATCACAATAGAGAGTAATAGGATCTTCAGCATTCGGGACAACGCCTAATCCGCTGATGAACTTTCTTAACCAAACCGCTTCTTTAGCTGCCTCCGAGGCCGCTATGAACTCAGCTTCCATTGTTGAATCGGCTGTGCTGGATTGCTTTTGGCTTCTCCATTCTACTGCACCGCCACCAAGCGTAAACACTGAACCAGAGGTAGATTTAGAATCATCTCTGTCTGACCGAAAATCAGAATCGGTGTACCCGCTAGCTCCAAACTCCCACTCGAATAGACGAGCATATAATTTCTGGTTCTCTTCAAATATTTGATGAGATTCTTTACTGCTGTCCAGTGCGGTTGCCCTGGATTTGACTGAAAACGGCTGACTAATCCAACGCCGTAACAAATGTCAGGTCTCGTACACCTCATAGCATACATAAGACTACCAACAGCCGAGGCATATGGCACTCTTCCCATAGCTTCAGCCTCTTCAGGGGTTTGAGGCCCCTGAGACTTAGATAGGTAAACGCCGTGACGGGTTGGTAGAAAACCCTTCTTTGCGTTCTCCATACTGAAGCGTGCCAGCACCTTATCTATATAAGTTGCTTGGGACAGAGCTAACATCATGTTCTTACGATCCCTTATAATTTGGATCCCTAGAACATAACTCGCTTCTCCCAAATCTTTCATTTGGAATTGCGTGGTCAACCAACTTTTCACGTCGGACATCATCCCTTTATCGTTGCCAATTAGGAGTATGTCATCAACGTACAACACTAGAAATACAACACTATCTTTGATAACCTTCTTGTACACACAAGATTCAGCAAAGTGTTGTTCAAAATCATAAGACTTGATCGTGTGATCGAATCTATGATACCAGGAACGAGATGCTTGCTTCAACCCATAAATGGATCTCGAGCAACTTGCACACCATGTGCTCTCGACCTTCTTCAATGAATCCTTCTGGTTGCTGCATATAGATTTCCTCGTCAAGAAAGCCGTTTAGAAACGCTGTCTTGACATCCATTTGCCAGATTTCATAATCCAGACATGCAGCAATCGAAAGGAGGATGCGGATGGTTTTCATCATGGCCACAGGTGAGAAGGTTTCCTCGTAGTCTATACCTTCTCGCTGTGTGTAACCTTTGGCTACCAGCCGTGCTTTGAAGGTTTCAACCTTCCCATCTACTCTTCTCTTTCGCTTGTAGAGCCATTTACATCCAATGGGCCTTTCACCCTGAGGAAGTTCTACAAGTTTCCAGACTGAGTTAGAGTACATAGACTCCATCTCCTGATTCATTGCGTCAATCCATTTATCCTTATCGTGATCCAGTAAGGCCTTCTTATAGGTCGGAGGATCTTCTTCCACCCCATCAGAGGCGACTACGTTTGCCTCTAAATCCATGCCGTACCGAGCCGGTGTCCGAACCACTCTCGCAGTACGTCTGGGTGGAACAGGAATGTCGGAAGTGACTGTTGTATTATTAGTGTTGTTTACATGAACATCAGCAGCCACAATAGGCCTGATGTCATCGGAGAGTAATTCCTCTAGTACAATTGTACTTCGAGGTCTGTGGTCTTTCATATAACTTTCCTCCAAAAACGTAGCATTAGTCGAGACTAGCACTTTGTTATCTTCCGGATCGTAAAATAGACCACCACGTGCACCTTTTGGATAGCCTACAAACAAACATACTTTTGTACGTGATTGTAGCTTGGTAGTCTTGTCCATCAGCACATGTGCAGGACAACCCCATATGCGGAAGTGACGCATGCTTTCGCGACGTCCCGACCACATCTCAATGGGTGTCTTTTCGACAGACTTTGACGGTACTGCATTCAAAATGTAGACCGCTGCTTCTAAAGCATAACCCCAAAAGGATATAGGTAGTGAGGCGTAGCTCATCATTGATCTAACCATGTTAATCAATGTCCTGTTTCTCCTCTCAGCAACTCCGTTTTGCTGAGGTGTCCTAGGCGCTGAGCGTTGGAAACAAATTCCTTTTTCAGCCAAGTAGTCAATGAACTCAGTATCTAAATACTCACCTCCGCGATCCGAGCGAAGGCATTTCAATGACTTGCCTAGTTGCCTTTCGGCTTCTGCTTGGAACTCCTTGAACTTTCCAAAAGCCTCGGACTTTCTATGCAGTAGATAAACATAACCGAATCTCGAGTAATCATCAATGAAAGTCACAAAGTACTCGTATCCGCCTCTAGCTTGTACGTTCATCGGACCACAAAGGTCTGAATGCACTAAGTCTAGAGTTCCTGTGGCTCTATTACCCTTTTGATGAGAAGGGACGCTTAGTCATTTTTCCCTCCAGGCAACACTCGCAGACAGGCAGTGTGTCAACAGATGACTCACCTAAGGCATTAACCTTTTCAAGTCTTTTGAGTCTTTCCAAGGAAATATGGCCAAGCCTTAGATGCCACAAGTATGTTTTATCTTCTTTTACTTGAGAAACTTTATGCCTTTTTGCAGATCTTTGATGAGCAGTTTTAAACATTTCAGTATTAAGTAGGGGAGCTTTATGTGGTCTTACAAAATATAAACCGTTTTCATTTATAGTTGAACACAATTCAAAGCCATTCTTTGAAATAACAAATTCACCATTCAAACTTGAAACAGAAAATGATTGTTCAACTAAGGCAGAATAAGAAATCAAATTTCTCTTGAAATTCGGAATAAAATAAACATTTTCTAAATGTAAAATTCTATTATTAAAATGCAAGTCCACAGCTCCCACTGCTTTAGCCGAAATGAGCGCCCCAGTGCCTACTCGCATCACTTGAGAACCCTCTTCCAGCTCCTCTTACGAACTAAGAATCTGCAATGAAGAACATACATGGTTAGTAGCTCCAGTATCAAGTATCCAAGTGGACACATCTTTAGCTACATTAAAAGATTCCAAGAATAGTAATTCCAAATTACCTTTCTTATCTTTCCCAGCGGCAGCCTTGACTTTGCCATCTTTCACATCACGAAGATATTCGGGACAATGGCGTCGCCAATGTCCTACCTCCTTACAGTAAAAGCATTTGCCCGTGGGCTTGGACTCGTCAACTTTCTTGGCAGCCTTTTTCTTCATTGGCTTGGGCACGGGTGCAACACCACCCTTCTTCTTCGGTTTGGCCTTAGGCTTGTTTGATGACCTGGCTTCGGCCATATTGGCTTCAGCTTTCTTATCCCATACTTGGACCTTATCTTTCGATAGCAGGCCCTCGTAGATAGTCAGTTCATTCAGCATCTGGGTCATGGTCAACTCATATTTGCCCATCAGATACTGAGTTTTGAACGGGATAAACTCAGGAGTCAACGATTCCAAAATCATTGATACTTGAGTTGCTTCATCGAACTTTGATCCATGAATACCGGCGTCATTGAAGTAACTGATCATATTCAGAACATGACCATTCACTGCTGGACCTTTCTTCAATTTCGTGTTGACGGCCAACCTGATGGCATCGTGTCTTGCTTGGTTGCTAGGTGATCCAAACATCGTAGTAAGTTTCCGCATGATTTCTCCTGCAGATTCAAACTCTTCAATCTGGGTCCTAATAACCTCCGACACTGCCGCCAGGATGATCCCACGAGCCCGGTTATCTGCTTCGATCCAGCGATTACGCTGTTCGATCTCAGCTTTACCAGGTTTTTTGATCGCCAGCGTAGGGCATTCAGAAGTAAGTACATGTTGCACATTCTCATACGTGAGTACCACGTTTAAGTTACTCTTCCATTTCTTAAAGTTGTTTCCCGTTAATTTTTCAGACAGTAAAGCAGAAATTTGAGCAGACATTTTTTTGAAAATAAAATGACATGTATTAATTCAAGTTTAACACTACTATATTAAATTTTAGGAATTGTAAACTAAAAGATAAGTCTACTCTACCATTCCAAGGTTTTAACCTCGCATCTCAGTGCCGCCGTAGGGTAGGTCAAAGAGATGACGGTTAAATCGAGACAATCTCATCAATGAATAACTTGTGAGAATCAAACATCCCACGAGAATCGAACATCCCTTTATTCATTGACTACCTTCCTTTTTAGCCTAGATATTTCCAAAAATATCCTTTATGAGTGTGACCTACTATATCGGATCTCTTAGGTACGCCCCGAGTGTGCCGTCGTAGGATAGGTCAGTGACCCGACGAGTACCCAGAAATCCAATCCTTTCGGAGACCAAGCCATGAATGTTGATAGGGGTGAACACCATCCGTAGGGGGACGAAATCAAAGCGCCATGAGGCGCCACCCTTCTCTCACTTACTTGTATCTATAGTAGAGGCCGTGGGGTTGGTTGTCGCCTCCCCCCGCTCCCACTCAATAATTTGGAAGTGGTTGTGGGTTAACTAACCACGTCTTTTTGATGTTATCATAAAAGCTCATCAAATCAAGGATTCCGAATGGTGTCGGTGACGTAGGCAAGCCTACCCGTCCTATTCGTTGGAACATATGTGACAGTCGGACGAAATCGGGTCAAGACAGCCTCATTGAGATAAGACGGAATCACCCCTCCGTTCCCCGGTGTAGCTTAGTCTTGCCGGACCCCCGTGCATACATCACACTAGGAGGGTTAAGTCGGTCGAGCCTAGCTCAGTTGACCACCCAACCTATAAGCGAACCGTTTTTATCCAAGATTTATTGTTCTTTTACCATCATTCAATCTCGTAGACACTACGAATTGAAAAACGTGATCTCGTTTGGGCTTTAAGGCGGTTCACCGAGAACACACACCGAAAGGCCTAACGATTTCATAACCCGTCCTCGGATCATTAATTAGTTACTAAATTTATTAATTACCACGTATTAATTAAATTTCAACTAATTACACGAGTTTGTATACATGCCTATTTTAATTACCAAAATTAAAATTCTACATGTATGCATGGAGTGGATTTATGATATGATGCATGTCATGGCAATTCCGATTTTATATCTATTTTATGATCGAACACATAAAAAATAAATTGCGGAAATTTAAACACCGAGATGGATTGTTGGTACCCCCGTATCTAATCTATCCTAGGAAAAAAAAAATTACAATCTTGTTGTCTTCATATCTTCGATCTTCGAACTTTGAACCACGAACCGCGAACCCGAAAGGTGAAGGGGCCATTATTTTATAAAATAAAATAAATAAATTTTTTTTTTTCGAAATTAATTTTTTTTTTATTAAATCCTGCTGTTTATCATTTCATAATTTTTTTTTTTTTTTAATAACAGCCGCCGAATTTTATTAAAAAAAATTAGGGTTTGATGAAAAAATATCAAACCCTAGCCGTTGGAGAGAGAAAAAAAACAGAAAAAATTTTCAGCCCCGACTCCTATTCATACCTCGAGTTCCGTATTCATCTCGTGTTCTTCGTGTTCTTCATCGTTTTTCCGGAATTACAAAAAAATAAAAAAAATGCCGAAAAAAATAAAGGAATAAAAGAACAACAACTTTTACATCAATCCTATGCTCAATTGTTACTAAACAAAGGAGCTACAATAGATCTAACGAGTAAACAGTACCAACCCCAATCATCTCTTCAACCAAGACATTCATAATCAAAAAAAAATACATTGCATGCGTCGGCCCCTATTTTTAAAAAAAATTGGGACAAAAAATCTACATGTTTTACCACTCCTAGATCTAAAATTTTATACGTATAAATATAGATCACCATGGGCTCTGATACCACTGTTAGTAATACCATCCATAACGGAAGCGATTTATGGATCTAGATCTATATAATACACGTAATAAAACAACTAGATCTATTCTACAAGGGGGATGTAGATCATACCTCTTGAATCTCAAAATTCAAGTTGAAGAACCGCAAAAGGATGAATGTGAGGATGTGAAGAGCACCACGATCTTCCGATCGTGTGATCCAAGCAATTCTCGGTGGAAGGAATTCTCGACTCGAACCCTTCCGATATGCTACCCGGAAAAATCTCCAAGATTTCTCCCCAAATCTCCCTTGGCGAAATTCCTTTCTTCTCTCTACTATAGGTGGAAGTCGAAAATTTTGTGTGTATTAAGGCTTGGGAGAACTCTCTTTATATAGGAGAGTAAAACTTAGCCTCCAAGGATTTTTATTTATCAAACAAAATAAATCCTTTAATAAAAGAT
>CM044899.1:68460017-68491478 GCA_024500145.1 Gentiana dahurica var. dahurica | reverse complement strand
AAACTAATTTCTTGTTCCATTAAAAAGAGGGGGTGAAATTTATCAAATTGACCTAGTCAATATTAATTTTGCCATCACACAATAATTGGGCCAAGATTATGAAAAATGTCTTTTCCACATATTTAATTATTTAGCCCAACTAATTTAATAGTCCACTAAACAATTAATTCACATATCGTTTTAATAAAGTCCAACAAGAACTAAATTAATATTATTAGGATTCGACGTCCGAGAATAGCTATGCTATATTAGGAGGCACGTGGGGACCATGGACTAATAATCAGCGGCTCCGATAAATCAAATAAATAATTATAGAATAATTATATTCGATAAATCAATCACGGGAATATGCCACCATAATCCCGTGACTGCACTCCTCCGATTATAAGATTATATTTATCTCCTCACGAGAATAACAATAAGCGTCCATTGATATAATCATTACATATGGATTAATCCTCCATAGACTGTTCATTCTAAATCGGGAAGTTACCGTTAACCCTTTTTAGAACCTCTTATCCTTATTTACCATTAACCCCTAGTGATCAATTAATTCATACAACTCACTGGTAGCTAATCAGTGTAATATGAATTCGTACGATCGATCAGTTTCTAGGATTAACAAATAAGGGAACTGTCTATCTACTTCCATAAATGGAAGGAATGGATTCCGTATCTGTGATAACACAGACTACTCACTCAATCCATTACAATGCCAAGATGGGGTAATTCGGACCACAGACTCAGTGTAATCCTTAACCGTCAAGTCAAACCTCATACTCGATTCAAGCCGTTGACTGTGATCACCTCGGGATTAAGATATATCCATAAATATGATCATCCATTGATTCGATAAGACTTCTCGATTACGGAATTATATCGCGAACTCTAATCAAATCGGTCCAGCCCTATATGATATATCTATCATATATAAATGCCCCATTAGGTTCTCTTAACCGAAAGTCCGGATAAGACAATCACACCTATTGTGTTCTGGGCGCATTAATAGCACGTTAAAGGAGAGACCCGATACTCTCGATTAACTTCACTACGGGCTAATTGTATTTTAAGTACATCTTCACTAACTCAATCCTCCTGTGTATATACCATACACTGAGTTAAGTGATTACATAAACGATATACTTAGGGTTTTCTGTAGTGTAGATACTATTGTCACATCGGTGATTATGAGAATAATAAATATGAATAATAACGTCAATTCATTTATTAAATAATAAAACAATTACAAAATTGTCTTTCGGGCATCACACCTAACATCAACATTATCCTCCACTCCAACATAGCTACCACCATTGTAAGACGATGCAGAACCAACCAAACCAGTGCCTACAACCTCCACATTAACGCGCTTAGCACTATAAGATTCAGCAACACAAATCATGGCCTGAACATCATCATCACAGCTTAAGAGACACTTCGGATTATCAGGCAAAAAGTAATAAAGACTAATACATAAGTCCTTCAAATCAATCCAGCGATTTGAAATTCTATCAACGATAGACTTGAAGGTAGTAGTAGGTGTCGCAGTCATGACACATGTCTCTTCTTTGTAGGAGCACATAAGAATCAACATTGTAATCCTGGAAGCATTAAAAACCAAACAAAATATGAATGCATGTAAGAAAAAAGAACACATTCACTGCATAACTAATTACATGTCACTGCATAACTACATGTCACTGCATAACTAATAACAACTCAATTCATTGACCACAACCAATGAATAATAATTCCAACTCAAATTACACTACAATCACTACAAAATATTATTGAAAACAATTCTGATATGTTAATCCAGTACCTAAATCAATAACATAATATATCAGTACAAAAACATTATATCTCTAACTACATAGCAGAAGTCACTGCATAAAATCAAATTTCAATACATTTATTACAAGATTCACCAGCAACACTGACATATATCACTACATATGCAAAATGGGGATAAATCACATAAAACATCAATGCATAAAACAACAGACTGACAAAACTAACAATAAATGTCAATAATGAAACATGTCACTGCATTAAAAGCAACAAATAAACACTCAACGACACCCTAAATAACCCTGGTTATAATTCAATCACGGTTCATGTACAGTAAATTCACAGAACTACAATCACTTAACATAAAACTAATAGATGTACTAATTCCAAATCAAAGTACACTTCAAATATGACAATAACAATTCAACATAATGATCATATATTCAAAACAATCATCATACTCACTGAATCTGAAATAGCACATCAATAATATATCACTACAGAAATCATTAATGTAAGATAAACTATTCAGTCACTGCATAAACACATGAAAAAACACTGGTGTCAAAAATTAAAATAAATATCTCAGATATTCAAAGCAATGATCATATATTCAGAACAAGGATTATTTGAACAAATATAAAAACATCAGAATACAAGTAATGCACACTGTAATCGATAAATTAGAATCAGAAAACATCAAATTAAGATCCAGCTGCACAATGATGTATAATTAATGTAAACTAAATAGCAAATGGTGAATATTACCAGGAAAATAAAGGAATCAGATTATCCAACACAATACGATCCAAACGCCGATTTACAAAGCTCAATTCGACGAATCCAACACAACCAAGCAGCAAAAATTGAATCACAAAGCAGCAGAAAATTACACTGAAGACGATAGCACAACAAAAATCAGACAAATTCTGAGCCGTAATGAATTGATGGATTAATACGCTGGATTATAAGCAAAAGCAACGAGAGAATGAAGCAGAATTTCAGTAAACATGATCCGAGATTCTGGTATGAAAAGTGTTTACGATGGATTAAAGCAGATGCGAGATTCTGGTATGAAAAGTGTGTTAACTGAGCTAAAGGGTAATAGTGGAAAAGCAAATGAAATGTGTCCTTATATACAAATAAGATTTTAGGGTGTCCTAAATGCCTATTAAGTGTCCAAATTAGTCCTTATAAACAAATATCCATATTTTTTTTCTACTAATATTATTTATCGAATAAATCATACATATCAATCAATTAGTATAACATTTAATATAAACAACAACATACAATAATTTTTTGTTCAATTTCCTTATTCTAATATAAAGTAATATTTCGACTTGCCATATTGGGATATTGAGAGTATGAATGTAAATGAGCTGGACTACTCGTGAGCTATTCATACTCGACTCGCAATAGAGTTCGACTCAATTCGGTTTTTTTTTGAGTTCGCGCTCGTGTCGAGCTACTCTAATATTTAACCGAGCCTAGCTCGAGTTTTAAAATATAGTATTCGAGTAGCTCGCGAACTTATCGAGCTTGATTAAATATTTATTTAATTAATTAAATTTATTATTAAATATTATTTTTATAATTCAAAAAATATTATTCATGTCGAGTATTAAACGAGTCGAGCTCGATCTTACCATATTTCATTAGAAATTAAATGAATTCTATGAAAAGAATCGAGCTTTCGAGATGAGTTGAGATATATCGAGTACTTGGCGAGTCGAGTTCGATCTTGCCTTTATATGGCTCGATCGAGCCCGAACTTTTTTAGCCGAGTCGAGCTCAAGCCCTAGGGAGTATCGAATCGACTCGGCTCAATTACACCCCTAATTGAGAGCCAACTCGGTGATCACATACTTATATTCAAAAGCTCCAATAAGCTTGAATAAATAACCAATTTTTTTTTGTATTTATTCAATTTATCAATCTTAGTATTACGTCACCATAATTAGGGATCACGCTCTTAGGATTACAAATATTTACTTATTTTACAAACTGAACATCCATTAATTTAATCAGTACATATAGACTAACTATTCATAGACAGTTCGACAATGAAGGCATTTTCCGCAAACCTCTTAAATCACATCTAATCCTCATCTACCATTAATTCAACATGATCATTATATTATAATCTTTATTATAAACAAATGCCGTACAATCAACCCTTGGACTAACTAATGAGGGAATCTTCTGTCTACTTTCCTTGTGAATGAATAAATGCCGTATTTGTAAAATATATTCCAAGCTATTCTTCTCAAAATAATGCCAACATGAAAGTGTTTAGGATCGCGACACATGACAATCTTTAGCAATCACATCAAACACTGTAACAAAAAAAACATTATATTTGTTAGTGTTGGTGGGCCAAAGCCCAATATGATATACCAATTTGTTTGCTGGATGTGTTGTTCCCACATCGGCAATATTAGGAGATGCAGCCGCCTTAGGTTAGTATAAATAATAGGTTAGCTTATTGATTTATGATGTACCAATCAAGATAAACTCTCAATTGTCTTAGCTATTTTGGCTATTGTTTTAGGCTTTAGGAGAGTTGTATCTTTTGTATTTCTCTACTATAGTAATATTTCTCATTCGCCCGTGGACTAGTCGGCATATTGCCGGAAACCACGTAAATTTGGTGTTTTGTCTTTTTTCTTTCTATTATTTATTTTTTGTTGTTGTCGTTAAGGGCTATCGCTCGGTTTGTTTTTCCTAACAAACTGGTATCAGAGCCGTGGTTTTTTGAGCCGACATTTTCCGAGATCTTTTGAAAAAAATTAGCCACCATGACGGTAACTAAGTATTATTTTGAGAAGTTCGACAGAAACGTCAACTTCGGGATGTGGTAGTTGAAGATTGAGGCCATGCTGATTCATGAGGGCTTCGATATTGCGCTGCTTGGGAAGGAGAAGAAGCCCGAGAAGATGACAGATGAGGATTTTGCTGGTCTCGACAAGAAGGGCAGGTCAGGTATCATCTTAAATCTTTCTAATGAAGTATTAAGAGAGGTAGCTACCGAGGTTACTGCTAAAGATTTGTGGGATATATTAAAGTCTTTGTATATGAAGAATACTGTGGAGAATCGGCTTTATTTAAAGCAAAGTTTGTATATGCTTCGTATGCCTGAAGGGTCGTCTATATTATCTCATTTAGATAAATTTGATTCCCTGCTTATGGATTTGAGAAATATAGATGTGAAAATTGATGATGAGGATCAGGCTCTGTTGCTATTGTGTTCACTTCCCCAGTCGTTTAAGCATTTCAGAGAAACAATGCTTTATGGTAAGGATATTATTTCTTACAAAGAAATCAAGTCGATTCTAAAATCGAAAGATCAAATTGATTAAGATATAACTGGGGAGAGTAGTAGTAACGTAGGTAGTTTTGTGGTCCGGGGCAGATCGGATAAAAGGGATGCAGACAGTCAAAGATCCAAATCTAGATCCAAGTCAAGACATAGGAATTTGGTGTTCAATTATTGTAAAAAGAAAGGGCACATCAAATCAGAATGCTATAAGCTCAAAAACAATGAAAAGAAACAAAACGGAGAGCACGGTAACAAGGAGTCAGGTCAAGCTAGTGTTATTGAAGATGACAGTGATGGGGTTATTTTCTTTGCTAATGATAAATCAAGGTCTAATGATGAATGGATCTTGGATTCTGGTTGTACGTATCATATGTTTCCTAATAGGGACTGGTTTTCCACCTATGATTCAGTTCAAGGTGGAGTTGTTTTGATGGGCAACGAGCCAAAAACTTGTCCACGGATTATTGCTAATGAAATAAACAAGTAATATAATTTATAATCCGGTTAACCTCAAGTATAAGGATCGTAGTACGGAGGCTAATGCCGGGTCGATCTTACGGGGAACTAATGGTTGTAAATCCTAATTTTTGCCTATCTAAACGATGTCACGAAAACTTAACTAAACAAGGAACTAAACTAGACAAATATGCTGAAAATAAACTAGACAGAGGACGGAATCCAAAGCTAGGAAGAATTGGTTGCGAACAAACTAAACTAATGTGGAAAAAAAACAATAATCTAAACTAAACAGATTCAACTTCTAAAGATTAGATCAAATTTAAAAAGGACAAACGAGCGAGTTGATCCACCTATCCAACAATTATTAACTTCCTATCTTGATTATATTTTCGTTTCTAACAAGTTGTGATTCATCTTATCAAAGGTATGAATTCCTACTTCCGTAGATAATTCGCCTATTAATTCCTATCTTTCGATTTACGGAGATTAACGCGTCATAAAATAAGCAAAGATGTAAACTTTAACGTTTTAACCTAGATATTCAACCTATCAACTTTCGTTTGACATAGATCAAAGATCCATTCCTAAATCATGGTGATCTAATGTTTATAAAGACTTTCATCAAATATAAAACATCATACATGCACATCTTTCGATATAAATGCAATTAACATCATACAACATGATAAAGGAAACAACTTTGAATAGAAACTTACAATATAATCGAAGAAAACGAAGTCAACAAGTGTTGGATGGCTTCACAATGCTCGTTTGTAGAAGATTAGCCTCTGAACATCCTCAGAGAACTCAAAAGTGCAGGAATTAAGAACATAGAACTACCTACTTTTATCTAGAATTTAAGTGTATGAAACTGGAATAAAAGCAGTAAAGATGCAGCCTAAAGCCGCCCCTGATATTAGGGTTTCGAATAATGTCAATCGGTCCCTTTAATGTGTGAAAATAGATGGGTATTTATAGCCTCCAAATTCGGTTTCTCTAAGTCGGTCGGATGGACGAACGTTCACTATAGTGGACGCTCGTTCACAATTGCTGAACTCTCCTCAGACGCTCGTTGATTCCGTTCATGCTCTCTGTATCAAAATCGTTCTTCCGGACGCCCGTCTGGTTTAGCAAAACGCCCGTCCACTCTGGACGGGCCCTGGACGCTCATTCAATATGGCTCGGATGTGATTTTTGCATCTCTATCTCTTTTCTTTAACCCACCTCATCATTATCTCTTTCTTTAATCGCCATATCTCGAATTTCATCTCTTTTTATCATTAGTTGAACCTCATAACAATACCTATGAGACATGGAAAATATCGCGAACTGTAATAATATCCAAATAATTATAATTCAACCATAAAAATCACATAATTACATCGATATTGCGATTAAGCCCTTAAAAATATCGTTTACTAAATATTTCCATATAAGACCTTATTATTATGCAAATTATACAAATAAAAGGGGAAAACATCACAAAATATAACCTTATAAAACATATAATTTCACCCTTAACAGACGCAGTGTGCAAGGTTGCTGGTATTGGTACCCACTCCCCTTTCCTCCCATTGCTAGGAGCTTTCTTAGGGCTGTAAGGTTCGTTCGCCACTCGACAGAATGGAGAAGGCACAGCGGACCCAGGTTTGGAACCCAAGTAAGAGATAGAATCCTGGCTGAGGAAGATTTACGGAGCCTAAACCAAAATCAGCCCCGTAAACTGATTCCATTCTGCCCGTGACCCCTGGATGCCGAAGGCGTCCTTGGGGTGATCTCGTAGTTCCTACGGGGTGGAGATGATGAACCAAATCCTCATTGAATTTTATTTTTTTTGAACAAGATTAATACATCTTTTTCATACGAGCCTCTTTTGCAATTTTGAGCCATAGGGTGTTGAGAAATTTTATTTCTCAACCCTTTGGGTAGTAATCTAGACCATCGAATCTTAGAGAAATTATATTGATGATATCGTTTTAATTTCTTTACCCAGGTTTTCCAGTGATTTGTTCCATAATTGAAGCATTTATTATGATTTAATTCCAAGTGAATTATCCCTTCAAAGGAATCCTTTATTTTGATTTCGTTCTTAACAAAAAAAGGAATTCCGTAATCGTGATATTTAAAAACTTGATTGGGCGGCGCTTGCCTCCTGTCCGGCTGTTCAACTGCTGCTGAATCGGATGTGGACCCAAGGTAAATCGGACCAAGTGAAGGGGATGTACCTTTCGAAAACAAAATAGACTTTCCTTGATACCTAACATAATGCATGATAGGATCTTTGAACAACCATAGATTAGTCCGAAAGTCCTTAGCAAAAGTTTCGGTATAGCTTTCGCTCTTTCTTTTTACTCTTTTTTCTTTACCTACCATCATTGCTGCCTTATCAGGGACTGCAGTTGCTGCTTGTAAGGATCACTTGGATTGCTAACCCATCCATCCGGTCATCAAACTCTTCGACTAGGGTGGCCGATCACTCCAATTTGGCTTTTAGAAGCGAAGAGAAATGAAATAAACGTTGGTTACATTTCTTTATGCTATTTGTAATACACGGTTCCCGCTTTTACACGTGCTTCTAACATTCGTACAGTTATGGTCCCGGGTGATACACCAGCGTCTACGCCTACATCCGCAGCTATTCTTTCTGAATCAAAAGGATTCCTTTGGAACGATCGAAGTACGGTTAGAATCAAGACTCGTGATGGTGTTGGCAGAACACTTACTCAAGTTAGACATGTTCCAGACTTGAAGAAAAATCTCATCTCCTTGGGTACACTTGAGGCTTTTGGTTACAGATACACCGCTGAAGGTGGAGTTTTGAAAGTTCTTAAAGGTGCTCTTGTTGTGATGAAAGCTAGCAGGTCTGGCAGTTTGTATACTTTACAAGGATCTACAGTTACAGGGACTTCTGCAGTTTCTACATCATCTTTAGAGGCGGATACAATGAGGCTATGGCATATGCGTCTTGGGCACATGGGCGAGAAGGGTCTATCTATCTTGAGCAAAAGAGGCCTTTTGTGTGGACAACATACTGGGAAGTTGGACTTCTGTGAGAATTGCTTCTTTGGGAAGCAGAAGCGTGTCAGTTTTATGTCTCCAGCAGTTTACCAAACAAAAGGCACATTGGATTATATACATTCAGATCTTTGGAGGCCATCTCGTGTTCCATCAAAAGGAGGTGCTAGGTATATGTTGACTTTTATTGATGATTATTCGAGAAAATTTTGGGTTTTCTTTCTGAAGCAGAAGAATGATGTTTTCCAAACCTTCAAGAACTGGAAAACATTGTTTGAGAAGCAGACAAGGAAA
This sequence comes from Gentiana dahurica var. dahurica, assembly GCA_024500145.1. NCBI lineage: Eukaryota > Viridiplantae > Streptophyta > Magnoliopsida > Gentianales > Gentianaceae > Gentiana > Gentiana dahurica. Next base: position 68,482,597 of record CM044899.1, on the reverse strand, counting down.
CATATTAAGCGGCTTAGAACAGATAATGGCTTGGAATTCTTTGAAGGCGAATTTAATCAATTTAGTGAAAATGAAGGCATTGTTCGTCATCGCACAGTTAGAAAGACTCCTCAGCAAAATGGCGTTGCAGTACGCATGAATAGAACAATTTTGGAGAGAGCTCGATGTATGATCTCTAATGCTGGTTTGTCAAAGGATTTTTGGGCAGAGGCAGTTTCCGTAGCTTGTTATATAATTAATCGGTCACCTTCAGCATCTATTGAGTTCAAGACACCTGTGGTACTTTGGTCAGGTACCCCTGCTGATTACTCCGATTTAAAGATATTTGGATGTCCCGCATATATGCATGTCAGTGAAGGAAAGCTAGAACCCCGGGCTAAGAAAAGCATCTTTCTCGGGCATGCATCTGGAGTAAAAGGATATCGTTTGTGGTGTGTTGATTCAGCCAAGTTTGTGATCAGCAGAGATGTTACATTTGACGAGTCTTCTATGTTACATCCGAAAGGAGAGTCTTCTGGTGTTTCTGATGCAGGTAGTGGTGATGGTATGTCAAAGAAGGTGGAGTTTGAAGTTAGTCATGTTGCCCCACAACCCAGTTCTAGTGTTCAGACAGATTCATCAGGCTTCACAAATCAAGAGGAACAAAGAGAGGAGGATCATTCTATAGCCATTAACAGACCCAGGAGAGAGATTAGACTACCACAGAAGTATAATGATTATGTTGCTTATGCTCTTTCTGTTGCACAGGAAACGAATGAAGGTGGAGAGCCTTCTACATATTCAGAGGCAGTTTCAGGTGTTGATTCAACTAGGTGGTTGGTCGCGATGAATGAAGAAATTGAATCTCTCCAAAAAAATAAGACTTGGGTTCTAGTGAAGCCGCATATGGGAAAGAAAATCGTTGATTGTAAATGGGTCTTCAAGAAGAAAGAAGGCATACCAGGAGTTGAAGATGCAAGATACAAGGCACGATTAGTCGCCAGAGGCTTTAGTCAGGTACAAGGTGTTGATTATAATGAAATTTTCTCTCCTGTTGTTAAACATAGTTCGATTCGTGTCCTGCTTGCTATGGTGGCCATGTATGATTTGGAGTTGGAGCAACTCGATGTTAAGACAGCTTTCTTACATGGTGAGCTTGATGAAACAATTTTCATGAGACAACCCCAGGGTTTTGAAGTTGAAGGTAAAGAAGTCCATGTTTGTTTATTGAAGAAATCCTTGTACGGACTGAAGCAATCTCCGAGACAGTGGTATAAGAGATTTGATTCCTTTATGTTGAGTCATGGGTACTCAAGAAGCATGTATGACGGTTGTGTCTACTTCCGGAAGTTAGATGATGCGTCGTTTATTTATTTGTTACCTTATGTTGATGACATGCTCATTGCTGCCAAGAATCAGTTACACATTCACTCTTTGAAAGCTTTGTTGAGTAGTGAATTTGAGATGAAAGATCTTGGAGCAGCTAAGAAAATTCTTGGAATGGAGATCAGAAGGAGTCGTGAAGATGGAAAGTTATAACTCAGTCAGAAGAGTTATGTTGAGAAAGTCTTGGAGAGATTTGGCATGAAAAATGCCAAACCTGTCAGTACTCCCTTCGCTAGTCATTTTAAATTATCAGTTACTCAGCCGCCAAAATCAGATGAAGAGAAGAGGTTTGTGAAGAATGTTCCATATTCAAGTGCAGTCGGCAGTCTTATGTATGCTATGGTTTGCACACGTCCAGACATTTCACATGCAGTTAGTGTGGTTAGTAGGTTTATGTCTTGTCCAGGTAAAACACATTGGCAGGAGGTGAAATGGATGCTCAGATACTTGCGTGGTACTTCAGACACATGTTTGGAGTTTGGTAGAACATTGGTTGGTTTTGTGGATTCAGACTACTGTGCTGATATTGACAAAAGAAGATCCATCACTGGCTATGTATTTTGTATTGGTGGTTCTGCTGTTAGTTGGAAAGCTACGTTACAACATGTTGTTGCTTTATCTACCACCGAAGCAGAATATATGGCAATGACCGAGGCAGTCAAAGAAGTTTTGTGGTTGAAGAATTTGTATGGTGAGCTTAGCTCACGTCAAGATGATATTACCATCCATTGTGATAGTCAGAGTGCAATAGACCTGTCACATGACCAAATGTATCATGAGAGGACGAAGCATACAGATGTGAGATATCACTTCATTCGAGAAACGATTGCCGAGAAGAAGGTCTCTGTTCAAAAAATCAATACCAGAGACAATCCTGCAGATATGTTTACGAAGTCTCTTCCTGTTGCAAAGTTCAAGCAGTGCTTGGACTTGATTGGCGTGGTATGATGACATGGGAGTTTGTGGAGAAAGAGTAGTATTACTATTTCTGGATGTGGTCTTTGTCCCAAGGTGGAGATTTGTTAGTGTTGGTGGGCCAAAGCCCAATATGATATACCAATTTGTTTGCTGGATGTGTTGTTCCCACATCGGCAATATTAGGAGATGCAGCCGCCTTAGGTTAGTATAAATAATAGGTTAGCCTATTGATTTATGATGTACCAATCAAGATAACTCTCAATTGTCTTAGCTATTTTGGCTATTGTTTTAGGTTTTAGGAGAGTTGTATCTTTTGTATTTCTCCACTATAGTAATATTTCTCTTTCGCCCGTGGACTAGTCGGCATATTTCCGGAATCCACGTAAATTTGGTGTTTTGTCTTTTTTCTTTATGTTATTTATTTTGTGTTGTTGTCGTTAAGGGCTATCGCTCGGTTTGTTTTTCCTAACAATATTCACTTCAAGATTAAGATCAACTCATATATGGTCATCTTTGTGATTTAATTAGGTTTTTCTTTATGGAATTTAATGAGATTCTTATAATTTTTTTTTGAATCGGAGATTCTTATATTAAATTAGTACAAGTCCTACATATATACACGCTCTGCGATAACGTCAAACATCAATTGTCTGGATACGACGATCACACACCAAGTGTAAAAGCACATTAATAGAATTTTTATTGATTAGATTTTGAACTTATATTAATTTCACCATGAACTTAATTATTCAAATTTTATCACAAGAATTTCAATTTTCATGTATAATATATTATACCGAGTATGGTTACATATAATAGACTTTGGGATTTTCTGCAACATATATTGACACAAACTTGGGTAATGTGGATATTGAACGTGACTCCAAGATCCTTGTTGAGTTCACTAGCAGGCCATGTCATCCTCCACTGTAAGAATATTCAGGACATAAGACATATTGCTTTTCTGATGCAGTAGCATGATTTCACAATTCAGCACATTTATAGGGAATGCAATATGGCAGCTGATCTACCAGCTAAGAAGGCCGATACAACTCAGACTACAACTTAGAGGCTGTAACATGTGGAGCTTGAATCAGATTTCCCAACCCCTTGTTGATTTGAGTTATTACAGAGGCTGGTACACCGGGAAAGCAACATTCATTGACATGTAGGGTGCAAACATGTTATTTTTCTCTCAAATTGTTTTCATCATGGATAGTTGTTTTGTTGATTTGGATGATACATGAGCTTCTTTTTTGAAGGACACATACTTTTTGCAACCCCTCATTGTTTAAAGAGCTATACCAGAAGAAGCTACCTAGACTGATATGGCTCATTGCTTCGTTCAAACACAGATGCAGCATCTCTTCTCTTAACCTAGTTGTGTATTTGCTTTATCATGTACCTAGATTTGACAGTACTATAACTTTCGTTTTACGTGTATAATTAGATTAAATTTTAATTATATACATGCCGGAGGTTTTTTTCCAGATAGGGACTCGGTATTCGGGACATGGACGTCACAGCAAAGAGCTTAATCAATCATCTTAAATCGAAACTAAATGAGATCGACTGCACTTGGTGAAACAAATATTGTTTCGGACGTTACGGCATAATATATATATTTTAGGAAATAAATATTATGTACTCCAATATTCTTTATTTATATCGGTAGTGATTTTAGCGATTCTACGTGTGATTTGTGGCCCTGATTATCTGGGTGTGATTACAATGGCCCTGATTAAAGCGTAATCAGGGCCATTGTAATCTGGGCATGATTACGCTTTAATCAGGGCCACGCTTTAATCTGAGGGCATTGTAATCAGGGCCATGCATTCTCGCTTTAACTCGAGAACGCTCTTCTGGACATCGATTACAACCTTCCGTTTCTCGCCTTAACTCTAGAAGAGCGTTCTCGGGACATCGATTCTGGGTGTGATTTGTGGCCTTGATTTATTCGAACACGTTTATTTTGTCCCTACGTGCTATACAGGACCATCATTCGAGGAGCCTGATTGGATCCGGTGAACGGAAGGACAGACTTTTTTTTTATATTTCTGAGGGATTCCTACAGTGTGTCCGGTGACAGCTCTGACCTTATCTACCTTTGCGTTATGGCATCGTTGACTGGGGTATCCGTCTGATAGAGTCCTCAAGTTAGCTCCTGCAATTAAAAGTTGTTTTAGTATGGTTAAGAAACGAATAAAGCTTGTGAGATTTTCCCACAAGCCAAACGATCTCGAGATAATTTTCCGGTTAGTGATAATAAGGCCTCTCGCATTTTCGAACTTATACATTTTGATTTGTGGGGGCCTCATAAAATCCCCTCTTCTAGTGGGGCACATTATTTTTTGACTTTAGTGGATGATTTTTCTCGTGCTGTTTGGGTCTACTTGTTGCATGCGAAAACTGAAGTCTTTAAAGATTTTTGGGGGCCTCATCGTGATTTTTCTCGTGTTGTTCTTTTTCCCCATGATTAAGAGGCTATTTGAAACGACGGTTAAAATCGTTTGTAGTGATAATGGTACTGAGTTTCGAAGCATGTTTGAATACTTTGATGATAATGGAATAATTTTTCAAACATCTTCTGTGGGGACACCTCAACAAAATGGACGCGTTGAACGTAATCACCAACACATCCTTAATGTAGGACGAGTTTTGATGTTCCAAGGGATTTTGCCCATTAATTTTTAGGGCGCATGTATTTTAGGGGTGGTGCATCTCATTAATCGGACTCCTTCCGACCTGTTGCAAAATGAAACGCCTTTTGAAATTTTGTTTGGCACCGAACCCACCCTAGAACACCTTCAGACTTTTGGTTGTCTCTTTTTCACTCTTGATCAACGGTCCAAAGGGCATAAATTTGCTCCTCGGAGTAGAAAGTGTGTTTTTGTCGGATATCCGAATAACTAGAAAAGTTGGAAAGTGTATGATCTTGATACGGGTGATATCTTCGTCTCGCGTGATGTGAATTCCACGAGAATGAATTCCCTTTTGCCTAAAAAACCCTGACTTGCCTACTGAATACCCGCTTCCGCCGGACCACAATGTCGGGGTCGGTGATGATTTTCTTGCTGATATGGAATGCGCACTATCCGAGCAGGGTGAAAGTTACAAACCTCCACATAACAACCCTCCTCTGCAAGAAGCCTACGCTCCCTATCACCTCCGGTCCCGGCAGAGATCGACGTTCTTACCACTTTGGGCCGTGGTTTACGTACTCGTCGTCCTCCGGGTTGGCACAATGATTATGTCGCACACACTTTCCAACAAACGATCCTGTCTCTCAGTTCTCCGCCGCCTGTCAGCTCTTCGGGTATGTCTTATCCTATAGCTCATGTTGTGAATTGTGACAAATTTTCAATGCGCCACCGCATCTTTCTTGTAGCAATCACCGTCGGCATTGAACCGCATAATTTTACTGAGGCAATGCATGATCCCGGTTGGAAGGAAGCCATGCAAAAAAAAATTGCTACGCTTGAACAGAACGAGACTTGGGTTATGGAGTCTTTACCGCCAGGGAAATAGGCGCTCGGTTATACATGGGTGCACAAAATTAAACTCCATGCAGATGGGACCGTCGAACGATTGAAAGCTCGCCTTATCATCCTCGAAAATCATCAGGTTGCAGGTATCAACTACAACGAAACATTTGCCCCGGTGGCTAAGATGGTTACAGTTCGCGTCTTCTTAGCCGTGTTAGAGGCGAAAAATTGGGAGCTGCATCAGATGGTTGTGCACAATGCATTCCTTCACGGGGATTTGAATGAGGTGTACATGAAATTACCCCCGGGTTTTACGTTAAGTTAGCCGATGGTATGCCGCTTGAAGAAATCCTTATACGGTTTAAAGCAAGCTCCGCGGTGTTGGTTTGCGAAACTGGCTAACAGTTTGAAGCGGTATGGCTTTCATCAGTCTTATTCGGATTACTCCCTCTTCACCCTTACACGAGGTACGGTTCACCTTAACATGCTAGTATACGTTGATGATCTTATCATCTCGGGTAATGACTCCTCTGCTTTTGCGCATTTTAAAAAATATTTTGGGAGATTGCTTTCTTATGAAAGATTTGGGTGCTATTAAATATTTTCTGGGCATCGAGGTGGCACGTAGTCCGGAGGTATTTTTCTTTGTCACCACAAGTATACTCTTTACATTCTTGCTTAAGCTGGTTTACTTAGGGCTAAGCCTGCCGGTTTTTCCATTGAGTAGAATCACTCTATTGCAATGGCAACCGGTCCACTGTGTGAGGATCCGGAACGCTATCGCCGATTGGTTGGACGTCTTATCTACTTATCTTTTACTCGCCCGGATTTGGCTTACACTGTACACATTTTTGCTCAGTTTATGCAGCCACCCAGGCATGATCGTTGGGATGCTGCAATGCGGGCCGTCCGGTATTTGAAAGACCATCCGGGTCAGGGTATTTTGCTTCACAGTGATTGTGTCTTGTCTCTCATCGGGTGGTGTAATCCAATTAGGCAAGTTGCCCGCTGACGCGTCGTTCCCTCTCAGACTGGATTGTGTTTCTTGGTTGCTCCCTAATTTCTTGGCGCACTAAGAAACAACACACTGTATCGCGCTCTTCCGCCGAGGCCGAATATTGTTCGATGGCTGCTCTTACCTCGGAATTGAAATGGCTCAAGGCGTTACTTCAAAATTTGGGCGTGGATCATCCTTGTGCTATCGATTTCTTTTGTGACAGCCAATCAGCACTCCACAAAGCTCAGAATCCGGTTTTCATTGAACGAACGAGACACATTAAAGCGGACTGTCACTATGTCCACGACACGAGGGTCTTATTGCTCCCCGCACATGTCAACCGATGGATAGCTTGCCAATATTTTCACTAAAGCCTTGGGCAAGCAGCGTTTTCACTACTTCGCAAGTTGGGCGTTTGCGACCTACACGCTCCAACTTGAGGGGGGGTGGGTTTGTGTGTTACGGACGTTACGACGGAATATATATTGTAGGAAATTAATGTTGTGTAATATTTTATTTATATCGGTAGTGATTTTAGCGATTCTAGATGTGATTTAACCTCTTCTATATTTATAGTGCCCAATACTGAATGAGTTGGGTGTGGTTTGTATTGGTACTCGTACTCGGTGGTGTTGGGTTGTGACTTGTTTTAAATTTGGTGTGATTTGGTGAAGTGAATGGAGATCGTGTCATTCGATGTGATTTGGTGTTGATCATCTATAACCTAATATTTATTTCATTTTTATATTTGATTGACTGAAGCTTATATAAATCAGTACCTAAGCGCTATACACAAAAGCATAATTTTATACGTATATATAAAAGAAAATATTTCCATGATTCTTCTTCCATGTCAAATATACATCACATATAATGTACTTATACAACAAATATACATACACTACAGAAAATATACACAGCTCATGATCAAAACACTAGTTCATCATATTCATGACAAATTGGTAAAAATGAAATTTAGGACCCTCCCTCTCCTCTGCTAAAACCAAACCATCAAGAAGTATAACAGGCCAAAAATTTATGTCTCGACCGCCATATCTGCCACCTTGGGGTGAGAAGACGTTTTACCTTGTTCGATATCAGTGCCTACCTGGTGGTCGTCTTTCATGGCAGTAGCAGAGGTCATTGTCTCCTCAACAACAGAAACATCAGCTACATATTCTTCCGACGTCTCTTTAACCTTTTTAGTGCGGTCCTTGATTCTGCCGACTCCATTAATGCTTGTCTTGTTAAGAGAATTCTTACTACTTCTAGCAATATCCTTCACTTTGTTGGTTGAAGGGTTTGTATTGGCTTCCTTGCGTACACCAACGCTGTGACGTTTGATCATCCTGTCACTATTTTCCTTCTCCTCGTGAGTTGATTTCATAGCATCACTGCAGCTCTTTCTCCGGGTCAGGTTTGGGGATTTAGCACGCGTCACTGGCAGCTGGACTTCAAATCAGAGAATGTTAAATAATGCCCCAAGTTTTAGAATTCTTTTTTTTTTTAAAACACATAGATTGCTTGGGACAAAAAGGTTTATGATAAGTACAAATACGACACACTTGTATATTAATAGAGCTCAGCTTCAACATTCAGTACCTTCTTGAGCTCAGTCTTCGGAGGAGGCCCTTCACGGTAAAAACTGGGAACCGGATTTGCTTTGGGAACCATGGACTTTCTTAGCTGCTTAATTGCTGCTTCTTCTTCTTCCTAGAATTTACATTGAGTAACTGATTAGTAGATACACCCCATCGATTTAGAAGAAGTCAAAACATCAAGATATATAAGCTTCAATAGATGATACACAATAGAGCATTTACGACTATAAAGAGAGGTTAAAATTCATGGGCGCGCACTAAATCCAAACCTTCATTCTAGCAGCAGCTTCAAGCCTCTCTGCCTCCAAAGCTTTGTGTTTTTCCTCTAACTTTGCGTAAAACTTGAAAAAAGGAAAGGAAATTTACATTCAAATGAACCTTTTTTTCATAGCAAAAAAAGGGAATTAGGACAGTAGTAAAAGGGGGAGGGGAAAATGGGAGACAACATGCGCAGAGACAAAATCATCATAGCTTCTTGATTTTTTGCTTTTACCACTGTGTCTTCCCCTCGATGGTGCAAGAAGTTTAAAAAGCACAATGATGTAGAATAAATTGAAATTTCATTCACTATCCAAGTAAGAAAGTACCTCTCTGCGCTTTGAGAGACGGTCATTGCATACAAACTTTGGAGCAATTGGAATAGTAATTTTAAATTTGTCGGTCCGTACAGATGTAGCAGCACTATGCACGTTAAGGTTAACAAACAAACAAAAAAAAATGTAAACATGCATATCTATATATCAACACATACACACATAACTATGTATATTCTTTATTTAATGTTGAAAAGAGTGTTAATTTGTGTATGTGTAGGCGTCACGTAGTTAAATGAAAAAGATGAGTTATTTAGATGGAGGATACGAGGATGCCATAGAAATATTGTCGTCTTCAACATGATATCGGATGTCATCAGGTATCAAATTCTTCTTTGGCACTAAAGGAGATGTTTCCTGCAAGACAAAGAACACTTGAGCATTAAAGAACCCCTATTTCATTTGCTCATTCCATACATAGTACATCTGAAAATGAGATCCTACAGGTGAATATGTCTTTACCTTGGAATACCGGTATTGCAATGATCCAGTAACACTACAGAATCAAAAATGTAATGGAATAACTAGCACTTTACCACTTCACTTTTCTATGACATTACACATTAAACTAATGTCCTCCTTTGTGAAATGTCAGCTTTAAGTTTAACTATCAAGCAGAGCCAAATGCAAATGTCATGAAAGTCCTACTCCAAAGTTCAAAAAAGTTCGGGATATATTGCTTATTTTACAACCAAATTTATAGCAGAAAGGCTCTTATTCAATAAATGAGAGAGTCATTTTTGTGATCGCCGCATAACCCTTCAAGTTCATATAGAAAATGTCATCATTTGATCACCACCATTTCAAACTAATTGTAAGATTGCAACCAAATTAGGGGTAACTTAGAAAGAAACAATTCTAAGGAGCTAAAACAAAGCAAAATGAAAGGATACAAAACCCAAAAACTCATCCCAACAACTTTCTGGTCTTATATATATATACGTATTTTATATCTCTAAACACCTGTCTTTTATCATTTGCAGCTAAATAACGCAGTTAAGAAAAGGACAGACAAAAGGAGATGCAGGTCAAACCTAGAGATCAGTTTGTAACAGAAACAAAAACAAGTCCAACATTTGAGAAAACATATTGAAGCCATAACTACCAGTGAAAAAAGTAGATTGGCACCTGTGGTATTTCGGCATCCATAGGGGAATTATCAGCAGTCTTCACACTGCCATTTATGCTCAGCTCAACATTTCCAGCATCAGTCACATTTGAATGCTCCTTCTTATTATTAGCAAGAGGCGATAAAGCTGGAACAGGTGAACTTGACTGCAAAGGATCTCTAGCAGGCTTAACAGCTGGAATATGCTTTTTCTCCTCTAACATTAGGGATTCGGGTTTCGGATCTTTTGGATCAGGCGAACCAGTGTCGTAGTTGTTGGTGCTCACCACATCAAGAACGTCTTGCTTCTCCAGACCCTTTTCACTATCCAAGATTTTACCAGTATGGTCCTCTGTTTTAGAGTCATTTCTTTCAACTTTTTCAGCTGCAATTCTTGGAGCAACATGCACTCTCACATGGCTAATACCATTTGTGTTGAAAACATTGTTTGGTTTCCATTCAGCGCGTACACCTGCAACATCCCTACCCATCTGCATGCATAATGATATACAAATTAAAAAAGCCTCAAAGTTACTTTCACGTGCACGTCGGGCCACTTGTTGATCTTGATGAACTCAATGACAATTAAATGGAAGAAGCTAAATTCCATACAATGTCATTGTCAATCCCCATGAATGCAAAACATTTAAAGAAGTAATTTTTGCTTCACACAACCCTCAGACAAAAGTGAATGAAACAAAAACAATCAAGCGTAAGGTAAGTTAAGGACGCTGAATCTCAATACATCCACTAGAAGTCTAGAAGAAGATAAACAAGAAGAATTAAAGAAGAATGCTTTGCATTTTCATTCCAACAAGCAAGAAACGTTGGATCCCTTTGGTAACATGAACAAAGTGAAGAACTGTCAACATATGTCTTTTTCTATTACAAAATTTTCTTCAAACAAGGAACACGCCTAGCCTAGGAGAGGCAAAAATCGTTGTTCCTAATTCTTTCTTTATTTGCTTTTCCTGCTTGTTCTTTTTGATGCCAAACTGATTGAATCCTCCACGTGAAACTACTTACAGATATGTAAATGCAAATATGTATGTATCTATGCTAAAGAATTAATGTCCCAGTAATATAATTTTCATATAATAACATGCAATTTTTAACAAAAAGAAAAGAAAAGGAAAAAGACATGAATAATAGAGATATCTGGCAAATTTATGATGATTAGCCAAAAGAATATCGATCAGACAAAAGCTTAATAAGGCAAAAACATAGGGAAGAATGACAGACATCTTCTAACTTTAATATAAAATTAAAAAAAAATTAAAAGATTGAAAATGCCCCAGGAGAAGAAGAAAAAAAGATTCTCCAATTGAGAAATTTCGTGGGAAAAAAATAGGAGGCGTAGGAGCAGATAAAGGGACTAAGGGAGGCTGAGGTGAAACTCAAGAACCAAAAATACGAATTGCAGAAAGAAATCATACATGATATTCTTCCACATTTTCATGGAAGCTTGCATTATTTTGATGGAAAAAAATTTCAAATCAACGCCAAAATGAAGAACAAAAAGAATACATATGGAATCATACATTTTATATATATATATTTTTTTACAAACTAAAGATAGAATTATTCTTACAAACGAGATTTCCACCATTTTTTTCCTTTCCTTTTTCTTTATGGAATTACCTTGTCCGATCTGAGAAAGATTTCGTCGAGTCGACCCCAGGAAGCCAAAATGGCACCTCAACTGCCGCCTAATTTAACTCAAATAAGTCTCCCTCTCGCCTTTCAAAAAAAAAAAAAAAAGTCTCCCTCTCTTTCCTCTCCTTTTCTTTCACCTCTCTCCAATTGCGTTGTCATTTTCTTTTCTTTTCTTTTTAAATTTGTTTTTCTTTCATATTTGACGTGTGGCTCGACGTTTTGTTTTGTTTTTTTTTTTTGTTTTTTTGTTTTTTTTTTTTTTTTTTTTTTTTTTTTTTTTTTTTTTTTTTTTTTTTTGTTTCCTTTCATCCTTACATTAAATTTTCTTCTTCTTTTTCTTATTATATTATTATTAGGGGGAATGAGGGAGAAGGACAGAAATATTTCATCAATTGAGTAGAAAGACAGTTTTTTTAAAACTTTTGCATAAAGGACAAAACTATTTATTCACTGTCGAAATTCACTTGTGTTTGAAATTTACTGTTTAAATTCACTGACGAAATTCACTATTTTTCAAAATTCATCGTCGAAATTCACTAATTTTCGGGATTCACTGTCGAAATTCACTATCGAAATTCACTGATTTCGGGATTCACTAGGGAGATTCACTGATTTTCGGGATTCACTGTTTGTCCTTCTCGCTATAAAAATTATGCAGTTGTCCTTCTCCCTATAAAAAATATGTAGTTGTCCTGTTACTTAAAAATATTTCAGATTGTGTCCTTATCCCTAATTTTCCATTATTATTATTAGTAGGAAAATTAGCTATAATTCCACTTATCTCTTATTTAAGTTTTAATCCACACCTATTTTTTAAGTTGTAATAGGACAAAATAAAATAAGTTAGACTAAAATACCCTTCGTTCTATCTTCAAACACCTGCTCCATTCTTTCCGGCCAAATTTCTCATCTTCTTTCATGTCTAAACTTTCCGACACCGACGATGATTACTCCCGACCATGTACGCTTACTCCCTTTCTTCTCCATTCCACTTCCAGTCTCCGTTTGTAACGCCCCGTTTCCGGACACCGAGTTTATATCCAGAAAAAGAACGTTCGGCACGTATAAAATAAAATAAATTTCACTTTATACGTAAGTCTCTACTTCGTCGTATCGAGTTAAGCAAAAACGGAAGCAAAAGACTCGGTTTTTTTCCAAACAACCAAGAATTGAAACTCAATATCTAAAGAGAGAAATGTAACATTTATTACATTGAAAACTAAACGAAACCAAAACGTACGAAACCTCCAAAAAGAACTAAAAGGAAATTACAACGTTTCCAAACAAATCTAAAGTATAAATGAAAGCAAAAATAAGTAAACTCTTCAACTTCTGCGTCCTTGAACGTCGTCGTCAAAGTCCTCCTTGAACTCTGGATTTACCTGTTCGTCTTCTCTCCCCCAAACACATAAATAAACATGCATTTGAGGTAAGTACATTGTACATAGTAAGAAGTAGAAGCTACAAATTAACTAAGGCCCTTTAACAAGTTTTATTTTAATAATTATATTTATGAGACCGACTCAATCTAAGGTTCATTCCATGCCTATCGACACTTTATGACTATACGTTTCTAGCTTAGCTTATCTTGGTTACATCATTACTCAAGGGCACTATGCATGGCATTCATCAGCCTGAAGATATACTTGCTAACTAACGGTGATTAGCACCGATTAGCTCCGGGGTCTCCCCAGTATGTGTATACGTTTGATGAATTTTCTCTACTACCCTTCAGCCTTTTGAGCCAGTGGCGTTGTTCACTATTTATGAACGTATCACATCGCCGATATGAAATAGTGCCTAACCGAGAATATGTGACGTTTTATCTTTTACTATCACATATGTAAGTTTATTATTGTGTATTAACTAGCCACCTATGTGTTTTCAAAGTGAAACTCACCTTATCAACTCTACTCCCTCACTTAGACAGCTAGACATCACAGCCTATCAAGTACACAGACATTGATGAACTCTAGTTCATCAAAGCATAAGCCCTTTCATGCCCTTCCGACGAATCCGAACTTCAACTCCCTTTAAGAGTATATCCGGTGCGAAACTAAACGAATCGGAAGCTCAATCGAGGCTTGTTCAAGCTTAATTAATGTTATAAGATCAAATAATTAACATTTAAAACTCATTACAAGATTTAAAACAACATTCTCCACAAAACAGGGGCCAGTACGCCTACACTGGGTTCAGTGCACACGCACTGAGCCTCTGCATGTCAAATTTCAAAATCTGCTCGTCCAGTGCACCAGCACTGGGTCTGGTGCGTCCGCACCAGGCTCCAGTGCATCCGCACTGGGCTTGGTGCACCCGCACTAACTCTCTGAATGTAAAATTCACGTTCAGGGCCTCCAGTGCGTTCGCATTGGGCTTGGTGCGCCCGCACCAAGCACGACAACTCCCCAAAAACTCAGTTTTTGAACCCTAATCGATCCTTAATCGTTCCCAAACTTATTCAACATCAATATACTTAGAAAATAGCAGAAAAACTTGGCCTTTACAGGTCTATAACGTTCTATGATTCTTAAACAACTCGTAGCATGAATTCTAACATCCAAACATCAACAAAATTCACAACTTAAACCCTATAAGCCGTAATTAACGTGTAGGAAGACCTTCTTACCTTTTAGCAAGCTAAACCAATTCCAAATCCTCAGAAAACTACAGAAACGAACAACTCTAGCAGAGAAACCTATTTGATCAATCTGAATTTGCATTAGAATCGATCACAAACTTCTAACACAACGAGACTATGAGAGACACGTGTTTTGATCCATCAAACTCATCAAAAAACAGCAGCTAGGTTGAAAAACATACCTCGAGAAAAGCTCCAACTTTCTAGTGCTGAAGCGACGCTCTCCTCAAGACGATTCCAACGCTCTACTCGAATCAAAACGGTTGAGATTCGACTTAGAATTCTGAAAAAGTCTCTCACCATTTCTCCATGCTCTTATGCGCAGGAAGGGAGATTAGGAGGTGGAAAAATCTGATTTTCTAATAGGTTTTTACACAATGGGAATTAATTTTCATAAAAATAAGTTTTTCCCAAAATAACCTATTTCCTTATTTACCCTTAAAAAACTCATATTTTTACTTTATATATATATATATATATATATATATATATATATATATATATATATATATATATATATATATATATATATATATATATATATATCCCGTAAAACTTAACTTAAATTAAAGAAGTCGAATAATAATATTTCATTTTCGCAAAATGACACGTCTGCCCTTCCCCGAAAATCGGAATATTACACCGCCACTCTCCGCCGCCGTCGATGATTGTAAAATGCTCAGAAATGTATTATCAAAGCAGCAAGATTATGATTGCAGCGATATATGGCTTGTACATAATCAACAAATTAGGAGGGTTGATTTTCTACAAGGATTACGGATCAGCAGATAGAATGGACCCACATTATAGCTTGAGAATGGCTAGTCTACTGTAATATTTCAATTTTCGGGAAAGGGCAGACGTGTCATTTTACGAAAACAAAATATTATTATTCTTTATTTCTTTTATGGAGTTAAGTATTTTATGAATATATATGTATATAAGTCGAATATATATGTATTTTTGGAAAAATCTAATTTTTAGGAAATAAGGAAAAATAATAAGAAATTATTATTTTTGGGATTTTTTATTTAAGGAAAATAAATCCCATTTGTTCCCATAACCTAAAAGAAATCAGAAATTTCCTATGCTCTGAGAACGGCGTGTGTGAGAGCAAAATAAGTGAGAGATTTCTTCCAGTTTCTAAGGCGATACTTAACGGTTTTCAGATCGAGTAGAGCAACGGAATCGTCGTGAAGAGGGCGCCGTTTCAACACAAGAAAGTTGGAACTTTGTCAAGGTATGTTTTTGAGCCCTAGATGCGTTCTTGAATGAGTTTGATGGATTCAAACTCATGAATTCGTAGTCTTGTATGTTAGAAGCGCGTGATAGAATCTAATCTAAATTTGGGTTGATCACATAGGTTTTATGCAAATGAATGATCGTTTTGCTGCAGATTTTCGTAGCTTTTGTGATGGATTAGCTTGCTAAAAGGTAAGAGGCTCTTCCAATGTTATAATTATGGTTTTAGGGTTACGTTTGATGCTTGGATATGGTTTAAATGATAAAAATATTGTTGTTTGATCGTTTAAGGATTAATGTTTGTTTTGGATTATAAAGGTTAGATTTTTCTGCTGTTAATTGTGTAGAACATGTTTGGAAACGAGTAGAGATCGTAAAGTGCAGGAAAATCATGTTTTAGGGTTTTAATGCATCGAATGCACACGTATTGACTAGCAACGCGCACGAATTCTATTACAGGTTATGTGACCTTAGTTTCCGTAGGTGGAATGCGCATGCATCATAGGAATGTGCATGCATTCGTGATTCAGGATAATCCATCCTTTTCATAGCAGATGCAATGCGCACACATTCAATGGAATGCACACGCATTCCTGGTTCAGGATAGTTCAGGTTGCTTCCAGCATGAGCAATGCGCACGCATTGGCTGGACAGAAACTTCCAGCAAGTTTCTGGTCAGGAAATGCGCACGCATTCCAACCAATACGCACGCATTGACCCCGGTTTTGGAAAATTGATCAAATAACATTAATTAAACATGAACAAGCCTTGATTGAGTTTCTGATGCGTTTAGTTCCGGCACCAAATGTACTATTCAAGGAAGTTGAAGTTCGGGACCGTCGGACGGGCATGATAGGCTTGTGCTTTGATAAACTAGAGTTCATCAATGTCTGTGTACTTTATAGGATGTGGTGTCTAGCTGTCTAAGTGAGGTAGTAGAGTTGTTAAGGGGAGCTTTGCCTTGAAAACACTTAGGTGGCTGGTTATCAACCAATAATAAGTACATACTTGTATAGTAACAAGATTAAACGTCATGTCATTCTTGGATAGGCACATTTGTACTTCGGCTATGTGATGCGTTCGGACATATGGGTAACTCTGTGACATACTAGCGGCCAAATGACAGAGGGACTTCACCGAATGTGTATGCATACCGGGGAAACCTGGGACCAATAGTGCATAATACTGTTGGTTGGCAAACGTCTCATGGTGGACATACACCTTGCGTAGTGCCCTTGAGTGTTGACGTAACCAAGATAAGTTAAGCTAGATACGTATAGTCATGACACGTTGATGGACATGAAGTGAACCCTAGATTGAGTCGGGCTCATAATCTTTTATTATAAATCATAATTTATTTGTAGCTTCTACCTCTTATTCAGTACATTGTACTTACCTCAAATTCATGTTTTTCTATGTGTTTGGGGGCGAGATGATGAACATGTAGATCCGGAGTTCGAGGAAGACTTTGATGATGACGTTTGAGGACGCCGACGTTGAAGCTTTTATTTTATGGGGCAAATGTCCAAAAGGACACATATTAGACTTAATTAGACAAATAGGACACTAAGAAATCTTATTTGGTTATAAGGACACAAAATTAGAAGATAGACCAATCTACCCTCAATTAAAAAAAAGAAGGAAGCAGCGCTGTTTATAAAATAAAAAAAAAAAAAAAATAATAAAAAAAAAAGGAGAAATCGGCGCCGAATACAAAAGCGCTGAAACTTGTTGATTTTTTCTTTCTTTATTTGTTTATTTATTTAAGGAAGGAGCTGAAAATTTGAAAATATAGAATTAAAAAAAATATCTTTTAATCAATCAATATTTCAAACGATAATATCTTTTGATATAAAATTTCGATCATCGTAAATTTTTCACCATAATCGATATTTTTTAGTCCTTTTTATTATGATATCGCATTTGATATTTTTCGACTTGATTTCTGAAAATCAAAATTTCTTCATTAAAATCGACGCGATTAAGTGACACCGCGATGCAGAAACACCGCGATGAAGTGATACCGCGATGAAGTGACACCGCGATGCATTGACCACCCTAGATCCATTGATCACCGAGATGCAGTAGGCACCCCCGATTCAGAGACACCGCGATGCAGAGACACCTCGATAAAGTGACCATCCCGATGCAACGACCACCGCGATGCAGTGACCACCCCTAATGCATTGACCACAGCGATGTAGGGACCATCGGGATGCAGTGACCACCACGATTCAGTGACAAGTGAAGATGATGTGACATATGACGATGTAGAGACACCGCGATGCAGAGACACCGCGATAAAGTGACACCGCGATGTTATGACATTTGACGATGCATAGACACCGCGATGTAGAGACACCACGATGCAGAGACACCGCGATGAAGTTACACAGCATTGCAAAGACACCGCGATTAAGTGACACCGTGATGTAGAGACACCGCGATGAAGTGACACCGCGATGCTATGACATTTGACGATGCAGAGACACCACGATGCAGAGACACCGCGATGAAGTGACACAGCATTGTAGAGACACCGCGATGCAGAGACACCGCGATTAAGTGACACCGTGATGTAGAGACACCGTGATGCAAAGACACCGTGATGAAGTGACACTGAGATGTATAGACACCGTAATGTAGAGACACGTGATGAAGTGACACCGCATTACGGATACACCGCGATGCAGAGACATCATGATGTTATGACATTTGATGATGCAGAGACACCGCGATGAAGTGATACCGCGATGCATTGACCACCCCGGATCCATTGTCCACCGAGATGTAGTGGGCACCCCCGATGCAGAGACACCGCAATACAGTGACCACCCCCGATGCAGAGACACCTCGATGAAGTGACCACCCCGATGCAACGACCACCGCAATGCGGTGACCACCCCTATCTGTGACACCGCGATGCAGAGACACCGCGATGAAGTGACACCGCGATGCAGTGACCATCCACAATGCAGAGACTCCGCGATGCAGTGACCATCCCCAATGCAGAGATACCGCGATGCAGAGACACCGCGATGTTATAGCATTTAACGATGCAGAGACACCACAATGCAGAGACATCGTGATGTTATAACATTTGACGATGCAGAGACACCGCGATGTAGAGACACTGCGATAAAGTGACACCGCGTTGCAGAGACACCGCGATGAAGTGACACCGCCATGCAGAGACGCCACGATGCAGAGACACCGCGATGCAGAGACACCGCGATGAAGTGACACCGCGATGCAGTCACCACCCCCGATGTAGAGACACCCCCAATGCAGAGACATCGTGATTAAGAGATCCCGCGATGCAGAGACACCGCGATGAAGTGACACCGTAATGCAGAGACACCACGATGCAAAGACTTCACGATCAAGAGACACCGTGATGCAGAGACGCTACGATGCAGAGACACCTTGATGAAGTGACACGCGATGCAGAGACACCGCGGTGAAGTGACACCGCGATGCACTGACCACCCCTGATGCAGTGACACCACGATACATTGACCACCCCAGATCTATTGACCACCACGATGCAGTGGCCACCCCTGATGCAGTGACACCACGATACATTGACCACCCCAGATCTATTGACCACCACGATGCAGTGGCCACCCCCGATGCAGAGACACCGCGATGTAGTGACCACCCCCGATGCAGAAACACCGCGAAGCAGTGACTACCGTGATGCAGAGACACCGTGATGCAGTGACCACCCCTGATGCAGAGACACCACGATGCAGTAACCACCCCCGATACAGAGAAGCCTGCAGAGACGCCGCGATGCAGAGACACCTCGACGTAGTGGCCACCTCCGATGCAGAGACACCACAATACAGTGACCACCGCGATGCAATGACCACCCCCGATGTAGAGACACCACGATGCATTGACCACCCCAATGCAATGACTACCGCGATGCATTAACCACAGCGATGCAATGACCATCGGGATGCAGTGACCACCGCGATGCAGTGACATTTGATGAAGCAACACCACAACAATATTTGATATTTTTCCGACTTAATTTCAGAAAATCAATTTTTTTCTTCATAAAATCGACTTCAAACGGCTATATCTTTTAATATAAAACTACGATCAACTTAATTCTTTCACCCTAATTCATAATTTTTTCGTCCTTATTCTAATATCTCATTTTATGAAGCGACACCTTATGCAGTGACGCTCAATGACACTAATATTTTACGAGCCGAGCCGAACTATATTGAGCATTTAACGAGTCGAGTTCGATCGAGCCCAAACTTTTTTAACCGAGTCAAGCTTGAGCCCTAGAGAGTATCGACTCGACTCGACTCGGCTTGAGTACACCCCTAATATTGTGAATGAAACTACACTTATTTTACAAAGTTACCAAATTTGTGTATCAAATTATATATGCAGTGACATCAATGTCACTACATCAATTCTAATTGTAAATGCAGTGACATCATCAATGTCACTGCATCAATTCTCTAATGAAATGATGTCAATGCAATGACATTAAACATTGATAAACCCATTCACAAACAAACCAACTTCAATATCATTCTAAACATTTGACTTCCCAATACATTCTTCATTATTACATGATGGTGGGGATGGGGGATTTTGATGATAAAGTGGGGAGTCCAATTACAAACTATGTTCCATCTTTCTTGACTTGGAGTTTGATTTCATCATCTCTGCTCTTAAGCTTCCAATTTCTCCAGTTTCATGCTACAAAGACAAATTCTCTGACATGGATCCAGGTGGCATCCTTCGTCAAATTAATTCCGGTGCAATGAGCTACAAAGATGCAGTGAATGAACAGAAGAATTCAAAGGAAGCAATGCAATTAAATCATTATCATCAAGAACCTAAACATGAGAGCTATGCAAGTGTACAAAGTTCAGCAGGATATCAAACCCAGGATGAGCAAGCAAATAATGAACAGTAAGTGCACTACTCCAATTCCAATCAACAAAACAAAATCATGTATATGGATATCATTAATGCATGTTATCATGTAATTGGTCATGAGAGTACACATACAGAGAGATTTAAAAAGGAAAAGAAAATCACATACCAAGAGAGTGAATGCTCCAAACTTCATCATCCATAAAAAATCGGTTGTACGACCTTAAAATGTTACAGTTTCCAGTTGTGTTCCATACGTAGCTCTGTAACAACACATGAAACAGAATATTACAATATCCCCATTTAAGTGCCCTTCTTCAAGCTCCAAGAACTTCCTTATATACCCTTCATATCATGCTTGAATTTCCCTTGAAATGCAGCCCTCAGACTACTCTTAAAGCAACTCCGAAAAAGCCATACCCGTTTAGCTCCAAAGCTGTCACAACAGAGCTGAAAAACTGCTCCATTGTTATCAAGTATGCAGCCTGTTTAACCCCATTTTCAACACATTTCAAGGCTGTATTTCAGCTCCATTTACTCCAAATTTTAAGATCAAAGTTCAGCCTAAAATACTTGATGAAAAACTACTCAAAATAACTCTAAAAACACCTCAAGAGAGACTTTGAAATCAGCTCAATGTTGTCCCAAAAATGTGCTTCAATTTTTTTTAACGCAGTATCCAAATTTTTGTGCTTGTTGGATAAAATATATGAAAGACAAAGCAAAATCCCTCATAAAATCCAAAATATTCATCACCCATTACATTCTACAACATCTAGTTAGGCATTCACAAACAATCCAACGTTCTAAAGCAACTGAAATTGTAAGCATAAGAAAAGGCCGTATCAAACCTTACCCATTGAATCAATCAGGGCAGCAAAAATTCCATACGTAGGTCGAATTTTTTTTTTCTTTAATCTCTTTGAAGAGCTTGAAAGAAGCATCAAGACGTCCGGATCTAGCCAAGCTAGGAATCATCAATTCATAAGTTGTTGCATCTAAAGGACACCCAATTTCTTCCATGTTCTCATATATCTCAAACGCCTTGTATGGTAAACCTTTCCTGAGAAACAAGCGTATCATATTATTGTATGTCTGTGTATCAATTTTGCAGCCAGATTCTTTTATTTTCTTAAAGCAACAGAATGTTACTTCCAATTTCTCAGATTTAGCTAAATGCTGAAGGACACGATTATATGCACTTAACAAAGACATTCCATTTTCACCTGACTCTTGAACCATATCATCAAACACAGACTGGATTGCTTCATAATCTTGGCTCTGATTAAGCCGGTCAAAGAGCAGAGTATAACAATCATCATTTAATGAGTACCAAGATTGCCTCTTTGCCCATCGAAATAAGATCAAGGAAGCATCAACATCTGAAATTACCTTGAGTGCCTGCATGATGTGAGTCATGTTTGGCAGAAAATGAAGTCTGTCCAATTGAATCTCCATGTCAGGGACCCATTTCCATCGGTTGACGATCTCAACGAGCTTTGCCACGGCCGAAGCATTCAACATACACACACACAAAATTGCATTTAAGAAAAATTCCTGCATAATTCTTCGTCGGTGGAGCAGTGAATGATTCAAACGGAGCTAAATTTAATAGAATTTAGAAACAATTCGATATAGGTTTATATCGATTTTGAGAAAGACGACCGGAGGCATCTGATGACGTGGTCAATCAGGTTATAATATACTTGACCACCATAAACCAATACTAGCAAGAGGACTAGGCCCATCGTAGTATAGCTATAGTGAATCAAGGTCGATCCCACAGGGAACCAATTGTGGATCATCTTATATACAAACAATTAATTAAACATGTCAAGGACATAGAGGCGGTCTACGACCAACATAAGACAAGAAAAGTAAAGACACGACTCGACACAACGTAATTAACCTCCCCAATTATAGTCTTTATCGTTTGGACCTAGCTAATTTATATAATAAACTGAACTTATTAACTGTCAATCCGTTTGT
This sequence comes from Gentiana dahurica var. dahurica, assembly GCA_024500145.1. Lineage (NCBI taxonomy): Eukaryota > Viridiplantae > Streptophyta > Magnoliopsida > Gentianales > Gentianaceae > Gentiana > Gentiana dahurica. Next base: position 68,460,094 of record CM044899.1, on the reverse strand, counting down.
ATCTATCTTAGGTTGGCTACGGGAGTCATCCTCTTTAACTTGACTTAGCACCGGTAAGTCACTAAACCACTGTGATA
>CM044899.1:68406371-68459778 GCA_024500145.1 Gentiana dahurica var. dahurica | reverse complement strand
ATCGTTCTGGTCGATATCACATCAGTACTTCAAAGAGAATTACAAATGTTTTTTTTCGTACTTTTTTTCGTACCCATAGAGTACTTAACTGTGTGATTTTTGATTCCTTGTACAAGGCCATTCTGGCCTCCGTTTTGCTTGCCGTTTGCGCCGGCGTGCCTTATTTATCGTTCTGGTCGATATCACATCAGTACTTCAAAGAGAATTACAAACGTTTTTTTTCGTACTTTTTTTCGTACCCATAGAGTACTTAACTGTGTGATTTTTGATTCCTTGTACAAGGCCATTCTGGCCTCCGTTTTGCTTGCCGTTTGCGCCGGCGTGCCTTATTTATCGTTCTGGTCGATATCACATCAGTACTTCAAAGAGAATTACAAACGTTTTTTTTCGTATTTTTTTCGTACCCATAGAGTACTTAACTGTGTGATTTTTGATTCCTTGTACAAGGCCATTCTGGCCTCCGTTTTGCTTGCCGTTTGCGCCGGCGTGCCTTATTTATCGTTCTGGTCGATATCACATCAGTACTTCAAAGAGAATTACAAATGTTTTTTTTCGTACTTTTTTTCGTACCCATAGAGTACTTAACTGTGTGATTTTTGATTCCTTGTACAAGGCCATTCTGGCCTCCGTTTTGCTTGCCGTTTGCGCCGGCGTGCCTTATTTATCGTTCTGGTCGATATCACATCAGTACTTCAAAGAGAATTACAAACGTTTTTTTTCGTACTTTTTTTGTACCCATAGAGTACTTAGCGTGTGATTCGGCCTCCGTTTTGCTTGCCGTTTGCGCGGCGTGCCTTATTTATCGTTACGGTCGATATCACATCAATACTTCAAAGAGAATTACAAACGTTTTTTTCGTACTTTTTTGTACCCATAGAGTACTTAACTGTGTGATTTTTGATTCCTTGTACAAGGCCATTTGGCCTCCGTTTTGCTTGCCGTTTGCGCCGGCGTGCCTTATTTATCGTTCTGGTCGATATCACATCAGTACTTCAAAGAGAATTACAAACGTTTTTTTTCGTACTTTTTTCGTACCCATAGAGTACTTAACTGTGTGATTTTTGATTCCTTGTACAAGGCCATTCTGGCCTCCGTTTTGCTTGCCGTTTGCGCCGGCGTGCCTTATTTATCGTTCTGGTCGATATCACATCAGTACTTCAAAGAGAATTACAAACTTTTTTCGTACTTTTTTTCGTACCCATAGAGTACTTAACTGTGTGATTTTTGATTCCTTGTACAAGGCCATTCTGGCCTCCGTTTTGCTTGCCGTTTGCGCCGGCGTGCCTTATTTATCGTTCTGGTCGATATCACATCAGTACTTCAAAGAGAATTACAAACGTTTTTTTCGTACTTTTTTTCGTACCCATAGAGTACTTAACTGTGTGATTTTTGATTCCTTGTACAAGGCCATTCTGGCCTCCGTTTTGCTTGCCGTTTGGCGTGCCTTATTTATCGTTCTGGTCGATATCACATCAGTACTTCAAAGAGAATTACAAACGTTTTATTTCGTACTTTTTTTCGTACCCATAGAGTACCTAACTGTGTGATATTTGATTCCTTGTACAAGGCCATTCTGGCCTCCGTTTTTCTTGCCGTTTGCGCGGCGTGCCTTATTTATCGTTCTGGTCGATATCACATCAGTACTTCAAAGAGAATTACAAACATTTTTTTTCGTACTTTTTTTCGTACCCATAGAGTACTTAACTGTGTGATTTTTGATTCCTTGTACAAGGCCATTCTGGCCTCCGTTTTGCTTGCCGTTTGCGCCGGCGTGCCTTATTTATCGTTCTGGTCGATATCACATCAGTACTTCAAAGAGAATTACAAACGTTTTTTTTCGTACTTTTTTTCGTACCCATAGAGTATAACGTGTGATTTTGATTCCTTGTACAAAGCCATTACGGCCTCCGTTTTGCTTGCCGTTTGCGCGGCGTGCCTTATTTATCGTTACGGTCGATATCACATCGATACTTCAAAAAATTACAAACGTTTTTTTACTTTTTTCGTACCCATAAGTATAGCGTGTGATTTTGATTCCTTGTACAAAACCATTACGGCCTCCGTTTTGCTTGCCGTTTGCGGCGTGCCTTATTTATCGTTACGGTCGATATCACATCGATACTTCAAAGAAATTACAAACGTTTTTTTCGTACTTTTTTCGTACCCATAAGTATAGCGTGTGATTTTTGATTCCTTGTACAAACCATTACGGCCTCCGTTTTGCTTGCCGTTTGCGGCGTGCCTTATTTATCGTTACGGTCGATATCACATCGGTACTTCAAAGAAATTACAAACGTTTTTTTCGTACTTTTTTCGTACCCATAGAGTATAGCGTGTGATTTTGATTCCTTGTACAAGGCCATTACGGCCTCCGTTTTGCTTGCCGTTTGCGCGGCGTGCCTTATTTATCGTTACGGTCGATATCACATCAGTACTTCAAAGAAATTACAAACTTTTTTTCGTACTTTTTTCGTACCCATAGAGTATAACGTGTGATTTTGATTCCTTGTACAAAGCCATTACGGCCTCCGTTTTGCTTGCCGTTTGTGCGGCGTGCCTTATTTATCGTTACGGTCGATATCACATCAGTACTTCAAAGAAATTACAAACGTTTTTTTCGTACTTTTTTGTACCCATAGAGTATAACGTGTGATTTTGATTCCTTGTACAAGGCCATTACGGCCTCCGTTTTGCTTGCCGTTTTGCGGCGTGCCTTATTTATCGTTACGGTCGATATCACATCGTACTTCAAAGAAATTACAAACGTTTTTTTTACTTTTTTCGTACCCATAGAGTATAGCGTGTGATTTTGATTCCTTGTACAAAGCCATTACGGCCTCCGTTTTGCTTGCCGTTTGCGCGGCGTGCCTTATTTATCGTTACGGTCGATATCACATACTTCAAAGAAATTACAAACGTTTTTTTCGTACTTTTTTCGTACCCATAAGTATAGCGTGTGATTTTGATTCCTTGTACAAGGCCATTACGGCCTCCGTTTTGCTTGCCGTTTTGCGGCGTGCCTTATTTATCGTTACGGTCGATATCACATCAGTACTTCAAAGAAATTACAAACGTTTTTTTGTACTTTTTTCGTACCCATAGAGTATAACGTGTGATTTTGATTCCTTGTACAAGGCCATTACGGCCTCCGTTTTGCTTGCCGTTTGCGCGGCGTGCCTTATTTATCGTTACGGTCGATATCACATCAGTACTTCAAAGAAATTACAAACGTTTTTTTCGTACTTTTTGTACCCATAGAGTATAACGTGTGATTTTGATTCCTTGTACAAGGCCATTACGGCCTCCGTTTTGCTTGCCGTTTGCGCGGCGTGCCTTATTTATCGTTACGGTCGATATCACATCAGTACTTCAAAGAAATTACAAACGTTTTTTCGTACTTTTTTCGTACCCATAAGTATAGCGTGTGATTTTGATTCCTTGTACAAAGCCATTACGGCCTCCGTTTTGCTTGCCGTTTGCGGCGTGCCTTATTTATCGTTACGGTCGATATCACATCGGTACTTCAAAGAAATTACAAACGTTTTTTTCGTACTTTTTTCGTACCCATAAGTATAGCGTGTGATTTTGATTCCTTGTACAAGGCCATTACGGCCTCCGTTTTGCTTGCCGTTTGCGCGGCGTGCCTTATTTATCGTTACGGTCGATATCACATCGACTTCAAAGAAATTACAAACATTTTTTTCGTACCCATAAGTATAGCGTGTGATTTTGATTCCTTGTACAAGGCCATTACGGCCTCCGTTTTGCTTGCCGTTTGCGGCGTGCCTTATTTATCGTTACGGTCGATATCACATGTACTTCAAAGAAATTACAAACGTTTTTTTTCGTACTTTTTTTCGTACCCATAGAGTAGCTTGATTCCTTGTACAAGGCCATTACGGCCTCCGTTTTGCTTGCCGTTTGTGCGGCGTGCCTTATTTATCGTTACGGTCGATATCACATCAGTACTTCAAAGAAATTACAAACGTTTTTTTCGTACTTTTTTCGTCCCATAGAGTATAGCGTGTGATTTTTGATTCCTTGTACAAGGCCATTACGGCCTCCGTTTTGCTTGCCGTTTGCGGCGTGCCTTATTTATCGTTACGGTCGATATCACATCGGTACTTCAAAGAAATTACAAACGTTTTTTGTACTTTTTTCGTACCCATAAGTATAGCGTGTGATTTTTGATTCCTTGTACAAAGCCATTACGGCCTCCGTTTTGCTTGCCGTTTGCGGCGTGCCTTATTTATCGTTACGGTCGATATCACATCGTACTTCAAAGAAATTACAAACGTTTTTTCGTACTTTTTTGTACCCATAGAGTACCGTGTGATTTTTGATTCCTTGTACAAGGCCATTACGGCCTCCGTTTTGCTTGCCGTTTGCGGCGTGCCTTATTTATCGTTACGGTCGATATCACATGACTTCAAAGAAATTACAAACGTTTTTTCGTACTTTTTTCGTACCCATAAGTATAGCGTGTGATTTTTGATTCCTTGTACAAGGCCATTACGGCCTCCGTTTTGCCGTTTGCGCGGCGTGCCTTATTTATCGTTAGGTCGATATCACATCGACTTCAAAGAAATTACAAACGTTTTTTTCGTACTTTTTTTGTACCCATAGAGTATACAAGGCCATTCTGGCCTCCGTTTTGCTTGCCGTTTGCGGCGTGCCTTATTTATCGTTACGGTCGATATCACATCAGTACTTCAAAGAAATTACAAACATTTTTCGTACTTTTTTCGTACCCATAGATACTTAACTTGTGATTACGGCCTCCGTTTTGCTTGCCGTTTGCGGCGTGCCTTATTTATCGTTACGGTCGATATCACATCGACTTCAAAAAATTACAAACGTTTTTTTACGTACCCATAGAGTATAGCGTGTGATTTTGATTCCTTGTACAAGGCCATTACGGCCTCCGTTTTGCTTGCCGTTTTGCGGCGTGCCTTATTTATCGTTACGGTCGATATCACATGATACTTCAAAGAAATTACAAACGTTTTTTTCGTACTTTTTTCGTACCCATAGAGTATAGCGTGTGATTTTGATTCCTTGTACAAGGCCATTACGGCCTCCGTTTTGCTTGCCGTTTGCGGCGTGCCTTATTTATCGTTACGGTCGATATCACATCGGTACTTCAAAGAAATTACAAACGTTTTTTTCGTACTTTTTTCGTACCCATTATAGCGTGTGATATTTGATTCCTTGTACAAAGCCATTACGGCCTCCGTTTTGCTTGCCGTTTGCGCGGCGTGCCTTATTTATCGTTACGGTCGATATCACATCGACTTCAAAGAAATTACAAACGTTTTTTTCGTACTTTTTTCGTACCCATAAGTATAGCGTGTGATTTTGATTCCTTGTACAAACCATTACGGCCTCCGTTTTGCTTGCCGTTTGCGGCGTGCCTTATTTATCGTTACGGTCGATATCACATCGATACTTCAAAGAAATTACAAACGTTTTTTTCGTACTTTTTTCGTACCCATAAGTATAGCGTGTGATTTTGATTCCTTGTACAAGGCCATTACGGCCTCCGTTTTGCTTTTGCGCGGCGTGCCTTATTTATCGTTACGGTCGATATCACATACTTCAAAGAAATTACAAACGTTTTTTTCGTACTTTTTTCGTCCCATAGAGTATAGCGTGTGATTTTGATTCCTTGTACAAAGCCATTACGGCCTCCGTTTTGCTTGCCGTTTGCGCGTGCCTTATTTATCGTTACGGTCGATATCACATCGATTCAAAGAAATTACAAATTTTTTTCGTACTTTTTTCGTACCATAAGTATAGCGTGTGATTTTGATTCCTTGTACAAAGCCATTACGGCCTCCGTTTTGCTTGCCGTTTTGCGGCGTGCCTTATTTATCGTTACGGTCGATATCACATCGACTTCAAAAAATTACAAACGTTTTTTTCGTACTTTTTTGTCCCATAGAGTATAGCGTGTGATTTTGATTCCTTGTACAAAGCCATTACGGCCTCCGTTTTGCTTGCCGTTTGCGCGGCGTGCCTTATTTATCGTTACGGTCGATATCACATACTTCAAAGAAATTACAAACGTTTTTTTCGTACCCATAGAGTATAGCGTGTGATTTTGATTCCTTGTACAAGGCCATTACGGCCTCCGTTTTGCTTGCCGTTTGCGCGGCGTGCCTTATTTATCGTTACGTCGATATCACATCGATACTTCAAAGAAATTACAAACGTTTTTTCGTACTTTTTTACCCATAAGTATAGCGTGTGATTTTGATTCCTTGTACAAAGCCATTACGGCCTCCGTTTTGCTTGCCGTTTGCGCGGCGTGCCTTATTTATCGTTACGGTCGATATCACATCGGTACTTCAAAAAATTACAAACATTTTTTTCGTACTTTTTTCGTACCATAAGTATAGCGTGTGATTTTGATTCCTTGTACAAAGCCATTACGGCCTCCGTTTTGCTTGCCGTTTGCGGCGTGCCTTATTTATCGTTAGTCGATATCACATCAGTACTTCAAAGAAATTACAAACGTTTTTTTCGTACTTTTTTTGTACCCATAGAGTATAGCGTGTGATTTTTGATTCCTTGTACAAAGCCATTACGGCCTCCGTTTTGCTTGCCGTTTGCGCGGCGTGCCTTATTTATCGTTACGGTCGATATCACATGATACTTCAAAGAAATTACAAACGTTTTTTTTCGTACTTTTTTCGTCCCATAAGTACTAGCGTGTGATTTTGATTCCTTGTACAAGGCCATTATGGCCTCCGTTTTGCTTGCCGTTTGCGCGGCGTGCCTTATTTATCGTTACGGTCGATATCACATCGGTACTTCAAAGAAATTACAAACGTTTTTTCGTACTTTTTTCGTACCCATAGAGTATAACTGTGTGATTTTTGATTCCTTGTACAAAGCCATTATGGCCTCCGTTTTGCTTGCCGTTTGCGCGGCGTGCCTTATTTATCGTTATGGTCGATATCACATCAGTACTTCAAAGAGAATTACAAACGTTTTTTTTACTTTTTTCGTACCCATAGAGTACTTATGTGATTTTGATTCCTTGTACAAGGCCATTATGGCCTCCGTTTTGCTTGCCGTTTGCGCGGCGTGCCTTATTTATCGTTATGGTCGATATCACATACTTCAAAGAGAATTACAAACGTTTTTTTCGTACTTTTTTCGTACCCATAGAGTACTTAACTGTGTGATTTTTGATTCCTTGTACAAGGCCATTCTGGCCTCCGTTTTGCTTGCCGTTTGCGGCGTGCCTTATTTATCGTTATGGTCGATATCACATCGACTTCAAAGAAATTACAAACATTTTTTCGTACTTTTTTCGTCCCATAGAGTATAGCGTGTGATTTTGATTCCTTGTACAAAGCCATTACGGCCTCCGTTTTGCTTGCCGTTTGCGGCGTGCCTTATTTATCGTTACGGTCGATATCACATCGTACTTCAAAAGAAATTACAAACATTTTTTTCGTACTTTTTTGTACCCATAAGTATAGCGTGTGATTTTTGATTCCTTGTACAAAGCCATTACGGCCTCCGTTTTGCTTGCCGTTTGCGGCGTGCCTTATTTATCGTTACGGTCGATATCACATTACTTCAAAGAAATTACAAATTTTTTTCGTACCCATAGAGTATAACGTGTGATTTTGATTCCTTGTACAAGGCCATTACGGCCTCCGTTTTGCTTGCCGTTTGCGGCGTGCCTTATTTATCGTTATGGTCGATATCACATCGGTACTTCAAAGAGAATTACAAACATTTTTTTCGTTTTTTTTCGTACCCATAGAGTACTTAACGTGTGATTTTGATTCCTTGTACAAAGCCATTATGGCCTCCGTTTTGCTTGCCGTTTGCGGCGTGCCTTATTTATCGTTATGGTCGATATCACATCGAATTCAAAGAAATTACAAACGTTTTTTTCGTACTTTTTGTACCCATAGAGTACTTAACTGTGTGATTTTTGATTCCTTGTACAAGGCCATTATGGCCTCCGTTTTGCTTGCCGTTTGCGGCGTGCCTTATTTATCGTTATGGTCGATATCACATCGTACTTCAAAGAGAATTACAAACGTTTTTTTCGTACTTTTTCGTGCCATAGAGTATAGCGTGTGATTTGATTCCTTGTACAAGGCCATTACGGCCTCCGTTTTCTTGCCGTTTGCGGCGTGCCTTATTTATCGTTACGGTCGATATCACATCGGACTTCAAAAAATTACAAACGTTTTTTCGTACTTTTTTCGTACCCATAGAGTACTTAACGTGTGATTTGATTCCTTGTACAAAGCCATTACGGCCTCCGTTTTCTTGCCGTTTGCGGCGTGCCTTATTTATCGTTTGGTCGATATCACATCAGTACTTCAAAGAGAATTACAAACGTTTTTTTCGTACTTTTTTCGTACCCATAGAGTACTTAACTGTGATTTTTGATTCCTTGTACAAAGCCATTACGGCCTCCGTTTTGCTTGCCGAAGAAAGATGGAATCTTCATTCATCAAACCAAATACACCAAGGAGTTCTTGAAGAAGTTTGGTATGGAAAACAAAGACTAAGAGTTCAACTCCTATGAGTACAAATATCAGGTTGGATGAAGATAAAGAAGGCAAAGTTGTTGATCGGACCTTATACGAAGGATGATAGGAGATGCTATATCTAAGCCCAGCAGACTGACATATCCTTCTTTGTAGGTGTTTGTGCAAGATTTCAATCCAAACCTAAGGAAAGTCACTTAGGTGCGATCAAGAGAGTTCTCAAGTACATTAAAGAGACTTTGGGAGTAGGGATATGGTATTCTAAGGAAGGAAGCTTCAAAGTAATATCCTACTCAGATTCGATTATCTTTGGATGCAAGATTGATAGAAAAAGCACCTCATGAACACATCGGTTAATGGGAAATAGATTGGTTTCTGGTTTAGCAAAGCGAATTCTATATCAACTTCTCTTCTGAATACATTCTTCTTTGGAAGTTCTTTGTGCACAAGTACTATGGCTAAGACAACAATTAAGGGATTATGGAATTGAAGAAAAGGAAATTCCAATTATGTGTGACAACACAAGTGCAATTGCTATCACAGAAAATCTGTTTTGCACTCTAGAACCAAGCACATTGATGTGAGACATCATTTTATAAGAGATCATGTTGAAAAGAAAGATGTTGTGGTTCTATATATCCCCTTGAAGATCAACTTGATATTTTCACTAAGCCACTTGATAGTGAAAGATTTGCCAAATTAAGGTGAGCTTGGTATTATAAAGGTTGGTGAAATTCAATGTCTTTGGAATTCACCAAGGGATTAGTCTTTGCTATGTTGGGTGAGCTCACTTAGCAGATTAGTCATTGGTATCAACAATTCCATGTACTTATGTTTGGACAATTGAGCAAATGAGGTTGCCAAGGGATTGGTCTTTGTCATGTTGGGTGAGCTCACTTGTGATCGGTCATTGGTATTAAACTTCATCTTGTATTATCAATTGAACAAAACAAGAAGAAAACAAGGATCGTCAGAGTACTTTGATGACATTTGAAGTCTATTTCTCGAGATGAGCTCACCCTCTTGAGGATTACCTGCTTTGGATGGAACGTTACTCGATCAAAATTATTAAAGTCAAAAAGCATATTGGCGGGATATTTATCCTATCTTTTATTACCATAGTTAAACCATCCAACGGTTACAAAGCGTTATGGAGGAGTAATGGACCACGTGTCAAGCCGATTTTATTCAAGATTAATCGTGGTTACCTCAATGTGCGTGCAATGACAGTTTCAACTACCCACCCTATATAATCGAGGCTATCACACGGCCAGAATCTCTACTTGCAATTCTACGCTTTATCTCGCAAATTCTACTTGTGTGAACACAGATTTGAGAGCAATTCTTCTTCATCTTTTCTTATTTCAATGGCGGAAAGAGTTGAAGTTCAAATCGAATCAAGCCAAAGTGTCAGAGGATATGTTGTTGATGCAAGTCAAGCGAAGTTGGCAATTAATATAGGTCGAAGAATAAGGAGGTTTGCGGCTTGGAAAACAAACTCAATATCAGATTAGAAACAATTTCATATACCAATGTCATTGATTTACGGAAGAATATGGTTGTGGAAGAAGGCTGAAGCATTCAAGTCTGCGTAAATGCCGAGGAACTTGTAATCTCCTCAAGTCTACCGAGGGAAGTGTTTGGGTTTGAAGAAGTGGTAGATGGTTCATCAATCCTGAAGCAATGGGATTGGACAAATTGGCATTTGTTGATCGATTAAAACAGATGCAAACATCAAAACCGTACCAGGCATCAATTGCAAACATATTGGAAATGAGTACAGTCTCCTGAGCAAACTCATTGCAAAGAATATACTTGGACCGGTTGGCGGTATGGATACTCTATCGGGACCCAAGATAGAGTGATGATAATCATCTAAGGAGCATGAAGTTTGATTGGGTGGTTACTTTATTCATTATATGAAGAAAGTTGCCAAGGAGGAGAAACTAGGAAAAGGAAATCAAAGGCCTTAGGATTGATGATTGACCCATCTGAATCACTTGGAAGTTCCTCGATCTTGAATCGAGAACATTAATCGCAAGAAGGAAATTAATTATACTATTCTGGTCTAGATGATGATGAAGAGGTTGTCAAGAGGTTGCTAGTGATGATAATGATGGAGATGATGGTGATCTTTGGTGGTGGGTTCAACAAACTAAGAAGATTTCTATCAAACTCGCACCAAAGAAAGTCGCTAAGAAAAGAAAGATGGAACCACAAGGAAGATAATCAAGTGCTAAAGCCTTCAAAGAAAACAAGAAAGGAAAAGACAGATCTGAGTCTGCGAGGTCAAGTGGAGGTTATTGACCGCCAGCTACAAATAAAATTGCAGAAATTTTAGAGAACAAAAGAAGGAAGCTAGTAGAAAAAGAAAATTGACTAGAAAAGATGATGATGATGAACCCTCTCCAAGAGGATGAAGGAAGTTGCCAAAAAGAAGAAATATGGCAAGGGAAAGAGTTGAAAAACTTGGAAGCTCAAAGAATCCAAGAAGAAGCACCGAGAAGAGGAAGAAGAGAGTTGATCTGAGCCCTTAACTATCATTCCACTAGTAGTAATCGGTGACTCCTCACTCAAGAAGTGATCAAGTCTATCGATGCCGGAAAAAGTTGTTGTTGAGCAACTGTAGAGGATATACAATCTCGACCACGAGCCTCTAGTATCCACTGAAGAACCACAGAAACCACCGAACTGAACCTGCTGTGGTAATTGAAGAAGTAGTTGAAGACTTAGTTGAAGACACGCAAGTGTGGCAAGAACTATGGGGAAGAGCAGCTCACCGCTAACCTGGCGATGAGCATGTAAGTCGAGGGAATCAAGTGTTGTAAAACCAGATGGAAGTAGTAGGCACAAATTTACAATCACAAAGAACCCATCGACTTCCAGACATCTGTTGAAGAAACTCAAAATGAATCAACTTGTTGGAACCTTTGTAGGTCAACAAGGTAGTGGAATTGCTCAGAAATCCTTCATGCCATTTGAAAGGCATGTGAAGCAAAAGAAGAAAGAGGAGTTTGTAGATCCCAAACTTAAGCAAATTCTTAGAAGACTACTTTCAATGTGGAAGTTTGGTTTCAAATACAAAGACAAAAAAGCCACAATAATCTTGTACCAATGATGATTTTGAAGAATGGGCTTTTGACAAGTTGGGAGTGGAAAACTTCTGCAAATCGGATCTCGATTGATACAACCTTGCGCAATCAAGACCGATGGATTTGTTTGATGAGCAACGAAAGAGGCTATTCATGGCCTTATATCCCGTTTTGTTGATGATGTCACTAAGGGGAAGAGGGCCAATCACCGCAAACAAAGGAGGCGCAAGACTCTTTGCAGAAGAGATGGACAGATGATACAAATGCTTTTAGGCAACCCGCACTGGCGAGTCCAACTCACGATGATCTGTTTAGACAAGATACAAGAAAGAGTATTACAACAGGAGGAAACCTTATCATGACATGGGGTTTCATGAAGGTCTTAACTCTTTCTTGGGTTTGAAATTTTGGGAAGCAAGAGTCGAGCCTTAAAGGCAAAACAGAGTAGAAGAAGTAGCAAAGGTGATAAGGTGCTACCATTACAAAAGCAAAGGACTCACTGGATGAATTCAAGGAGTCATATATGAAGTTTGGATTGAGTGAATGAAATTAATCTTATCCTCTGAAGCTTGGAACTGGTGGAAGCAAGTCAATCCTACATTGATTTTACCTGATTGAAAATGAATGGATGAGGGATATGATAGAATATCGAGCCTATCAAGAACAAGTGAAAAGGCTAGAAGAGATAGAGAGAAGAGACAATAGATCAACATACTTATTATTCTTTATTTTTGTGCATCTAGTTTGTAATAACGAACAATGATTATAATGAAAATTGATGAACTTGTTCGTCTTTGTTGTTATCTTTTGCTTTTCGATTAGGTGAGGTAGTGGCATCATCACCAAAAAGGGGAAATTGTTGGACTTATTCCTCGCTTTTGATGATGAGTGCCATACTAGTGATATAGTGCAAAGGCAAAAAGATGTCTAGATTAAAATGTATAGGTTTACTAGAGTTTGATTCATAAATAGGTTTGATCAAACAAGGTTGATATCGCAGATTTGTCAAGGTCAAAGGGTAGATAGGTCAATAGACCGGCCAGAACCATGCCAAGATCAAGATCAAGGTGAGGGTTCAAACTCGAAATGAAGGCTAAGGGATCAAACTTAGTATTTAAAGTCAAGGATATGGAATCGAATTTAGGCAAGTCTGTGATGACCTAAACCGATTACATATTACCTTAGTAGAAGGTCTAAGTTCCATAAGTTGGATGATGTTTGGAACTTAGTTATAATTAAAATGATGTAATCTAACTACACAAATAAAAGTTAGATAGAAGTAATCAACTTGAATTTAATATCAGTTATATGATGATCGGATAGGTATTTAACAGACTCATGAACCTCCGATGTATTATCTCGATTAATTCAAGATTATCTTGGAAGATTACATGGATAATGACACCAACTACCTCGACTTATCAAGAAAATCAAAGTGAGATTAAAAGACGTTGAGATGATTCAGACTTTATCCAATGGACACAAGTGATGCCTCTGTCAAAAAGGAATTGCGTCCTATGAATAATGATATAATGCAAATCAGATAGGACAAAAACAAGGAACGGTCACATTTGAAATTCAAATACAAGTCACATGCATTCTTGCCTATAAATAGAAGACTTTCAACTCAAGAAAAGATGATGAAAATTTGAGAAAAACTTTAAGTAATAACACTTGAAAAACACCTGCTGAACGACTCGAGCTTAAATCACCGATCCTAAAATTTCTTCAAGTGTATTCTCGTATTCAAGCTGCATCAAGACTACACACTTGAAGATGCAAGTCTGATTACATCATCCTAATCAAGTCAAGAATCATTTATTTGTTTCAATCTTTATTTTATAAAGAACCGGTGAAGACAGTGAAGCATCTGTTGGGTGTGAAAGATTGTTTGTGGTGGAGCTGGTGAAGAGGCAATCCTACCCTTCAAGGACGTGGAAGACTAAGGAGCAGCAATCCTACTTTTCCCAGTTTAGTTTGTGAAGCCATAGTTATTGGTGAAGGACAAGCAACTTAGGAATCTTTGTAAAAGCTACATCAAAGATCTCTAGTGAATTTCCTCCAACATCACAGAGAAGAGTGGTGACAGATTACATCACTGGAACCACTATAAAAATCTGCCTACTTACTTTCGCATTTACTTTACGCACTCTTTATTACACACATCAACCTTGAATCTAGCTGAAATCACACACTTGCACTACCGAGTATCTAATACTTAGTATCATATTTAACAACAAGTAATAAGGCTTAATTTTGATATTATTATCGCACAAATTTAATCGAATATCGTATCAGAGATTTTGAAGTTGCAAAGAATTTGTTAACTCCAAAGTTTTAAGTGTTAAGTTTATTCACCCCCTCTAAACTTAACCAAAGCCTTTTCGGACCAACTTTTATTTATCATTCGGTCGATATCACATCAAGATTTCAAAGAGAATTACAAACGCTTTTTTCAGTACTTTTTTGTACCCATAGAGTACTTAACGTGTGATTTTGATTCCTTGTACACGGCCATTCGGCGCCGTTTGCTGCCGTTTGTGCCGGCGTGCCTTATTTATCGCTCGTCGATATCACATCAATACTTCGATACATATCAAGGAAGCTCAAATGTCGATCTTGAAGATAGTGCAAGTGCGGATCCACTTCACATGCAAGAAGGTCCGATTTAGGGCTCGAAAGAGAAGATTCGAGTGTTAAGAACCTCGTTTGGCAACTTCTAAGGAACATGTTGGGGTCATTAAGTCGAAGACTTGTCTATTTTATCATTGATAACTTGTAATTGGGGTTAAAGGGTTTTTTGGTAAGTTTTAAGTCTATTTCGCAACCTTACTTAAAATAGCCTATGAGAAGTCAACCCGACATCCACTTACTATTTTGGGATTGTAGAACTTCCATCTTCATATCCAACATCCTTTTAAGGTATACCTTACCTTAATTTTCGATGTCCTACCTTTTTACCCTCCAAAAACCCAAAACCATTTTCTACTTATTTTTAGAAAGCCCAAATTTCAAGATATTCTATTTTTACTTTGAAGGCAAGCCCAAAAGCCCAATCCTTTAGTTATTGGCATTTTTTTTATGTTTAATTATTATCCCACATTGTTTTTGTGGTTTGTAGTATGTAATCTTGAAGCCTATATAAGGCATGTTCTTGTACTTGAAAACTTAGACAATAATTGAGTGAAAAACTTTATATATAATTTGAGTTTCAATGAGTGAAACTTGTGAGTTAAATATTTTACCTTGCCGATTGGGTGAATGTTTTAACTTGAGAACTTATCAAAAGTCTGAGCAACTTTTGTGCCGCGTTCTCGACTTTGGTGAAACCCAAGTGCTGATTCGAGGGTTGAACTAAGTTTGTGCTTATCCTTTTCTTCCAAATTTCGTAAGTCTCTTTGGCTTATCTCAATCTAGATCGCTCGTGTTCATATCAATTGGTATCGAGAATAGGTGATTGAGGTATTCTTCTACTTGTTTCCTTGTTTCTTTCTTGTTCTTGTTCATATCTTCTTCCAAAATTTCAATCTAATTTTTTTTCTTTTCGTTTCTATATAATAATAAAAAATCTCTAGCCTTTATATAGCATAAAAAACGCAGCCAATTTTTTTTTCTTCCTTCAATTGTGTATGCTCTTGCATGATTATGTGTTGTATCTTGGTTATATGCATGTGTTCTTGTTAGATTTTCAGCATATATCTCAAGTTGTTTATATCATCATCATACCATCTTCCAATCTTAGCCCTTATCATCATCATACCATCATCAACTTTGGCCCTAAACCCAAATCCCTACCCCACGGCCGCAAACTTTTGTTTGTAACCATTGCCTTTTCGCTTTCCTTAGACATCAATTGTCATAAGAGTTGCCTTTAGTAACCATTATTTGATAATTAAGTGCACCTTTATTATTTTGTAGAATAAAAGTTGTTTAGTATTCTCTAGTTCTCATAAAACAAAAAACAAAAAAAAACAAAAAAGAAATCAGGCCGTAATTCAAAAAAAAACAAAAAGAAAAAATCATTACGAGCCTAAGTTACAAAAAAAAAACAAAACAAAAGATAGCATACTTGTTTGAATTGATTCTTGGGTGCATGCTATTTGGTTACTACTTTTGAATAACTCTTTTGGAACACACATTTTATCTTATCATCCATTCACGCACCTTAGCCTTTTTTTTGCCAATCATTCTCAATTCTTAGTTTGCTTTGGGAGTTAGTCATTTTGGTGCTCATTCGAGTTGTGAATTGTTTGCCATACTTGCTTGTGTTTTTGATTTGTTTGACTGTTAGCACTCACCTACGGCAAGTTTTGAGCGTGAGTGTAAACACGAGCGCTTTTGTGAGGTATCATGGCTGAACAAGACGAAACTAATTGGGAAGGTAGGTTTCGCTTCATCAAGAGGCAATAAATGGTGATATGAATCGTCGCTTTGAGGAAGTTCAACAAGGTATTACGGATCAAATTGCTGAATTGTTCCAAAGCATGGTATTGGTAATGGTGGTGCACGTGGACGTGGTAGAGGTCATAGGGGCCGTGGTAATATGGTCGGTCGTGGTGATGTTGGGGGACGTGGTGGTTTTGGTGGTCGAGGTCATGTGGAGGTGATGACTATAGTGACATAGCCGATAATTTTGAGCATGAGGATTATGAACGTGTGCAAGATGATAGTATGCGTGGCCTTAAGTATAAGATACCTTCATTTGATGGTAACTGATCCGGTAGATATCTTGAGTGGGAAATGAAGATGAATCGATTTTTATGGTTCATGATTATAGTGAAGCGAAGAAAGTTAGGATTGCTACCTTGGAGTTTACGGGTTATGCGATGAGTTGGTGGCATAGCTTTCAAGAGAATCATCGACGCCGGGTGAACAACCAATTAATTCGTGGACTTTTTGACCGAACATATGCGATCAAATGGGTCCCTAATCATTATTTTTGGGACCAAGGTTTTAAGTTGCAACAATTATCACAATGGGAAATCGGTTGAGGATTTTACGAGGAAATGCAAGTTACAATGCTTCGGGCTAATATTATTGAACCGTAAGACATAACCATGCGCGTTTTTATGTGGTCTTGAGATGATATAGCGGGCCAAGTTGAACTCCAAAACTATCAAACTTTAAGTGATATGGTTAATGGCGATCAATGGTGGAACGAGGCTTAAGAACCGACGTGAAGAGAGAGCCAAAGTTAATCGTCCTTTTGGTTATCGCAGCTCATTTACGCCTTCTTTTCAACAAGGCGGTTCACTAGTTCATCTATTTCAGCCCCTACCAAACAGGTTGAAAGCTACTCGTTCTACGAACCATAAATCCAAGTTATCCGAGATTTTGACACGAATAAAGGCAAGGCGAAGTTGGACGCTCGGATATTGAGTGCTTTAAATGTAAAGGAAAGGGTCGTTATGCGCCAATTGCCCAATAAACGCACCATGACCGTGGTTGGACATTCGCATCAAGTATTACTTACGAGTCTCATTCCAAGAAGAAGCCGAGGATGATGTTCTTGCCGATCATGACCGAGTTGGATGCACATGCCTCTTCTACTTATGGGGCGTGTTATGTCATTAGAAAGACATTGGCCGTTCATGCAAAATTGGACGATTCTATTAGCGTGAAAACATATTTCAATCAACTTGTGGTATTAAGGGAGGACGTGCAACTACATCATTGATTCCGGAGTTGTGCAAATTTGGTAAGTCATACTTTGGTTAAGGATTTTCATTTTCCTTTATTACCACATGCACATCCGTATAACTTGCAATGGATGAATGACGAGGCCGATATTCGTGTGTCACATCAAGCATATGTTAAATTTCGAGTTGGTAAAGTGGTTGATGAAGTTTTATGTGATGTAGTTCCGCTTTTTGTCACTCATTTATTGTTAGGTAGACCATGGCAATTTGATAGATCAAAGATTGTATAATGGTTGTATTAATACTTGGTCTTTTTCATTGCATGGTCATACGATTACTTTGCATCCCATGACACCCACGCAAGTTCATTCCAACAATTGCGTATGGCTAGTTCTAGGAAAGCCGCCTATAAGTGAGAAAAAAATGTGAATGAGGGAGTAAAAGTTGAAAATCATGGCGTGAATTTGGAGAGAAAAGACATGAGGGCGCTTTTATCACATCTTGATGGAAATACTGTCGAACATTGCAAAATGGCAAGGGAGGGCGCTATTTTGAGGGAGATAACAAAGTTGGTGCAATTGGTAAGGGTGTGGGATCCTTCAAACACGAGGGTAAAATAACACTTGAAAAGAAAGAAAGTAAGGGTGTGAAGCACGCTTCCTTGTAAACCTAACTTGATCACTACCACGTTGAATAGTGGTAACTTTGTTTTTATCTATTTTAAGGAAGTCGCTCCAAGTTTTAAATGCTTGGTTTCTTTTGACGACTTAACACCTTCCCTCCCGAAAGTGTTGTTTGTTCCTTGCAAGATTATGCTGATGTGTTCCCGGATGATGAACCGAATGGATTACCACCTTTGCGAGGTGTGGAACATCGATTGACTTGGTTCCGGAGCTACACTTCCCAACCGACCGCTTATCGAGTCAATCCCAAGAAACAAAGGAAATACAACGGCAAGTTACGGAGCTGTTGGAAAAAGGCAAGATCCGAGAGTCCTTAAGCCCTTGTGCCGTGCGGTGATCGTTGTTCCAAAGAAAAGTGGGGAGTGGCGCATGTGCATGGATTGCCGTGCCATCAACAATATCACGGTTAAATATCGCTATCCGATTCCGCTTTGGACGATATGCTTGATGAGTTGCACGGTAGTAAGTATTTATCGAAAATTGATTTACGAGTGGCTATCATCAAGTTCATATCCGTGAGGGTGATGAGTGGAAAACCGCTTTTAAAACTAAGTTTGGACTTTATGAGTGGTTGGTCATGCCTTTTGACTTACGAATGCACCGCCTACATTTATGCGCTTAATGAATGAGGTCCTACGCGAGTTTATTGGTCATTTTGTGGTCGATATTTTGATGATATATTGGTTTATAGCACCACACTCGATAATCATGTTGCACACTTACAAGCCGCTTTTAGACACACTTAGGCGTGCTAAGTTGTATGCTAACTTGAAAAAGTGTGATTTTGTTTGGATCGAGTAGTCTTTCTTGGTTTTGTAGTAAGTGCGGATGGAGTGGAGGTTGATCACGAAAAGGTTCGAGCTATCAAGGAGTGGCCACAACTAAAAACGTGGATGATAAGCGAAGTTTCCTTGGTTTGGCGGGTTTCTACCGACGCTTCGTGAGGATTTCAACACCATTCTCGCTCCATTAACGGAACTCATCCGCAAAAACGCACCTTTTACTTGGGGAGATCGCCAAAGAGAGTCTTTTGAACTTTTGAAACTTAAACTTATTTACCTATACTTGCATTACCCGATTTCGATAAAGTGTTTGAGTTAGAATGTGATGCTTCGTGTGGGCGTGGCGCTTTTATTGCAAGAAAAGCGCACTATTTCATATTTTTATGAAAAATTAAAAGGTGCTCACTTGAATTATTCCACGATGATAAGGAGTTATATGCTTTAATTCGTTGTTTGCAAACGTGGCAGCACTACCTTAGGCCTCATGAATTTATTATTCACACGGACCACGAGTCTTTAAAGTATCTTAAAGGTCAAGGTAAATTGAGTAAGCGACACATTCGGTATATTGAGTTTATCGAATCCTTTCCGTATGTCATTAAGTTTAAGAAAGGGCAAGACAATGTCGCTATGGATGCTTTGTCTAGACGTCATTCACTTATCACATCTTTGCAAACAAAATTACTTGGGTTTGAACTTATTAAGGAATTATATCCTAAGGATGTTGATTTTGGTGATGTTTATGCTAAGTGTCCATCTTCTACTTTTCCCGAGTATTATATACATGATGGTTTTTTATACAAAGGGGATAAGTTATGTATTCCTCGGGCCTTTACGTGAGTCGTTGTTACGAGAATCTCATGGGGAGGGTTAATGGGACACTTTGGTATTGATAAAACTTACGAGATGTTACGCACTCATTTTTATTGGCCTAGGATGCGTTCGATGTGGCTAAATTTTGTGATTCGTGTCCAGTGTGTAAGCATGCTAAATCGAGGTTGAAACCACATGGATTGTATACTCCTCTACCTATTCCTACATCTCCTTGGACGGATATTTCCATGGATTTTGTGTTAGGATTACCTAGGTCTAGGAATGGGAAAGACTCGTGTTTGTGGTAGTCGATCGTTTTTCTAAGATGGCTCATTTTATACCATGTTCTAAGACAAATGATCGTCTTATGTGGCTGATTTGTTCTTTAAGGAGATCGTTCGTTTACATGGGATTCCTCGTACAATAGTGAGTGACCGTGATACGAAGTTCATGAGTCATTTTTGGCGTGTTTTATGGATGCATTTGGGTACTTATTTGCTATTTTCGACTTCTTTTCACCCACGCATGATGGTCAAACCGAGGTTGTCAATCGTGTGTTGGGTCAATTACTGCACCGTCGTGAAAAGCAATTTAAAAACCGGGAATCATGTTTGCCTTATGTGGAGTTTGCGATAATCATGCTAAGCATTCACTACTCAATTTGCACCGCTTTGAACTTGTTTATGGGTTTTTACCATCTACTCCTTTTGATTTTGTTCCTCTTCCTCCGTGTGAACAAAGTTAGCTTGGATGGTGACGCTAAAGCTGAGTTGGTTAAGACACTTCATGAGAAAGCAAAGCTGAATGTGGAAAAAGCCACGGAGAGCTACGCAAAGCATGCTAACAAAGGGCGTAAAGAGCTGATTTTTGAACCGGAGATTTGGTATGGCTACACCTCCGCAAAGATAGGTTTCCACACCTTCGCAAGTCCAAGCTCAATGCACGTGGGGATGGTCCATTTCAGGTCATGGAACGCATCAACAACAACGCCACAAGCTCGACATTCCTCCGGAGTGGAATATATCTCCTACATTCAATGTTGCGATTTGTCACCTTACACACTTGCTTCCGATCCGAGGACAGATCCTTTCCAACCGGGAGGAATGATACATATCAAGGAAGCTCAAATGTCGATCTTGAAGATAGTGCAAGTCGGATCCACTTCAAATGCAAGAAGGTCCATTCACGAGGGCTCGAAAGAGAAGATTCGAGGAAGTGTTAAGAACCTCGTTTTGGCAACTTCTAAGGAACATGTTGGGGTCACTAAGCTGGAAGACTTGTCTATTTTATCATTGATAACTTGTAATTGGGGTTAAAGGGTTTTTTGGTAAGTTTTAAGTCTATTTCGCAACCTTACTTAAAATAGCCTATGAGAAGTCAACCCGACATCCACTTACTATTTTGGGATTGTAGAACTTCCATCTTCATATCCAACATCCTTTTAAGGTATACCTTACCTTAATTTTCAATGTCCTACCTTTTACCCTCCAAAACCCAAAACCATTTTCTTCTTATTTTTAGAAAGCCCAAATTTCAAGATATTCTATTTTTACTTTGAAGGCAAGCCCAAAAGCCCAATCCTTTAGTTATTGGCGTTTTTTTATGTTTAATTATTATCCCACATTGTTTTTGTGGTTTGTAGTATGTAATCTTGAAGCCTATATAAGGCATGTTCTTGTACTTGAAAACTTAGACAATAATTGAGTGAAAAACTTTATATATAATTTGAGTTTGTGAGTGAAACTTGTGAGTTAAATATTTTACCTTGCCGATTGGGTGAATGTTTTAACTTGAGAACTTATCAAAAGTCCGAGCAACTTTTAGCGGCGTTCTCGACTTTGGTGAAACCCGGCTTGATTCCGAGGGTTGAACTAAGTTTGTGCTCGTTTATCATTTTCTTCCAAATTTCGTGTAAGTCTCTTTGGTTTATCTCAATCTAGATCGCTCGTGTTCATATCTCTTTGGTTTATCTCTTTGGTTTATCTCAATATTTTACCTTGCCGATTGGGTGAATGTTTTAACTTGAGAACTTATCAAAAGTCCGAGCAACTTTTGTGCGGCGTTCTCGACTTTGGTGAAACCCGAAGTCGATTCCGAGGGTTGAACTAAGTTTGTGCTCGCTTATCATTTTCTTCCAAATTTCGTAAGTCTCTTTGGTTTATCTCAATCTAGATCGTTCATGTTCATATCAAACGGCCGCTTTTGCTTGCCGTTTGTGCCGGCGTGCCTTATTTATCGTTCGGTCGATATCACATCAAGATTTCAAAGAGAATTACAAGCGTTTTTTTCGTACTTTTTTCGTACCAATAGAGTATTTTAACTGTGTGATTTTTGATTCCTTGTACAAGGCCATTCTGCCTCCGTTTTGCTTTGCCGTTTGCGCGTGCCTTTAGTTATCGTTCGTCGATAGCACATCAAGATTTCAAAGAGAATTACAACGTTTTTTCGACTCCATAGAGTACTTAACTGTGTGATTTTTGATTCTTGTACAAGGCCATTCGCCTCCGCTTTTGCTTGCCGTTAGCGCCGGCGTGCCATATTTATCGTTCTAGTCGATATCACATCAAGATTTCAAAGAGAATTACAAACGTTTTTTGTACTTTTTCGTACCAGAGTACTTAACCTGTGATTTGATTCTTTGTACAAGGCCATTCGGCCTCCATTTTGCTTGCCGCTTATCGCCTTTATTTATCGCTCGTGGATATCACATCAAGATTTCAAAGAGAATTACAAACGTTTTTTTCGTACTATTTTTTGTACCCATAGAGTACTTAACGGTGTGAATTTTGATTCTTGTACAAGGCCATTCGCCTCCGCTTTATGCGTTGCTTAACCGGCGTGCCTTTATTTATCGCTCGTCGATTTCAGATCAAGATTTCCAAAGAGAATTACAAAGGTTTTTTTCAGATTTTTTCGTAGACCCATAGAGTACTAAACCGTGTGATTTTGATTCCTTGCACAAGCCCTTTCCGCCTCCGTTTTGCTTGTCGTTTATACCGGCGTGCCTTATTTATCGCTTCCGCTCGATATCACATCATTATTTCAAAGAGAATTACAAACGCTTTTTTCAGACTTTTTGTACCCATAGAGTACTTAACGGTGTGATTTTTGATTCCTTGTACAAGGCCATTCGCCTCCGCTTTTGCTTTCCGCTTATACCGGCGTGCCTTATTTATCATTCGTCGATATCACATCAAGATTTCAAAAGAATTACAAACGTTTTTTTCATACTTTTTTCGTACCCATAGAGTACTTAACTCGTGGACTTTTGATTCTTGTACAAGGCCATTCGCCTCCGCTTTGCTTTCCGCTTGTGCCGGCGTGCCTTTATTTATCATTCGTCGATATCACATCAAGATTTCAAAGAGAATTACAAACGTTTTTTTTCAGTACTTATTTTTGTACCCATAGAGTACTTAACGGTGTGATTCTGGCCTCTTGTTTTGTTTGCTTGCCCGTTTGGGCGTGCCTTATTTATCGCTCGGTCGATATCACATCAAGATTTCAAAGAGAATTACAAACGATTTTTCAGACTTTTTTCGTTCCCATAGAGTACTTAACGTGTGATTTTGATTCCTTGTACAAGGCCATTCGTGTCCGCTTTGGTTTGCCGTTTGTGCCGTCGTGCCTTATTTATCGCTTCGGTCGATATCACATCAAGATTTCAAAGAGAATTACAAACGTTTTTTCAGATTTTTTTGTACCCATAGAGTACTTAATCGTGTGATTTTTGATTCTTGTACACGGCCATTCGCCTCCGCTTTGCTTGCCGTTTGTGCCGGCGTGCCTTTATTTATCGTTCGGTCGATATCACATCAAGATTTCAAAGAGAATTACAAACGTTTTTTTCGTACTTTTTTCGTACCCATAGAGTACTTAACGTGTGATTTTTGATTCCTTGTACAAGGCCATTCGCCTCCGCTTTTTTGCCGTTTATGCCGGGTGCGTCTTATTTATCGCTCGGTCGATATCACATCAGTACTTCAAAGAGAATTACAAACGTTATACTTTTTTACCCATAGAGTACTTAACTGTGTGATTTTTGATTCTTGTACAAGGCCATTCGCCTCCGCTTTTGCTTGCCGTTTGCGCCGGCGTGCCTTATTTATCGCTCGTCGATATCACATCAAGATTTCAAAGAGAATTACAAACGTTTTTTCGTACTTTTTTCGTACCATAGAGTACTTAACTGTGTGATTTTTGATTCATTGTACAAGGCCATTATGGCCTCCCTTTTGCTTGCCGTTTACCGGCGTGCCTTATTTATCGCTCGGTCGATATCACATCAAGATTTCAAAGAGAATTACAAACGCTTTTTTGTACTTTTTTGTACCCATAGAGTACTTAACGGTGAATTTTGATTCTTGTACAAGGCCATTCGGCCTCCGCTTTGCTTGCCGTTATACCGGCATGCCTTATTTATCGCTCGTCGATATCACATCAAGATTTCAAAGAGAATTACAAACTTTTTTCATACTTTTTTTGTACCCATAGAGTACTTAACGTGTGATTTTTGATTCCTTGTACAAGGCCATTCGCCTCCGTTTTGCTTTGTTGTTTATACCGGCGTGCTTTATTTATCGCTCGTCGATATCACATCAAGATTTCAAAGAGAATTACAAACGTTTTTTCAGACTACTTTTTTGTACCCATAGAGTACTTAACGTGTGAATTTTTGATTCTTGTACAAGGCCATTCTGCCTCCGCTTTGCTTGCCGCTTATGCCTGCGCGTTTTATTTATCGCTCGGTCGATTTCACATCAAGATTTCAAAGAGAATTACAAACGTTTTTTTTCAGACTTTTTCGTACCCATAGAGTACTTAACTGTGATTTTGATTCCTTGTACAAGGCCATTCGACCTCCGCTTTTGCTTGTCGCTTATACCAGCGGTTTTATTTATCGCTCGCTCGATATCACATCAAGATTATTTCAAAGAGAATTACAAACGCATTTTTTTTTTACGACTTTTTTGTACCCATAGAGTACTTAACGGTGTGATTTTGATTCTTGTACAAGGCCATTCGCCTCCGCTTTTGCTTGCCGTTATACCGGGCTTTTATTTATCGCTCGGTCGATATCACATCAATACTTCAAAGAGAATTACAAACGTTTTTTTCAGAATTTTTTTGTACCCATAGAGTACTTAACGGTGTGATTTTGATTCTTGTACAAGGCCATTCTGGCCTCCGCTTTGCTTGCCGCTTATGCAGGCGGCCTTTATTTATCGCTTCGGTCGATATCACATCAAGACTTTCAAAGAGAATTACAAACGGTTTTTTTCAGTACTTTTTTTGTACCCATAGAGTACTTAAACGGTGTGATTTTTGATTCTTGTACAAGGCCATTCTGCCTCCGCTTTGCTTGCCGCTTATGCCGGCGTGCCTTATTTATCGCTCGTCGATATCACATCAAGATTTCAAAGAGAATTACAAACGTTTTTTCATTTTTGTACCCATAGAGTACTTAACTGTGTGATTTTGATTCTTGTACAAGGCCATTCGCCTCCGCTTTGCTTGCCGCTTGTGCCGGGCGTTTATTTATCGCTCGTCGATATCACATCAAGATTTCAAAGAGAATTACAAACGCTTTTTTTCTATATTTTTTTCGTACCCATAGAGTACTTAATTGTGTGATTTTTGATTCCTTGTACAAGGCCATTCTGGCCACCGCTTTGCTTGCCGCTTTGCGGCGTGCCTTATTTATCGTTCGGTCGATATCACATCAAGATTTCAAAGAGAATTACAAACGTTTTTTCATACTTTTTTTCGTACCCATAGAGTACTTAATTGTGTGATTTTTGATTCCTTGTACAAGGCCATTCTGGCCACCGCTTTGCTTGCCGTTTGTGCCGGCGTGCCTTTATTTATCGTTCTTGTCGATTTCACATCAAGATTTCAAAGAAATTACAACTTTTTTGTACCCATAGAGTACTTAATTGTGTGATTTTTGATTCCTTGTACAAGGCCATTCGCCTCCGCTTTTGCTTGCCGTTTGTACCGGCGTGCCTTATTTATCGCTCTGTCGATGTCACATCAATACTTTTCAAAGAGAATTACAAACGCCGGTTTTTTTTCAACTTTTTTGTACCCATAGAGTACTTAACGTGTGATTTTTGATTCCTTGTACAAGGCCATTCTGGCCTCTGTTTTGCTTGCCGTTTGCCCGGCGTTTATTTATCGTTCTGGTCGATGTCACATCAAGACTTCAAAGAGAATTACAAACGCTTATTTTCAAACTCTTTTTTGTACCCATAGAGTACTTAACGGTTTGATTTTTGATTCTTGTACAAGGCCATTCTGGCCTCCGTTTTGCTTTCCGTATCCGGCGTGCCTTATTTATCGTTCTGGTCGATATCACATCAAGATTTCAAAGAGAATTACAAACGTTTTTTTTCATACATTTTTTAGTACCCATAGAGTACTTAACGGTGTGATTTTGATTCCTTGTACAAGGCCATTCGCCTCCGTTTTGCTTTGCCGTTTGCGCCGGCGTGCCTTATTTATCATTCTGGTCGATATCACATCAGTACTTCAAAGAGAATTACAAACATTACTTTTTTCGTACCCATAGAGTACTTAACTGTGTGATTTTTGATTCCTTGTACAAGGCCATTCTGGCCTCCGTTTTGCTTGTCGTTTGCGCCAGAGTGCCTTATTTTTCATTCTGCTCGATATCACATTAGTATTTCAAAGAGAATTACAGGCGTTTTTTTTTCATACTTATTTTTGTACCCATAGAGTACTTAACGGTGTGATTATGGCCTCTGTTTTGCTTGCCGTTTGCGCCGGCGTGCCTTATTTATCGTTCTGGTCAATATCACATCATTACTTCAAAGAGAATTACAAACGTTTTTTTCATAACTTTTTTTGTTCCCATAGAGTACTTAACGGTGTGAATTTTGATTCCTTGTACAAGGCCATTCTGGCCTCCGTTTTGCTTGCCGTTTGCGCCGGCGTGCCTTATTTATCATTCTGGTCGATTTCACATCAGTACTTCAAAGAGAATTACAATCGTTTTTTTTCGTACTTTTTTCGTACCCATATAGAGTACATAACTGTGTGATTTTTGATTCCATGTACAAGGCCATTCTGGCCTCCGTTTTGCTTGTCGTTTGCGCCGGAGTGCCTTATTTATCGTTCTGCTCGATATCACATCAGTATTTCAAAGAGAATTACAAACGCTTTTTTTAGTACTCTTTTTTATACCCATAGAGTACTTAACGGTGTGATTTTTGATTCCTTGTACAAGGCCATTCTGGCCTTCGTTTTGCTTGCCGTTTGCGCCGGCGTGCCTTATTTATCGTTCTGGTCGATATCACATCAGTACTTCAAAGAGAATTACAAAAGTTTTTTCCGTACTCTTTTTTGTACCCATAGAGTACTTAACGGTGTGATTTTTGATTCCTTGTACAAGGCCATTCGGCCTCCGTTCTGTTTTCCGTTTGCACCGGCGTGCCTTATTTATCATTCTGGTCGATATCACATCAGTACTTGAAAGAGAATTACAAACATTTTTTTTCATACTTTATTTCGTATACAAGGCCATTCTGGCCTCCGTTTTGCTTTCCGTTTGTGCCGGCGTGCCTTATTTATCATTCTTGTCGATATCACATCAGTACTTCAAAGAGAATTACAAACTTTTTTCGTAGTACATATTTTTGTACCCATAGAGTACTTAACGGTGTGATTCTGGCCTCTGTTTTGCTTGCCGTTTGCGCCGGCGTGCCTTATTTATCGTTCTGGTCGATATCACATCAGTACTTCAAAGAGAATTACAAACGTTTTTTTTTCGTACCCATAGAGTACTTAACTGTGTGATTTTTGATTCCTTGTACACGGCCATTCTGGCCTCCGTTTTGCTTGCCGTTTGTGCCGGCGTGCCTTATTTATCGTTCTGGTCGATATCACATCAAGTACTTCAAAGAGAATTACAAACGTTTTTTTTCTACTTTTTTCGTACCCATAGAGTACTTAACTGTGTGATTTTTGATTCCTTGTACAAGGCCATTCTGGCCTCCGTTTTGCTTGCTGTTGGCGCCGGCGTGCCTAAGTTATCGTTCTGGTCGATAGCACATCAGTATTTCAAAGAGAATTACAAACGTTTTTTTTCGTATTTTTTTCGTACCCACTTAACTGTGTGATTTTTGATTCCTTGTACAAGGCCATTCTGGCCTCCGTTTTGCTTGCCGTTTGTGCCGGTGTGCCTTATTTATCGTTCTGGTCGATATCACATCAGTACTTCAAAGAGAATTACAAACGTTTTTTCGTACTTTTTTTCGTACCCATAGAGTACTTAACGTGTGATTTTTGATTCTTTGTACAAGGCCATTCTGGCCTCCGTTTTGCTTGCCGTTTGCGCCGGCGTGCCTTATTTATCGTTCTGGTCGATATCACATCAGTACTTCAAAGAGAATTACAAACGTTTTTTTTCGTACTCTTTTTTGTACCCATAGAGTACTTAATGGTGTGAATTTTGATTCCTTGTACAAGGCCATTCTGGCCTCCGTTTTGCTTGCCGTTTGCGCCGGCGTGCCTTATTTATCGTTCTGGTCGATTTCACATCAGTACTTCAAAGAGAATTACAAACGTTTTTTTCGTACTTTTTTCGTACCCATAGAGTACTTAACTGTGTTATTTTTTATTCCTTGTACAAGGCCATTCTGGCCTCCGTTTTGCTTGTCGTTTGCGCCGGCGTGCCTTATTTATCGTTCTGCTCGATATCACATCAGTATATCAAAGAGAATTACAAATGCTTTTTTTCGAACTCTTTTTTGTACCAATAGAGTACTTAACGGTGTGATTTTTGATTCCTTGTACTAGACCATTCTGGCCTCCGTTTTGCTTGCCGTTTGCGCCGGCGTGCCTTATTTATCATTCTGGTCTATATCACATCAGTACTTCAAAGAGAATTACAAACGTTTTTTTTTCATACTCTTTTTTGTACCCATAGAGTACTTAACGGTGTGATTTTTGATTCCTTGTACAAGGCCATTCTGGCCTCCGTTTTGCTTTCCGTTTGCGCTGGCGTGCCTTATTTTTCATTCTGGTCGATATCACATCAGTACTTGAAAGAGAATTACAAACGTTTTTTTTCTGTACCCATAGAGTACTTAACTGTGTGCTTTTTGATTCCTTGTACAAGGCCATTCTGGCATCCGTTTTGCTTGCTGTTGGCGCCGGCGTGCCTTAGTTATCGTTCTGGTCGATAGCATATCAGTACTTCAAAGAGAATTACAAACGTTTTTTTCTGTATTTTTTTCGTACCCATAGAGTACTTAACTGTGTGATTTTTGATTCCTTATACAAGGCCATTCTAGCCTCCGTTTTGCATGCTGTTTGCGACGGCGTTCCTTATTTATCGTTTTGGTGGATATCCCATCAGTACTTCAAAGAGAATTACAAACGTGTTTTTACGTACTCTTTTTTGTACTCATAGAGTACTTAACGGTGTGATTTTTGATTCCTTGTACATGGCCATTCTGGCCTCAGTTTTGTTTGCCGTTTGCGCCGGCGTTCTTTGTTTATCATTCTGGTCGATAACACATCAGTACTTCAATGAGAATTACAAAAGTTTTTTTTCATACTTTGTTTTGTACCCATAGAGTACTTAACGGTATGATTTTTGATTCCTTGTACAAGGCCATTCTGACCTCCGTTTTGCTTGCCGTTTGCACCGGCGTACCTTATTTATCGTTCTGGTCGATACCACATCAGTACTTCAAAGAGAATTACAAACATTTTTTCATACTTTTTTCGTACCCATAGAGTACTTAGCGTGTGATTTTGATTCCTTGCACAAGGCCATTCGGCCTCCGTTTTGCTTGCCGTTTGCGCGGCGTGCCTTATTTATCGTTCGTCGATATCACATCAAGATTCTAAGCGAATTACAAACGTTTTTTCATACTTTTTCATACCCATAGAGTACTTAATTGTGTGATTTTGATTCCTTGTACAAGGCCATCGCCACCGTTTTGCTTGCCGTTTGTGCCGGCGTGCCTTATTTATCGTTCTGGTCGATATCACATCAGTACTTCAAAGAGAATTACAAACGTTTTTTTTCATACTTTTTTTCGTACCCATAGATTACTTAATTGTGTGATTTTTGATTCCTTGTACAAGGCCATTCAGGCCACCGTTTTGCTTGCCGTTTGTGCCGGCGTGCCTTATTTATCGTTCTGGTCGATTTCACATCAGTACTTCAAAGAGAATTACAAACGTTTTTTTTCGTACCCATAGTGTACTTAACTGTGTGATTTTTGATTCCTTGTACAAGGCCAGAAAGAGAATTACAAACGTTTTTTTAAGTATTTTTTTCGTACCCATAGCGTACTTAACTTTGTGATTTTTGATTCCTTGTACAAGGCCATTCTGGCCTCTGTTTTGCTTGCCGTTTGAGCCGGCGTGCCTTATTTATCGTTCTGGTCGATATCACATCAGTACTTCAAAGAGAATTACAAACGTTTTTCGTACTTTTTTCGTACCCATAGAGTACTTAACTGTGTGATTTTTGATTCCTTGTACAAGGCCATTCTGGCCTCCGTTTTGCTTGCCGTTTGCACCGGTGTTCCTTATTTATCGTTCTGGTCGATATCACATCAGTACTTCAAAGAGAATTACAAACGTTTTTCATACTCTTTTTGTACCCATAGAGTACTTAACGGTGTGATTTTTGATTCCTTGTACAAGGCAATTCTGGCCTACGTTTTGCTTGCCGTTTGCGCCGGCGTGCCTTATTTATCGTTCTGGTCGATATCACATCAGTACTTCAAAGAGAATTACAAATGTTATTTTCGTACCCATAGAGTATTAACGGTGTGATTCTGGCCTCCGTTTTGCTTGCCGTTTGCGCCGGCGTGCCTTATTTATCGTTCTGGTCGATATCACATCAGTACTTCAAAGAGAATTACAACGGTTTTTTTTCGTACTTTTTTTCGTACCCATAGAGTACTTAACTGTGTGATTTTTGATTCCTTGTACAAGGCCATTCTGGCCTCCGTTTTGCTTACCGTTTGCGCCGGCGTGCCTTATTTATCGTTCTGGTCGATATCACATACAACATTAAAGAGAATTACAAACGTTTTTTCGTACTTTTTTCGAACCCATAGAGTACTTAACGGTGTGATTTTTGATTCCTTGTACAAGGCCATTCTGGCCTCCGTTTTGCTTGCCGTTTGCACCGGCGTGCCTTATTTATCGTTCTGGTCGATATCACATCAGTACTTCAAAGAGAATTACAAACGTTTTTTTTCGTACTTTTTTTCGTACCCATAGTGTGTGATTTTTGATTCCTTGTACAAGGCCATTCTGGCCTCCGTTTTGCTTGCCGTTTGCGCCGGCGTGCCTTATTTATCGTTCTGGTCGATATCACATCAGTACTTCAAAGAGAATTACAAACGTTTTTTTTCGTACTTATTTTTGTACCCATAGAGTACTTAACGGTGTGATTCTTGCCTCTGTTTTGCTTGCCGTTTGCGCCGGCGTGCCTTATTTATCGTTCTGGTCGATATCACATCAGTACTTCAAAGAGAATTACAAACGATTTTTTTCGTAACTTTTTTTCTACCCATAGAGTACTTAACGGTGAGAATTTTTTCTACCAGCAGGCCTTTTTTTCCATGTACAAGTCCATTCTGGCCTCCGTTTTGCTTGCCGTTTGTGCCGGCGTGCCATTGTTGGACTTATTCTTCAGTTTTGATGATGAGTGCCATACTAGCTGTTATAGTGCAAAGGCAAAAAGATGTCTAGATTAAAATGTATAGGTTTACTAGAGTTTGATTCATAAATAGGTTTGATCAAACAAGCACTGTAAAGGCCTACTGGTTGATATCAGCAGACTGGTCTAGGTCAGTAGGGTAGATAGGTCAATAGACCAGTCAGGAACCTGCTGAAGACTGAAGACTGAAGGCTGAGGGTTCAAACTCAGTAAATGAAGGCTAAGGGATCAAACTTAGTATTTAAAGTCAAGGATATGGAATCAGAATTTAGGCAAGTCTGTGATGACCTAAACTGATTACATATTACCTTGTGTAGAAGGTCTAAGTTCCATAAGTTGGATGATGTTTGGAACTTAGTTATAATTAAAATGATGTAATCTAACTACACAAATAAAAGTTAGATAGAAGTAATCAGCTGCACTGAATTTTATATACAGTTATATGATGATCAGCAGACTGATAGGTATTTCAGCAGACTCATGAACCTGCTGATGTATTATCTCGATTAATTCAAGATTATCTTGGAAGATTACATGGATAAGGACAGCCAACTACCTCTGACTTATCAAGAAAATCAAAGGCTGAGATTAAAAAGACGTTGGGATGATTCAGGACTTTATCCAATGGACACAAGTCAAAGGGTGGACAGACTGCACTGTCAAAAAGGAATTCTGACAGTGTCAGTCCTATGAATAATGACAGAATGCGAATCAGATGGGACAAAAACAAGGAACGGTCACATTTGAAATTCAAATACAAGTCACATGCATTCTTGCCTATAAATAGAAGACTTTCAACTCAAGAAAAGATGATGAAAATTTGAGAAAAACTTTAAGTGATAACACTGAGCTGAAAAACACCCTGCTGAACGTACTGAGCTTAAATCTACTGATCCAGTAAATTTCTACTGATCCAGTAAATTCCAAATGAGTATGATGGGAGAAATGAACTACTTTTTGGGATTGCAAGTTAAACAGAAGAAAGATGGAATCTTCATTCATCAAACCAAATACACCAAGGAGTTGCTGAAGTAGTTTGGTATGGAAAACAGCACTAAGAGTTCAACTCCTATGAGTACAAATATTAGGTTGGATGAAGATAAAGAAGGCAAAGTTGTTGATCAGACCTTATACAGAAGGATGATAGGGAGTCTGCTGTACCTAACTGCCAGCAGACCAGACATATCCTTTGCTGTAGGTGTTTGTGCAAGATTTCAATCCAAACCTAAGGAAAGTCACTTAGGTGCAGTCAAGAGAGTTCTCAAGTACATTAAAGAGACTTTGGGAGTAGGGATATGGTATTCTAAGGAAGGAAGCTTCAAAGTAATATCCTACTCAGATTCTGATTATGCTGGATGCAAGATTGACAGAAAAAGCACCTCAGGAACCTGTCAGTTAATGGGAAATAGACTGGTTTCCTGGTTTAGCAAGAAACAAAATTCTATATCAACTTCTACTGCTGAAGCTGAATACATTGCTGCTGGAAGTTGCTGTGCACAAGTACTATGGCTAAGACAACAATTAAGGGATT
This sequence comes from Gentiana dahurica var. dahurica, assembly GCA_024500145.1. Lineage (NCBI taxonomy): Eukaryota > Viridiplantae > Streptophyta > Magnoliopsida > Gentianales > Gentianaceae > Gentiana > Gentiana dahurica. Next base: position 68,427,000 of record CM044899.1, on the reverse strand, counting down.
ATGGAATTGAAGAAAAGGAAATTCCAATTATGTGTGACAACACAAGTGCAATTGCTATCACAGAAAATCCTGTTTTGCACTCTAGAACCAAGCACATTGATGTGAGACATCATTTTATAAGAGATCATGTTGAAAAGAAAGATGTTGTGGTTCTATATATCCCTACTGAAGATCAACTTGCTGAAAAGAAAGATGTTGTGGTTCTATATATCCCAAATTAAGGACTGAGCTTGGTATTATAAAGGTTGACTGAAATTCAGCAATGTACTGGAATTCACCAAGGGGATTAGTCTTTGCTATGTTGGGTGAGCTCACTTAGCAGATTAGTCATTGGTATCAACAATTCCATGTACTTATGTTTGGACAATTGAGCAAATGAGGTTGCCAAGGGGATTGGTCTTTGTCATGTTGGGTGAGCTCACTTGACAGATCAGTCATTGGTATTAAACTTCATCTTGTATTATCAATTGAACAAAACAAGAAGAAAACAAGGATCAGCAGAGTACTTCTGTCAGCAGGCTACTGAAGTCTATTTCTCAGCAGACTGCTGAGCTCATCCTGCTGAGGATTACCCTGCTGGATGGAACGTTACTCAGTCAAAATTATTAAAGTCAAAAAGCATATTGGCGGGATATTTATCCTATCTTTTATTACCATAGTTAAACCATCCAACGGTTACAAACGTTATGGAGGAGTAATGGACCACGTGTCAAAACAGATTTTATTCAAGATTAATCGTGGTTACCTCAATGTACGTGCAATGACAGTTTCAACTACCCACTGTCTATATAATCAGACTGTTACACAGCAGGACTCTCTACTTGCAATTTCTGCTTTATCTCTGCAAATCCTACTTGTGTGAACACAGATTTGAGAGCAATTCTTCTTCATCTTTTTCTTATTTCAATGGCGGAAAGAGTTGAAGTTCAAATCGAATCAAGCCAAAGTGTTAGAGGATATGTTGTTGATGCAAATCAAACAGAGTTGGCAATTAATATAGGTCGAAGAATAAGGAGGTTTGCAGGCTTGGAAAACAAACTCAATATCAGATTAGAAACAATTTCATATACCAATGTCATTGATTTCTGGAAGAATATGGTTGTGGAAGAAGGAACTGAAGCATTCAAGTCAACTGTAAATGCTGAGGAACTTGTAATCTCCTCAAGTCTACTGAGGGAAGTGTTTGGGTTTGAAGAAGTGGTAGATGGTTCAGTCAATCCTGAAGCAATGGGATTGGACAAATTGGCATTTGTTGATCAGATTAAAACAGATGCAAACATCAAAACCGTACCAGGCATCAATTGCAAACATATTGGAAATGAGTACAGTCTGCTGAGCAAACTCATTGCAAAGAATATACTTGGACTGGTTGGCAGTATGGATACTCTATCAGGACCCAAGATAGAGCTGATGATAATCATCTAAGGAGCATGAAGTTTGATTGGGCTGGTTACTTTATTCATTATATGAAGAAAGTTGCCAAGGAGGAGAAACTAGGGAAAAGGAAATCAAAGGCCTTACCCTTAGGATTGATGATTCAGACCCTGCTGAATCACTTGGATGTTCCTGATCTTGAATCTGAGAACATTAATCAGTCTAAATACAAGAAGGAAATTAATTATACTATTCCTGGTCTAGATGATGATGAAGAGGTTGCTGAAGAGGTTGCTAGTGATGATAATGATGGAGATGATAGTGATGCTGGTGGTAAGCAGGTTCAGCAAACTAAGAAGATTTCTATCAAACCTGCTGCACCAAAGAAAGCTGCTAAGAAAAGAAAGACTGGAACCACAAGGAAGATAACTGAAGTGCTAAAGCCTTCAAAGAAAACAAGAAAGGAAACAGCACAGACTGCTGAGTCTGCTGAGGGTCAAGTGGAGGTTACTGACCCTGCCGTAGCTACAAATAAAACTGTTGCTGAAATTTTTAGAGAACAACAGAAGGAAGCTAGTAGAAAAAGAAAATTGACTAGAAAAGATGATGATGATGAACCCCTCTCCAAGAGGATGAAGGAAGTTGCCAAAAAGAAGAAATATGGCAAGGGGAAAGAGTTGAAAAACTTGGAAGCTCAAAGAATCCAAGAAGAAGCACCAGTAGAAGAGGAAGAAGAGGCTGTTGATGCTGAGCCCTTAACTATCATTCCACCTGTAGTAATCAGTGACTCCTCAACTGAAGAAGTGATCAAGTCTACTGATGCTGGACAGGTTGTTGTTGAGCAACCTGTAGAGGATATACAACAGTCTACTGACCCTGAGCCTACTGTAGTATCCACTGAAGAACCACAGCAAACCACTGAACCTGAACCTGCTGTGGTAATTGAAGAAGTAGTTGAAGACTTAGTTGAAGACACAGCAAGTGTGGCAAGAACTCAGGGGGAAGAGCAGTCTACTGCTAACCCTGCTGATGAGCATGTAAGTCAGAGGGAATCAAGTGTTGTACAGATGGAAGTAGTAGGCACAAATTTACAATCACAGCAACCTACTGACTTCCAGACATCTGTTGAAGAAACTCTGAATCAACTTGTTGGAACCTTTGTAGGTCAACAAGGTAGTGGAATTGCTCCCAGGAAATCCTTCATGCCATTTGAAAGGCATGTGAAGCAAAAGAAGAAAACAGAGGAGTTTGTAGATCCCAAACTTCAGCAAATTGCTGACTACTTTCAGTGGAAGTTTGGTTTCTACAAAAGACAAAAGCCAGCTGCTGTACCAATGACAGATTTTGAAGAATGGGCTTTTGACAAGTTGGGAGTGGAAAACTTGCTGGATCTGATTGATACAACCTTGCTGCAATCAAGACTGATGGATTTGTTTGATGAGCAACAGAAGGAGGCTATTCATGGCCTTATATCCCGTTTTGTTGATGATGTCACTAAGGGGGAAGAGGGCCAATCAGCTGCAGCAAAGGAGGCTGCAAGACTCTTTGCACAGAAGAGATGGACAGATGATACAAATGCTTTTAGGCAACCTGCACCTGGCAGAGTCCAACTCACTGATGATCTGTTTAGACAGTACAAGAAAGAGTATTACAACAGGAGGAAACCTTATCATGACATGGGGTTTCATGAAGGTCTTAACTCTTTCTTGGGTTTGAAATTTTGGGAAGCAAGAGTCAGAGCCTTAAAGGCAAGCAACAGAAGTAGAAGAAGTAGCAAAGGTGATAAGGTGCTACCTGTTACAAAAGCAAAGGACTCACTGGATGAATTCAAGGAGCTGTATATGAAGTTTGGATTCAGAGTGAATGAAATTAATCTTATCCTCCCTGAAGCTTGGAACTGGTGGAAGCAAGTCAATCCCTACATTGATTTTACACTGATTGAAAATGAATGGATGAGGGATATGATAGAACAGATCAGAGCCTATCAAGAACAAGCTGAAAAGGCTAGAAGAGATAGAGAGAAGAGACAATAGATCAGCATACTTATTATTCTTTATTTTTGCTGCATCTAGTTTGTAATAACTGAACAATGATTATAATGAAAATTGACTGAACTTGTTCTGTCCTTTGTTGTTATCTTTTTGCTTTGCTGATTAGGTGAGGGTAGTGGCATCATCACCAAAAAGGGGGAAATTGTTGGACTTATTCCTCAGTTTTGATGATGAGTGCCATACTAGCTGTTATAGTGCAAAGGCAAAAAGATGTCTAGATTAAAATGTATAGGTTTACTAGAGTTTGATTCATAAATAGGTTTGATCAAACAAGCACTGTAAAGGCCTGCTGGTTGATATCAGCAGATTGGTCTAGGTCAGTAGGGTAGATAGGTCAGTAGACCAGTCAGGAACCTGCTGAAGACTGAAGACTGAAGGCTGAGGGTTCAAACTCAGTAAATGAAGGCTAAGGGATCAAACTTAGTATTTAAAGTCAAGGATATGGAATCAGAATTTAGGCAAGTCTGTGATGACCTAAACTGATTACATATTACCTTGTGTAGAAGGTCTAAGTTCCATAAGTTGGATGATGTTTGGAACTTAGTTATAATTAAAATGATGTAATCTAACTACACAAATAAAAGTTAGATAGAAGTAATCAGCTGCACTGAATTTAATATACAGTTATATGATGATCAGCAGACTGATAGGTATTTCAGCAGACTCATGAACCTGCTGATGTATTATCTCGATTAATTCAAGATTATCTTGGAAGATTACATGGATAATGACAGCCAACTACCTCTGACTTATCAAGAAAATCAAAGGCTGAGATTAAAAAGACGTTGGGATGATTCAGGACTTTATCCAATGGACACAAGTCAAAGGGTGGACAGACTGCACTGTCAAAAAGGAATTCTGACAGTGTCAGTCCTATGAATAATGACAGAATGCAAATCAGATAGGACAAAAACAAGGAACGGTCACATTTGAAATTCAAATACAAGTCACATGCATTCTTGCCTATAAATAGAAGACTTTCAACTCAAGAAAAGATGATGAAAATTTGAGAAAAACTTTAAGTAATAACACTGAGCTGAAAAACACCCTGCTGAACGTACTGAGCTTAAATCTACTGATCCAGTAAATTTCTTCAAGTGTATTCTGTATTCAAGCTGCATCAAGACTACACACTTGAAGACTGCAAGCTGCTGATTACATCATCCTAATCAAGCTGCTGCAACTGAATCATTTATTTGTTTCAATCTTTATTTTATAAAGAACCAGCTGAAGACAGTGAAGCATCTGTTGGGTGTGAAAGACTGTTGTTTGTGGTGGAGCTGGTGAAGAGGCAATCCTACCCTTCAAGGACCAGTGGAAGACTAAGGAGCAGCAATCCTACCTGTTCCCAGTTTTCAGTTTGTGAAGCCATAGCTATTGGTGAAGGACAAGCAACTTAGGAATCTTTGTAAAAGCTACATCAAAGATCTCTAGTGAATTTCCTCCAACATCACAGGAGAAGAGTGGACTGACAGGATTACATCACCTGGAACCACTATAAAAATCTGCCTACTTACTTTCAGCATTTACTTTCTGCACTCAGTTTATTACACACATCAACCTACTGAATCTAGCAACTGAAATCACACACTTGCACTACTGAGTATCTAATACTTAGTATCATATTTAACAACAAGTAATAAGGCTTAATTTTGATATTATTCCGCTGCACAAATTCAAAACTCAACTGTCAATAGACTACTTTTATCGGCAGGCTACTGAGGTCTCAGCAGACTACTGAAGTATCAGCAGACTGCTGAAGTTGCAGAATTTGTTAACTCAAAGTTTTAAGTGTTAAGTTTATTCACCCCTCTAAACTTAACCAAAGCCTTTTCAGGACCAACTTTATTTATCATTCGTCGATATCACATCAAGATTTCAAAGAGAATTACAAACGTTTTTTTCGTACTTTTTTTTGTACCCATAGAGTACTTAACTGTGTGATTTTTGATTCCTTGTACACGGCCATTCTGGCCGCCGTTTTGCTTGCCGTTTGTGCCGGCGTGCCTTATTTATCGTTCTGGTCGATATCACATCAGTACTTCTGATACATATCAAGGAAGCTCAAATGTCGATCTTGAAGATAGTGCAAGTGCGGATCCACTTCACATGCAAGAAGGTCCAGTTACGAGGGCTCGAAAGAGAAGATTCGAGGAAGCTGTTAAGAACCTCGTTTTGGCAACTTCTAAGGAACATGTTGGGGTCATTAAGCTGGAAGACTTGTCTATTTTATCATTGATAACTTGTAATTGGGGTTAAAGGGTTTTTTTGGTAAGTTTTAAGTCTATTTCTGGCAACCTTACTTAAAATAGCCTATGAGAAGTCAACCCGACATCCACTTACTATTTTGGGATTGTAGAACTTCCATCTTCATATCCAACATCCTTTTAAGGTATACCTTACCTTAATTTTCGATGTCCTACCTTTTTACCCCTCCAAAAACCCAAAACCATTTTCTACTTATTTTTTAGAAAGCCCAAATTTCAAGATATTCTATTTTTACTTTGAAGGCAAGCCCAAAAGCCCAATCCTTTAGTTATTGGCGTTTTTTTATGTTTAATTATTATCCCACATTGTTTTTGTGGTTTGTAGTATGTAATCTTGAAGCCTATATAAGGCATGTTCTTGTACTTGAAAACTTAGACAATATTTGAGTGAAAACCTTTATATATAATTTGAGTTTCAGTGAGTGGAACTTGAGAGTTAAATATTTTACCTTGCTGATTGGGTGAATGTTTTAACTTGAGAACTTATCAAAAGTTTGAGCAACTTTTGTGCGGCGTTCTCAGCTTGGTGATCCCGAAGTGCTGATTCTTAGGGAGATCTAAGTTTGGCTCAACTATCCTTCTCTTTTCTATCATTTTCTTGTGTAAGTTCTTTCTTTTCTTAATCTAGATCATAGCTTGTTTCATATCATTTGGTATCAGAGATAGTTGATTTTGGTGTTCATATCTTTGTTTCCTTGTTTCTTAATCATATCTCATTTCCCAAAATTTTTTTTTTTCGTTACATTTCTTAAAAAAAAAAAAACACGAATCCCAAAGCCTTTTCCTCTCTTATATGTTCTGTTTGATTGCTTGTTATGTGATTGTTTGATTAAAACTGCAAATTATCATCTAATCAGCCTCTTCTTAGCCCTAAATTTCCAGCCCATTTTGTTCATGTCACACGGCTGTTTCAACTTGCTTGTTACCATTGCCTTTTTGTGTTCCTAGACATAAATTGTCATCAAGTTGCCTTTAGTAACCATTGTTTGATCATAACAGCACTTTTATTGTTTGTAAGTTTGAAAGTTGTTTAGCCTTCTCTAGATAAAAAAAAAAAACGAATATATAAAACAAAAAACAAAAAAACAGCCAATCATTCTCAATTCTTAGTTTGCTTTGGGAGTTAGTCATTTTGGTGCTCATTCGAGTTGTGAATTGTTTGCCATACTTGCTTGTGTTTTTTGATTTGTTTGACGGTTAGCACTCACCTACGGCAAGTTTTGAGCGTGAGTGTAAACACGAGCGTTTTTTGTGAGGTATCATGGCTGAACAAGACGAAACTAATTGGGAAGGTAGGTTTCGCCTTCATCAAGAGGCAGTAAATGGTGATATGAATCGTCGTTTTGAGGAAGTTCAACAAGGTATTGCGGATCAAATTGCTGAATTGTTCCAAGAGCATGGTATTGGTAATGGTGGTGCACGTGGACGTGGTAGAGGTCATAGGGGCCGTGGTAATATGGCTGGTCGTGGTGATGTTGGGGGACGTGGTGGTTTTGGTGGTCGAGGTCATGTGGAGGCTGATGACTATAGTGACATAGCTGATAATTTTGAGCATGAGGATTATGAACGTGTGCAAGATGATAGTATGCGTGGCCTTAAGTATAAGATACCTTCATTTGATGGTAAATCTGATCCGGGTAGATATCTTGAGTGGGAAATGAAGATGAATCAGATTTTTGCGGTTCATGATTATAGTGAAGCGAAGAAAGTTAGGATTGCTACCTTGGAGTTTACGGGTTATGCGATGAGTTGGTGGCATAGCTTTCAAGAGAATCGTCGACGTCGGGGTGAACAACCAATTAATTCGTGGACTTTTTTGACCGAACATATGCGTATCAAATGGGTCCCTAATCATTATTTTTGGGACCAAGGTTTTAAGTTGCAACAGTTATCACAGTCGGGGAAATCGGTTGAGGATTTTTACGAGGAAATGCAAGTTACAATGCTTCGGGCTAATATTATTGAACCAGAAGACATAACCATGCAGCGTTTTTTATGTGGTCTTCGAGATGATATAGCGGGCCAAGTTGAACTCCAAAACTATCAAACTTTAAGTGATATGGTTAATGGCGCATCGATGGTGGAACGTAGGCTTAAGAACCGACGTGAAGAGAGAGCCAAAGTTAATCGTCCTTTTGGTTATCGCAGCTCATTTACGCCTTCTTTTCAACAAGGCGGTTCAGCTAGTTCATCTATTTCAGCCCCTACCAAACAGGTTGAAAGCTCTACTCGTTCTACGAACCATAAATCCAAGTTATCCGAGATTTTGACACCGAATAAAGGCAAGGCTGAAGTTGGACGTTCTCGGGATATTGAGTGCTTTAAATGTAAAGGAAAGGGTCGTTATGCTGCCAATTGCCCGAATAAACGCACCATGACCGTGGTTGGACATTCGGCATCAAGTATTACTTACGAGTCTCATTCCAAAGAAGAAGCCGAGGATGATGTTCTTGCTGATCATGCAGCCGAGTTGGATGCACATGCCTCTTCTACTTATGGGGCGTGTTATGTCATTAGAAAGACATTGGCTGTTCATGCAAAATTGGACGATTCTATTCAGCGTGAAAACATATTTCAATCAACTTGTGGTATTGCGGGACGGACGTGCAACTACATCATTGATTCCGGGAGTTGTGCAAATTTGGTAAGTCATACTTTGGTTAAGGATTTTCATTTTCCTTTATTACCACATGCACATCCGTATAACTTGCAATGGATGAATGACGAGGCTGATATTCGTGTGTCACATCAAGCATATGTTAAATTTCGAGTTGGTAAAGTGGTTGATGAAGTTTTATGTGATGTAGTTCCGCTTTTTGTCACTCATTTATTGTTAGGTAGACCATGGCAATTTGATAGATCAGCATTGTATAATGGTTGTATTAATACTTGGTCTTTTTCATTGCATGGTCATACGATTACTTTGCATCCCATGACACCTACGCAAGTTCATTCCGAACAATTGCGTATGGCTAGTTCTAGGAAAGCTGCTTCTATAAGTGAGAAAAAAAATGTGAATGAGGGAGTAAAAGTTGAAAATCATGGCGTGAATTTGGAGAGAAAAAGACATGAGGGCGTTTTATCACATCTTGATGGAAGTACTGTCGAACATTGCAAAATGGCAAGGGAGGGCGTTACTTTTGAGGGAGATAACAGGTTGGTGCAGCTTGGTAAGGGTGTGGGATCCTTCAAACACGAGGGTAAAATAACAGTTGAAAAGAAAGAAAGTAAGGGTGTGAAGCACAGTTTCCTTGCGAAACCTAACTTGATCACTACCACGTTGAATAGTGGTAACTTTGTTTTTTTATCTATTTTAAGGAAGTCGTTCCAAGTTTTAAATGCTTGGTTTCTTTTGACGACTTAACACCTTCCCTCCCGAGTGTTGTTTGTTCCTTGCTGCAAGATTATGCTGATGTGTTCCCGGATGATGAACCGAATGGATTACCACCTTTGCGAGGTGTGGAACATCAGATTGACTTGGTTCCGGGAGCTACACTTCCCAACCGACCTGCTTATCGAGTCAATCCCGAAGAAACAAAGGAAATACAACGGCAAGTTACGGAGCTGTTGGAAAAAGGCAAGATCCGAGAGTCCTTAAGCCCTTGTGCCGTGCCGGTGATCGTTGTTCCAAAGAAAAGTGGGGAGTGGCGCATGTGCATGGATTGCCGTGCCATCAACAATATCACGGTTAAATATCGCTATCCGATTCCGCGTTTGGACGATATGCTTGATGAGTTGCACGGTAGTAAGTATTTATCGAAAATTGATTTACGTAGTGGCTATCATCAAGTTCGTATCCGTGAGGGTGATGAGTGGAAAACCGCTTTTAAAACTAAGTTTGGACTTTATGAGTGGTTGGTCATGCCTTTTGGACTTACGAATGCACCGTCTACATTTATGCGCTTAATGAATGAGGTCCTACGCGAGTTTATTGGTCATTTTGTGGTCGTATATTTTGATGATATATTGGTTTATAGCACCACACTCGATAATCATGTTGCACACTTACAAGCCGTTTTAGACACACTTAGGCGTGCTAAGTTGTATGCTAACTTGAAAAAGTGTGATTTTTGTTTGGATCGAGTAGTCTTTCTTGGTTTTGTAGTAAGTGCGGATGGAGTGGAGGTTGATCACGAAAAGGTTCGAGCTATCAAGGAGTGGCCACAACTAAAAAACGTGGCTGATGTGCGAAGTTTCCTTGGTTTGGCGGGTTTCTACCGACGTTTCGTGAGGGATTTCAGCACCATTGCTGCTCCATTAACGGAACTCATCCGCAAAAACGCACCTTTTACTTGGGGAGATCGCCAAAGAGAGTCTTTTGAACTTTTGAAACTTAAACTTATTTCTGCACCTATACTTGCATTACCCGATTTCGATAAAGTGTTTGAGTTAGAATGTGATGCTTCGGGTGTGGGCGTGGGTGGCGTTTTATTGCAAGAAAAGCGCACTATTTCATATTTTCTGAAAAATTAAAAGGTGCTCACTTGAATTATTCCACGTATGATAAGGAGTTATATGCTTTAATTCGTTGTTTGCAAACGTGGCAGCACTACCTTAGGCCTCATGAATTTATTATTCACACGGACCACGAGTCTTTAAAGTATCTTAAAGGTCAAGGTAAATTGAGTAAGCGACACATTCGGTATATTGAGTTTATCGAATCCTTTCCGTATGTCATTAAGTTTAAGAAAGGGCAAGACAATGTCGTTATGGATGCTTTGTCTAGACGTCATTCACTTATCACATCTTTGCAGTCGAAATTACTTGGGTTTGAACTTATTAAGGAATTATATCCTAAGGATGTTGATTTTGGTGATGTTTATGCTAAGTGTCCATCTTCTACTTTTCCCGAGTATTATATACATGATGGTTTTTTTATACAAAGGGGATAAGTTATGTATTCCTCGAGCGTCTTTACGTGAGTCGTTGTTACGAGAATCTCATGGGGAAGGGTTAATGGGACACTTTGGTATTGATAAAACTTACGAGATGTTACGCACTCATTTTTATTGGCCTAGGATGCGATCCGATGTGGCTAAATTTTGTGATTCGTGTCTAGTGTGTAAGCATGCTAAATCGAGGTTGAAACCACATGGATTGTATACTCCTCTACCTATTCCTACATCTCCTTGGACGGATATTTCCATGGATTTTGTGTTAGGATTACCTAGGTCTAGGAATGGGAAAGACTCTGTGTTTGTGGTAGTCGATCGATTTTCTAAGATGGCTCATTTTATACCATGTTCTAAGACAAATGATGCGTCTTATGTGGCTGATTTGTTCTTTAAGGAGATCGTTCGATTACATGGGATTCCTCGTACAATAGTGAGTGACCGTGATACTAAGTTCATGAGTCATTTTTGGCGTGTTTTATGGATGCATTTGGGTACTTATTTGCTATTTTCGACTTCTTTTCACCCACAGACTGATGGTCAAACCGAGGTTGTCAATCGTGTGTTGGGTCAATTACTTCGAACTGTCGTGAAAAGCAATTTAAAAAATTGGGAATCATGTTTGCCTTATGTGGAGTTTGCATATAATCATGCTAAGCATTATGCTACTCAATTTGCACCCTTTGAACTTGTTTATGGGTTTTACCATCTACACCTTTTGATTTTGTTCCTCTTCCTCCAGGTGAACAAGTTAGCTTGGATGGTGACGCTAAAGCTGAGTTGGTTAAGACACTTCATGAGAAAGCAAGGCTGAATGTGGAAAAAGCCACGGAGAGCTACGCAAAGCATGCTAACAAAGGGCGTAAAGAGCTGATTTTTGAACCGGAGATTTGGTATGGCTACACCTCCGCAAAGATAGGTTTCCACACCTTCGCAAGTCCAAGCTCAATGCACGTGGAGATGGTCCATTTCAGGTCATGGAACGAATCAACAACAACGCTTATAAGCTCGACATTCCTCCGGAGTGGAATATATCTCCTACATTCAATGTTGCGATTTGTCACCTTACACACTTGCTTCCGATCCGAGGACAGATCCTTTCCAACCGGGAGGAATGATACATATCAAGGAAGCTCAAATGTCGATCTTGAAGATAGTGCAAGTGCGGATCCACTTCAAATGCAAGAAGGTCCGGTTACGAGGGCTCGAAAGAGAAGATTCGAGGAAGCTTTAAGAACCTCGTTTTGGCAACTTCTAAGGAACATGTTGGGGTCACTAAGCATGAAGACTTGTCTATTTTATCATTGATAACTTGTAATTGGGGTTAAAGGGTTTTTTGGTAAGTTTTGTCTATTTCGAGTAACCTTACTTAAAATAGCCTATGATGGTCAAACCCGACATCCACTTACTATTTTGGGATTGTAGAACTTCCATCTTCATATCCAACATCCTTTTAAGGTATACCTTACCTTAATTTTCAATGTCCTACCTTTTTACCCTTCCAAAACCCAAAACCATTTTCACCTTAACTTTGGGAAACTTTTCTTTCCATTTTTGTTAAGCCCCAAGACATGTCCAAGACTTGGCCTAGACACACCTTGGGCTGATGACGGGTCAAGTTAAAATATTAACTCGATGCCTACTAACACACTAGCAAGAGAACTAGGTTCAATTGTAGTATAGCCAGATAGAGTCGAGGTCGATCCCACGAGACTCGGCACAAATAAAACACAACTTTATCCTATTAGAACTAAGTTGAAAGGCGGTCTACGACCAACTAAATGCAGAAAATAAAATAGTAACAACCACAAGACACAAAGACCACAAAGGCAAACTAAAGACTCCTAAAACACGGATAATACGATTGATATTATCTAAACAAATAGTATTGATTACGCTAGTAGATTATAACTCCCCCATGTGAATTAGGATGATAACGAGATAAAACAAACGTTAAAGATTAATTATTATGACTACGGGAGTCATCCCCTAAGGTAGATTTAGCTCCGGTTAGGCCCTCTAAATCATCGTGCCTCCATTACGTGACTTCGCCTTTTAATGCCTCCATCTCATATAACTTCTGACACAATTACGAAACTAGGGATGCCGGTATAAACCGTAACCTCATCTAAGCAACATTCCTAGGGTAAGGCGTACTTCTTAGATGCCGATTCAATCTATATCCTAAGTAACAATCACTTTTTGGGTTTCATGTTAAATTATGATGACGAATAACTAAGTTGATCAGGTTTAATTACTCGTTTTAATTCCAATTCAGAGAATCTGACGTAGTCGAAGCCGATCATAATATTGCCCTACATATTGCCAGGCTCGGTCGACCGAACGACAGCACTCGGGCGACCGAGTGACACGTCTAGGTCGACCGAACACAGTTCTGTGTCGGAACAAATCATGATTACTTCTTAACGTTTCTAACCTAAACACATGGGTTCGTAAATTAATCTACATCACGCAATCAATACAAATAAAATTACTCCATAATAAAATACATCAGATCTACGAATAAAGATTGCATAATTGAATAGTCATACCCTCGAAGACGAGAGTGACTCCCACTCTTTAATGCGCTCCCTAATCGGAGAATCCGACGAATCCACAATGAACGAACATAAAGAAAATAAAACTAAAACTCAAAATCTAAAATTGTATGAATTGTTTTGTGTTGTAGTGGTGTGTGTTCTCAACATCGGGGCTGCTGTTTATATAGGAGTTGTAGCCGACATAGGGAGAATCCAGAAGATTGACATGCGTTTATCACATTAGGCTCGGGTGACCGAACCTACACGCTCGGTCGACCGAATGGCATGGCTCGGTCGACCGAGCCTCCTTCTTCACGCGTTTTCAATTTGGTTCGTCGACTTGTTCCCCACTCCATGCTTTTGAATTGATCTGATTTATCTTTTCTTCAATGCTCCGATTTTCTTCTCTTTTATCTTGAGATCTCCCTGATTGCATGATAATTATCTTCCCGATTTATCATGATCTGCAAAATCAGCATTTATCACACAATTAATTGCTCTTTTATAATAAAAACAGCTAAATACCAATTATCATATTAATAATCACTTATCATTAAATAATAAATATAAACACGTGATTAAATATGAAATATTTATAATTAACTCCGATTTAAGGTTAGAATTGATGACATAAATGGGTATATTTTAACCGTCATCAAAATGCCCCCCACTTAAACTTTGCTTCGTCCCGAACAAAGCATCAACAAGTCATTCCCCAAGACAACATTTTCCGTGGTCAACTCATACTTACACAAGAAACCCGAGTCAACTCATACCAGTCATGCTCATAAGATAAGCATTATTCACTACTCGCTATGAATCGAAGTGATTGTGTGCATGTGCATTGGTTTTATATAAATGTAGCCAGATTAAGAGTTTATGCAGACTTCATATCTAAATTCACCAACATCAGCATTCATACTTCTTATGCCTCGCAATGGTTAAAGCACTAGAACAATAAGCAAGAGCGTATCTATAGGGTTTTTGGACTTGGAGACTGAGTACTACTCAAAGCCTCTAAAAATTAAAATTTTCAATTTTTGCATATGTTTCGAATACTACTAATCTCAAGGAAGAAAAATTTTTCATGAGTATCCCCTATCTTAGATTAAGCATAGCATCGAATATTACCACAAGCGCAGGGCTACTTTGGTAATGTTACTACAAGCCCAGTGTTTTAATGCATTGTCAAAACACAGGTACGTCCCAAGCTTATTACTCCGCTTTTGTTGGCTAGAAGATCAGAATACATCAGTCGACAAATACCGACATTAGGTCCTCATAACCAATTATCTACGCATTGTACACATACTTCTTTCAATTATTATAATTCATGTGGTATTAAGCGATTCACATGTCGAGTAATTGAACAATACCTAACTACTTGCAATTGTTGGCATGAATATCCTTAAGTCTACTAACAATTTATCGCAAAAGTATAATATGATCACGTACTCACGCAACTTGGTTCATTTCCTATTAATTCTAAGTATAAGAACTTCACAAGTTTAAGGGTACGAGTTAAACACTTGGCATTTATCCATAAAAATTTTAAATTTGGCTCAATATTGTCTCAGTATTCCGTTCCCCTTGACTTTTTCAACACTTAGCACAATATATAGCTAAGTCCCCTGCCCCCCACTTAAACATGGCATTGTCCTCAATGACAAAAAATAAATGAGAGTCAAGATGAAAGACTTAGCTCTGGAAACGGCTCCCAAGTAAAGGAACAATATCGGAGTAATCACCGGCACAGCGTGTAGAGACAGACACATCCTGTATAAACAAACAAGCTCCACGAAATCGTCAAATACCATGTCTATGGAGGTTATAAAATAACGTGGCAGTAATTAGATATAAATATCTAAAAACAGTTTAAGCCATTTTACTTTATACTTCCATGGACAAGACCAAAAGGGATTTAAACCTAAATAAAAACTCACATGACGGCTATCAAGGAAAAAACCTCGTTTATTCCGAACTTAGACTCGGAACATGGCGAGATGAAAAAAACCGTGATAGGCGCATGCTACTTTATTAACAAGAAAAACGAAAAAGATAGTTATTGGTAGTAGTTCTAAGTTTATAGTCGCTAGCTCGACTAAGCTCAAGATGGTTTATTCATAGACAGGGTCATCGAGGTACAAAACCTCCTCCTCAGCAGCAGGCGGAAGCCCGTGATAATGCTTAATACGATGTCCATTGACCACAAATCTGGACTCGTCTTTGAAGTTGAATAGCTCCACCGCTCCAGAAGGAAAGACTTGTTGTACTTGAAATGGGCCACACCATCTTGATTTCAACTTACCCGGGAAGAGTCTTAAGCGCGAATTGTACAAGAGAACCAGATCACCCTCTTGAAAGGTCCTATGTAGAATCTTCTTGTCATGGAACTTCTTCGTGCGCTCCTTGAAAATCTTGGCATTCTCGTATGCCTCTAAACGAAACTCCTCCAGGCGAGTTAATTCTAACATCCTTTTCTCACCGGCCAAGGTCTCATCAAAATTTAGCATCCTTGTTGCCCACATGGCCCGGTGTTCCAGTTCCACAGGTAGATGACATGCCTTTCCAAAAACAATCCTATATGGTGACATTCCAATCGAAGTTTTATATGCAGTCCTATAAGCCCATAAAGCGTCGTCTAAACGTAACGACCAATCCTTCCTAGTCGTATTGACAGTTTTCTCCAGGATACGCTTTATCTCTCGATTGGTGACTTCTACCTGTCCGCTAGTCTGGGGGTGATATGCAGTTGCTAGCTTATGTCGAACCCCATATTTAATCATCAGCCTTTCAAAAGGTTTATTACAGAAATGACTACCATTGTCGCTTATAATCGCCCTCGGTGTCCCAAACCTTGTAAAGATGTTCTTCTTCAAGAATCTAACCACAACCCTAGCATCGTTAGTAGGGGAAGCAATGGCCTCAACCCATTTGGATACATAATCAACAGCAACTAAGATATATCGGTTAGATAGTGATGAAGTGAAGGGTCCAACAAAATCTATTCCC
This sequence comes from Gentiana dahurica var. dahurica, assembly GCA_024500145.1. NCBI lineage: Eukaryota > Viridiplantae > Streptophyta > Magnoliopsida > Gentianales > Gentianaceae > Gentiana > Gentiana dahurica. The sequence goes on along the minus strand of CM044899.1, from coordinate 68,410,864 downwards.
CAAACATCAAAAAGTTCCACTTCTAAGATGCTCTTGAGTGGCATCTCATTCCTCCTTGAAATATTACCTGTCATTTGACAAGCATGACATGCCTTTGCATATTGGTGTGCATCCTTAAACAATGTCGGCCAATAAAAACCGCATTGGAGGACCTTAGCAGCGGTTTTTCTCCCCCGTAGTGTCCTCCAACTTCATAGGAATGACAATGCTTCAGGATATCATTATATTCTTCTTCGGGCACACATCTTCGAAAAATATTATCAGATCCTAGCTTAAATAAATAAGGCTCATCCCAATAATAGTGTCTAAGATCTTTAAAGAATTTTTTCCTTTCTTGCAGTGAGATTCGGTGGTAGGTATTTTTCGGATAGATAATTGACAAACAAACTAAACCATGGTTGCTTCTTCTCCTTCACAACCTCTATTCGCGAAGAAACTGCAGCACAATCATCATGTGCCCCGATGGTGGTGATGGAGAAAAGTTGTTCATCAGGAAAAGATTCTCCTATCTCGGGTAATTCCTCACCATCCTCTAATTGTAAGCGCGATAGATGATCGGCCACCACGTTCTCACTTCCTTTCTTATCTCGGATTTCTACGTCAAATTCTTGCAACAAGAGAATCCATCTCAACAGTCTCGGCTTTGAATCTTGCTTTGCTAGGAGATACTTAAGAGCCGCATGGTCAGTCCACACAGTGACTTTAGATCCCACTAAGTAAGATCTAAACTTGTCAAAAGCAAAGATAACGGCCAAAAGTTCCTTCTCCGTTGTTGCATAGTTTCTTTGGGCAGCATTCAAAGTCCGACTTGCATAATAAATGGGCCTAAAAATCTTATCTTTTCTTTGACCCAAAGCGGCGCCAACAGCAGTATCACTTGCATCACACATCGGTTCGAACGGAAGATCCCAATCCGGTGCGACGAGCAGGTGCAGTGATCAATCTACTTTTTATTTCGTTGAAAGCTTTTATGCACTCATTTGAAAACACGAATGGCACATCCTTGGCCAATAATTCGGTAAGAGGTCTAGAGACCAAGGAAAAGTCCTTGATAAACCTACGATAAAATCCGGCGTGGCCTAAAAAACCTCGCAAAGTTTTAAGATTAGTAGGTGGAGGTAATTTCTCGATCACCTCAACTTTGGCTCTATCCACCTCTATACCGTTCTTTGATATGCGGTGGCCCAGACTATACCTTCCGTAACCATCAAATGACACTTCTCCCGGTTAAGCACAAGATTAGTCTCTTCACATCTCTTCAATACTCGTGCTAGATGTGTGAGACATGAATCAAATTGTCTCCAAACACGGAGAAATCATCCATAAAGATTTCCAAGAAGTCTTCCACCATATCCGCAAACAATGACATCATACACCGTTGAAATGTCGCGGGGGCATTGCACAATCCAAATGGCATTCGATTATACGCAAATGTCCCATATGGGGTAAACGTTGTTTTCTCACGATCTTCGGGCGAGATGTGGATTTGATAATATCCCGAATAACCGTCAAGAAAACAATAGAAAGCATGCCCGCTCAGTCTCTCGAGCATTTGATCGATGAAGGGAAGAGGAAAATGGTCCTTACGAGTTGCATCATTTAGTTTCCTAAAGTCTATGCATACTCGATGACCGGTGATTAGCCTCACAGAATTAACTCATTCAACTCATTGGCTTGCACCGTCAATCCTCCCTTTTTGGGAACTACGTGGATAGGGCTAACCCATTCGCTATCGGCAATAGGAAATATAATTCCCATTTCCAACATTTTGATAACCTCATCCCTAACCACTTCCTTTAATTGTGGGGTTAAACGCCTCTGAGGTTGTGCAACCGCTTTCTTTTCATGGTCCATGGAGATCTTGTGCATACATACGCTAGGACTAATGCCCTTAACGTCAGCTATGGTCCATCCAAATGCTCCGCGGTACTCTCTCAGAACTCTCATAAGTTTCTCTTCTTGTAAGTCCGTCAAGGAAGAAGATATGATTAGCGGCAAAGTCTCATCTTGAAGAAACACATACTTCAAATTCGCAGGAAGAGGTTTTAAAGTCAAATTTGTGGGAGGTTCTTCCAAAGAGGTCTTCAACTTCTGACCAGTGAGTTTGAGTTCGAAGTACTTATGCCACGTTGGTCTATGATAGAATCTTTCAATCTCTGCAGCACTTACTTCCTCTACAGGTCTTGGGGTCCCTCTACTACATCCTGGCCATATCATCTTCTCCTCCTCACTACTCACGTACTTGACTTCATCTTCTTCTTCTAAGACAGTATCCAAAAAATCCTTGATACTTTCATGTTGTTGAAATTCTTGAACGATCCTATCAATGGAATCTAACATGAAACATGCATCCTCTCCATCATCAGGTTGCTTCATAGTGTCGAAGACATTGAATGCAACTCTCTCTTCATTCACTCTTAATACCAACTCGCCTTTGTAAACATCAATTAGCGTTCTACTAGTGGCCATGAAAGGTCTCCCTAATATCAATGGCACTTCGTAGTTAGCTTCCATATCTAATACCACAAAGTCGACAGGAAATACAAACTTTTCAACTCTTACTAGCACATCCTCAACCACTCCACACGGTTCTTTAACAGAACGGTCAGCTAATTGCAATGTGATTGAGGTCTTCTTAAGATCTTTCATGCCTAGCTTCCGAAAAATAGATAGTGGCATCAGGTTCACGCTTGCTCTAGATCACACAAAGCTTTGTTCAGACATACGTTACCTATGGTGCAGGGAATGAGAAAGCTTCCCGGATCTTTGCATTTTGGGGGTAACTTATGTTGAAGAATGGCTGAACACTCCTCATTAAGGCATATGGTCTCTAAATCTATAAGTTTCCTTTTAGTTGAGACGGCGTCTTTTAAAAACTTTGTGTACTCAGGCATTTCAGCTAGTGCTTCAACTAGGGGTATATTGATTTGTAACTTACTAAACATATCCACGAACTTCTTATACCTCTTATTATCAAACTTAGGCTTCGGTTTTGGTGGAGGATAAGGTAGAGTTGAAGGGTCGACATCAGTGAAAATTGGATACTTATTATCGTAAAGTTCAACTCTAGGGCCAGCAGGTTCTTTATACGTTCTTTGCCCGTGCAAAGTCTCAAGTATTAGTCTCATTGCTTGGCTCACCATCCTTATTCTTTGTGACTCTTTCTTTCTCTTGCAAGGATGGTGGAGTTACCTCCTTTCCACTTCTTGTCATGATCGCATTCAAATCCTTAGGGTTCTTTTCAGTGTTGCTTGGCAACCCTCCAGGAGGTCTAGTTGAGACTTGCTCAGCTAGTTGTCCTACTTGGTGTGTGAGATTTTGAACTAAAGCTTCATGGTTGGTTACTTTGGCATCTGTCTTCCGACAATATTGGCTAAAGTTAGTGGCTAACTCAACCATAGATTTTGAAAGTTGCCCCATATTGTCAGTGACGACATTACTCGGTTTTTCTATCGCAGCTTCCCAACCAAAAGTTTTAGTCTGCTGTGGTACATAAGTGGTAGGTGGTTTAGGCCTTTCTCCTGCGTTAATGTCACTATATCGGAATCCAGGATGGTTATGATTAGGCCTGTACCCTCCCCCGACATAATTGGCTTCTTCAACTTTGAGGTGCTACCTCGATTCCAGACCCTTTCTCTACTCTTGTCATCCTCTCTTGCATCCCATCTACCTTATTGTTGATAACAGAAAGTTGTTCTAAGATTTTGGTAGATGCACTATCATCAAATATGTCAGCGGCCATCTTCACAGGAGCTATGTCATTGCCTCCCCATTGGCTATTCATTGCTATTTGCTCCATCTTCCCTTGTGCCTCCTCAGGAGATAAAAGAACAAACGCTCCATTCTGGAGGCGTCTACTCTAATTTTCTCAGTCTCTCTCAACCCATGGTAAAAAGTTTGCATTAAAAGCCAAAGAGAGATGTCATGATGAGGACACTTCCTCATAGCTTCCTTGAAACGCTCCCAAGCTTGATCAAAACTCTCCCCAGGTTGTTGCTTAAATCCTAGGATGTCTTGGCGTAACTTAAAAGTTTTTCCTAAGGAAAATACTTATTCATGAATTTTTGCAACAATTGTTCCCAAGTAGTGATAGATCCAGCCTCTAAAGAGAGAAGCCATTGCTTAGCTTTATCTTTCAAAGTGAAAGGGAAAAGCTTAAGACGAATGTTACCCTCCGGGATTAATTCTGGTTTCACTGTACTAACGATTTCCAAGAAATTCGTCACGTGAACACCAGGATCCTCGTTTTGGACTCCATGAAAAGTAGAATAATTGGTCACCATTTGAATTACATTAGGCCTAGGGTGATAGACTTCCGCAGCATCTTGCGGTGCTACGATAGCGGGAATGAATTGTTCAATAGTGGGCGTTGCATAACTTTGCAAAGTACGCCTTACTCCTTGAACTAGGGCTTGGTTCTCATTATTAGCATTTGCATTCACATTATTGGCATTATTGATAACAAGATTAGGTACCTGGTTTGGATTGTTCTG
>CM044899.1:68366965-68405871 GCA_024500145.1 Gentiana dahurica var. dahurica | reverse complement strand
AGAGAATTACAAACGTTTTTCCGTACTTTTTTTGTACCCATAGAGTACTTAACTGTGTGATTTTTGATTCCTTGTACAAGGCCATTCTGGCCTCCGTTTTGCTTTCCGTTTGTGCTGGCGTGCCTTATTTATCATTCTGGTCGATATCACATCAGTACTTCAAAGAGAATTACAAAATTTTTTTTTCGTACATATTTTTGTACCCATAGAGTACTTAACGGCGTGATTCTGGCCTCTGTTTTGCTTGCCGTTTGCACCGGCGTGCCTTATTTATCGTTCTGGTCGATATCACAACAGTACTTCAAAGAGAATTACAAACGTTTTTTTTTCGTACCCATAGAGTACTTAACTGTATGATTTTTGATTCCTTGTACACGGCCATTCTGGCCGCCGTTTTGGTTGCCGTTTGTGCCGGCGTGCCTTATTTATCGTTCTGGTCGATATCATAATAAGTATTTCAAAGAGAATTACAAACGTTTTTTTCGTACTTTTTTTCGTACCCATAGAGTACTTAACTGTGTGATTTTTGATTCCATGTACAAGGCCATTCTGGCCTCTGTTTTGCTTGCTGTTGGCGCTGGCGTGCCTAAGTTATCATTCTGGTCGATAGCACATCAGTACTTCAAAGAGAATTACAAACGTTTTTTTTCGTATTTTTTTCGTACAAATTGAGTACTTAACTGTGTGATTTTTGATTCCTTGTACAAGGCCATTCTGGCCTCCGTTTTGCTTGCCGTTTGCGCCGGTGTGCCTTATTTATCGTTCTGGTCGATATCACATCAGTACTTCAAAGAGAATTACAAATGTTTTTTTCGTATCTAGAGTACTTAACTTTGTGATTTTTGATTCCTTGTACAAGGCCATTCTGGCCTCCGTTTTGCTTGCCGTTTGCGCCGGCGTGCCTTATTTATCGTTCTGGTCGATATCACATCAGTACTTCAAAGAGAATTACAAACGTTTTTTTTCGTACTCTTTTTTGTATCCATAGAGTACTTAACGGTGTGATTTTTGATTCCTTGTACAAGGCCATTCTGGCCTCCGTTTTGCTTGCCGTTTGCGCCGGCGTGCCTTATTTATCGTTCTGGTCGATATCACATCAGTACTTCAAAGAGAATTACAAACGTTTTTTTTCGTACTTTTTTTCGTACCCATAGAGTACTTAACTGTGTGATTTTTGATTCCTTGTACAAGGCCATTCTGGCCTCCGTTTTGCTTGCCGTTTGTGCCGGCGTGCCTTATTTATCGTTCTGGTCGATATCACATCAGTACTTCAAAGAGAATTACAAACGTTTTTTTTCGTACTTTTTTTCGTACCCATAGAGTACTTAACTGTGTGATTTTTGATTCCTTGTACAAGGCCATTCTGGCCTCCGTTTTGCTTGCCGTTTGCGCCGGCGTGCCTTATTTATCGTTCTGGTCGATATCACATCAGTACTTCAAAGAGAATTACAAACGTTTCGTATTTTTTTCGTACCCATAGTGTACTTAACTGTGTGATTTTTGTTTCCTTGTACGAGGCCATTCTGGCCTCTGTTTTGCTAGCCGTTTGCACCGGCATGCCTTATTTATCGTTCTGGTCGATGTCACATCAGTACTTCAAAGAGAATTACAAACGCTTATTTTCAAACTCTTTTTTGTACCCGTAGAGTACTTAACGGTTTGATTTTTGATTCCTTGTACAAGGCCATTCTGGCCTCAGTTTTGCTTTCCGTATGCGCCGGCGTGCCTTATTTTTCGTTCTGGTCGATATCACATCAGTACTTCAAAGAGAATAACAAACGTTTTTTTTCGTACTCTTTTTAGTACCTATAGTACTCTTAACGGTGTGATTTTTGATTCCTTGTACAAGGCCATTCTGGCCTCCGTTTTGCTTTCCGTTTGCGCCGGCGTGCCTTATTTATCATTCTGGTCGATATCACATCAGTACTTGAAAGAGAATTACAAACATTTTTTTTCATACCCATAGAGTACTTAACTGTGTGATTTTTGATTCCTTGTACAAGGCCATTCTGGCCTCCGTTTTGCTTGCAGTTTGCGCCGGCGTGTCTTATTTATCGTTCTGGTCGATATCACATCAGTACTTCAAAGAGAATTACAAACAATTTTTTTCGTACTTTTTTTCGTACCCATAGAGTACTTAACTGTGTAATTTTTGATTCCTTGTACAAGGCCATTCTGGCCTCCGTTTTCCTTGTCGTTTGCGCCAGAGTGCCTTATTTATTCTTCTGCTCGATATCACATTAGTATTTCAAAGAGAATTACAAACGTTTTTTTTTTCATACTTATTTTTGTACCCATAGAGTACTTAACGGTGTGATTATGGCCTCTGTTTTGCTTGCCGTTTGCGCCGGCGTGCCTTATTTATCGTTCTGGTCAATATCACATCATTACTTCAAAGAGAATTACAAAAGTTTTTTTCATAACTTTTTTTGTTCCCATAGAGTACTTAACGGTGTGAATTTTGATTCCTTGTACAAGGCCATTCTGGCCTCCGTTTTGCTTGCTGTTTGCGCCGGCGTGCCTTATTTATCATTCTGGTCGATTTCACATCAGTACTTCAAAGAGAATTACAATCGTTTATTTTCGCACTTTTTTCGTACCCATAGAGTACATAACTGTGTGATTTTTGATTCCTTGTACAAGGCCATTCTGGCCTCCGTTTTGCTTGTCGTTTGCGCCGGAGTGCCTTATTTATCGTTCTGCTCGATATCACATCAGTATTTCAAATAGAATTACAAACCCTTTTTTTCATACACTTTTTTGTACCAATAGAGTACTTAACGGTGTGATTTTTGATTCCTTGTACAAGGCCATTCTGGCCTTCGTTTTGCTTGCCGTTTGCGCCGGCGTGCCTTATTTATCGTTCTGGTCGATATCACATCAGTACTTCAAAGAGAATTACAAAAGTTTTTTTCTATACTCTTTTTTGTACCCATAGAGTACTTAACGGTGTGATTTTTGATTCCTTGTACAAGGCCATTCTGGCCTCCGTTCTGTTTTCCGTTTGCACCGGCGTGCCTTATTTATCATTCTGGTCGATATCACATCAGTACTTCAAAGAGAATTACAAACTTTTTTTTTCATACATATTTTTGTACCCGTAGAGTACTTAACGGTGTGATTCTGGCCTCTGTTTTGCTTGCCGTTTGCGCCGGCGTGCCTTATTTATCGTTCTGGTCGATATCACATCAGTACTTCAAAGAGAATTACAAACGTTTTTTTTTCGTACCCATAGAGTACTTAACTGTGTGATTTTTGATTCCTTGTTACGAGGCCATTCGCCTCCGTTTTGCTTGCCGTTTGTGCCGGCGCTTATTTATCGTTCTGGTCGATATCACATCAAGATTTCATAGAGAATTACAAACGTTTTTTTTGTATTTTTTTCGTACCCACTTAACTGTGTGATTTTTGATTCCTTGTACAAGGCCATTCTGGCCTCCGTTTTGCTTGCCGCTTTGCGCCGTGTGCCTTATTTATCGTTCGTCGATATCACATCAAGATTTCAAAGAGAATTGCAAATTTTTTTCGTACTTTAGAGTACTTAACTGTGTGATTTTTGATTCTTGTACAAGGCCATTCGCCTCCGTTTTGCTTGCCGTTTGCGACGGCGTTCCTTATTTATTGTTCTGGTGGATATCACATCAGTACTGCAAAGAGAATTACAAACGTTTTTTTTCGTACTCTTTTTTGTACCCATAGAGTACTTAATGGTGTGAATTTTGATTCCTTGTACAAGGCCATTCTGGCCTCCGTTTTGCTTGCCGTTTGCGCCGGCGTGCCTTATTTATCGTTCTGGTCGATTTCAGATCAGTACTTCAAAGAGAATTACAAACATTTTTTTCTTACTTTTTTCATACTCATAGAGTACTTAACTGTGTTATTTTTGATTCCTTGTACAAGGCCATTCTGGCCTCCGTTTTGCTTGTCATTTGCGCCGGCGTGCCTTATTTATCGTTCTGCTCGATATCACATCAGTATATCAACGAGAATTACAAATGCTTTTTTTCGAACTCTTTTTTGTACCAATAGAGTACTTAACGGTGTGATTTTGATTCCTTGTACAAGACCATTCTGGCCTCCGTTTTGCATGCCGTTTGCGCCGGCATGCCTTATTTATCGTTCTGGTCGATATCACATCAGTACTTCAAAGAGAATTACAAACGTTTTTTTCATACTTTTTTCGTACCCATAGAGTACTTAACTGTGTGATTTTGATTCCTTGCACAAGGCCATTCGCCTCCGCTTTTTGCCGCTTGTGCCGGGCGCTTTATTTATCGTTCGTCGATATCACATCAAGATTTCAAAGAGAATTACAAACGTTTTTTTTCATACTTTTTTTCATACCCATAGAGTACTTAATTGTGTGATTTTTGATTCCTTGTACAAGGCCATTCTGGCCACCGTTTTACTTGCCGTTTGTGCCGGCGTGCCTTATTTATCGTTCTTGTCGATTTCACATCAGTACTTCAAAGAGAATTACAAATGTTTTTTTTCGTACCCATAGTGTACTTAACTGTGTGATTTTTGATTCCTTGTACAAGGCCAAAAAGAGAATTACAAACGTTTTTTTAAGTATTTTTTTCGTACCCATAAAATACTTAACTGTGTGATTTTTGATTTCTTGTACAAGGCCATTCTGGCCTCTGTTTTGCTTGCCGTTTGCGCCGGCGTGCCTTATTTATCGTTCTGGTCGATATCACATCAGTACTTCAAAGAGAATTACAAACATTTTTCGTACTTTTTTTCATAACCATAGAGTACTTAACTGTGTGATTTTTGATTCCTTGTACAAGGCCATTCTGGCCTCCGTTTTGCTTGCCGTTTGCACCGGTGTTCCTTATTTATCGTTCTGGTCGATATCACATCAGTACTTCAAAGAGAATTACAAACGTTTTTTTCGTACTCTTTTTTGTACCCATAGAGTACTTAACGGTGTGATTTTTGATTCCTTGTACAAGGCAATTCTGGTCTACGTTTTGCTTGCCGTTTGCGCCGGCGTGCCTTATTTATCGTTCTGGTCGATATCACATCAGTACTTCAAAGAGAATTACAAATGTTTTTTTTGTACCCATAGAGTATTAACGGTGTGATTCTGGCCTCCGTTTTGCTTGCCGTTTGCGCCGGCGTGCCTTATTTATCGTTCTGGTCGATATCACATCAGTACTTCAAAGAGAATTACAAACGTTTTTTTCATACTTTTTTTCGTACCCATAGAGTACTTAACTGTGTGATTTTTGATTCCTTGTACAAGGCCATTCTGGCCTCCGTTTTGCTTACCGTTTGCGCCGGCGTGCCTTATTTATCGTTCTGGTCGATATCACATACAACATTAAAGTGAATTACAAATGTTTTTTCATACTTTTTTCGAACCCATAGAGTAATTAACGGTGTGATTTTTGATTCCTTGTACATGGCCATTCTGGCCTCCGTTTTGCTTGCCGTTTGCACCGGCGTGCCTTATTTATTGTTCTGGTTGATATCACATCAGTACTTCAAAGAGAATTACAAATTTTTTTTTCGTACTTTTTTTCGTACCCATAGAGTACTTAACTGTGTGCTTTTTGATTCCTTGTACAAGGCCATTCAGGCCTCCGTTTTGCTTTCCGTTTGCGCCGGCGTGCCTTATTTATCATTCTGGTCGATATCACATCAGTACTTCAAAGAGAATTACAAACGTTTTTTTTTCGTACTTATTTTTGTACCCATAGAGTACTTAACGGTGTGATTCTTGCCTCTGTTTTTCTTGCCGTTTGCGCCGGCGTGCCTTATTTATCGTTCTGGTCGATATCACATCAGTACTTCAAAGAGAATTACAAACGATTTTTTTCGTAACTTTTTTTGTACCAATAGAGTACTTAACGGTGTGAATTTTGATTCCTTGTACAAGGCCATTCTGGCCTCCGTTTTGCGTGCCGTTTGCGCCGGCGTGCCTTATTTTTCGTTCTGGTCGATTTCACATCAGTACTTCAAAGAGAATTACAAACATTTTTTTCGTAATTATTTTTGTACCCATAGAGTACTTAACGGTGTGATTCTGGCCTCTGTTTTGCTTGCCGTATGCCCCGGCGTGCCTTATTTATCATTCTGGTCGATATCACATCAGTACTTCAAAGAGAATTACAAACGATTTTTTTTCGTACTTTTTTTCATACCCATAGAGTACTTAACTGTGTGATTTTTGATTCCTTGTACAAGCCCATTCTTGCCTCCGTTTTGCTTGCCGTTTGTGCTGGCGTGCCTTATTTATCATTCTGGTCGATATCACATCAGTACTTCAAAGAGAATTACAAACGGTTTTTTTCATACTTTTTTTCGTACCCATAGAGTACTTAACTGTGTGATTTTTGATTCCTTGTACACGGCCATTCTGGCCGCCATTTTGCTTTCCGTTTGTGCCGGCGTGCCTTATTTATCGTTCTGGTCGATATCACATCAGTACTTCTGATACATATCAAGGAAGCTGAAATGTCGATCTTGAAGATAGTTCAAGTGCGGATCCACTTCACATGCAAGAAGGTCTAGTTACGAGGGCTCGAAAGAGAAGATTCGAGGAAGCTGTTAAGAACCTCGTTTTGGCAACTTCTAAGGAACATGTTGGGGCCATTAAGCTGGAAGACTTGTCTATTTTATCATTGATAACTTGTAATTGGGGTTAAAGGGTTTTTTTGGTAAGTTTTAAGTCTATTTCTGGCAACATTACTTAAAATAGCCTATAAGAAGTCAACCCGACATCCACTTGCTATTTTGGGATTGTAGAACTTCCATCTTCATATCCAACATCCTTTTAAGGTATACCTTACCTTAATTTTCGATGTCCTACCTTTTTACCCCTCCAAAAACCCAAAACCATTTTCTACTTATTTTTTAGAAAGCCCAAATTTCAAGATATTCTATTTTTACTTTGAAGGCAAGCCCAAAAGCCCAATCCTTTAGTTATTGGCATTTTTTTATGTTTAATTATTATCCCACATTGTTTTTGTGGTTTGTAGTATGTAATCTTGAAGCCTATATAAGGCATGTTCTTGTACTTGAAAACATAGACAATAATTGAGTGAAAAACTTTATATATAATTTGATTTTCAGTGAGTGAAACTTGTGAGTTAAATATTTTACCTTGCCGATTGGGTGAATGTTTTAACTTGAGAACTTATCAAAAGTCTGAGCAACTTTTGTGCGGCGTTCTCGACTTTGGTGAAACCCGAAGTGCTGATTCCGAGGGTTGAACTAAGTTTGTGCTCGTTTATCCTTTTCTTCCAAATTTCGTGTAAGTCTCTTTGGTTTATCTCAATCTAGATCGTTCGTGTTCATATCAATTGGTATCAGAGAATAGGTGATTGAGGTATTCATCTACTTGTTTCCTTGTTTCTTTCTTGTTCTTGTTCATATCTTCTTCCAAATTTTTTTCTTTTCGTTTCTATATAATAAAAAATAAAAAAAAAAATCTCTAGCCTTTATATAGCATAAAAACACAGCCAATTTTTTTTTCTTCCTTCGAATTGTGTATGCTCTTGCATGATTATGTGTTGTATCTTGGTTATATGCATGTGTTCTTGTTAGATTTTCAGCATATATCTCAAGTTGTTTATATCATCATCATACCATCTTCCAATCTTAGCCCTTATCATCATCATACCATCATCAACTTTGGCCCTAAACCCAGCCCTACCCCACGGCTGCAAACTTTTGTTTGTAACCATTGCCTTTTCGTTTCCTTAGACATCAATTGTCATAAGAGTTGCCTTTAGTAACCATTATTTGATAATTAAGTGCACCTTTATTATTTTGTAGAATAAAAGTTGTTTAGTATTCTCTAGTTCTCATAAAAACAAAAAAACAAAAAAAAAAACAAAAAAGAAATCAGGCCGTAATTCAAAAAAAAAAAACAAAAAGAAAAAATCATTACGAGCCTAAGTTACAAAAAAAAAACAAAACAAAAGATAGCATACTTGTTTGAATTGATTCTTGGGTGCATGCTATTTGGTTACTACTTTTGAATAACTCTTTTGGAACACACATTTTATCTTATCATCCATTCACGCACCTTAGCCTTTTTTTTTGCCAATCATTCTCAATTCTTAGTTTGCTTTGGGAGTTAGTCATTTTGGTGCTCATTCGAGTTGTGAATTGTTTGCCATACTTGCTTGTGTTTTTTGATTTGTTTGACGGTTAGCACTCACCTACGGCAAGTTTTGAGCGTGAGTGTAAACACGAGCGTTTTTTGTGAGGTATCATGGCTGAACAAGACGAAACTAATTGGGAAGGTAGGTTTCGCCTTCATCAAGAGGCAGTAAATGGTGATATGAATCGTCGTTTTGAGGAAGTTCAACAAGGTATTGCGGATCAAATTGCTGAATTGTTCCAAGAGCATGGTATTGGTAATGGTGGTGCACGTGGACGTGGTAGAGGTCATAGGGGCCGTGGTAATATGGCTGGTCGTGGTGATGTTGGGGGACGTGGTGGTTTTGGTGGTCGAGGTCATGTGGAGGCTGATGACTATAGTGACATAGCTGATAATTTTGAGCATGAGGATTATGAACGTGTGCAAGATGATAGTATGCGTGGCCTTAAGTGTAAGATACCTTCATTTGATGGTAAATCTGATCCGGGTAGATATCTTGAGTGGGAAATGAAGATGAATCAGATTTTTGCGGTTCATGATTATAGTGAAGCGAAGAAAGTTAGGATTGCTACCTTGGAGTTTACGGGTTATGCGATGAGTTGGTGGCATAGCTTTCAAGAGAATCGTCGACGTCGGGGTGAACAACCAATTAATTCGTGGACTCTTTTGACCGAACATATGCGTATCAAATGGGTCCCTAATCATTATTTTTGGGACCAAGGTTTTAAGTTGCAACAGTTATCACAGTCGGGGAAATCGGTTGAGGATTTTTACGAGGAAATGCAAGTTACAATGCTTCGGGCTAATATTATTGAACCAGAAGACGTAACCATGCAGCGTTTTTTATGTGGTCTTCGAGATGATATAGCGGGCCAAGTTGAACTCCAAAACTATCAAACTTTAAGTGATATGGTTAATGGCGCATCGATGGTGGAACGTAGGCTTAAGAACCGACGTGAAGAGAGAGCCAAAGTTAATCGTCCTTTTGGTTATCACAGCTCATTTACGCCTTCTTTTCAACAAGGCGGTTCAGCTAGTTCATCTATTTCAGCCCCTACTAAACAGGTTGAAAGTTCAACTCGTTCTACGAACCATAAATACAAGTTATCCGAGATTTTGTCACCGAATAAAGGCAGTGCTGAAGTTGGACGTTCTCGGGATATTGAGTGCTTTAAATGTAAAGGAAAGGGTCGTTATGCTGCCAATTGCCCGAATAAACGCATCATGACCGTGGTTGGACATTCGGCATCAAGTATTACTTACGAGTCTCATTCCGAAGAAGAAGCCGAGGATGATGTTCTTGCTGATCATGCAGCCGAGTTGGATGCACATGCCTCTTCTACTTATGGGGCGTGTTATGTCATTAGAAAGACATTGGCTGTTCATGCAAAATTGGACAATTCTATTCAGCGTGAAAACATAATTCAATCAACTTGTGGTATTGCGGGACGGACGTGCAACTACATCATTGATTCCGTGAGTTGTGCAAATTTGGTAAGTCATACTTTGGTTAAGGATTTTCATTTTCCTTTATTACCACATGCACATCCGTATAACTTGCAATGGATGAATGACGAGGCTGTTATTCGTGTGTCACATCAAGCATATGTTAAATTTCGAGTTGGTAAAGTGGTTGATGAAGTTTTATGTGATGTAGTTCCGCTTTTTGTCACTCATTTATTGTTAGGTAGACCAAGGCAATTTGATAGATCAGCATTGTATAATGGTCGTCTTAATACTTGGTCTTTTTCATTGCATGGTCATACAATTACTTTGCATCCTATGACACCTACGCAAGTTCATTCCGAACAATTGCGTATGGCTAGTTCTAGGAAAGCTGCTTCTATAAGTGAGAAAAAAAATGTGAATGAGGGAGTAAAAGTTGAAAATCATGGCGTGAATTTGGAGAGAAAAAGACATGAGGGCGTTTTATCACATCTTGAGGGAAGTACTGTCGAACATTGCAAAATGGCAAGGGAGGGCGTTACTTTTGAGGGAGATAACAGGTTGGTGCAGCTTGGTAAGGGTGTGGGATCCTTCAAACACGAGGGTAAAATAACAGTTGAAAAGAAAGAAAGTAAGGGTGTGAAGCACAGTTTTCTTGCGAAACCTAACTTGATCACTACCACATTGAATAGTGGTAACTTTGTTTTTCTTATCTATTTTAAGGAAGTCGTTCCAAGTTTTAAATGCTTGGTTTCTTTTGACGACTTAACACCTTCCCTCCCGAGTGTTGTTTGTTCCTTGCTGCAAGATTATGCTGATGTGTTCCCGGATGATGAACCGAATGGATTACCACCTTTGCGAGGTGTGGAACATCAGAATGACTTGGTTCCGGGAGCTACACTTCCCAACCGACCTGCTTATCGAGTCAATCCCGAAGAAACAAAGGAAATACAACGGCAAGTTGCGGAGCTGTTGGAAAAAGGCAAGATCCGAGAGTCCTTAAGCCCTTGTGCCGTGCCGGTGATCGTTGTTCCAAAGAAAAGTAGGGAGTGGCGTATGTGCATGGATTGCCGTGCCATCAACAATATCACGGTTAAATATCGCTATCCGATTCCGCGACACGGTAGTAAGTATTTTTCGAAAATTGATTTACGTAGTGGCTATCATCAAGTTCGTATCCGTGAGGGTGATGAGTGGAAAACTGCTTTTAAAACTAAGTTTGGACTTTATGAGTGGTTGGTCATGCCTTTTGGACTTACGAATGCACCGTCTACATTTATGCGCTTAATGAATGATGTCCTACGCGAGTTTATTGGTCATTTTGTGGTCGTATATTTTGATGATATATTGGTTTATAGCACCACACTCGATAATCATGTTGCACACTTACAAGCCGTTTTAGACACACTTAGGCGTGCTAAGTTGTATGCTAACTTGAAAAAGTGTGGTTTTTGTTTGGATCGAGTAGTCTTTCTTGGTTTTGTAGTAAGTGCGGATGGAGTGGAGGTTGATCACGAAAAGGTTCGAGCTATCAAGGAGTGGCCACAACTAAAAAACATGGCTGATGTGCGAAGTTTCCTTGGTTTGGCGGGTTTCTACCGACGTTTCGTGAAGGATTTCAGCACCATTGCTGCTCCATTAACGGAACTCATCCGCAAAAACGCACCTTTTACTTGGGGAGATCGCCAAAGGGAGTCTTTTGAACTTTTTAAACTTAAACTTATTTCTGCACCTATACTTGCATTACCTGATTTCGATAAAGTGTTTGAGTTAGAATGTGATGCTTCGGGTGTGGGCGTGGGTGGCGTTTTATTGCAAGAAAAGCGCACTATTGCATATTTTTCTGAAAAATTAAAAGGTGCTCACTTGAATTATTCCACGTATGATAAGGAGTTATATGCTTTAATTCGTTGTTTGCAAACGTGGCAGCACTACCTTAGGCCTCGTGAATTTATTATTCACACGGACCACGAGTCTTTAAAGTATCTTAAAGGTCAAGGTAAATTGAGTAAGCGACACATTCGGTATATTGAGTTTATCGAATCCTTTCCGTATGTCATTAAGTTTAAGAAAGGGCAAGACAATGTCGTTGTGGATGCTTTGTCTAGACGTCATTCACTTATCACATCTTTGCAGTCGAAATTACTTGGGTTTGAACTTATTAAGGAATTATATCCTAAGGATGTTGATTTTGGTGATGTTTATGCTAAGTGTCCATCTTCTACTTTTCCCGAGTATTCTATACATGATGGTTTTTTATACAAAGGGGATAAGTTATGTATTCCTCGGGCGTCTTTACGTGAGCTGTTGTTACGAGAATCTCATGGGGGAGGGTTAATGGGACACTTTGGTATTGATAAAACTTACGAGATGTTACGCACTCATTTTTATTGGCCTAGGATGCGTTCTGATGTGGCTAAATTTTGTGATTCGTGTCTAGTGTGTAAGCATGCTAAATCGAGGTTGAAACCACATGGATTGTATACTCCTCTACCTATTCCTACATCTCCTTGGACGGATATTTCCATGGATTTTGTGTTAGGATTACCTAGGTCTAGGAATGGGAAAGACTCTGTGTTTGTGGTAGTCGATCGTTTTTCTAAGATGGCTCATTTTATACCATGTTCTAAGACAAATGATGCGTCTTATGTGGCTGATTTGTTCTTTAAGGAGATCGTTCGTTTACATGGGATTCCTCGTACAATAGTGAGTGACCGTGATACGAAGTTCGTGAGTCATTTTTGGCGTGTTTTATGGATGCATTTGGGTACTTATTTGCTATTTTCGACTTCTTTTCACCCACAGACAGATGGTCAAACCGAGGTTGTCAATCGTGTGTTGGGTCAATTACTTCGTACCGTCGTGAAAAGCAATTTAAAAAACTGGGAATCATGTTTGCCTTATGTGGAGTTTGCGTATAATCGTGATAAGCATTCAGCTACTCAATTTGCACCGTTTGAACTTGTTTATGGGTTTTTACCATCTACTCCTTTTGATTTTGTTCCTCTTCCTCCAGGTGAACAGGTTAGCTTGGATGGTGACGCTAAAGCTGAGTTGGTGAAGACACTTCATGAGAAAGCAAGGCTGAATGTGGAAAAAGCCACGGAGAGCTACACAAAGCATGCTAACAAAGGGCGTAAAGAGCTGATTTTTGAACCGGGAGATTTGGTTTGGCTACACCTCCGCAAAGATAGGTTTCCACACCTTCGCAAGTCCAAGCTCAATGCACGTGGGGATGGTCCATTTCAGGTCATGGAACGCATCAACAACAACGCTTACAAGCTCGACATTCCTCCGGAGTGGAATATATCTCCTACATTCAATGTTGCAGATTTGTCACCTTACACACTTGCTTCCGATCTGAGGACAGATCCTTTCCAACCGGGAGGGAATGATACATATCAAGGAAGCTCAAATGTCGATCTTGAAGATAGTGCAAGTGCGGATCCACTTCACATGCAAGAAGGTCCAGTTACGAGGGCTCGAAAGAGAAGATTCGAGGAAGCTGTTAAGAACCTCGTTTTGGCAACTTCTAAGGAACATGTTGGGGTCATTAAGCTAGAAGACTTGTCTATTTTATCATTGATAACTTGTAATTGGGGTTAAAGGGTTTTTTTTGGTAAGTTTTAAGTCTACTTCTGGCAACCTTACTTAAAATAGCCTATGAGAAGTCAACCCGACATCCACTTACTATTTTGGGATTGTAGAACTTCCATCTTCATATCCAACATCCTTTTAAGGTATACCTTACCTTAATTTTCGATGTCCTACATTTTTACCCCTCCAAAAACCCAAAACCATTTTCTTCTTATTTTTTAGAAAGCCCAAATTTCAAGATATTCTATTTTTACTTTGAAGGCAAGCCCAAAAGCCCAATCCTTTAGTTATTGGCGTTTTTTTTTATGTTTAATTAATATCCCACATTGTTTTTGTGGTTTGTAGTATGTAATCTTGAAGCCAATATAAGGCATGTTCTTGTCCTTGAAAACTTAGACAATAATTGAGTGAAAAACTTTATATATAATTTGAGTTTCAGTGAGTGAAACTTGTGAGTTAAATATTTTACCTTGCCGATTGGGTGAATGTTTTAACTTGAGAACTTATCAAAAGTCTGAGCAACTTTTGTGCGGCGTTCTCGACTTTGGTGAAACCCGAAGTGCTGATTCCGAGGGTTGAACTAAGTTTGTGCTCGTTTATCCTTTTCTTCCAAATTTCGTGTAAGTCTCTTTGGTTTATCTCAATCTAGATCGTTCGTGTTCATATCAAACGGCCGTTTTGCTTGCCGTTTGTGCCGGCGTGCCTTATTTATCGTTCTGGTCGATATCACATCAGTACTTCAAAGAGAATTACAAGCGTTTTTTTTCGTACTTTTTTTCGTACCAATAGAGTACTTAACTGTGTGATTTTTTATTCCTTGTACAAGGCCATTCTGGCCTCCGTTTTGCTTTTCGTTTCGCGGCGTGCCTTATTTATCGTTCGTCGATATCACATCAAGATTTCAAAGAGAATTACAAACGTTTTTTTCGTACCCATAGAGTACTTAACGTGTGATTTTTGATTCCTTGTACAAGGCCATTCGGCCTCCGTTTTGCTTGCCGTTTGCGCGGCGTGCCTTATTTATCGTTCGTCGATATCACATCAAGATTTCAAAGAGAATTACAAACGTTTTTTTCATACCGTAGAGTACTTAACTGTGATTTTGATTCTTTGTACAAGGCCATTCGCCTCCGTTTTGCTTGCCGTTTGCGCGGCGTTCTTATTTATCGCTCGTGGATATCACATCAAGATTTCAAAGAGAATTACAAACGTTTTTTCAGACTTTTTTCGTACCCATAGAGTACTTAACGTGTGATTTTTGATTCTGTACAAGGCCATTCCGCCTCCGTTTTGCTTGCCGTTTGCGGCGTGCCTTATTTATCGCTCGCTCGATATCACATCAAGATTTCAAAGAGAATTACAAACGCTTTTTTTACTCTTTTTGTACCCATAGAGTACTTAACGGTGTGATTTTTGATTCCTTGTGCAAGGCCATTCGCCTCCGTTTTGCTTTCCGTTTGCGCGTGCCTTATTTATCGTTCGGTCGATATCACATCAAGATTTCAAAGAAATTACAAACGTTTTTTCATACTTTATTTCGTACCCATAGAGTACTTAACGTGTGATTTTCGATTCCTTGTACAAGGCCATTCGGCCTCCGTTTTGCTTTCCGTTTGTGCCGGCGTGCCTTATTTATCATTCTGGTCGATATCACATCAGTACTTCAAAGAGAATTACAAACGTTTTTTTTCGTACTTATTTTTGTACCTATAGAGTACTTAACGGTGTGATTCTGGCCTCTGTTTTGCTTGCCGTTTGCGCCGGCGTGCCTTATTTATCATTCTGGTCGATATCACATCAGTACTTCAAAGAGATTTACAAACGATTTTTTTCGTACTTTTTTTCGTTCCCAATGAGTACTTAACAGTGTGATTTTTGATTCCTTGTACAAGGCCATTCTGGCGTCCGTTTTGCTTGCCGTTTTTCCGGCGTGCCCTTTTTATCGTTCTGGTCGAAATCACATCAGTACTTCAAAGAGAATTACAAACGTTTTTTTCGTACTTTTTTTCATACCCATAGAGTACTTAACTGTGTCATTTTTGATTCCTTGTACACGGCCATTCTGGCCGCCGTTTTGCTTGCCGTTTGTGCCGGCGTGCCTTATTTATCGTTCTGGTCGATATCACATCAGTACTTCAAAGAGAATTACTAGCATTTTTTTCGTACTTTTTTTTCGTACCAATAGAGTACTTAACTGTGTGATTTTTGATTCCTTGTACCAGGCCATTCTGGCCTCCGTTTTGCTTGCCGTTTGCGCCGGCGTGCCTTATTTATCGTTCTAGTCGATTTCACATCAGTACATCAAAGAGAATTACAAACGTTTTTTTTCGTACTTTTTTCGTACCCATAGAGTACTTAACTGTGTGATTTTTTATGTACAAGGCCATTCTGGCCTCCGTTTTGCTTGTCGTTTGCGCCGGCGTGCCTTATTTATCGTTCTGCTCGATATCACATCATTATTTCAAAAATAATTACAAACGCTTTTTTTGTACTCTTTTATGTACCCATAGAGTACTTAACGGTGTGATTTTTGATTCCTTGTAGAAGGCCATTCTGGCCTCCGTTTTGCTTGCCGTTTGCGCCGGCGTGCCTTATTTATCGTTCTGGTCGATATCACATCAGTACTTTAAAGAGAATTACAAACTTTTTCCGTACTTTTTTTGTACCCATAGAGTACTTAACGGTGTGATTTTTGATTCCTTGTACAAAAGGCCATTACGGCCTCCGTTTTGCTTTCCGTTTGCGCGGCGTGCCTTATTTATCGTTAGTCGATATCACATCAAGATTTCAAAGAGAATTACAAACGTTTTTTTCGTACTTTTTCGTACCCATAGAGTACTTAACGTGTGATTTTGATTCCTTGTACAAGGCCATTCGGCCTCCGTTTTGCTTGCCGTTTGCGGCGCTGCCTTATTTATCGTTCGTCGATATCACATTACTTCAAAGAGAATTACAAACGTTTTTTTTCGTACTTTTTGTACCCATAGAGTACTTAACTGTGTGATTTTGATTCTTGTACAAGGCCATTCTGGCCTCCGTTTTGCTTGCCGTTTGCGCCGGCGTGCCTTATTTATCGTTCTGCTCGATATCACATCAGTATTTCAAAAAGAATTACAAACGTTTTTTTTGTACTCTTTTTTTACCCATAGAGTACTTAACGGTGTGATTTTTGATTCCTTGTACAAGGCCATTCTGGCCTCCGTTTTGCTTGCCGTTTGCGCCGGCGTGCCTTATTTATCGTTCTGGTCGATATCACATCAGTACTTCAAAGAGAATTACAAACTTTTTTTTCCGTACACTTTTTTTGTACCCATAGAGTACTTAACGGTGTGATTTTTGATTCCTTGTACAAGGCCATTCTGGCCTCCGTTTTGCTTTGCCGCTTATACCGGCGTGCCTTATTTATCATTCGTCGATATCACATCAGTACTTCAAAGAGAATTACAAACGTTTTTTTCATACTTTTTTTTGTACCCATAGAGTACTTAACGTGTGATTTTTGATTCCTTGTACAAGGCCATTCGGCCTCCGTTTTGCTTGCCGCTTATACCGGGCGGCCTTATTTATCGCTCGTCGATATCACATCAAGATTTCAAAGAGAATTACAAACTTTTTTTCAGCACCCATAGAGTACTTAACCGTGTGATTTTGATTCTTGTACAAGGCCATTCGCCTCCGCTTTGCTTGCCGCTTATGCCGGGCGTGCCTTATTTATCGCTCGGTCGATATCACATCAAGATCAAAGAGAATTACAAACTTTTTTTTCAGACTTTCAAAGAGAATGTACAAACGCTTTTTTTTATCGTTCGTCGATATCACATCAAGATTTCAAAGAGAATTACAAACAATTTTTTTCATACTTTTTTTGCATAGAGTACTTAACGGTGTGATTTTTGATTCTTGTACAAGGCCATTCGTTTTTTTCGCCTCCGCTTGTTTGCTTGCTATAGCGCGTGCCTTTATTTATCGCTCGTCGATATCACATCAAGATTTCAAAGCGCTTTTTTCATACTTTTTTTGTACCCATAGAGTACTTAACGGTGTGATTTTTATCATTCGCCTCCGCTTTGCTTTTGCCGCTTGTCGATTTATCGCTCGTCGATATCACATCAAGATTTCAAAGAGAATTACAAACGTCTTTATTTTTCGTCGATTTTTTCGAATTACAAACGCTTTTTTTCATATACCCATAGAGTACTTAATTGTGTGATTTTTGATTCTTGTACAAGGCCATTCGTGCCTCCGCTTTTGCTTGCCGTTTGACCGGGCCTTATTTATCGCTCGTCGATATCACATCAAGATTTCAAAGAGAATTACAAATCGCTCGTCGATATTTTTTTACAAACGCTTTTTTCATACTTTTTTGTACCCATAGAGTACTTAATTCTCGCCTCCGCTTTGCTTCCGTTTTGCCGGGCGTCTTTATTTATCGCTCGGTGATTTTTGATTCTTGTACAAGGCCATTCTCTCCGCCTCCGCTTTGCCTTTATTTTGCTCCGCTTATCAAAGAGAATTACAAACGCTTTTTTCAGACTTTTTTTGTACCCATAGAGTACGGTGTGATTTTTGATTCCTTTATTTATCGCTCGTCGGTCGATATCACATCAAGATTTCAAAGAGAATTACAAACGTTTTTTTCAGATTTTTCGTACTCCATAGAGTACTTTAACTGTGATTTTTGATTCCTTGTACAAGGCCATTCGACCGCTTTGTTTGCCGCTTCGCAAGCATCTTTATTTATCGCTCGTCGATACCACATCAAGATTTCCAAAGAGACAAACGCTTTTTTTTCATACTTTTTTCGTACTCCATAGAGTACTTAATTGTGTGATTTTTGATTCCTTGTACAAGGCCATTCTTGTACCCATTTTGCCATTTGCCGCTTTTGTGCGGGCGTGCGTTTATTTATCGCTCGTCGATATCACATCAAGATTTCAAAGAGAATTACAAACGATTTTTTTCATACTTTTTTCGCACTCCATAGAGTACTTAATTGTGTGATTTTTGATTCCTTGTACAAGGCCATTCGCCACCGCTTTTACAAACATTTTTTTTTTTGCGGTTTGTGCCGGGCGCTTTTACTTCTTATTTATTGTTCGTCGATTTCACATCAAGATTTCAAAGAGAATTTTTTTCGCATCTATAGTGTACTTAATCGGTGATTTTGTTTCTTGTACGAGGCCATTCTCGCCTCTGCTTTGCTAGCCGCTTGCACCGCATGCCTTATTTATCGCTCGTCGATGTCACATCAAGATTTCAAAGAGAATTACAAACGCTTATTTTCAAACTTACTTTTTTGTACTTAACGGTTTGATTTTTGATTCTTGTACAAGGCCATTCGCCTCGCTTTTGAGTACCGCAAGCTTATTTATCGCTCGTCGATATCACATCAAGATTTTAACAAACGCTTTTTTTTCAGACTTTTTTTAGTACCTATAGTACTCTTAACGGTGTGATTTTGATTCTTGTACAAGGCCATTCTCGCCTCCGCTTTTGCTTTCGCTTAAGGCCTTGATTCCTTATTTATCATTCGTCGATATCACATCAAGATTTCAAAGAGAATTACAAACATTTTTTTCATACCCATAGAGTACTTAATCGTGTGATTTTTGATTCTTGTACAAGGCCATTCGCCTCCGCTTTTGCTTCCGCTTTACCGGGCGTGTCTTATTTATCGCTCGTCGATATCACATCAAGATTTCAAAGAGAATTACAAACAATTTTTTTCAGACTTTTTTCGTACCCATAGAGTACTTAATCGTGTAATTTTTGATTCCTTGTACAAGGCCATTCGCCTCCGCTTTTCCTTGTCGCTTATGCGCAGAGTGCCTTATTTATTCTTCGCTCGATATCACATTAGTATTTCAAAGAGAATTACAAACGCTTTTTTTTCATACTTATGCCTTATTTTTTTGTACCATAGAGTACTTAACGGTGTGATTATGGCCTCTCGCTTTTTTTGCTTGCCGCTTTACCGCGTTTTATTTATCGCTCGTCAATATCACATCATTACTTCAAAGAGAATTACAAAGCTTTTTTTTCATAACTTTTTTGTTCCCATAGAGTACTTAATCGGTGTGAATTTTGATTCTTGTACAAGGCCATTCTGCCTCCGCTTTTGCTTGTTTGTTTCGCTTGCGTTTATTTATCATTCTGGTCGATTTCACATCAAGATTTCAAAGAGAATTACAATCGTTTATTTTCGCACTTTTTTCATTCTCCATAGAGTACATAACTGTGTGATTTTGATTCTTGTACAAGGCCATTCTCCTCCGTTTTGCTTGTCGCTTTGCCGGTGCCTTATTTATCGTTCGCTTCGATATCACATCAAGATTTCAAATAGAATTACAAACCCTTTTTTCATACACTTTTTTTGTACCAATAGAGTACTTAACGGTGTGATTTTTGATTCTTGTACAAGGCCATTCGGCCTTCGTTTTGCTTGCTTTGCGCGGCGTGCCTTATTTATCGCTCGTCGATATCACATCAAGATTTCAAAGAGAATTACAAAAGTTTTTTTCTATACTTTTTTGTACCCATAGAGTACTTAACGGTGTGATTTTTGATTCTTGTACAAGGCCATTCGCCTCCGCTCGCTTTTCCGCTTGCACCGGCGTGCCTTTTATTTATCATTCCGTCGATATCACATCAAGATTTCAAAGAGAATTACAAACTTTTTTTTCATACATATTTTTGTACCGAGAGTACTTAACGTGTGATTCCGCTCGTTTTGCTTGCCGTTTACCAAGCGCGTTTTATTTATCGTTTTGGTCGATATCACATCAAGATTTCCAAGAGAATTACAAACATTTTTTTTCGTACATAGAGTACTTAATCTGTGATTTTTGATTCTTGTACACGCCATTCGCCGCCGTTTTGCTTGCCGTTTGTGCCGGCGCGCCTTTTATTTATCGCTCGTCGATATCACATCAAGTACTTCAAAGAGAATTACAACGCTTTTTTTGTACCATAGAGTACTTAATCGTGATTTTTGATTCTTGTACGAGGCCATTCTCGCCTCCGTTTTGCTTTGTCATTGGCGCCGCGCGCCTAAGTTATCGTTACGTCGATAGCACATCAAGATTTCATAGAGAATTACAAACGCTTTTTTGTATTTTTTTCGCATCCCACTTAACTGCGTGATTTTTGATTCTTGTACAAGGCCATTCGCCTCCGTTTTGCTTGCCGCTTATGCGCGGTGTGCCTTTATTTATCGCTTCGTCGATATCACATCAAGATTTCAAAGAGAATTGCAAACGTTCAGTTTTTTTCGTACTTTAGAGTACTTAATCGGTGATTTTTGATTCTTGTACAAGGCCATTCGCCTCCGCTTTGCTTGCCGCTTATGACGGCTCCTTATTTATTGTTCGTGGATATCACATCAAGATCGCAAAGAGAATTACAAACGTTTTTCAGACTTTTTGTACCCATAGAGTACTTAATGGTGTGAATTTTGATTCTTGTACAAGGCCATTCGGCCTCCGCTTTGCTTGCCGCTTATACGCGGCCTTTATTTATCGCTCGTCGATTTCAGATCAAGATTTCAAAGAGAATTACAAACATTTTTTTCTTACTTTTTTCATACTCATAGAGTACTTAATCTGTTATTTTTGATTCTTGTACAAGGCCATTCGCCTCCGCTTTTGCTTGTCATTTGCGCCGGCGTTTTATTTATCGCTCGCTTCGATATCACATCAAGATATCAACGAGAATTACAAATGCTTTTTTCGAACTCTTTTTGTACCAATAGAGTACTTAACGTGTGATTTTGATTCCTTGTACAAGACCATTGCCTCCGCTTTATGCCGCTTGCTTTTGCCTTATTTATCGCTCGTCGATACCACATCAAGATTTCAAAGAGAATTACAAACGCTTTTTTCATACTTTTTTCGTACCATAGAGTACTTAAGCGTGATTTTGATTCTTGCACAAGGCCATTCGCCTCCGTTTTGTTGCCGCTTATGCCGCATGCCTTATTTATCGCTCGTCGATATCACATCAAGATTTCAAAGAGAATTACAAACGCTTTTTTCATACTTTTTTCATACCCATAGAGTACTTAACTGTGTGATTTTTGATTCCTTGTACAAGGCCATTCGCCACCGCTTTACTTGCCGTTTGTGCCGGCGGCCTTATTTATCGTTCTTGTCGATATCACATCAAGATTTCAAAGAGAATTACAAATGTTTTTTTCGCATCCATAGTGTACTTAAGCTGTGATTTTTGATTCCTTGTACAAGGCCAAAAAGAGAATTACAAACGTTTTTAAGTATTTTTTCGTATACTAAGCTGATTTTTGATTTCTTGTACAAGGCCATTCGCCTCTGCTTTTGCTTGCCGTTTATACCGCGTCTTATTTATCGCTCGTCGATATCACATCAATATTTCAAAGAGAATTACAAACGTTTTTTTCAGACTTTTTTTCGTACCCATAGAGTACTTAACTGGTGATTTTTGATTCTTGTACAAGGCCATTCGGCCTCCGCTTTCTTGCCGCTTGCACCGGCGTTCCTTATTTATCGTTCGTCGATATCACATCAAGATTTCAAAGAGAATTACAAACGCTTTTTTTCATACTTTTTTGTACCCATAGAGTACTTAACGTGTGATTTTTGATTCCTTGTACAAGGCAATTCGGTCTCACGCTTTTGCTTGCCTGCTTGCCGCGCGTTCCTTTATTTATCGTTCGTCGATATCACATCAAGATTTCAAAGAGAATTACAAATGTTTTTTTGTACCCATAGAGTATTAACGGTGTGATTCGCCTCCGTTTTGCTTGCCGCTTATGCGGCGCTTTATTTATCGCTCGTCGATATAACATCAATATTTCAAAGAGAATTACAAAGGTTTTTTTCAGACTTTTTTTCGTACCCATAGAGTACTTAACTGTGATTTTTGATTCTTGTACAAGGCCATTCGCCTCCGCTTTGCTTACCGCTTATGCGCCGCGTCTTATTTATCGCTCGGTCGATATCACATACAACATTAAAGTGAATTACAAATGTTTTTTCATACTTTTTTCGAACCCATAGAGTAATTAACGGTGTGATTTTTGATTCCTTGTACATGGCCATTCGGCCTCCGCTTTTGCTTGCCGCTTGCCCGGGCGCGTCTTTATTTATTGTTCGGTTGATATCACATCAAGATTTCAAAGAGAATTACAAATTTTTTTCATACTTTTTTCGCACCATAGAGTAATTAAGTGTGCTTTTGATTCCTTGTACAAGGCCATTCAGCCTCCGCTTTGCTTTCCGCTTATGGGCGGCCTTATTTATCATTGTCGATATCACATCAAGATTTCAAAGAGAATTACAAACGCTTTTTTTCAGACTTATTTTGTACCCATAGAGTACTTAACGGTGTGATTCTTGCCTCGCTTTTTGCTTGCCGCTTATCCGGCGCTGCCTTATTTATCGCTCGTCGATATCACATCAAGATTTCAAAGAGAATTACAAACCATTTTTTCAGAACTTTTTTGTACCAATAGAGTACTTAACGTGTGAATTTTGATTCCTTGTACAAGGCCATTCTGCCTCCGCTTTTACGTGCCGCTTATACCGCGTGCCTTATTTTTCGCTCGTCGATTTCACATCAAGATTTCAAAGAGAATTACAAACATTTTTTCAGAATTATTTTTGTACCCATAGAGTACTTAACGGTGTGATTCGGCCTCTGCTTTTTGCTTGCCGTATGCCCGGCGTGCCTTATTTATCATTTCGTCGATATCACATCAAGATTTCAAAGAGAATTACAAACGATTTTTTTCGACTTTTTTCATACCCATAGAGTACTTAACGTGTGATTTTGATTCCTTGTACAAGCCCATTCTTGCCTCCGTTTTGCTTGCCGTTGTGTCGGCGTGCCTTATTTATCATTCGTCGATATCACATCAAGATTTCAAAGAGAATTACAAACGGTTTTTTCATACTTTTTTCGTACCCATAGAGTACTTAAGCAGTGATTTTTGATTCCTTGTACACGGCCATTCGCCGCCATTTTGCTTTCCGCTTGTGCCGGCGTGCCTTATTTATCGCTCGTCGATATCACATCAAGATTTCGATACATATCAAGGAAGTTGAAATGTCGATCTTGAAGATAGTTCAAGTGCGGATCCACTTCACATGCAAGAAGGTCTAGTTACGAGGGCTCGAAGAGAAGATTCGAGGAAGTCGTTAAGAACCTCGCTTTGGCAACTTCTAAGGAACATGTTAGCCATTGTGAAGACTTGTCTATTTTATCATTGATAACTTGTAATTGGGGTTAAAGGGTTTTTGGTAAGTTTTAAGTCTATTTCGCAACATTACTTAAAATAGCCTATAAGAAGTCAACCCGACATCCACTTGCTATTTTGGGATTGTAGAACTTCCATCTTCATATCCAACATCCTTTTAAGGTATACCTTACCTTAATTTTCGATGTCCTACCTTTTACCCCTCCAAAAACCCAAAACCATTTTCTACTTATTTTTAGAAAGCCCAAATTTCAAGATATTCTATTTTTACTTTGAAGGCAAGCCCAAAAGCCCAATCCTTTAGTTATTGGCATTTTTTATGTTTAATTATTATCCCACATTGTTTTTGTGGTTTGTAGTATGTAATCTTGAAGCCTATATAAGGCATGTTCTTGTACTTGAAAACATAGACAATAATTGAGTGAAAAACTTTATATATAATTTGATTTTCAGTGAGTGAAACTTGTGAGTTAAATATTTTACCTTGCCGATTGGGTGAATGTTTTAACTTGAGAACTTATCAAAAGTCCGAGCAACTTTTGTGCGGCGTTCTCGACTTTGGTGAAACCCAAGTCTCGATTCCGAGGGTTGAACTAAGTTTGTGCTCGTTTATCCTTTTCTTCCAAATTTCGTAAGTCTCTTTGGTTTATCTCAATCTAGATCGCTCGTGTTCATATCAATTGGTATCGAGAATAGGTGATTGA
Organism: Gentiana dahurica var. dahurica; assembly: GCA_024500145.1. NCBI lineage: Eukaryota > Viridiplantae > Streptophyta > Magnoliopsida > Gentianales > Gentianaceae > Gentiana > Gentiana dahurica. The sequence continues at coordinate 68,381,774 of CM044899.1, read as the reverse complement.
GGTATTCATCTACTTGTTTCCTTGTTTCTTTCTTGTTCTTGTTCATATCTTCTTCCAAAATTTCAATCTAAATTTTTTTTCTTTTCGCTTCTATATAATAAAAATAAAAAAAAATCTCTAGCCTTTATATAGCATAAAAACACAGCCAATTTTTTTTCTTCCTTCGAATTGTGTATGCTCTTGCATGATTATGTGTTGTATCTTGGTTATATGCATGTGTTCTTGTTAGATTTTCAGATATATCTCAAGTTGTTTATATCATCATCATACCATCTTCCAATCTTAGCCCTTATCATCATCATACCATCATCAACTTTGGCCCTAAACCCAGCCCTACCCCACGGTGCAAACTTTTGTTTGTAACCATTGCCTTTTCGTTTCCTTAGACATCAATTGTCATAAGAGTTGCCTTTAGTAACCATTATTTGATAATTAAGTGCACCTTTATTATTTTGTAGAATAAAAGTTGTTTAGTATTCTCTAGTTCTCATAAAAACAAAAAAAAAAAAAACAAAAAAAATGTAAACCAGGCCGTAATTCAAAAAAAAAAAAAAAAAAAAAAATACGAGCCTAAGTTACAAAAAAAAAAAACAAAACAAAACAAAAGATAGCATACTTGTTTGAATTGATTCTTGGGTGCATGCTATTTGGTTACTACTTTTGAATAACTCTTTTGGAACACACATTTTATCTTATCATCCATTCACGCACCTTAGCCTTTTTTTTGCCAATCATTCTCAATTCTTAGTTTGCTTTGGGAGTTAGTCATTTTGGTGCTCATTCGAGTTGTGAATTGTTTGCCATACTTGCTTGTGTTTTTGATTTGTTTGATTTGTTAGCACTCACCTACGGCAAGTTTTGAGCGTGAGTGTAAACACGAGCGTTTTGTGAGGTATCATGGCTGAACAAGACGAAACTAATTGGGAAGGTAGGTTTCGCCTTCATCAAGAGGCGATAAATGGTGATATGAATCGTCGTTTGAGGAAGTTCAACAAGGTATTGCGGATCAAATTGTGAATTGTTCCAAGAGCATGGTATTGGTAATGGTGGTGCACGTGGACGTGGTAGAGGTCATAGGGGCCGTGGTAATATGGTCGGTCGTGGTGATGTTGGGGGACGTGGTGGTTTTGGTGGTCGAGGTCATGTGAGGTCGATGACTATAGTGACATAGTGATAATTTTGAGCATGAGGATTATGAACGTGTGCAAGATGATAGTATGCGTGGCCTTAAGTGTAAGATACCTTCATTTGATGGTAACCGATCCGGTAGATATCTTGAGTGGGAAATGAAGATGAATCGATTTTTATGCGGTTCATGATTATAGTGAAGCAAGAAAGTTAGGATTGCTACCTTGGAGTTTACGGGTTATGCGATGAGTTGGTGGCATAGCTTTCAAGAGAATCGCCGACGCCGGGTGAACAACCAATTAATTCGTGGACTCTTTTGACCGAACATATGCGTATCAAATGGGTCCCTAATCATTATTTTTGGGACCAAGGTTTTAAGTTGCAACAGCTTATCACAATGGGAAATCGGTTGAGGATTTTACGAGGAAATGCAAGTTACAATGCTTCGGCTAATATTATTGAACCGTAAGACGTAACCATGCGCGTTTTTATGTGGTCTTCGAGATGATATAGCGGGCCAAGTTGAACTCCAAAACTATCAAACTTTAAGTGATATGGTTAATGGCGATCGATGGTGGAACGAGGCTTAAGAACCGACGTGAAGAGAGAGCCAAAGTTAATCGTCTTTTGGTTATCGCACTCATTTACGCCTTCTTTTCAACAAGGCGGTTCACTAGTTCATCTATTTCACCCTACTAAACAAAGTTGAAAGTTCAACTCGTTCTGAACCATAAATACAAGTTATCCGAGATTTTGACACCGAATAAAGGCAAGCCGGTTGGACGCTCGGATATTGAGTGCTTTAAATGTAAAGGAAAGGGTCGTTATGCCGCCAATTGCGAATAAACGATCATGACCGTGGTTGGACATTCGCATCAAGTATTACTTACGAGTCTCATTCAAGAAGAAGCCGAGGATGATGTTCTTGCCGATCATGCGAGAGTTGGATGCACATGCCTCTTCTACTTATGGGGCGTGTTATGTCATTAGAAAGACATTGGTGTTCATGCAAAATTGGACAATTCTATTCGAGAAAACATATTTCAATCAACTTGTGGTATTGCATGGGACGGACGTGCAACTACATCATTGATTCCGTGAGTTGTGCAAATTTGGTAAGTCATACTTTGGTTAAGGATTTTCATTTTCCTTTATTACCACATGCACATCCGTATAACTTGCAATGGATGAATGAGGTGTTATTCGTGTGTCACATCAAGCATATGTTAAATTTCGAGTTGGTAAAGTGGTTGATGAAGTTTTATGTGATGTAGTTCCGCTTTTTGTCACTCATTTATTGTTAGGTAGACCAAGGCAATTTGATAGATCATTGTATAATGGTCGCCTTAATACTTGGTCTTTTTCATTGCATGGTCATACAATTACTTTGCATCCTATGACACCTACGCAAGTTCATTCCGAACAATTGCGTATGGCTAGTTCTAGGAAAGTCGCTTTATAAGTGAGAAAAAATGTGAATGAGGGAGTAAAAGTTGAAAATCATGGCGTGAATTTGGAGAGAAAAAGACATGAGGGCTTTTATCACATCTTGAGGGAAGCACTTTAACATTGCAAAATGGCAAGGGAGGGCGTTTTTTTGAGGGAGATAACAGGTTGGTGCTTGGTAAGGTGTGGGATCCTTCAAACACGAGGGTAAAATAACAGTTGAAAAGAAAGAAAGTAAGGGTGTGAAGCACGCTTTCTTGCGAAACCTAACTTGATCACTACCACATTGAATAGTGGTAACTTTGTTTTTCTTATCTATTTTAAGGAAGTCGCTCCAAGTTTTAAATGCTTGGTTTCTTTTGACGACTTAACACCTTCCCTCCCGAGTGTTGTTTGTTCCGTCGCAAGATTATGCCGATGTGTTCCCGGATGATGAACCGAATGGATTACCACCTTTGCAGGTGTGGAACATCGAATGACTTGGTTCCGGAGCTACACTTCCCAACCGACCGCTTATCGAGTCAATCCCGAAGAAACAAAGGAAATACAACGGCAAGTTGCGGAGCTGTTGGAAAAAGGCAAGATCCGAGAGTCCTTAAGCCCTTGTGCCGTGCCGGTGATCGTTGTTCCAAAGAAAAGTAGGGAGTGGCGATGTGCATGGATTGCCGTGCCATCAACAATATCACGGTTAAATATCGCTATCCGATTCCGCGACACGGTAGTAAGTATTTTCAAAATTGATTTACGAGTGGCTATCATCAAGTTCGTATCCGTGAGGGTGATGAGTGGAAAACCGCTTTTAAAACTAAGTTTGGACTTTATGAGTGGTTGGTCATGCCTTTTGGACTTACGAATGCACCGCTACATTTATGCGCTTAATGAATGATGTCCTACGAGTTTATTGGTCATTTTGTGGTCGATATTTTGATGATATATTGGTTTATAGCACCACACTCGATAATCATGTTGCACACTTACAAGCCGCTTTTAGACACACTTAGGCGCTAAGTTGTATGCTAACTTGAAAAAGTGTGGTTTTTGTTTGGATCGAGTAGTCTTTCTTGGTTTTGTAGTAAGTGCGGATGGAGTGGAGGTTGATCAAAAAGGTTCGAGCTATCAAGGAGTGGCCACAACTAAAAAACATGGCTGATGTGAAGTTTCCTTGGTTTGGCGGGTTTCTACCGACGTTTCGTGAAGGATTTCAGACCATTGTCGCTCCATTAACGGAACTCATCCGCAAAAACGCACCTTTTACTTGGGGAGATCGCCAAAGGAGTCTTTTGAACTTTTTAAACTTAAACTTATTTCTCGCACCTATACTTGCATTACCCGATTTCGATAAAGTGTTTGAGTTAGAATGTGATGCTTCGGTGTGGCGGTATGCTTTTATTGCAAGAAAAGCGACTATTGCATATTTTTCTGAAAAATTAAAAGGTGCTCACTTGAATTATTCCACGATGATAAGGAGTTATATGCTTTAATTCGTTGTTTGCAATCGTGGCAAGATTACCTTAGGCCTCGTGAATTTATTATTCACACGGACCACGAGTCTTTAAAGTATCTTAAAGGTCAAGGTAAATTGAGTGTTTACACATTCGGTATATTGAGTTTATCGAATCCTTTCCGTATGTCATTAAGTTTAAGAAAGGGCAAGACAATGTCGCTGGATGCTTTGTCTAGACGCATTCACTTATCACATCTTTGCAAATAAATTACTTGGTTTGAACTTATTAAGGAATTATATCCTAAGGATGTTGATTTTGGTGATGTTTATGCTAAGTGTCCATCTTCTACTTTTCCCGAGTATTCTATACATGATGGTTTTTTATACAAAGGGATAAGTTATGTATTCCTCGGCGCCTTTACGTGAGTCGTTGTTATGAGAATCTCATGGGGAGGGTTAATGGGACACTTTGGTATTGATAAAACTTACGAGATGTTACGCACTCATTTTTATTGGCCTAGGATGCGGATGTGGCTAAATTTTGTGATTCGTGTTAGTGTGTAAGCATGCTAAATCGAGGTTGAAACCACATGGATTGTATACTCCTCTACCTATTCCTACATCTCCTTGGACGGATATTTCCATGGATTTTGTGTTAGGATTACCTAGGTCTAGGAATGGGAAAGACTCGTGTTTGTGGTAGTCGATCGTTTTTCTAAGATGGCTCATTTTATACCATGTTCTAAGACAAATGATGCGTCTTATGTGGCTGATTTGTTCTTTAAGGAGATCGTTGCTTTACATGGGATTCCTCGACAATAGTGAGTGACCGTGATACTAAGTTCGTGAGTCATTTTTGGCGTGTTTTATGGATGCATTTGGGTACTTATTTGCTATTTTCGACTTCTTTTCACCCACATGATGGTCAAACCGAGGTTGTCAATCGTGTTAGGTCAATTGCCGTGAAAAGCAATTTAAAAATCTGGAATCATGTTTGCCTTATGTGGAGTTTATGATAATCGTGATAAGCATTCACTACTCAATTTGCATTTGAACTTGTTTATGGGTTTTTACCATCTACTCCTTTTGATTTTGTTCCTCTTCCTCCGTGAACAGTTAGCTTGGATGGTGACGCTAAAGCTGAGTTGGTGAAGACACTTCATGAGAAAGCAAGGCTGAATGTGGAAAAAGCCACGGAGAGCTACACAAAGCATGCTAACAAAGGGCGAAAGAGCTGATTTTTGAACCGGAGATTTGGTTTGGCTACACCTCCGCAAAGATAGGTTTCCACACCTTCGCAAGTCCAAGCTCAATGCACGTGGGGATGGTCCATTTCAGGTCATGGAACGATCAACAACAACGCCATAAGCTCGACATTCCTCCGGAGTGGAATATATCTCCTACATTCAATGTTGCATTTGTCACCTTACACACTTGCTTCCGATCCGAGGCAGATCCTTTCCAACCGGGAGGGAATGATACATATCAAGGAAGCTCAAATGTCGATCTTGAAGATAGTGCAAGTGCGGATCCACTTCACATGCAAGAAGGTCCAAGGGCTCAAAGAGAAGATTCGAGGAAGCTATTAAGAACCTCGTTTGGCAACTTCTAAGGAACATGTTGGGGTCATTAAGCTAGAAGACTTGTCTATTTTATCATTGATAACTTGTAATTGGGGTTAAAGGGTTTTTTGGTAAGTTTTAAGTCTACTGCAACCTTACTTAAAATAGCCTATGAGAAGTCAACCCGACATCCACTTACTATTTTGGGATTGTAGAACTTCCATCTTCATATCCAACATCCTTTTAAGGTATACCTTACCTTAATTTTCATGTCCTACATTTTTACCCCTCCAAAACCCAAAACCATTTTCTTCTTATTTTTAGAAAGCCCAAATTTCAAGATATTCTATTTTTACTTTGAAGGCAAGCCCAAAAGCCCAATCCTTTAGTTATTGGCGTTTTTTTATGTTTAATTAATATCCCACATTGTTTTTGTGGTTTGTAGTATGTAATCTTGAAGCCAATATAAGGCATGTTCTTGTCCTTGAAAACTTAGACAATAATTGAGTGAAAAACTTTATATATAATTTGAGTTTCAAATGAGTGAAACTTGTGAGTTAAATATTTTACCTTGCCGATTGGGTGAATGTTTTAACTTGAGAACTTATCAAAAGTCCGAGCAACTTTGTGCGGCGTTCTCGATTTTGGTGAAACCGAAGTCTTGATTCCGAGGGTTGAACTAAGTTTGTGCTCGTTTATCCTTTTCTTCCAAATTTCGTAAGTCTCTTTGGTTTATCTCAATCTAGATCGTTCGTGTTCATATCAAACGGCCGTTTTGCTTGCCGCTTGTGCGTGTCTTTATTTATCGCTCGTCGATATCACATCAAGATTTCAAAGAGAATTACAAGCGTTTTTTTCAGATTTTTTCGTACCAATAGAGTACTTAGCTGTGATTTTTATTCCTTGTACAAGGCCATTCGGCCTCCGTTTTGCTTTTGTTTCGCGGCGTGCCTTATTTATCGTTACGAGTCGATAGCACATCGATTTCAAAGAGAATTACAAGCGTTTTTTTCTATAGAGTACTTAGCGTGTGATTTTTGATTCCTTGTACAAGGCCATTCGGCCTCCGTTTTGCTGCCGTTTGCGCGGCGTGCCTTATTTATCGTTACGGTCGATATCACATCGATTTCAAAGAGAATTACAAACGTTTTTTTCATACCCAAGTATAGCTGTGATTTGATTCCTTGTACAAGGCCATTACGGCCTCCATTTTGCTGCCGTTTGCGCGGCGTTTATTTATCGTTACGGTCGATATCACATCGATTTCAAAAAATTACAAAGGTTTTTTCGTACTTTTTTCGTACCCATAGTATAGCGTGTGATTTTTGATTCTTGTACAAAGCCATTCGGCCTCCGTTTTGCTTGCCGTTTTCGGCGTGCCTTATTTATCGTTACGTCGATATCACATCGGTATTTCAAAGAAATTACAAACGCTTTTTTCGTACTTTTTTTGTACCCATAGAGTACTTAACGTGTGATTTTTGATTCCTTGTACAAGCCATTCGGCCTCCGTTTTGCTTTGCCGTTTGCGGGCGTGCCTTATTTATCGTCGTCGATATCACATCAAGATTTCAAAAAAATTACAAACGTTTTTTCATACTTTTTTCGTACCCATAGAGTACTTGCGTGTGATTTTGATTCTTGTACAAGGCCATTCGCCTCCGTTTTGCTTTCGTTTGTGCCGGCGTGCCTTATTTATCATTACGGTCGATATCACATCGATGCTTCAAAGAAATTACAAACGTTTTTTTCGTACTTTTTTTGTACCATGAGTACTTAGCGGATTTTGATTTGATTCGGCCTCCGTTTTGCTTGCCGTTTGCGCGGCGTGCCTTATTTATCGTTACGGTCGATATCACATTACTTCAAAAAATTACAAACGTTTTTTTCGTACTTTTTTTGTACCATAAGTACTTAATTGTGATTTTTGATTCCTTGTACAAGGCCATTACGCCTCCGTTTTGCTTGCCGTTTTCGGCGTGCCTTATTTATCGTTACGGTCGATATCACATCGATACTTCAAAGAGAATTACAAACGTTTTTTCGTACTTTTTTGTACCCATAGAGTACTTAGCGTGTGATTTTTGATTCTTGTACAAGGCCATTACGCCTCCGTTTTGCTGCCGTTTGCACCGGCGTGCCTTATTTATCGTTACGGTCGATATCACATGCTTCAAAGAGAATTACTAGCGTTTTTTTCAGTACTTTTTTCGTACCATAGAGTATAGCGTGTGATTTTGATTCTTGTACAAGCCATTACGGCCTCCGTTTTGCTGCCGTTTGCGCGGCGTGCCTTATTTATCGTTCGGTCGATTTCACATCGATACTTCAAAGAGAATTACAAACGTTTTTTCGTACTTTTTTCGTGCCATAGAGTATAGCGTGTGATTTTTTTGTACAAAGGCCATTACGGCCTCCGTTTTGCTTGCCGTTTGCCGGCGTGCCTTATTTATCGTTACGGTCGATATCACATCGATATTTCAAAAAATTACAAACGTTTTTTGTACTTTTCGTACCCATAGAGTACTTAGCGTGTGATTTTGATTCCTTGTACAAAGGCCATTCGGCCTCCGTTTTTTTGCCGTTTGCGGGCGTGCCTTTATTTATCGTCGGTCGATATCACATCAAGATTTCAAAGAGAATTACAAACTTTTTTTCAGACTTTTTTTGTACCCATAGAGTACTTAACGGTGTGATTTTGATTCTTGTACAAGGCCATTCGCCTCCGCTTTTGCTGCCGTTTGCCGGCGTGCCTTATTTATCGTTCGGTCGATATCACATCAAGATTTCAAAGAGAATTACAAACGTTTTTTTCATACTTTATTTCGTACCATAGAGTACTTAACGTGATTTTTGATTCTTGTACAAGGCCATTCGCCTCCGTTTTCTTTCGCTTATTCGGCGTGCCTTATTTATCGTTACGGTCGATATCACATCAAGATTTCAAAGATACTTTTTTTACCCATAGAGTACTTAACGGTGTGATTTTTGCTTTGCCGCTTGCCCGGGCGTGCCTTATTTATCGCTCGTCGATATCACATCAAGATTTCAAAGAGAATTACAAACTTTTTTTCGCCATAGAGTACTTAACGTGTGATTTTTGATTCTTGTACAAGGCCATTACGGCCTCCGTTTTGTTTGCCGCGGCTTATTTATCGTTCGTCGATATCACATCAAGATTTCAAAGAGAATTACAAACGTTTTTTTCTACTTTTTTACCATAGAGTACTTAATCGTGTGATTTTGATTCTTGTACAAGGCCATTCCTCCGCTTTTCTTTGCCGCTTATTGCCTTATTTATCGTTCGGTCGATATCACATCAAGATTTCAAAGAGAATTACAAACGTTTTTTTTCAGACTTTTTTTGTACCCATAGAGTACTTAATGTGATTTTTGATTACAAGGCCATTCCGCTTTTTTGCCGCTTTTGCCGGCGCCTTATTTATCGCTCGTCGATATCACATCAAGATTTCAAAGAGAATTACAAACTTTTTTCAGACTTTTTTTGTACCCATAGAGTACTTAACGTGTGATTTTTGATTCCTTGTACAAGGCCATTCGCCTCCGCTTTTGCTTTGCGCCGGCGTGCCTTTATTTATCGTTCGGTCGATATCACATCAAGATTTCAAAGAGAATTACAAACGTTTTTTTCAGACTTTTTTTGTACCCATAGAGTACTTAACGTGTGATTTTTGATTCTTGTACAAGGCCATTCCTCCGCTTTTGCTGCCTTTACCGGCGTGCCTTATTTATCGCTCGGTCGATATCACATCAAGATTTCAAAGAGAATTACAAACGTTTTTTTCGTACTTTTTTTGTACCCATAGAGTACTTAACTGTGATTTTTGATTCTTGTACAAGGCCATTCGCCTCCTTTGTTTGCTTGCTTATACCGCCCTTATTTATCGCTCGTCGATATCACATCAAGATTTCAAAGAGAATTACAAACGTTTTTTTCGACTTTTTTCGTACCCATAGAGTACTTAACGTGTGATTTTGATTCCTTGTACAAGGCCATTCGCCTCCGCTTTTGCTTCCGTTTGCGCGGCGTTTTATTTATCGCTCGTCGATATCACATCAAGATTTCAAAGAGAATTACAAACGTTTTTTTTCAGACTTTTTGTACCCATAGAGTACTTAACGGTGTGATTTTTGATTCCTTGTACAAGGCCATTCGCCTCCGCTTTTGCTTTGCCCGGCGTGCCTTATTTATCGCTCGGTCGATATCACATCAAGATTTCAAAGAGAATTACAAACGTTTTTTTCAGACTTTTTTTCGTACCCATAGAGTACTTAATGGTGTGATTTTTGATTCTTGTACAAGGCCATTCGCCTCCGCTTTGCTTGCCGCTTATGCCGCGTGCCTTATTTATCGCTCGTCGATATCACATCAAGATTTCAAAGAGAATTACAAACGTTTTTTTCAGACTTTTTTTACCATAGAGTACTTAACGTGTGATTTTTGATTCTTGTACAAGGCCATTCGCCTCCGTTTTTTGTCGCTTTGCGCGTGCCTTATTTATCGCTCGTCGATATCACATCAAGATTTCAAAGAGAATTACAAATCAGACTTTTTTCGTACCCATAGAGTACTTAACTGTGATTTTTGATTCTTGTACAAGGCCATTCGCCTCCGCTTTTGCTTTGCCGCTTTCGCGGCTTTTATTTATCGCTCGGTCGATATCACATCAAGATTTCAAAGAGAATTACAAACGCTTTTTTTCAGACTTTTTTGTACCCATAGAGTACTTAACGGTGTGATTTTTGATTCTTGTACAAGGCCATTCGCCTCCGCTTTGCTTGCCGCTTATGCGGCGCGTTTTATTTATCGCTCGTCGATATCACATCAAGATTTCAAAGAGAATTACAAACGTTTTTTCAGACTTTTTTGTACCCATAGAGTACTTAACGTGTGATTTTTGATTCCTTGTACAAGGCCATTCGCCTCCGCTTTTGCTTCCGTTTGCGCCGCGCCTTATTTATCGCTCGGTCGATATCACATCAAGATTTCAAAGAGAATTACAAACTTTTTTTGTACCCATAGAGTACTTAACGTGTTTTTGATTCCTTGTACAAGGCCATTCGCCTCCGCTTTTGCTTTGCCGTTTTGGCGTGCCTTATTTATCGCTCGTCGATATCACATCAAGATTTCAAAGAGAATTACAAACATTTTTTTCAGATTTTTTTGTACCCATAGAGTACTTAACTGTGATTTTGATTCTTGTACAAGGCCATTCGCCTCCGCTTTGCTTGCCGCTTTAGCATGCCTTATTTATCGCTCGTCGATATCACATCAAGATTTCAAAGAGAATTACAAACGTTTTTTTTTTTTTCGTACCCATAGAGTACTTAACGTGTGATTTTTGATTCTTGTACAAGGCCATTCGCCTCCGCTTTTGCTTGCCGCTTATGCCGCGTGCCTTATTTATCGCTCGTCGATATCACATCAAGATTTCAAAGAGAATTACAAACGTTTTTTTCGAAGTGTGATTTTGATTCTTGTACAAGGCCATTGCCTCCGCTTTGCTTGCCGATTGCGCGGCCTTTTATTTATCGTTCGGTCGATATCACATCAAGATTTCAAAGAGAATTACAAAATTTTTTTCGATTTTTTTTGTCCCATAGAGTACTTAACTTGTGATTTTGATTCTTGTACAAGGCCATTCGCCTGCTTTGCTTTTGTCGCTTTCAAAGAGAATTACAAACGCTTTTTTCAGCGTTTATTTATCGCTCGTCGATATCACATCAAGATTTCAAAGAGAATTACAAACGTTTTTTTCAGATTTTTTCGTACCCATAGAGTACTTAACGTGTGATTTTTGATTCCTTGTACAAGGCCATTCGCCTCCGCTTTTGCTTGCCGCTTTGTGCGGCGTGCCTTTTATTTATCGCTCGTCGATATCACATCAAGATTTCAAAGAGAATTACAAACGCTTTTTTTTCAGTACCCATAGAGTACTTAACGGTGTGATTTTTGATTCTTGTACAAGGCCATTCTCGCCTCCGCTTTGCTTGCCGCTTTGCCGCGGCCTTTATTTATCGCTCGGTCGATATCACATCAAGATTTCAAAGAGAATTACAAACGCTTTTTCTTTTTTTGTACCCATAGAGTACTTAACGGTGTGATTTTTGATTCTTGTACAAGGCCATTCCGCCTCCGCTTTGTTTGTATGCGCGCGTTTTATTTATCGCTCGTCGATATCACATCAAGATTTCAAAGAGAATTACAAACGTTTTTTTCAGATTTTTTTGTACCCATAGAGTACTTAACGTGATTTTGATTCTTGTACAAGGCCATTCGCTCCGCTTTTGCTTGCCGCTTGATACGCGTTTTATTTATCGCTCGTCGATATCACATCAAGATTTCAAAGAGAATTACAAATTTTTTTTCAGATTTTTTTCGTACCCATAGAGTACTTAACGGTGTGATTTTTGATTCTTGTACAAGGCCATTCGCCTCCGTTTTGCTTGCCGCTTGAGCGTGCCTTATTTATCGCTCGGTCGATATCACATCAAGATTTCAAAGAGAATTACAAACATTTTTTCTTTTTTTTGTACCCATAGAGTATTTAACGTGTGATTTTTGATTCTTGTACAAGGCCATTCCGCCTCCGCTTTTGCTTTGCTTATGCCGGCTGCCTTTTATTTATCGCTCGTCGATATCACATCAAGATTTCAAAGAGAATTACAAACATTTTTTTTTTTGTACCCATAGAGTACTTAACGGTGTGATTTTTGATTCTTGTACAAGGCCATTCGCCTCCGCTTTTGCTTGCCGCTTTGTGCCGGCATGCCTTATTTATCGCTCGTCGATATCACATCAAGATTTCAAAGAGAATTACAAACGTTTTTTTCATTTTTTGTACCCATAGAGTACTTAACGGTGTGATTTTTGATTCTTGTACAAGGCCATTCTGCCTCCGCTTTTGTTTGCCGCTTTGTGGGCGCGTTTTATTTATCGCTCGGTCGATATCACATCAAGATTTCAAAGAGAATTACAAACGCTTTTTCATTCTACTTTTTTTGTACCCATAGAGTACTTAACGGTGTGATTTTGATTCTTGTACAAGGCCATTCGCCTCCGCTTTGCTTGCCGCTTTGCGCATGCCTTTATTTATCGCTCGGTCGATATCACATCAAGATTTCAAAGAGAATTACAAACTTTTTTCTACTTTTTTTGTACCCATAGAGTACTTAACGTGTGATTTTTGATTCTTGTACAAGGCCATTCGCCTCCGCTTTTGCTTGCCGCTTTGTGCCGGGCGTGCCTTTATTTATCGTTCGTCGATATCACATCAAGATTTCAAAGAGAATTACAAACATTTTTTCAACTTTTTTCGTACTCCATAGAGTACTTAACTGTGTGATTTTTGATTCTTGTACAAGGCCATTTCCTCCGCTTTTGCTTGCCGCTTATGGCGGTGCCTTATTTATCGTTTCGTCGATATCACATCAAGATTTCAAAGAGAATTACAAACTTTTTTTCAGATTTTTTTGTACCCATAGAGTACTTAACGGTGTGATTTTTGATTCTTGTACAAGGCCATTCGCCTCCGCTTTGCTTTGCTTATACCGGCGTTTTATTTATCGCTCGTCGATATCACATCAAGATTTCAAAGAGAATTACAAACGTTTTTTCACTTTTTTTGTACCCATAGAGTACTTAACGTGTGATTTTTGATTCTTGTACAAGGCCATTCGCCTCCGCTTTTGCTTGCCGCTTATACCGGGCATGCCTTATTTATCGTTCTGGTCGATATCACATCAAGATTTCAAAGAGAATTACAAATTTTTTTCGTACTTTTTTGTACCCATAGAGTACTTAACGGTGTGATTTTTGATTCCTTGTACAAGGCCATTCTGGCCTCCGTTTTGCTTGCCGTTTGCGCCGGCGTGCCTTATTTATCGTTCTGGTCGATATCACATCAGTACTTCAAAGAGAATTACAAACGTTTTTTTTCGTAACTTTTTTGTACCCATAGAGTACTTAACGGTGTGATTTTTGATTCCTTGTACAAGGCCATTCTGGCCTCCGTTTTGCTTGCCGTTTGCGCCGGCGTGCCTTATTTATCGTTCTGGTCGATATCACATCAGTACTTCAAAGAGAATTACAAACGTTTTTTTTTCTTACTTTTTTTGTACCCATAGAGTACTTAACGGTGTGATTCTGTCCTCCGTTTTGCTTGCCGTTTGCGCCGGCGTGCCTTATTTATCGTTCTGGTCGATATCACATCAGTACTTCAAAGAGAATTACAAACGTTTTTTTCGTACTTTTTTTGTACCCATAGAGTACTTAACTGTGTGATTTTTGATTCCTTGTACAAGGCCATTCTGGCCTCCGTTTTGCTTGCCGTTTGCGGCGTGCCTTATTTATCGCTACAGTCGATATCACATCAAGATTTCAAAAGAAATTACAAACGTTTTTTTTACTTTTTCGTACCCGAAGTACTTAACGTGTGATTTTTGATTCCTTGTACAAGGCCATTACGGCCTCCGTTTTGCTTGCCGTTTGCGCGGCGTGCCTTATTTATCGTTCGTCGATATCACATCAAGATTTCAAAGAGAATTACAAACGTTTTTTGTACTTTTTTGTACCCATAGAGTACTTAATGTGATTTTTGATTCCTTGTACAAGGCCATTCTGGCCTCCGTTTTGCTTGCCGTTTTGGCGTGCCTTATTTATCGTTCGGTCGATATCACATCAAGATTTCAAAAGAAATTACAAACTTTTTTCGTACTTTTTTTGTACCCATAGAGTACTTAAGGTGTGATATTTGATTCCTTGTACAAGGCCATTCTGGCCTCCGCTTTTCTTGCCGTTTGCTCGGCGTGCCTTATTTATCGTTCTGGTCGATATCACATCAAGATTTCAAAGAGAATTACAAACTTTTTTCGTACTCTTTTTTGTACCCATAGAGTACTTAACGGTGTGATTTTTTATTCCTTGTACAAGGCCTCCGTTTTGCTTGCCGTTTGCGCCGGCATGCCTTATTTATCGTTCTGGTCGATATCACATCAGTACTTCAAAGAGAATTACAAACGATTTTTTCATACTTTTTTTTTGTACCCATAGAGTATTTAACGGTGTGATTTTTGATTCCTTGTACAAGGCCATTCTGGCCTCCGTTTTGCTTGCCGTTTGCGCCGGCGTGCCTTATTTATCGTTCTGGTCGATATCACATCAGTACTTCAAAGAGAATTACAAACGTTTTTTTTTCTTACTTTTTTT
>CM044899.1:67330005-67618819 GCA_024500145.1 Gentiana dahurica var. dahurica | reverse complement strand
TGTTCATAAATATCACCCAAGTGTACCTTGAATAATCATCCACAACCACTAAAGTGTACTTCTTTCCTGTTACACTTGTTGGAGTTATTGGTCCAAAAAGATCCATATGCATCAGCTCCAACACTCTATTAGTTGATTGTTTGGTTTTTGACTTGAAGCTTGACTTTATCTGTTTACCCTGCTGACATGCATCACATATAGCATCCTTCTTGAATGTGATCTCAGGTAAACCAATCACCAGCTTCTTCTTCACCAACTGATTAATATCATCAAAGTTTAAATGATTCAACTTCTTGTGCCTTAACCAATTGAGTTCAGACTTGGTATGCACAATCATGCAGGTTTCTGGAACTGCAGTAGACCAATCCACAACATACATATTCTGTTGTCTTCTACCAGCAAGTACAACTTGATCACCTCTTTCACTAATGACAATACAGTTATTTTTGTCAAAAGTGACCTTGTATCCCATGTCACAAAATTGTCCAGTGCTCAGCAAGTTGTAGTCCAGTCCTTCCACATATGCAACATTCTTGATAGTAAGTCCATTTCTCACAAGTGTGCCATATCCTCTTGTATATCCAGGTGTATTCTTGTTGCCAAAATTCACCCTTGGACCATCTTTTGTCACAAAATTTGACAAACAATACTTATCCTTTATCATATGTCTGGAACATCCACTGTCAAAGTACCAGACACCCTACAAAACAAAGTTAATGCATTTTAGGTACCCAAACCTGTTTGGGTCCAGAGTGGTCAGTGGCAAGCATGACCCTTGGTATGTTTCCATAAGGTCTTCTCCTGAATGTGTCATACTTTGGTTCATACATGTATTCCACACATCCATAAGTTCTAACAGTAGGTTGTGTAGGAATCACATATGTTTTCTGGCCTTTTGGTTTATAATGCTGTTTGAAGTGACTTTGGTTGTTAGAAACATTAGCATAACCATTAGTTTGCTGTCTGTTAGGAACAACCCTGTAATATGGAGTCTGCTGAGGTCCCTGCTGAGGCCTTTTATAAGTCCTCTGCTGAGTCCTTTGCTGATTCCATTGCTTAGGTTTTACCCTAGCAGCATGGTTGTACTGACTGTTTCTAGCATTAGATGCAGGAATTCTCCAATCATCATCAGTGGGGAACAGTCTACCTTTCCCCCGGAGATAAGTATCCTTTGAATGATTAACATTTTAGGGTTTAGGATTCTTATCCTTGGAATATTTCTGTTTCTTACCCTTCTGTGGTCCAGCAGACTTGGTAGCAGGTCTGCTATCAGCAGGCTTAGAAGACACAGCAGTCCTATTTTTAGATTTATTCTTTTTATTAGGAGCTGTTGACTTCTTTGACTTCTGATTTTGCTTCCTTGAAGCATTCTCATTGGGTTTTACTGCCTCAGCAACCTTATTGGGAGTTGAATCTAGTGCAGGTACAAACTTAGGACCAATTCTGGTACTAGGTTCAGTGACCTTACTGGATCCACTCTTGTTAGATTGTTGGTTTCCAAATCCAAGCCCTGTTCTATCCCCATAAGGCTTTCCTGATTTGTATGTAGTAGTGTAACAAGATGGTTCAGCAGATTCAGAGGCTGCTGGATGTTCAGCAGACTTATACTGATTTTGTCCAACATCTTTTTCCTTACCTTTGAGAACCCTTAATTCAGCTTTCAATCTTCCAACTTCTAACTCAAGAGCTTCTTTTTCGGCCTTCACAATCTCATAACCAGATTGTATTATCCTCAGTTGATTAAGGATGGCATCCAAAGTCTCATTATTGTCAGAATTTCTAGGATTTGAACCACAAGTTGATTCACAATCACTTCCACCAGGAGTATTAATAGATACAGTGTTGTATACCTCCTCAGTTTCATCCATATTGGCCATCAAAGCATAATCTTCCATATCAGCAACCAGTGATGTGTCATCTGATTCATTTCCCTTTTCAGATTCCACATCATACCCTGATTCATCTTCAGCAACCATAGCCTTCTTGCCATGTCTTCTTTGTTGTCTCTTGGTCTTCAGTAGGTCTGGACAATCAGGTCTAAAATGTCCAGGCTTCTTGCAGTTGAAGCAAAGATAATCAGGTTCCTTGCCTTGTTTTAACTCAGGACAGTCAGGTTTGAAGTGTCCTGGTTTCTTGCAATGAAAGCACAGATAGTCATTATCTTTCTTTGGTTCTTCTTTCCTTCTTTCAGTAAGCCTCTATGTGAAATTTCTTGAAGGAGCCTTTCCAGTCTTCATCATCCTGATTTTCTTGCTCAGTAGGGCAATCTGCTCTTGCATCTCATCCAGCAGATCATCCTGTCCTCCTGATGTTTCTTCTTGATGTGAAGCAGCCAATGCAGTGGTCTTTGGCTCTTCTTTTTCAGTTTCAGGCACAACCTTTTTGCTAAATTCATAAGCCTTTAGATCTGAAAACAATTTGAAGGTGTCTTCTTCATGCAACTTTCTCATTTCTTCTATTGCAGTCACATTCATTTTCCAAACATCTTTTGCAGGTAGAGCTTCCAAGATTTTGGTGTTTATTTCCTCTTTTGAATAACTTACACTCAGCAGGGTAAGTTCATCCAGGATTGCATTGAATCTTGATTCCATTTGCTCAATGGTTTCATTTGGCAGCATCTTGAACTTTTGGAACCTTTTTCTGGCCACACTGATTTCATTCTTATTTATTGCATCAGTGCCTTCACAGATCAAATGTATCTTGTCC
The DNA here is from genome assembly GCA_024500145.1 of Gentiana dahurica var. dahurica. Taxonomy (NCBI): domain Eukaryota; kingdom Viridiplantae; phylum Streptophyta; class Magnoliopsida; order Gentianales; family Gentianaceae; genus Gentiana; species Gentiana dahurica. The sequence goes on along the minus strand of CM044899.1, from coordinate 67,616,113 downwards.
CAAAGTTCCTTTGCAGTTTTGCAATCCTTAACCTTCATGTACATATTGCTATCCAAAGTTCTATAAATGATATCAATAGCAATGTTGTTGAGGTTTGCTCTTTTTCTGTCTTCTGCATTCCATTCTCTTTTTGGTTTAGGAATGTACTCAGTTGTATCACCCACTGTTACTGCCTTGGTAATCTCCAGTGGTCCATCAGTTAGTACATCCATCATCTCATCATGAGTTGCAGCAAGGTAAGCCTGCATTCGACGTTTATACTCATCAAATTTATCTAGAGAGCACATCAGCATAGTTCTAGCATACTGTGTGTTATCCATGATGCAAGTTTTTGAAAATCAGTAACTTGAAAGAAAGTTTCAAAGAATTTTCACAAGCACAACAAGTAGGATTTCTTCAGAACAGAAGCACTGCTCTGATACCAATTGTTGGTCCCTTGAAAAGGCTTTGGTTAAGTTTAGAGGGGGGTGAATAAACTTAACACTTAAAACTTTTTGGAGTTAACAAATTCTGCAACTTCAGCAGCCTGCTGATACTTCAGGAGTCTGCTGAGACTTCAGTAGCCTGCTGATAAACAGTAGTCTACTGATAGTTGAGTTTGCTGAATTTGTGCAGCGGAATTATGTCAAAATTAAGCCTTAAAACTTGTTGTTAAATATGATACTAAGTATTAGATACTCAGCAGTGTATGTGTGTGATTTCAGTTGCTAGATTCAGTAAGTTGATGTGTGTAATAAACTAAATGCAAAATATAAATGCAGTAAGTAAGTAGGCAAATTTTATAGTGGTTCCAGGTGGTGTAATCCTGTCAGTCCACTCTTCTCCTGTGATGTTGGAGGAAATTCACTAGAGATCTTTGATGTAGCTTTTACAAAGATTCCTAAGTTGCTTGTCCTTCACCAATAACTATGGCTTCAAAAACTGAAAACTGGGAACAGGTAGGATTGCTGCTCCTTAGTCTTCCACTGGTCCTTGAAGGGTAGGACTGCCTCTTCACCAGCTCCACCACAAACAACAGTCTTTCACACCAAAGTGCTTCACTGTCTTCAGCAGGTTCTTTATAAAATAAAGATTGAATCAACTAAATGATTCGGTTGCAGCAGCCTGATTAGGATGATATAATCAGCAGCTTGCAGTCTTCAAGTGTGTAATCTTGATGTAGCTTGAATACAGAATGCACTTGAAGAAATTCTCTAGATCAGCAGCTTTATGCTCAGTAAGTTCAGCAGGGTGTTTTTCAGCTCAGAGTTATCTCTTAAGGTTTTTCCAAAATTCATCATCTGTTTCTGAGTTGAAAGTCTTCTATTTATAGGCAAGAATGCATGTGACTTATATTTGAAATTCAAATGTAACCGTTCCTTTTTTGTCTCATCTGATTTGCATTCTGTCACTATTCATAGGACTGACACTGTCAGAATTCCCTTTTGACAGTGCAGTCTGTCCACCCTTTGACTTGTGTCCATTGGATAAAGTCCTGAATCATCCCAACGTTCTTTTAATCCTAACCACTGATTTGTTTGATCAAATCAAAGGTAGTTGGCTGTCCATATCCATGTAATATTCCAATATAATCTTGAATTAATCGAGGTATATATCAGCAGGTCCATCAGTCTGCTGAAGTACCTATCAAGCTGCTGAACAGCAATTTGCTGTGTATAAAATATAATGCAGCTGATTTCTTTTATCTAACTTTTGTTTGTGAAGTTAGATTACACCTTTTTAAATATAACCAAGTTCCAAACTTCATCCAACTTATGGAACTTAGACCTTCAACACAAGGTATATGTAATCAGTTTAGGTCATCACAGACTTGCCTAAATTCTGATTCCATATCCTTGACTTTAATTACTAAGTTTGATCCCTTAGCCTTCTGTAACTGAGTTTGAGCCCTCAGCCTTCAGTCTTCAGTCTTCAACAGGTTCCTGACTAGTCTACTGACCTATCTACCCTACTGACCTAGACTAGTCTGCTGATATCAACCAGCAGCCCTTTACAGTGCTTGTTTGATCAAACCTATTTATGAATCAAACTCTAATAAACCTATACAATTGATCTAGACATATTTTTGCCTTTGCACTATAACAGCTAGTATGGCACTCATCATCAAAACATAGAAATAAGTCTAACAAAATGTCATATTCACTTTCTTTAAGGCAACTATATTATCGATTTGAAAGTGAATCCAGTCGTTCCAACGAATCTGAAAACAGAAATTAAATTTCTATGATATTCAAGGATTAAAATCCGAAATTTGTTTCCTTATATAACTCCCACTATCTTAGCTGAAATAACTGCCCGTTGTCTACTCTTTTATCATGAATACACATCTACCTTGTTCTTGCAAAAGAACTTTAGCTTTCGAGTCAATTACCCGATCAAGAAAGTCTCTAAGAATTCATAGGTTAGTAATCCAAAATCACTTTCCTTATCCTATACTTTATTTTATTAACATTTCAGTTTTACCTTTAACTTATTTAGTTTAGATGACTTACACTTGTAGACATTTACCTTTCCATTCTTGGCTTTCTTTAAAGGAAATGGCCTTGAAATAGCAGTTCATTTGAGTAGACACTACTCGTGAATTGTGGGATGTCTAGTGAGATTGATACCAAATCACTCTCGTCATCTTTGAACAAATTTTGTTGGTCTCTCATTCGACACGAGTGACAGAAGTGACATACTTATCAACGTCACTTAAGTTTGAAGGCTCAAGAGGAGAATCCTCTATCAAAAATTAATTGCTTTCTCGATTAATGAGTTCAACGTTCTCATTACTTTTTCACTTACACGAAGTCGTTACTAGTCAATTTGTCGTATTTAGCAGTTTAGATATTGATATACCTAAATCAACATAAGCCCAGTAGCGGACAGGGTCCTCGGCCAGCTGTTCACGGATTTTATTAACACAAAACAAACAAGTAATAATCCGGTTAACCTCAAGTATAAGGATCGTAGTAATAGTGGTTAATGCCGGGTCGATCTTACGGGGAACTGGCGATTGTGATTCCTAGTTTTTGTCTAACCTAAACTATGTCACGAAATGATAACGGTCATTTTGTGCCCGTTATTCTATGACCTTTATCCCTGATTCTAGTTTAAAGGAGCTATAATAGAATAATAATAAGTCGTAATACGCTTCATTTGCATATACCGAGAGTTACGATTCATTATTATGTATTAAGAGGTTTTATTATATTATTTGATGTTACAGACTGTGTTTCATGATATATTTGTAGTAACTCATTTGGGAGCACAAGGATGGACTTCGGAGAAGCTTTGATGGATCACAGACGAGTTCAGAAAGCCCAAGACATAAAAGAGGAAGAAAGCCCAGGAGCATGTAAGGCTCGGTCGACCGAGCCTATGCATTCGGTCGACCGAGTGGGCCTACAGTCCAGCAGGAGTCCGGCACAATGTTTGAGGCGGTTAGGGTTCAGTAGTGTCGGCATTTAAGTCGGTTTCCCATGTCGGCTGAGGCTCTATATAAACACAAGTCCTTTGTATTTTTTATACATTCACCAATATTATTTCATATCTACATATAAGCAAATAAGGATTCATTTAGGATTTTGGAGGTTGCTAGGGTTGCAAACATGTAAGCCCTAGTTTATCTTCTTGTTTTCTTTTAAGTAATCAATTCCCAATTATGCTTTGATTGTTTGAGTAGTTATGCATATCTAGATGATGTAGATCTAGGATATGACGTTAGGGCAGTGGTGATACCTTGTCTATGAGGATCCCATACCCTACGTCCTCTACCTAATATCTACGGATGAATCTGCGTGTTTAATTTACGTGTATTTAGATTAATTTATATGATGTCCTGATGATTCGCTATATAATCCGATTCGTATATGAAACGCTGAGAAATATATTCGGGGATGTAAATCTGGGGAGTTAAGCACTCGGGTGACCGAGAGGTGTCACTCGGTCGACCGAGAGCACCTGTTCGGTCGACCGAGAGCTGTCAAACCTGTTTTATCCGTTAATCAGTCACGTCTTTATGATTAGGTTAGCTTAATTGAATCTGTTATCTCAGTAGGTATGGCTATGGCTACGTCACTCGCTTAATTTAATTAAAACGTGTAAAAAGGAAATACCGATATAAAACTCTTAGGTAGGCTCATGAATTGATCTTCGGACGTTCAGTGTTATCTAGGTAGGTTTATATTAGGGAATTGCGCGCACCTTGTTATACGTAGATCGTAAACTAGCATGTGACTATAACTTGGTAATTATTAGTTGGACGAGAGTTTGAGTGATCGTCTAGGAAGTACGCCTAACCATAGGAATGTTGCCTGGACGAGGTGTACGGTTAATATCGGCATCCTTAGAGTAGTAAGCGTGTGAGTTATATGAGATGGAGGCACCAAAAGGCGAAGTCACGTAACAATACCACAGTGATATAGTGACCTACCGGTGCTACATCAAGTTTAGAGGATGACTCCCGTAGCCAATATAAAATAAATATGAACGGATTAATAGTTGATGAGTCTTGTTGTCATATAAATTGTCTAGATCCAAATGATTACGGTTATAATTGGGCAGTTGATTACGTTATTTGTTTACATGTTATTTGTTTATATGTGTGAGTGTGTCTTTCTTTTCTCGTATTCTATGTTGGTCGTAGACCGTCTTTGTCAAACGAAATAAATAGGTTGACTATTTAAGTTAGGATCCACAAATTGATTCTCTGTTGGATCGACCTCGACTCTATCTAGCTATACTGCGATTGAACCTAGTTCACTTGCTAGTGGTTATTTAGGCATCGAGTTAGTAATTTAACTTGACCTCAATCAAGTTTTTGGTGCCGTTGCCGGGGAATCAATGGTCCAACTGCTTAACTGATCTACTTAAATATTTCGTTTTTCTGTTTTCTGTTACACAAAAAAAAAAAAAAAAAGAAAATTTTTCGGTCGACCGAACGATGTGACTCGGTCGACCGAACCGTCTAATTGTTTTGTATTATCTGATAGTATTGTTTTCCCTTTGTTTCTGTTTTTTCCCGTCAGTAGGTTGTAAGTCTAGCAGCAGTATGAGCAATCGTACTGACTGTTAGTTTAATAACCGTTTGTTGTTTTTCTCATGATTGCAGATGATCAGAACTGAATCGCTCAAGTAAGATTGTTCGTGATAAGCAATATGTCATCAAAGCAATTTTCCAAGGTTAAAGAAGAGGATGTTAACGTTTTACGAACTAAGACAACACCAATGAAACCAATGACGCAAAAGCTGAAGGAAAGAATAGCAAAAATGAAAGGACGAATTCAAGAAGCCAGAAAGTCAAGGGAAGCGAATGAAGCGTATGTAAAATGAGGTATGTGTGCTTTAAATCCCGAAGTAATTTCTTCGGATTCGGATTCGGATTCATATATTGATTATATGGATTACATGTCAGAGATAGAGTCTGGTTCTGAGGGTAGCATAGATATAGAACGACCTATAGTCATTTGTGCTAAAGAGGCAAAATATGTTGAAGATGAATCTCGGTTAATGCCCAAGTTAGGTGACCCTGGAGCATTCCTTGTAGATGTTACCCTAGAACAAGCACACTTGGGATTAGCTTTAATTGACTCTGGATCAAGCTTAAACATTTTCCCTAAGAGCCTTTGCGATAGGAATATGATTCTGACTCCCACAAACACCCCGCTGAAAGTGAGATTCGCGGATAGTACTAGAACTATCATGTCTGGACAAATGAATAACATGATCATTGGTATCGGACAACTTCGGTTTAAGATCGATTTGGTTGTGATGGACATAGAGGAGCATCCGTATAGCCCAATCATCTTGGGTAGGTCCTTTATTAACACCTCTAGAGCCCTCATTCGTATGACTAGGCATGAGATCACGTTGTTTGATGCTAAGGGTTCTGAGACTTTTGGGATAAAGAATCCTGAGTTCCCTATTCCGGTAAATGTTAATATCATAGAAGTCGTTGGTTCTAAACCGGATGTGATCCCAAGTTCAGAGGAGTGTGATGATGACAATGTTGAAGATCGAGATGAGAAAGAGATCCTGACAATCCTAAGCCGAGATAGAGCTGCTCAGCCTGCGCCTGTTGTTAATAATAATGATGCTGAAGCCTCGCCTATTTCAAAACCTAAGGATAGAAGGAGGAGAGTCAAGCGAAGAACTCGTAGAGTTCGCATTCAAGAAAGCTCATCAAAGTCTGAAGTGATCCCGAAAGTCGGTGCCTGTTTAGATGGACAGTTCGATTGTCTTTTCGTCAGACGCACATCCCACGGAAAGGCACTTGTGCAGAGAAATGGCAAGACGTTTTCGGTGAAGGTTAGTCGGGTGAAGACCTGGCAAGTCAAGAACAATCCTTAGAGAGTGATATTTTTGGAAAGTCGAGCTACAGACTTAAACTGTAGAACTATTTCTATCCTTCGTTATTCTTATTTTTATTTTTATTTAAAAAAAAAATAAAAGTAGCGTGAAACGATAAGAAGTTTTTTTTTCTTCTATTTTGCCGTGTTCCGACGACTGCTGAGTTAAGGATGTGCAAAATAATATTTTTTATTTGAATCGTTTTTACGTGAAGTGAAGTGTAGTAAATGAATCTTTTTAAAAAATTGTTGATTAAGGAAATGGTAATGCGTTATTTTACAAATACTTAGACCCGATTGTTTCATTTATTCAAGATAAGAATGGTTGCTTTTGTGCTTAAAAAAAAAACGTGATGGTTGGTTAGAGAAAAATTTAGCGGTAGGAATTGCAAAAGTGAAGTAATAAATTTTGGCATGGTTATTTGTTGTAGTTAATTTACGGTGTGTCAAAATAATTAAAATGGTCTACACCATTAATTTCTACATATCCCCATTCACCTTTCCCTCTTCCCAATCATTCACCTTTTTTCTCTTCCCAATTTCTTTATTCTTCCAATTCAAATTTTCAAATTCCACCTTTACACCACATCAATCCCCAACAACTTTTATCCACCAATCACATTCCACTTTTCAAACTCCATTTTTTCTATTTAACCCACTCATCCTCTCTTTCATTTTCCTCATCCTTTTCTCCATCTTCTTCATCAAAATTCTTCCATCTACCTTTTCCCCAAACCCCTGTAGAAATCAAATGGACATGTCTTGAAAATCTTCATCCCTTTCACCATTTTTGCTCACTTTTGAAAATCCTGTCTAAGTATTTTTCTGATCGACTGAATAAGTCACTGGGACGATTCAGGGCCGGAAACCCACCATTTCAGGCGGAATCAACACTCGGTCAACCGAGTGATTGCTCTCGGTCGACCGAGAGCCACCTTGCTCCCTCCGTCCGCTGCTGCGCTGTTTATCTGTCAGGATGCCACCGAGAAGACGCAGAGCCGCTCAGTTCGTGGCTGTTGAAGGCAACATCCCATTGATCAACGGGGTACCACAATTCGCGAGTCGGGAGGTATATTCTTCATTTGTTAATCATTTTGTTAATGCCCCTGTACATCGGGCTCGAGGACTGGATTTGGGGAATTGTGGAGATGAGCTTTTGGAATTGGTGGAACGTTATCAATGGCGTGATGTCGTCGCACCCCCAGGCCGAGTCAACGTCAATTGGGTAAGGGAATTTTATGCTTATTTACGCGTACACCCCGACACCAATATCGTAAATATTCGTGGACGACCAATTGTAATTTCTCCGGGTACGATTAATGCTTATTTTGGGGTGGATATCTCGGAGGACGGGCCGGAGTATATGGCAACATTTGACGGGTCCGATGCTTGGCTGGAGGAAGTTGGTGCCTATCTGGGAATAGAATGGACTATAGGGGAGGTTGCCCGCACATTTGCGGAACACGACTTCAGGAGATGGGAGGATAAATGCCTTCATCGGCTTATCCGTTCTAATATCTTTCCGGCTAAGCATGTATCTACGGTCTACTATGCCCATGCCATTTTGCTTTATTGGTTGTACATGGGATGGCCTGTGAATGTGGGGGCATTGCTACGCAAGGAAATGACAGACGATGCTGTCAAGCCTCGGCACACCTTACCTTTTGGTTCACTGATCACTACATACTGTGAGGGAGCCGAGTGCCCAGTGTTAGGCGGCGATTCCCATGTGGGGCCAATGCCTATTCTGTCTTTAAGTAGTGTCACACCACCTGTCTTTCACGGTCACGATCAAGAACAAGAAGGGGAACCCGAGGATGATGCTGACGAAGCCGGCCCAAACTATTTGCAACTAGCACCATTCAATCCAGGATTTTAGGATTAAGGATTTTAATTTGAATGTTTGCATTTCCTATAATTAACAAGTTTTTATTTTGACTCAATTCTACTAGTATGTCGTGTTATATAGAGCAAGTTTCTCTGTTTCCTAAATTCGAACTCATGTAATGTTTTGGACTTGCTGGAATGTATTGAAATGTAATCATTAATTTATGGACTTAAAAATGTTTAAGGAAATTGTTATCCCTTTTACGGTCCCTTTTACTGATTATTACTGTTTGGACTAATCCTGTAACGAATGCCGAGCTTTGTTTAAGATGTGTGTTGCAGTGATTATTCTTCTGCCCTGCTATGGAGCCAATGCCTGTGCCTGTTGAACTTTGCCGAATTTCCAAGACTTGTTCAACGTCCACCTTTATCCAGAGCTAAGTTCCTTTTCTGAGTTTGTTATTTCGGTTTTTATACATTGGGGACAATGCATGGTTTAAGTGGGGGGTACAAGTCACTTAGCTCAAATGAGTAATTCCATATATCAAATAATAAATAAAAATGAGTAAAAAATTTTTAACTTTTAAACTTAGAATCACATTTACTTTTGTGAGTTCCTGATAATTATATCTAATAAGAAATAAACCATATTTCATGAGTACGTGATCACTTTATACTTCTGCGATTTATTGATTAGTAAACTTAATGATATTCATGTTGTCCGTTGCGAGTAGTTGTTTATTATTCAACTATTCAATAATTGAATCGAGTTGTACTACGTTTGTTATAAAAAGTAAAATTATTATGTGTACATTGCATAGATACTTGATTATGCTTACCTAGTGTCAAATTTATCGTCTGATGTGTTCCTAAAAATTCTAGCCACAAAAGCTGAGTAATAAGCTTGAGACGTACCTGTGTTTGACAATGTTAAAACACTGGGCTGTAGTAAGTTACCAAAGTAGCCTCGCGCTTGTGGTAATATTCGATGCTAATATTTGATCTAAGATAGAGGGATGCTCTAAAAAGTTTTCCTTCTTGAGATTGATAGTATCTGAAAAATATGAAGATATGAAAAGAATATTCAACTCTTTAAGAGGCTTTGAGTAGTACTCGGTCTCCAAGTCCAAAAACCCTATAGATACGCTCTTGCTTATTATTCTAGTGCTTCAACAATTAAAAGGCTTAAGAAGTGGGAATACTGAAGTTGGTAGGTTAAGACTACGAAGTTTGCATAAGCTCTAATCTTGCTACGAATGTTTAAAACTCAATGCACATGCACACAACACACCGATTCATGATGAATAGTGGATAATGGATATCTGATGAGCATAGAGAATATGAGTTGATTCGAGTTTCTTGTGTCAGTATACTGTGACCACCGGAAAGTAGTTTATGGGGAATAACTTATTGATATTTTGATCGGGACGATCAAAGGCTAAGTGGGGGGTAGTTGATAACGGTCATTTTGTGCCCGTTATTCTATGACCTTTATCCCCGATTCTAGTTTAAAGGAGCTATAATAGAATAATAATAAGTCGTAATACGCTTAATTTGCATATGCCGAGAGTTACGATTCATTATTATGTATTAAGAGGTTTTATTATATTATTTGATGTTACAGACTGTGTTTCATGATATATTTGTAGTAACTCATTTGGGAGCACAAGGATGGACTTCGGAGAAGCTTTGATGGATCACAGACGAGTTCAGAAAGCCCAAGACATAAAAGAGGAAGAAAGCCCAGGAGCATGTAAGGCTCGGTCGACCGAGCCTATGCATTCGGTCGACCGAGTGGGCCTACAGTCCAGCAGGAGTCCGGCACAATGTTTGAGGCGCTTAGGGTTCAGTAGTGTCGGCTGAGGCTCTATATAAACACAAGTCCTTTGTATTTTTTATACATTCACCAATATTATTTCATATCTACATATAAGCAAATAAGGATTCATTTAGGATTTTGGAGGTTGCTAGGGTTGCAAACATGTAAGCCCTAGTTTATCTTCTTGTTTTCTTTTTAGTAATCAATTTCCCAATTATGCTTTGATTGTTTGAGTAGTTATTCATATCTAGATGATGTAGATCTAGGATATGACGTTAGGGCAGCGGTGATACCTTGTCTATGAGGTTCCCATACCCTACGTCCTCTACCTAATATCTACGGATGAATCTGCGTGTTTAATTTACGTGTATTTAGATTAATTTATATGATGTCCTGATGATTCGCTATATAATCCGATTCGTATATGAAACGCTGAGAAATATATTCGGGGATGTAAATCTGGGGAGTTAAGCACTCGGGTGACCGAGAGGTGTCACTCGGTCGACCGAGAGCACCTGTTCGGTCGACCGAGAGCTGTCAAACCTGTTTTATCCGTTAATCAGTCACGTCTTTATGATTAGGTTAGCTTAATTGAATCTGTTATCTCAGTAGGTATGGCTACGGCTACGTCACTCGCTTAATTTAATTAAAACGTGTAAAAAGGAAATACCGATATAAAACTCTTAGGTAGGCTCATGAATTGATCTTCGGACGTTCAGCGTTATCTAGGTAGGTTTATATTAGGGAATTGCGCGCACCTTGTTATACGTAGATCGTAAACTAGAATGAGACTATAACTTGGTAATTGTTAGTTGGACGAGAGTTTGAGTGATCGTCTAGGAAGTACGCATAACCATAGGAATGTTGCCTGGACGAGGTGTACGGTTAATATCGGTATCCTTAGAGTAGTAAGCGTGTGAGTTATATGAGATGGAGGCACCAAAAGGCGAAGTCACGTAACAATACCACAGTGATATAGTGACCTACCGGTGCTACATCAAGTTTAGAGGATGACTCCCGTAGCCAATCTAAAATAAATATGAACGGATTAATAGTTGATGAGTCTTGTTGTCATATAAATTGTCTAGATCCAAATGATTACGGTTATAATTGGGCAGTTGATTACGTTATTTGTTTACATGTTATTTGTTTATATGTGTGAGTGTGTCTTTCTTTTCTCGTATTCTATGTTGGTCGTAGACCGTCTTTGTCAAACGAAATAAGTAGGTTGACTATTTAAGTTAGGATCCACAAATTGATTCTCTGTGGGATCGACCTCGACTCTATCTAGCTATACTGCGATTGAACCTAGTTCACTTGCTAGTGGTTATTTAGGCATCGAGTTAGTAATTTAACTTGACCTCAATCACGAAACAAAACTAAACAGCGAATAAAACAGAACAAAACCGAAAACAAAACTAGACAGAGGATATAATCCAAAGCTAGGAAGAATACGGGTTGCGAACCTTTAACTAAACTAATCTAAGATGCAAATAAAAGTAAACTAACTAAACAAATTCAAGTTTTAAGGATTTAAATTTAAAGTTTAACGAGCCAAACGAGGATTGATCCACCTATCCAACAAGCATTGATTTCCTATCTCGATTATATTGTGGTTTTTATCTATGTTGTGATTCACCTCATCTAAATATGAACCCTAATTCCTTAGAAAGTTCATCTATTAATCCATTATCTTCCAATGCAAGATTAACGCGATTTCTAACCAAAGGTGTAAACTTTATGTTTATAATCTAGCAATTAAACCTATTAACTTCCGTTAAGATAGATTCAAATACTATTCCTATTCATGGTGATCTAAGGTTTATAGAGATTTCCATCAACAATAAACAATCAACACATGCATATCTTCCGATATAAGAGCAATTAAACATAATAAACATGAATAAAGAAACAACCTTTAATAAAAAATCACAGTATAATCGATGAAAACGAAATCAACAATTGTTGGATGGCTTCACAATACTCGTTTGATGAAGCTTTTAGCTTCTGAACATCCTCAGCAACTCAAATTTGCAGAAATAGTGCATAAAAAGTAACTAGTTTGATCTAGATATAAAGTGCATAAAAGATGGAATAAAAGGAAGAAAAACGCAGCCTAAAGCCGCCCCTAGGTTTAGGGTTTCCAATAATGTGTATTTGGTATCTCATATGTGGAGAAAACAGCTGCTATATATAGATTTTGAAGTCGGTTTCACTAAGTCGGCCGACGGACGCTCGTCCGCTCTTGTGAACGCCCGTCCAGATAGATCTGGACTGCTTCAGACGCCCGTTCAGACGGCGTCCAAACTCTCTGTATCAAAATCACACCACCGGACGCCCGTCTGCTTTATCAAACGCCCGTCCACTCTGGACGGGACCTGGACGCTCGTTCAGCTGGATCGAAATTTGATTTCTTGATCTTTATCTCTTTTTCCTCTAAGTCATTCCTTCATTATCTCTTTTATCATCAATTAACTCGAACTTAATCAACTTTTGATCATCTCTTGAGCCTCAAACATGTATCTACTACACATAAAAACATCGCAAAACGTAATAATGTCCAAATAATCATAAAATCACAATTAAAACACATAAATTAACCAATATTGCGAATAACTCATTAAAACCTCATTTACTCAATATATCGATTAAACACTCGTTTCTTATGCAATTAAGTACAAATACGGGGGAAAATACCATAGAATATATCGTTATAAATCATATAAATTCACCCTTAACAACTCCCCCACACTTAAGCTTTTGCTCGTCCCGAGCAAAACAAAACAAAAATTAAGGCTCGAGACGAAAACAGACATCTAAGACAATATAGCATAGATCAATAAATCAGAGGTTCACCAGTGTGTGGTGTGCAAAGCCATAGAAAACTTCCACTAAATCCAAACTTGAGAAACTCAAAGCAAAACTAGCTAATACCCCCTCGTAGACTAGCGATAAATGACACTCATAAGGTGTACCCTACAAACGTGACATATCCCGAAAAAGATGATAGAACATATCTAGGGCCTTTCCGAAATACTCAGAGGATAATCCCTACAGCATATCTATCGGTTTATACTGGGGATAAGATAGACGATAACTTAGTCTTTCATTCATTTCATACCAATTCTTTAGTTGATTTAATCACTTTTACTTTAAACACACATCATAATGAGCTATGAGATATACCCTACCTTACTCCAATCATAAGGTAGCTTCTTCTGACTGTCGTGAGCTTTCAGTCATCATAGTGGTATAAGACATACGTGGTATACCCTATCGCACTCAAATCATCGACTAGCTTTCGACACACCCATTAATTATTCATTTAATTCAACTTTTCCATTTGACAATAAGTTACGTGTTACTTATCACATTCAAACCTTAGATATTCACAGTATATCATACTTCGGATCTAAATACAAACTATCATAAATCTCAAGATATATACGTAGCACTAAGTACATGACTTATAAGAAAATCAGAAACCACTAATCGAAAAGGGGTATAACTTTATAAATTAGCTCATCATTTACTATGGCTCGTGAAAAATAGATCTCAGGTGAAACAACTAACTTATCAAACATATGATATATAGCTTGGATGACTATAAAAATAACGAACATAGATTTGAATTGCCTACTCGGGACAAGACAAAAACAAAAAATGTCGAAAATTTTTGAAAATTCTAGCTCATTTTAGCTCATTTTGCATAGAAACATAACGAATCATTCCCTCCCCCACACTTAAAGATCAACATGTCCTCATGTTGTGCAGAAAGTAAAATAGAGAAAGAACTTAGCTGATTTAAATCGATAACCGAATCGTTGGTCAGGCCGGAGCCTACATATTGACACTAGAAATTCGTAACCATAACATGTAGCTCGACAAAACCTCTAAAAATATACCTGCACGACTTGACAAACACGGAAACATCTCGGGGAAAACGGGGAAGTATACCAGAATGATAAGAGATAATAAAAACCAAGTAATTCCAAAAGATAAAGCATTAAATACATCCACCAGTTGAAATAAAGTATAAAAGAAAGTACCGACGCCTTATGGCTTACATGATCCATTGGAAATAAAAAAAAATAGTAGCTAAATGCGAAACACAATGAATCACGGAATCAAAAGTAGAGAAAATATACAATCATAGTATCTAGGGCAAATCAAAATCGAAAAAAATAGACAAATGAAATCATGACTGCCCCAGAGCCGGAGAATCATCAGCCGGAGGATCAGAAGAGGGTCTAGATGGTGGTGTTGTAGTCCTATCTACGGAGTCAGGCTGCTCCTCATCGGACGACTCAGACTCGTGAATAACATCTGCTATGGCTTGCTCAATCTCATCAGAATAAAGATAATCAATAGTGCTTGGACTGAAGATTCTGTCATCCCTTGGCCGCCGGCCGTCACTGATACACTTCAGAATCGTCAACATGTTGTTTTGAGACGTCCGAATATCCTCCATCCAGTTCCTTACACTGTTGGCCATACTCAACCTCATCCGGACTGAGGGAGATAAAGTAGGAAGGAGGATGCTCGAGGTGGTGCGGATGATGAACTATGCTCACGTGCTACCTCAGCCTCAATCTCGGTCTGACCGAAGACTTACTCTTTTCCCTCTGTAAAGGCCTCGGGTTCTTCGGCTTATGATCGGCTCCGAACTCAGGCACACCGGCGTCAATACACAAATCGTGAATCAGGTGAGGGACGATCAAGCTCCGCGTATAAACCTTATGGTTGATAGATATCTCGTCATATAATGCTTGTCCCACATCCACATTCAGGCCAAATGTCAATGCATACAGCATGCCTAGGTCACCAATATGAAAATGTGTCAAGTTGTTCTTAGGCAACAACCGACTCTGAATGAATCGACACTGGACTTTCCAGTCCTCCGTCCAGGTCGTGGTGACTAACTCCTTCCGGTCTCCACCCGGCCTTAATGTCCAAGCCACATCCGGGCAAACTCTCAACCTTAACTCCTCCAAAGGATCCTGCCCCAAACTCTGTCTATGTACAATCTCCTCCTTGTAATCTCGTCCCTCAAAAGCCGCCAACCCATACTTCTTATTGATCACATCCGGCGAAAACGGAACTTCCACCCCTCGGACCACAACTACCTTCGTCCCCAAGTCGGTTTCCGAACAGTTAGCATAAAATTCCCGAACTAAGGAGCCATTTACCGGGGTAGTCGGGATAGTCATCAAGGCTTCCCATTTCCGGTCCTTCAATAATTTGACAAACCCCGGATCGACCTTAGCTTCCAATGTAGCCCTCTCGATCAACATAGTCCTTGAGAAATAGTGCTTGGTATACGCGTCGTGGGCCTTAGGGTTCACGAATCTACGAGGCATAGGCATAGGGGGTACGGTTTTGGCTTTCTTTCTAGGTTGAGCAGCCCTAGTTTCAACCGGTTCCTCTTCCCGGGTAGCATCTACAGTTTCCTCAACCCTAGATGATCCTCCACCTCGGGGAACCCTATGCATCCGTGCCAATGGCACATCTTCATCCGTCTCAGACCCCGAGGTTGGTTCATCTCTCAAAGTTATCCTAGTTTGGGTGGCTCTATGAGGTTGTTCTCGAATACTAACACCCCGGTTAGGATCAACTAAGGTAGGATCAAACTCTTTACGTTTCTTCCCGGCTTCCCGAGCCACTTCCTTACCATGTCGCTTCACTACTCCCTTCTTATGAACCATATTTCAAACCTAGACTACACCACAACGATCCCAAAACAAAACAAGGTACCCGTTTAACATCCAAATCGGGATTTCAAATCAACCAAACCACAAACCACAACCATCCATCATCAATAACCAACCCATTCATCACCCACATCATCATCACAGCACCAATCAGCAAGAATCAAGAACAAAAACGAAAGAAAGAAAACAAATAAGGTGCATTTCGAGTGAACGAGCCGACCCAAAGATCGAACTCCGAAAAACGTGAACAAAATCGAGAAAAGTTGTTACTAACTTACCAAGTAAGGTGAGGAGATCCTGATCGAGATGAAGATTAGTCCAAACAACACCAATTTGGCCACCAAAATCAAATTTTTCCTTCAAAAAATCGGACTGAAAAGGGTCCTGATTCTCCAAAAAGATGGTGTGTTGGGGAATTTGGCTTAGAAAATCGAAGAGAGGGGATCAAAAGCGGCCTATAGCACTTTGAATCGCTCAAAATGGTTTAGAATCGAAGATTTTAGGTCAAAAGGAGGGAGAGGAAACGGTTTTGCGGTTTGAAATCTTGAAAAATGAAGGTTCATGTGTTTGAGGGAGTATATATAGGCAGAGGCTGGACGGGCGTCCAAGAAACCGGACGGGCGTCCACTGGGAAATTAGATGAACTGGACGGGCGTCCAGTTATTCAGACGCTCGTCCAAGAGTTCAAATCACATACATGATTGGAGGGAAAATATCAGGGGCGTCCAGGTTTAGTGGACGCTCGTCCAATAATTGGTCAAGGCGGACGGGCGTCCAGGCTTCTGGACGGGCGTCCAAGGTAGAATTATGCAAAAATCATGAAATTTCATACAAGTTAAATTCAAATTTGCACTTTCTTATTAAACTTAATTAAAACTTCAAAAATACAACTGTAAATCGACGAAGTACATAGAATTACTAGAAAACAAGTAAAAACAAAATAAAAACAGATAGAAAACAGTGGGTTGCCTCTCACCCAGCGCTTTTGTTTTACGTCGTTTGCTCGACGAAACATCCTAAGAACGCTAGTCATCGTAAATGGCCGACCAATCTATCACTTGAATGAGACGGCGGAGCATGTCAATCGCCGGAGGGAAGTCATACTCATCTTGCAAACCCCACCAGCTACATCAACACCTCGAAAATGTTCAGCTTGCAGCACTATCGCTAAATCTGTCAGCATCGGATCATTGAGGATCGTGTACGGACGTCCAAGAGCCTCCTGTAACTCCTCAGTAGTGAAGTCTCCACCTCCCGAACAGCGGGGAACAATAAGAACATAGGTGACAGTCTTGACGCGGGTACTAATGTCAAAATCTACATGCAAAACGATAGTCCCTCCCGGTCCGTCATCTACAGTAATCAGTGGGATCCTCCTAAGGAAAGGTAACTCCTCTGGTAGAACTCCGAAATCCATATCTAGAAAGCACACTAACTGACAGATATAAACAAAAACACAACTTAGTAAGCTAAACTTAAATACTAAAACTTAAATACAAAACTACAAAAGCACAAAACAAAAACGACTAAAACTAACGATATCTAGGATGCCTCCTAGTGGCGCTTTTGTTTAATGTCGTTAGCTCGACACCATTTAAGCTCAGCCTGGATCAGGCCATTTAACCTTTCTGCCAGCCACTACCTCGTCCAGACTTTGATCAGTTTTTTGGCTCTAGAAACAGCACCTAACACATGGGGTAAAACCTTTAATAGCTTTCCAAACACGTTTAAACTTCCCCATGGTTGACTTCTTCATTCTCTGAGCCTTGATGACGTTTCAGCTGACGCTCCCTCTCAAACTCTTCCATATCCCAACTACCTGCTAGAACTTCTTCAGATTGACCACTACCGCTATCCTCTGAAAATAGGTCGGGTGAAAACTCGTCGAATTCTTCAACTTCCGTAGCACCACACCCAAGGATATCGAGGAAACGGACAATCAAAGGTTTCTCCTTAGGTTCACCAATATAGTGCTTGCACCTTTGGCCATTCACTCGAAATGGGTTACCGCTATAACCACGAAGTTCTAGAACGCCTCCAGGAATGATTTGGAGAATCTCGAAGGGACCGGACCAACGTGTCCTCAACTTTCCAGGAAACAAATGTAACCTAGAATTGTATAGAAGAACTTGTTCGCCGACGTGAAATTCTCTCTTCTTAATCTTAGCATCGTGGAGTAGCTTCATCTTATCTTTACTAATCCTGGCACTTTCGTAAGCCTGGAGTTTGAATTCGTCCAACTCATGCAACTGTTGCAGTCGATGTTTTCCACAAGATTGGGAATCAAAGTTCAGAAACTTTATAGCCTAATAAGCTCTATGCTCTAACTCGACTGGCAGATGACATGGCTTACCATAAACCATTTGATATGGAGATGTACCCATAGGAGTCTTATAGGCGGTTCTGTATGCCCAAAGTACATCATCCAACTTCAAACTCCAGTCTTTCCTATGACTGTTAACCGTTTTCTCCAGGATTTTCTTAATGCTTTGGTTGCTTCTTTCAACCTGACCACTAGTCATCGGATGATATGGTGTGCCAGTTTTGTGACGAACACCATATTTTTCAAGGACTTTCTCTAGGGGTCGGTTGCAGAAGTGCGTCCCTTCATCACTGATCAAGGCACGTGGACATCCAAACCTCACGAAGATGTTTTTCTTTAAGAATTTCATTACCGTCTTATGATCATTGTGAGGAGTGGCTTGAGCCTCTACCCATTTTGACATGTAATCTACGTAGACTAAGATCTATTTGTTACCGCAGGATGATGGGAATGGGCCCATAAAATCGATACCCCATACATCAAAGACCTCGCATTCTAGGATGGGTTTCAAAGGCATGTCAAAACGCCTTGTCAGAGTACCGGTTCTTTGGCACCTATCACAAGCTTTACAGAAAGCTTCTGTGTCCTTAAAGATCATAGGCCAATAGAATCCAGATTGGAAAATCTTAGCAACGGTTTTCCACGGACCAAAGTGACCTCCAGTGGGTCCACTGTGACACTGCTCAATGATATCGCGTTGCTCAGACTCAGGAACACATCTTTTGAGCAAACCATCTTTACAGATCTTAAAAAGATAAGGTTCATCCCAAACGAAAGATTTTAAATCAGAGAAGAACTTTTTCTTCTCCTGATAAGACATTTCCGGATCGAGATATCGGGCATGAAGGTAATTGACAATGGAAGAATACCATGGAACATCGGGAGGACAACCGTCGATAATCATAATGTTCTCTAGAGGAAAGTAAAGATCTATATCATCTGGGTCATCCTTTTCCTCGCTTAGAATTCTAGAAACATGATCAGCTACTACGTTTTCACTGCCCTTTTTGTCCTTAATTTGAACGTCAAACTCTTGTAGGGTCAGTATCCAACGTAGTAGGCACGGTTTAGCCTCTTTCTTGGTCATCAGATAACGCAAAGCAGCGTGATCAGTCCACACAACTACTTGAGCTCCTAACAAGTAACTACGAAACTTGACCATAGCAAAGACTACGGCCAATAATTCTTTTTCAGTGGTCGTGTAGTTAACTTGAGAAGGGTTTAATGTGTGGCTAGCGTAATAGACAGGCTGGAATTTCCCGTTAAGCCTTTGTCCTAAGACCGCACCAACATCATAGTTTGATGCGTCGCACATAAGCTCAAAAGGTAAGTTCCAGTCAGGCGATATAAGAATTGGAGCAGATATTAAACGATTTTTGAGCTCCTCAAAAGCTTGCTTGCAGCTCTCATCAAAATTGAACTCAACGTCGTCCTTAAGTAAAGTAGACAGGGGCTTGGCTATCTTGGAGAAGTCTTGAATAAATCTTCTGTAGAACCCGACATGTCCAAGAAAACCTCTCACTTCCCGCACATTCTTGGGATAGCTCATCTTCTCTATAGCTTCTACTTTTGCCCTGTCAACTTCTATACCTTTGGCGGAGATTTTGTGGCCAAGAACTATGCCCTCATCTACCATGAAATGGCATTTTTCCCAATTAAGCACTAAGTTCTTTTCCACGCATCTGGATAACGCTTGATCAAGGTTGTCAAGACAATCATCAAAAGCCTGACCAAAAACCGAAAAATCGTCCATAAAGATCTCCATACACTTTTCTACGAGCCCGTCAAAGATGGCCAACATACATCTCTGAAATGTAGCTGGGGCATTGCAGAGACCAAATGGCATTCGCCTGTAAGCGAATGTACCATAAGGGCAAGTGAAAGTGGTTTTCTCTTGGTCAGCTGGATCAATGGGTACTTGGAAGTATCCTGAATATCCATCCAGAAAGCAGTAGAATGCATGCCCCGCCAGACGCTCAAGCATCTGATCAATGAATGGAAGGGGAAAGTGATCTTTCATTGTGACCTCATTGAGCTTTCGATAATCGATACAGACTCTGTAACCAGTGACAAGTCTCAATGCTATTTCTTCTCCCTTCTCATTCTTCTCAATCGTAATTCCTCCTTTCTTGGGAACTACTTGAGTTGGGGAAACCCATTCACTATCCGCGATGGCATAAATGATTCCCATGTCCAGAAGTTTGATGATTTCCTTTTTAACGACTTCTTGCATATGAGGGTTGAGCCTTCTCTGGGGCTGTCTAACACATTTCGCACCCTCATTTGTCTTGATCTTGTGCATACAGATGTCCGGAGATATTCCTCTGATATCTCCTACTTGCCAACCAAAAGCTTTTTCATTTTTCTTCAAGACGTTGATTAATTTCATCTCTTCTAGTCGAGACAGCTTGGCGGATATAATCAAAGGAAGCTTGTCGCCTTCTCTTAAAAACACATACTTTAGATGTTTGGGCAACGGCTTCAGAACCAAATCAGTAGGGGGGTCTTCCAAACTTGACTTAAGATCTCCACCTTTCAACTCCACATCACTGAGCTTACTTAGTGGTCCCACCGCCTAAACTTCTCCTCTCAACAGTTCTTCCTCAAAATCAGCTGCTAATTGATCTAGATTGACCATACCATGAGTGTTTAGATTATCAACCAATCGCTCATATTCAGCTTCTACAGCCATGACTTGCTTATCCATATAATCGGTGAAATCATCTGTCATATAATCAATGGAAAAGCCGGTTGGAGGGCCAGAGAGTACTTGAATGGACTTTAAGACATTGTAACTCACCTCTTGATCACCAACTCGGATAGTCACTTGCCCACCATCACAATCGATGAGGGCTCTAGCTGTAGATAGGAAAGGTCTTCCAAGAATCAGGGGGACGTTTTCATCTTTCTCCATATCTAAAACATACCAATCGACTGGAAAGGTAAATCTATCAATACTAAAACGTCTTTCAGGATCCCTGAAGCTTTCTTAGAGGATCTATCAGCGAATTGTAAACTCATAGTAGTGGGTTCTAGAAGGCTTTGTAAACCGAGCTGTTTGCATACAGACATTGGCATAAGACTTATAGAGGCACCTAGATCACACAAAGAATTAGGGAAGACTAGACCTCCCATTAAAACTGTAAGTACGAACTTGCCAGGGTCACCTCTTTTAATTGGTAAGTCTTCATAATTTATCATGGAGCAATCCTCACCAATTTGCCTTTCCATGCCTGCTAAAAACTTTTTCGAAGACACAACATCCTTGATAATGGAAGATTTACCTGAATATTTTTCAGAAGGTTAATAACCTTTTCATACTTCTTATCTTCAATCAAAGGTATGTTGCTCTTTCGTGGTGGAAATGGAAGCTTCTTAAGGTCACTCTCAGAAAAGACTTTCTTTGAGGATGCACTTACCGCTTTGTCTTCCAGATCCTTCCATCGAACGACTTTTTCAGATTTTTTTGTAGTCAGGGGATCAGCCTCCTGACTTTCACTTGCTTTTTCAGTCCTCAAGGGATCAGCCACTTGAGGATCTCCAACTCTTTCACCTCTCAAGGGATCAGCCACCTGAGTCTTTTCTTTTGGCAAAGGGGAGTGTAGGTGCTCAGCTTCCCCTCCTGCCTTATCAATGGCAGGAGGGGCTAGTGGTTTCCCTGGTGGGAAGGACCACTAACTTGAGTACCACTTCGTAAGTTCATTGCACTGGCCTCCTCTCTATCATAAGGAATTGAAGGTACGAGGTCAGTACAAGGGCCTTTGTTCAAATCGGTCTGAGCAACATGACCGCCCTTTGGATTCTTTTCAGTAAAACTGGGTAGATGCCCTGGGGGTCTTGAAGCTAACTGCTCAGCCAGCTGCCCTATTTGCCTCTCAAGGTTCTTATTTGTACTCATAAGGAGCTGAATATTCTTGTTTTGCTCCTCTCTGAATGAGTTCCATTCAGCCTTGAGGTCTCCTGAGCTTGAAGGGCCTTGGGAGTTTGGAAAATTTTTGAGAGTATTGCTGGCTGGGCCGATTTTGAAAATTAGAGTTAGAATTGGAGCTAGAAGGCCAATTCTGATTGAACCTTTGAGTAGGATTGGAAAATTTTGCGTTTTGGTTCTGACTAAAACCAGGGTTCCTATTGAAATTCTGATTCGAATTGAAATTCGAATTAGGATTGAAACCAGAAGATTGATTAAACCCGTGGTTTTGGAAATTTTGCTGACCAGATACTTGATTAGACCTTTGGTTGTTCTGGCCATAGAACGCATTCACTTCAGCATTCTGTCCGTTCATAGGACAGAATTTAGATGTGTGCCCCACCTCGTCACAGTTTTGACATGTGACTTGATTATACTGTCCATAATCATGAACAACATTCACTTGATAAGGAGCAGGGGAATTAAACTGACACTGGTCATTCATATGGCCAGTCTGACAGCAGTTTTCGCAGTACAGAACCTGAGGGTTCTGTGGAAAAGAAGGAGTTTGATTTACTGGATTGGAAACTTGAGATGCTGCCATCTGCTTCTGCAGCATGGCAATCAAACTTTGCATGTTTACCTCCTCTACCTTAGGAGGAGGAGGTACTTGGATAGCTTGATAGGATGGAGCATAGTTATATTTAGCAATGTCCTCGAACAATGCCCATCCCTCTTCAGGTGTTTTCTTCAGAAATGCCCCACCAGATGAACTATTGACCATGCCTTTTGTAAGCTCGGTCAATCCGCTAAAGAAAGTGTTGACTTGCCTTTGCAGCGGCAAGCCGTGGTGGGGACACTTCCTCAGAAGAGACTTGAATCTTTTCCAGCAATCGAAAAAGGACTCATTCTCTTTCTGATAGAAAGTGAAAATCTCGTTCAAACACTGGGCTGTTTTTGAAGGTGGAAAGTATTGACTCAAGAACTCCTTTTCGAGTTCCGCCCAAGTGGTGATTGATTCAGAGGGAAGAGAAGTATACCACTCCTTCGCTTCTCCCTTTAGAGAAAATGGAAAGAGTTTCAGTCTGATTGCATCCTCACTTACTCCTTGGATGCGTGTGGTACCGCATATCTCCAAGAATGTATGCAAGTGAGTGTGTGGATTCTCTGACTGATAACCATGAAAAATAGATGCATGCTGCATCATTTGAATGAGGCCAGGCCTTAGCTCAAAGCTCTGTGCAGTGATGGCTGGAATGACAATAGCCGGGTTGACTGTGACTGCGCCAGGCATGGCGTAGTCTGCCAACGTACGTCTATTATTGGCAGCCATTATCACAAAATCAGTGATTTCTTTGGCTAGCTGATCCTCAAGATCTTGCTCGGCTCTTCCTTCCAGAACCGCAGAACGGAGAATCCGCCTGTTTGGCCGGACTACGGTTCGCTCGGGGTCAGGGGTGTATAGTAACGGTCCCTTTTGACTCCGAGTTTGCATAAACCGGACCAAAAACAAGTGAAAGCAACCTAAAGACTAAGAAATTAAAAGCCTAAACTAAAAATTAAAGCCTAAGAAAAGAAAAGAAAAGGAAGAAAATAGGTTTATTAAGGAAAAAGGTGAAACAGACGGGCGTCCAAAGGTGTGGACAGGCGTCTGCCCAACTTTCAGACTGGACGGGCGTTCGGATGTCCAAACGCTCGTCTGGTCTGCAGAAAACTTGAACGGGCGTCCAAATTTTATGGACGCTCGTCTAAGTGGATAGAAACAGAACAGAGTTGAAAGTTTTCCAGCGGACGGGCGTCCAAGATCCTAGACGCCCGTTTGGTAGCGGGAAAACTAGAACAGAAGCAGAAAATTGCAGAAAAGAGAAAGGGGTTAAGGAAAAACAGAGGAAGAAAAGAGATAGATGGAAAAACCGACAGAAAGAAAATCTAATCACAAAAGAACTAAAGAAAACCTTAAACCCTAACTAAAAAAAACCTAATTACCTAATTAAAAACTACTTAAAACAATTAAAAACAGGAAATAAGATAAAAAAAAAAAAAAAACAGAAAACAAAAACTAGACAACCGTCCGGTTCCCTGGCAACGGCGCCAAAAACTTGTTCACGGATTTTATTAACACAAAACAAACAAGTAATAATCCGGTTAACCTCAAGTATAAGGATCGTAGTAATAGTGGTTAGTGCCGGGTCGATCTTACGGGGAACTGGCGATTGCTAACCCTAGTTTTTGTCTAACCTAAACTATGTCACGAAACTAAACTAAACAGCAAATAAAATAGAACAAAACCGAAAACAAAACTAGACAGAGGATATAATCCAAAGCTAGGAAGAATACGGGTTGCGAACCTTTAACTAAACTAATCTAAGATGCAAATAAAAGTAAACTAACTAAACAAATTCAAGTTTTAAGGATTTAAATTTAATGTTTAACGAGCCAAACGAGGATTGATCCACCTATCCAACAAGCATTGATTCCCTATCTCGATTATATTGTGGTTTTTATCTAGGTTGTGATTCACCTCATCTAAATATGAACCCTAATTCCTTAGAAAGTTCATCTATTAATCCATTATCTTCCAATGCAAGATTAACGCGTTTTCTAACCAAAGGTGTAAACTTTATGTTTATATTCTAGCAATTAAACCTATTAACTTCCGTTAAGATAGATTCAAATACTATTCCTATTCATGGTGATCTAAGGTTTATAGAGATTTCCATCAACAATAAACAATCAACACACGCATATCTTCCGATATAAGAGCAATTAAACATAATAAACATGAATAAAGAAACAACCTTTAATAAAAACTCACAGTATAATCGATGAAAACAAAATCAACAATTGTTGGATGGCTTCACAATACTCATTTGATGAAGCTTTTAGCTTCTGAACATCCTCAGCAACTCAATTTTGCAGAAACAGTGCATAAAAAGTAACTAATTTGATCTAGATATAAAGTGCATAAAAGATGGAATAAAAGGAAGAAAAACGCAGCCTAAAGCCGCCCCTAGGTTTAGGGTTTCAAATAATGTGTATTTGGTATCCCATATGTGGAGAAAACAGCTGCGATATATAGATTTTGAAGTCGGTTTCACTAAGTCGGCCGACGGACGCTCGTCCGCTCTTGTGAACGCCCGTCCAGATAGATCTGGACTGCTTCAGACGCCCGTTCAGACGGCGTCCAAACTCTCTGTATCAAAATCACACCACCGGACGCCCGTCTGCTTTATCAAACGCCCGTCCACTCTGGACGGGACCTGGTCGCTCGTTCAGCTGGATCGAAATTTGATTTCTTGATCTTTATCTATTTTTCCTCTAAGTCATTCCTTCATTATCTCTTTTATCATCAATTAACTCGAACTTAATCAACTTTTGTTCATCTCTTGAGCCTCAAACATGTATCTACAACACATAAAAACATCGCAAAACGTAATAATGTCCAAATAATCATAAAATCACAATTAAAACACATAAATTAACCAATATTGCGAATAACTCATTAAAAACCTCATTTACTCAATATATCGATTAAACACTCGTTTCTTATGCAATTAAGTACAAATACGGGGGAAAATACCATAGAATATATCGTTATAAATCGTATAAATTCACCCTTAACAATGAGTGTACATAATGTGGACTTAAAAATTATTAAAAAAAAATATATGGACTGGACCGATGAACAATAAAAAAGAACTGGGTTGGGCGATGTACAGTAAAAATTAAAAATAAAAACAAGTGGCAAGACATGTTTCACCCTTGTCTTCTTATTAAGTAGAAGAGGATCTATATATATATATATATATATATATATATATATATATATATATATATATATATCTTCACTCTCCTCTGCAATATATTAATTACGCATTTAATGTTGACAATTTTGTCGTTATTTGCAATCGAAATTTGCCTTTTTTTTTTCTTTTTCTGCCCTTGTTAATATTAAACGACGCCGTTTTGGCATTATTCATCTGTAATATTGAAGGGGTAGCCCAATCAGATGATTTCCGTTCCACTCGCCGGATTTCTTCAAGCGTGATTCGTTGTTGGAGAGAATGGCCTCCACCACCGCCCAGATCTCTCCTGCCTATAAATTGAGCATTGAAGGATTCAGTGGGTTTGGTTACCTTCAGTTTTCCGGCCTGCTCTATTTCTTCTGTTATTTGTGGCTTCGGCGGGTGCTTGCTAATCGGAATTGTTTCTGTTCCCGATGAGTAATTGGGGTACTATCGCTCTTTCTCTCCTTTATTACTCTCTGTTTTTCGTTTGCATGCGTCAATTGTAAATTTCTGAACTTTCACCTAGATTCGTTGTTGTTTTTGCTGTTGCATGTGTGGTTTTTGGACCTGATGTCGTCACTGCTATGATTTCATGTCTGTGTTCTTCAAATGAGTTACATTGTCTGTTTTCTTCCCGTTATTGCAGTGTTGTGATATTCTCGTTCGTCTTCTCTCCATTCTGTGTCTTCGTCTTCGCCTTCTACCGAGGTTAGCTTTGTTTCTGTTCTTTGAATCGTTACAACTGATGCCAATCGGTTGAAATGTTGTTTTCTATGTTCTTAGATGGTTGCATATGTGCCTTATTGTAGTCCGTTGTTGTTGTTGTATCTCGTTTAGGCTGCTCGGTTATGTGGTTTTTCCCTGTTCTGGGGTTTTATTGTCGGGTTGGGTTTATTTATGAGGTTCAGTAGGTATTTTAACATTTTCCGTGCTATATTGTTCTCGTATGCTTTGTGTAGATACATTAGACTGCTCTTTTTTATTTGTTTATGGCCTGGTGTAGCATGCTTTTAGTTGTGTGTTTTGCTTTAGGTAATATGTAACGCCATCGCGCCTTGTTATTAGTAGATTGGTGATTTGCCATGTTATTATTAAATATTTATTTTGACATAACAGATCAGATTTTAGGCCTAGGTGGTTAGTTGTGCCTTTGTAGTGTTTTAGCCCACTCTGATGCTGCGTTGGCTTGTGGCTAGACGTAAAAACAATGATGTATGCATTGCAGTGCTGTTGTGTTTTGTTCGAAGATTCAGGTTGAGTGAGGTTTTTATTTAAATTAACAGAGCCGGTGTTAGGCCCAGATACCTTGTGTTGCCTTCGTACTACTATAGGCTAGCCTATCATTACATTAGATTCTGGATACATGTGTATCGAATACCTATACCTTACTCTTGGCTCTGCGTTTCGGCGGTATGCCTTCTCCCTAGTTTTCTGTTTAATCCATTGCTCCGTTTTTGAGGTTGTCATCCGAATCTGTGCTCTCTGTCTCTGTATTGCCTTCACCTGGCGTGCTTGCCTCTGGTCTCGCTCGAGCTGCATTTGCTAGCATGTACTTCTTCTTCCACATGTCCGCAAGCCTCTCTTGCTCCTTGCCATGGATTCTTTACTTTTTAAGCTCTTCCCTTGAGCTGTGCAGGCTCTTCTCGATTCGGTCCATTTGCCTTGCAATGCTCTTCACCACATGGTCTGGATAGGAACCAATCTTTGGAACTTCCTCCTGCCCTATGGAAGAATCATCATCCTTGACTGGTATAGGGGGCGCATATGCTTCGTACTGGTTCTCCGCAACCTCGTAAAGCAATGCTGGGTACACGTTCTGGAATTCCATTTGAGTTCCAGATGTGTTGCTGGTGCAGCTGCGGCTTGGCTATGAAATGGTTTTTCTGTGGTGTGAAGGTTGGGGTTTGATGTTGTGCCCTTTTATAGGCCTTCCCCTGCTGTTAGGTGGCCTCAAACAATGTTGTATCTACTTTCTCTGTCCTTACCTGTACATTTATTGCTCTTGCCATCAAGTTTTCCCTGCTCCCTATGTTGGTTAGGTCTGTGCATTTACTTCTGCTCAGCCCATTTGGTGGTGTGCCTTTGACCTTGGTGATGACAAACTGATTCAGATTATCTGTCCTCACTTAATTCAAATTAAATGTTTCGTCCTGTAGTACAATTCCTTTCGTTGACCGGTTTCACCTCGGTTATTGTCTCGGATTCCATTTATGTTCATTGCGTAGGATGAGTATACGCCCTTGTGTCTTTGCATCTGGCCCTGTACGCCGTCACGCATCGGGGCCATTGTTCCTAGCAGTGTGTCTGGAATTCATTATTCGAATTGGTCTGCGTACCGTTGCGTGCAGCTCAGCTCCTTTACACACTGTGTGTGTCGTTATTTCTGTTTCCGGCTTCTGTTTCGCTACTTAGTCATGCCTTATACGTCTTGCATGTCTTTTGCCGTAGGATTAATGGGGAATACTGGCAAAGCAAGCAAAGTGAGAGGCGGAGAAAGACCTATGCTGATATGGCACCTGACAGGAAGGCTGAGCTGCTTAAGCGTAGGCAGATGCAATATGCGGTCTCATCTCTACGGTACAGTCTTCGTTTGAATTTGGCGAGTGTTCGTCTGGGCCATCCAATGCAAGGAGGTCTACCGATGCTGCTGTTTCGGGTACTCCTCCAGCGGGTATGCATACACGTTGCCGGACAAATAGCATACGTGTGCTCAGATAGATGCTACCATATACCCGCAAAGGGTCAATGCAGATGCCTTCCCGGTTCCTATGCCTACGGGTTCCCGAGGAAGGCCTCCCACCGAACCTTTGACCCACTCGCTTCTCCCTGAGGTGCCCAATTGTGAGTACTGTGCAGCCAAGCGCTTTTACCATGAGCCGCCTTCGTTTTGCTGCTCCGAAGGAGAGGTTAGGCTTGTTCCAACCCGTATGCCTCAGGAACTATTACGCCTGTTCACCGTGGACGAACCAGACGCAGTGCAGTTTCGCCGGTATGTGCGGACCTACAATAACCACCTTGCGTTCACAACGTTTGGGGCCAAGACAAATACTGAACTTATAAAAAACAGTAAGGGAATATACACCTTTACTGTACAGGGTAAGGTTTATCATAAACTCCCTTCCTTGCAATCCTCATCGGACCCTCCAAGAAATCTTCAGCTGTATCTATACGACGGCGAGGCCGAGCTGGATCAGCGGCTAACACCGTCGACTCGGTTGGATCAAGGCATACTTGCCAGCTTGCTTGAAATTTTGCGAGGGAACCCGTATGTTGCATTCCTTAGACAACTAAAAGACATGTATACTCTTGAGGATCGGAAAATCTGCCTTGTTAACACTCATGTTCTTGACCAGCGAGTTTACAATGAGCCTACAACAAATGACGTGGCAGCCATTCTGTCTTTAGACGATGAGACGGAGTGCTACCCTCAATTCCATGTCCAAATCTATGCGAAGGATGCTATGCCTTACAAAATCTCACACAACTTTGCTTCTTTTGATGCGTTGCAATATCCGATGTTCTTCGCTAAGGGAGAAAGCGGATGGCACTTTGGCGTTGAAAAATTGCCCCCTAACCTAAGAAAGAGGATATACAAATATAACTCCTGCAACAGAGTTGCTCCGCAGATTGCGGTAAATGCACATGCATTGGTTGAGGCAGAGGAATCAGGTGAGATTTACATTGGCTGGTTCCCGCAACGTGTTTGAACTGCGTAAAATCGATGATTTCAGTTACTCTGAATCATTTGCTTCGACAGGCTTGGTCCGTGGACAATGTAAGAGGAACATTGTTTCGTGTATGCAGTACTACTGCTACAAGTTGCAAATGAGAGATGCGGATGAATCGGGCCTGTTGCATGGTGGCCGTTTGCTCCAGCAGTACATCGTGGACATGTTTGTCAAGGTGGAATCATGCAGGCTTGATTACGTTAGGAAGCAACAGAAGGAAATTAGGACCGAATATTTGCAAGGACTGATTGATAGCATCAGTAACGGTACCACTTCCGGAGCATTGGTTGGGCTTAAATCTATTCTCCCTCATTCGTTCATGGGTGGTCCAAGAGACATGAGAAGACGTTACTTAGACACCATGGCTTTGGTTCAACAATTTGGCAAGCCAGACTTCTTTATAACGATGACATGTAACGTGGGATGAGATTACAAAACACCTTATTCCTGGTCAGTTGCCTCAGAACAAACCTGTTCTGCTTTCGAGAGTATTTAAAGCAAAGTTAGAGATGCTAAAAAAGGAACTGTTAAAAGACCGCGTCCTTGGAGTTCCACTTGCATCCATGTACTCCATCGAATTTTAGAAACGTGGTTTGCCACATGTCCACTTGCTGATTATACTTGATGGAGATTCAAAGCCGCTTAACCCTCAGGCATACGACAAATACATTAGTGCTGAGCTCCCGGATCCCGTCAAGGATCCGGAATTGTTTTCCCTCGTCACAAGGCATATGATTCATGGCCCGTGCGGGGTGCTGAACATGTATTGCCCATGCATGCACAATAGAATGTGCAAAAACAAGTATCCAAGAGGTTTTCTGAATCATACAACCCATGGAGAGGACAGCTACCGTTGCTACCGGAGGCGGGACACTGGGGTTTCAGCACGGGTTAGACGTCACATTGTAGACAATAGGTGGGTTGTACCATACAACCCATACCTCCTAAAAAAGTATGATTGTCATATGAATGTGGAGATATGCTCTACGATTAAGCTTGTCATGTACTTGTACAAGTACATCTACAAGGGTCCAGATAGAGTAGCATTTCAGCTATCCACTGCCCGCTCAAACGATGAAATTCATGACTACCAAAAAGGAAGGTGGGTTTCTCCACCGGAGGCGGCCTGGCGTCTTTACTCTTTCCCATTGTTTGAGATACACCCTGCTGTTGTGACTATGCAAATACACCTCCCTAATAACTACAGCCTCTCGTTTCGTGCAGACGCAGATCTTGCGGACGTTGTCACCAACACGTTCCTGTCAAGGACCATGCTGACACAGTTCTTCGATATGAACAGACACAACGACCGTGTTGCTTCCTTGAAATGTTTGTACAAAGATTTCCCAAAACACTTTATATTGAATGGTGGTAAGAGGTTTTGGAGTGAGCGTAAAAAAGGAAAGGTTGTGGGGCGAGTGGTCTCTGTCCCACCATCAGAGGGAGAAAGATATTACCTACGTTTGCTCCTTAACCATGTGAATGGCCCCGAATCCTTTGACGACCTGCTCACCGTAGACGGGTGCATGTACCCTACTTTCCGCGAGTCAGACATCCAACGCGGACTACTAAATAAAAATTTAGATTTGCACAGATGTTTGGATGAGGCAATGACCTACCAAATGCCAAGGCAGATACGAAGTTTGTTTGAATCGATTTTGGTTTACTGCTCGCCGTCTAATCCTAAACAGCTATGGGAGAAGTACTCAGACTCTCTGTGTGAGGATTACATGAGAGTTGCAACCGTAGACGATGAAAGTATTTCAAATGCTCACAGGAGAACTCTCTCTGATATTGCCTACATACTGGACTATATGGGTAAGAAATCTTATCAATATGACTTGGGACCGGAAGCAGACTATGTGTGCCGGAATACGGACATGTCCAGAGAAGTGGAAAA
This sequence comes from Gentiana dahurica var. dahurica, assembly GCA_024500145.1. Lineage (NCBI taxonomy): Eukaryota > Viridiplantae > Streptophyta > Magnoliopsida > Gentianales > Gentianaceae > Gentiana > Gentiana dahurica. Next base: position 67,584,778 of record CM044899.1, on the reverse strand, counting down.
TGAAAGGAGTAATCTCGTGGATGAGAATGACCTGATCAATGTTAGCAGGCTCAATGCCCAACAGCTTCGTGCATACGATGCAATAATGGCAAAGGTTCTGGCTAACGAACCTGCTGTATTTTTCGTTGACGGTCCTGGTGGTACAGGCAAGACATTCTTGTACAAGACCATTCTTTCCACATTAAGGGCACAAAACCATATGGCCATTGCCACGGCCACATCCGGGATAGCTGCCTCTGTACTGCCAGGAGGCCGCACAGCACATTCGCGGTTCAAATTACCCCAACACACTGACGAGAATCAAGTTGCAAGTGTCAGCAAGCAATCTGCCCGTGCACGGCTAATACGGGAGGCGAAGATTATAATCTGGGATAAGGCTCCTATGGCACACAGGAAATCCATGAAAGTTTTTGCCGATATGTTGCGAGATGTGACTAACGTCGACAAGATATTCAGGAACAAGGTGGTAGTATTTGGTGGAGACTTTCGTCAGGTTCTTCCGGTTGTTACAAACTCAACTAGAATGCAACAAATCAATGCATGTCTCATCAGCTCCCCTCTATGGCACTCTTTCCAGTGAATACAGTTGTCCGAAAATATGCGAGCTCTAACTGACCCGGATTTTACCGCCTACCTCCTTAGGGTAGGCAACGGAACAGAAATCGAGGATGAAGACGGTTACATAACTTTACCACCCACAATGGTTATACCATTCACTGAATTTGAGGAATCTTTAGCAAAATTGACACTTTGTGTACCCAGATATGGATGTTTTCAGGGATAGTCCAGCAGGTGTCGTAAATCGTGCATTGCTTGCACCGACAAACACATGCGTCGACGACATAAATGCAGCCATGCTGGCAAAAATGCCAGGTCAAATGAAAATTTACTACAACACCGACGTTTCATTGGACACTCAGCAGCAAGGAGACTACGAAGATTTCTTAAACACCTTAAATCCAAGTAGCCTACCACCACACAAACTAGAGCTAAAGGTCAATACTCCTGTCATCCTGCTACGCAATATAAATCCAACATCTGGACTCTGCAATGGGACACGGCTATTGTGCAAAGAGCTAAACTCTCACACAATCGTGGCTGAGATAGCAAGCGGGCCGAATATTGGGGAGGCAAGGATACTTCACAAAATACCGTTGGAGGCGTTGAACGAAGACAAGAGATCCGGAATCTCATTCAAACGCTACCAGTATCCAATCCGCTTGTGCTTCGCGATGACCATAAACAAGGCACAAGGCCAAACCCTGGATCAGGTTGGAATCTACCTGAGAGAACCGGTTTTCTCGCATGGCCAACTCTACGTCGCACTATCCAAAGCGATAAAATCCAGCTCTGTAAGAGTGCTTATTGTCCCGCCGGACATAGAAGAGCAATCATACATGAACAAAACACAAAATATAGTGTTTCGAGAGATAGTACAACAACAATGACTGTTGTAATACATTAATCTTCTGCTGAATGAATATGCTCAACCTTCCCCGCACACGAAGTTAGCTTCCCCCGAACGTACGCATGAACATGCTTCGATTTTATAGAGGTAACGATTGTCGTGTCCATGAAATAATATGTTGAAATAAATTATTTGAAATTGTTTTCAAAACTGTTTCGCCCATGTCTTTTACTTTTGTTTTACTCATAGCCACCACATAACAAACTTAATCACCCTATGATTGGCAGGAAATGGCACCAGAAATGTTGATTGTAGATATACACCCACGAGACACGGAGTGGCGCTGCAAGGTACTTGTACTTGAAAAGGGAAATATCACAAAGACAAAGAACAATAAGCGAATTCAGAAGATGGTACTTATGGACAAAGAGGTATGATGTCTTGCTTATCCTAACTCCACAGCATTCTGAAAATAATGTGCAATGGTCATATGCCCTAGCTTCCAAACGAACAGTCAGATTAAATAAACTAAAGTCCTACTGCTCATTTTATTCATCTGTTACATACCAAGAAACTGAGATTCGATCACATGATATCAATAAATCTAGGCCATGTTTGAAGTTCAAATATTCATTTCACATTGCATTTGTTATTCCGATGTGTGCTTCGTACGCTTAATAACAAGCTATGCCTGTAGGGAAACAAGGTTTTGGGCATACTGTGGGATGGGTGTACGGACCTATTCCGGACAAGCCTCTCTTTGTTCAAGAGCTACTATGTCGGAGGAGCAACAGTCAGTCCAATCAAAGACGAATACCTGAAAAATAGCCCTGGAATGACACTCCAATGGACAATGGGAAGGACAACCTATATCTGGTCCATAAATGACACCGAAGAAAGCATACCCTATCCAAAGATCCCCTACATGAGCTGCACAGAGATGATAGCCACAGTTGGCACTGACAAAAGAATCGGTAAGGACATCACCCGTTGAAACAAGGAGAAATACTCCGGTACAGTCACAACATCTTATTAAATGCTTCTGCTTGGCTGTTCTCCAGATATGTTTGCTGTGGTTCTCGAAGTGAAGCCTCCAGGTGAAAAACAAGTTCAGGGAAAGGCCACGTTGCTCCAGGAATGCACAATCATGCAGCAGGAGTAAGTAACTCTTTGATTGATTGAAATTTTGCCTCCGAAAATCACCAAGTAACAACATACCTCGGAAATGCAGGCTGCGTCCCATGGTGCTAACTTTGTGGGGAAACTTCATGGATATACAAGGAGTTGAGCTTCTGGAAAAGAGGAAAATATACCCGGTCATCCTAACCAGAAACCTGATTGGTTCCACTTTCACTGGTAAGTGCCGTTGCCAACAAACGTTTGCCTCTTTCAATACACAGAAATAAAAATCTGTTACAACAACATACATTAACCTAAATGACAGGCCTCGCTGTGGCAACAACTCCCACAAGCCTCATTGCAGTGGATCCAGACATTCCGCAGGCAGCTGATTTCCGCAACTGGTACGTCACAGATAATTTACAGCTTCAAACAAATCCTGCCCTTTTTGTCATACATACACAATCGCATTCCACATATCAAGAAACCCTCAGTTAGCCCAGACAGCAGTTTGATTCAGTTCGGACTAAACTGGCCCTATCGAAAACTCTCGAGTTAGTGCAGCGATTGTACATAACCAGGAGCTATAATCAGCAAAGTGTTTGCCATTGCCGAATGAAGCGTGTGCTTCCTAAATTATATCCCCACACATCACCATCGCCCAGACATTTAGGAAAAGCATGAGAACAAACAATTAACTGCATACACTTTCATTGCTTCACTTATGTTACTTTATGCTTCATTTCTATGCACGAGGCTGAGCAATAGTAAATCCATACTAGCAGAACTGACAATTGTTCAAATTTCAGGATATCGGAGAACATGACCATTATAAAGAACACCGAGCACAGTCCTACTCGCGACGTATTCCAAACCCTACTGGCCTACACACCCACAGAGAGCTTAGTCAGAATTTTAGACATCGTCCCTGATACAAAGGTAACTCTATTTAGTTCTCACACACCACAACGTTATCGAAAAACTCCTTTGCTAAAAACATGTATTTAACAAAATGCACTGACTGCTATGCCAAAAAAACATAATCCATGGGTAAAAATACAAATGACAATTGATAGGACAAGGCAGCAGCTAACATACACTGCCTGCCCAAAATGCATGTACATGATCACTGCGAAACCAGAGGAGAACTATTACTGCTTCACATGCAAATGCCTTCAAATAGCCACACTCAAGTACGCCACACATTCACATGGACACACGTTAAAACACACCACATGTGCTGCTCACTACACTAATCGAATAACTTTACAGGTGCAAACTGAACGCAACAATCTTTGATTGACGTTCTCACATGTGCTTCAATTCTTATTTTCTAAAGGCCAAAGCTTTGATTGACGTTCTCGTGTTTGTTTGCTCCCTTTCTTTGGGCGTGCCACTGCATCACTTACGCTGCAGGAGATTAATGATTTATTTAAGACCACAAACATACGCCTACAGAACCAAACCTTCCTGGCTCAGCTCCGAGCACAGAGGAAAAGATTCGACGACGGTATTACCAGGTTTACTATGCAGCAGGTACACTTCGACACAAATGAGGGAAAAACGTCAACAATAGAACAGACCGTGGCAGAGGCGATCGAAGGAGGAAACACAGGTGCATAACAAATCCCTCACAATACACGCTAACACCGCGGATACAACATAAATAACAAGTATTTACTATGTGCATTGAGCATGTACCTCAACAGCCAAACAGGCAAATCTGACAACCGTTGAAGAGAAAGGAAACAACGGAAAGCGCGCACCAATGAAAGAGGCTGGCAAGGCCCAAGAACACGCCAACCCGGCAACACCAGCAGCACCGATAAGCCCCTTGAAGAAGATGAAGGTCAATGACAACTGATCAATACCAACGGTAAAAGGACATGAAGTAGGCAGACAAGTAGACCAGCACAACCTTTTGGACAAATCAATGTATATTTTCCAGGAAAACTTAAATTCCAAGTAGACTTATGTTTTGCACCTGCACACACATACATGTGAAATGTGCTTTAAACCTAACGTGTACCCAACAACCTACCAATGCTATGTAATCAGGAACATTTGAAACATTTTGCTCCTGCCAAATGAAAATAATATGTATATCATAAACGGTGAACCTATGAAATGTTTCCCCTCATAACATAGCACCAAATTCACTAAACCAACAACGATTTTTGTGTGGTCGATCATATATCGAAGTCTTTCAAAATTTGGAATACTAATACAGCCGGAGGGTCTGTCCGTGCGGAGTACGGACTTCACCACTAGTGTATAGATATACATATATATATGGTAGGTATCTATATCCATCATCTTACCTTGTTAGTACTATTAAAGTTGCATCTTCGTCGTCCTTTTTTTCTTTCTTTTTTTTTTTCTGGCTTTAGGAAACCGACGTCGTATGAAACCGGTTTTTTTAAAAAAAAATTTAGGTAAAACGACGTCGTAAGATTTGGTACGGTGTTATCACATCAACGTGTTTATCACTAGGGTTTTGATTTGAAGCATTCGATTCTCTATTTCAAGTTTGGAAAATTTTAATTTTGTTGTTATGTAGTTTTTATTGTTTCTCTGAAACTCTGCTCGTCTTTTTGTACACGAAGGTGTATTTCTATTTTCACTATCGTTTAGATGCTTTTCTAAGTATTGAAGTAGGTTCGTGTTTTTTTTATTTTTGCTAAAGTGAATTTATTGCAGACATAAAAACTATAACCGGTTTATAAAAAAAAATGAGGGCAAACAGTCATCGTACGGTGCGCCTTTAAGTATCCATGTATGCTTTTTAATTTTGATGGTTAATATTCCAAGCTTATAGCATAACAACCGAAGGCCACATCGTGCGGAGCACGATTCCCCCACTAGTATATACTAAAATGTCAATACATAGAATAACGTGGCATGCAAATTGCATTTTCAGATTGCTATTATTATTAAACAAGTATATCCTTTAGCTTACATATAGTACATATGTTTACAGGCATAATCTAATATACATTACACATACAGAATCTATATATAATATATACACGAAGCAATTTAGCCCGTTTCCCCTCAATTACCCGACCCAAACCCGGAAAAATACCAAAAACGTCAACCCTGCATTAATTAAAAATTTTAAATTTATAATAAATAACCTCTCTCTCCAATCACACTAATTACAATTCATACTGGTTACAAAATTTTGATTTTCTAATAAATACGCTCTCTTTCCAATCACTAATTCTCTTGCAAAATTTGATTCCCACGTGCTCAGAATCGTATATTTTGATTTTCATTTTCCTTTTGGCTGTAATATTGTCTAATTTTTTAATAATGCTCATATTCATCTCATCACATTCACATATTCATCTCACTTGATTCATCCATTTGCATTCAACAGGTCTTATATTGTCGTTTCTTTTATAAAGTCATCTCATCCCATTCACATATTCATTTCACTTGATTCATCCATTTGCATTCAAAGGTATTATATTGTCGATTTTTTTTATAATGCCGAATCTCATATTCATCCATTTTGTTTTGCCATTCTTTATTTGTGGTTGAATTGTGCAGAAATATAGCTCGGTGTGAGGTAATAATTTTTGGCTTTCCATTTTAATTCCCTTTTGTTTTTCTATTCTTTATTTATAGTTGATTTGTGTAGAAATCTAGCTCGGTTCGAGGTATGAATTTTTGGCTTTCTATTTTAATTTTATTTGTAGAAATGTCTTATTTTGTTCCAAATTCATACAATCCATCTTTTGATATAAAAGATGAGACCTTTGTTGCATGAAACATCAGAACAAAAAGAAATAAAGACTTAAAAAGTCTACCTGTTAAAGTAGAGATATCGATATTTTTTCAATAGGCGATTTTTTTTAAATGAATAAAATGCATGACACACTTTGTGACATACGAGTATTGTTATTTTTTTATAATGCCGAATCTCATATTCATCCCTTTTGTTTTGCCATTCTTTATTTGTGGTTGAATTGTGCAGAAATCTAGCTCACTGCGAGGTAAGAATTTTTGGCTTTCTATTTTAATTCCCTTTTGTTTTTCCATTCTTTATTTATAGTTAATTTGTGCAGAAATCTAGCTCAGTTCGATGTAAGAATTTTTTGGCTTTCTATTTTAATTTTATTTGTAGAAACTTTTGTCTTAATTTGTTCCAAATTCATACAATCCATCTTTAGATATAAAAGATGAGACCTTTGTTGTATGAAACATCAGAACAAAAAGAAATAAACACTTAAAAAGTCTACCTGTTAAAGTAGAGATATCGATATTTTTTTCAATAGGCGATTTTTTTAAATGAATAAAATTCATGACACGCTTTGTGACATACGGGTATTGTTATTTTTTGTTACCCTATCATAATGTTCAATAACTGCTTATTTTTATTATTTTTTGTAAATAGTCGGATTATTTTACCGTGTTAATGGTTTTTTATATTTACGAGGTAAGTATTTTTGGTTTTCTATTTTAAATTTATTTGTAGGAAATTTTGTTTTATTTTGTTCCAAATTCATACAATATATATTTAGATGTAAAAGTTGCGACCTTTGTTGCAGGAAACATTAGAACGAAAAGAAATGAAGACTTAAAAAATCTACATGTTCAAGTAGAGATATTGATATTTATGTTAAATATGCAATTTTTTCAATGAATAAAATGCACAACACGCTTTGTGACATATGAGTATTGATATTTTTGCTATTTTTTGTTAACCTATTAGAATGTTCTATCACGGCTTATTTTTGTTATTATTTTGTAAATAGACGGATTATTTTTTCATGTTGTTGTTTATTTTTATTTTTTATTTTTAAAGTTGGTGGTTTGTAACTGTGTAAGATTCTTTTATACGGCTGCATATTTTTCTTATTTTTTTTAAATACCTGGATTATTTATTTGTAAATATTCTCACAAAAAATACATCCCTATAAATTAGTCATCCCAAAATAATATCGAATATTCTTAAATTTATGGCACTTAATGCGAAATATCACATTAAGTTATAATATTTAAAAAGGATAAAAAAATTGTCAAACATGCACTAATTGCAAAATTTGAATTTCTAATAAATAACTCTCTTCAATCACACTAATTACAATTCACACTAATTAAAGTATGATATTTAAAATAAAGTGAAATTATGTTGGTTTCATTTTTTTATAAGTTTCTTTGTTCTATGAACTGTATTATTATCATTGTGGTTCATTGCTTAATACACAAATAAAATTTAATTTATTAATAAACAAAAATAATCATTTCCTAGAAATCAGCCATCCCAATTAATACCAACATTTTTAAATTACAATTTTCACAATGAATGCAAAATATTCTAACATTAAATACATTTTCAAGAATATCTAAACTAAACTATGTAGACATTAAATAGATCCTTATAAATTAATGAAAAATATTCTCATATTAAATATATCTCTTATAAATTATCCATCCTAGAATAATGTCCAATATTTTGAAATTTATGGCGTTTGATGGAAATATTTTTGGCTTAAAAAATAAAAAAATTCAATTTCCCAATTAATGAAAAATATTATATAACTAAATTACATTTTTCAAAATATCTAAACTTAAATATGTCATTTAATGCAAAATTATGCATTTAAGTGTAATATTTAAAAAATGATAAATTCTATTTTACAAATTAATGCAAAATATTCTAACATTAAATTACATTTTAATATATATTTAAACTCAAATATATACACACTAAATACATCCCTATAAATTAATGAAAAATATTCTCACATTAAGTACACCCCTTATAAATTAGTAAACAATTTCAAATATTCTGAAATTTATGACACTTAATGGAAATATTTTTTCATTAAAGTAAAATATTAAAAAACATAAGAAATTCAATTTTACCAATTAGTTCAAAATATTCTTACATTAAATTCTTTCCCCGCAAAATAGCACTTCATTTAATGTCAAAATATTCATACAATCAATTATAATTTCATGAATAACTTAATTCAAATGTTTGTGGTGTAACGTGAAATGTTTTTAGATTAAATAAATATGTTATTCAATGTGAAATATTCTTACATTAAATTACATTTTCCAAAAAAAAATCAAATATGCCAAAAGAAAATAATCCTCTAAACCAATTTTAAATTAATTATATAGAAATAAATAAATTCAAATATGTTTAGAAAAAAATCATTCCGTACATTAAATTACATTTTGAAAAATAACTAAATTCAAACATGTCAATTAATACGAGATATTCTTAAATTAGGTCATCCTCTACTAATTAGCCACCTCATTTAATGCTAAGGTAGGTAGGAAGCATACTGAATAAGGTGGGGTGGTGGGTAAGGTAGGGTATGATGAGGTGGTGGGTAGGGTAGGGTGGTGGGTGAGTAGGGTAGGGTTGGGTGGTATGTAGGGTATGTAAGGGTGGTGGTGGGTAAGGTTGGGTAAGGGGTAGTGGTGGGTAATGTAGGGTATATAAAGGGTTGTTCTGGGTAAGGTATGGTAGGGTGAAGTGGTGGGTACGGTAGGGTTGGTAGGGTAGGGTAGGGTAGAGTAGAAAGTAGGGTAGGTTGGGGTAGTGGGTAAGGTAAGGTGGGGTGGTGTGGTGGGTAAGATAGGGTAGAGTGGAACGGTGGGTAGGTTAGGGTTAGGGTGGGAAGGTAGGGTGAAGTGGTGGGAAAGGTATGGTTGGTAGGGTGGGGTAGGGTAGAGTAGGGTACGATTGGTTGGGGTAATGTGTAAGGTATGGTATGGTGGTCTGTTGGGTAAGATAGGGTAGGGTGGTCTGTTGGGTAGGGTAGGGTAGTGTACGGTACGGTGGGGTGTTGGTAGGGTAGGGTAGAGAATGGTGGGGTGGTGGGTAAGGTAGGGTAGAGTAGGGAAGTGTAGGGGTGGGTGATAGTGGATTAGAGTAGGTAATGGGAGTAGAATAGGTAATAGATAAGATAGATAGGATGTCGATGGTATGATATGGTGATATAAGGTGGGTAGGATAGGGTGGTGGGTAATGTATGGTAATGGTGGGTAAGGCATGGTGGGAAGAGAGGTAAGGTGCAATGGGGTATGACATAGAGCTACCTCACCCCTTCACTCAATTCTTACATTATAAACCATACCATACCCTACTCCAGTCAACCTTAATTCACTACCCTGCTTTACTCATCACTTAATACGTCATGCTTTATATAATTTTTTTGATTCCAGTCTTGCATATTCCAAACGCAGTAATATAATTAATTTATTACATTACATTCCATTCGCTCCTATTATTTTATTCCATTCAATTTCATTCCTGCGTAACAAACATGCCAATAAAATCTTCTTTTTATCATTCAAAAAATATGTTCTTATAAAATATACGTTCTCCCGTGCAATGCTAAAAGCAAAAATATAACCATAATTATTGACATCATTATAACTTTTGGACATGTTGTGTTGTCTGTTTTTTACTCTATGTCACGTCGATCTCAAATAACACAATTTTAGCTAGCAATACAATAAATTTGAAGGGTCTTTATATTTTGTAGTACATATTATGCATATTAATAGAATGTAATCACATACGTCCCCGTGCAATGCACGGGTTTCAGGCTAGTAATATATATGAGTTTCTAATATATATTACCACTATCGAATATATTTTAACCTATACTTAAAGTCTTAAAAATTGAGGTGTCACAAATCTTCCCTACTTAAAAAAAAGTTCGTCCGTGAACTTACTCTCTTGATAACTCCTATAAGATAGTGATATACTTGTCACTTTATATGTTCTCGATCACGATAACAATTAAAGGATTCAAACGGAGCTTGTACAGATTCAAGAGATTGCTCAAACCGTGTAGCTCCTAGACCAAAAGGTTCTTGCATGACTCCCACGACGTAGCACTTTGTTCCGAAAATATCTTTGCTTCTAAAGCCTACCAAAGACTCTAGAGGTGGCTCCCATCGTGTGGCACTTAGCTCCAAAGGATTCTAGAGCTGACTCACACGATGTAGGACTTAGCTCCCGACAGACTAACTCTTATCGTGATGTCAGATATATGAGACAAAAATATATATAATATCAATAAGACCAGTCAAGACCAAAACAGAACTTTCATATAACCAGGACGATAAAGACATGTCAGTACATCAGACATAAAACACGCTTCCACTACGCACTCTGATTACCAAAGAATAACGTAATCACTTAAGTCAAACATTATCCATAGAATGTCCAAACATATTGCATCTTATCTTATGTTTACTAACCTAAGGCTTCCAATATCAATATCCAGAACCACTTTATAACGCCTCGACCTGGTTGCGCTCCGATACCACTTGTGACAGCCCGGATCCCTACCCTCAGGATCCACCCGGGGTCGTTGTGGGAGCGGCCTGCGAAGCTCACACCGCGACTTCACAGCATACATAAAATGCAAAGGCAATTATATTTTATCAATTAATATATTACAATTGACCATTGATTAATTCAATTAAAAGATTACAACGAGTAAAAGACAAATATCTATCTAACTTAGAAGGCGCAACACTATATAATCCTTAGTTGATGACATCATTACCATCTCCTTCCTCTCCCTCGACCAAACACTTGGAAGCCTCTCTTTCTAGCCTGCCATACCTGTCGATCTGAAAAGGTTTTCACAAGAGGTGTGAGTTTTTAAACTCAGTGAGGTTCAGTGTGTGCTTAACGTGTAGTTTCACAAATATTTATATTTGAACATACACAAAGCAAATAGTCATTGTTACATATTACATTAACATATATCAGTCAAGAGGGTGCAACATCAGTAACAATATCACATAGATAGTAACAATAGTAGCACATAAGGGACATTTAAACAAATTTCATATATTAAAATATATCAGACTAATAGTTAAAAGCACGTATTATAAGATATAAACAGTTAGGGAATCTCATTGTGATATTAAGCAAATAATACTTGTCTTCCTGCAGGACCTCGGGTGAATAACAATCGCCTCAAAATAATGACACTAACTATACAATATTCTTATATATGTAGTATAAACAAATAAATGAATAGTATAATATATACATACATGTTTAACGGCTTTTATATACAAAGCAACAAACATGAGTCACAACTCAACTAAATGCCACGTTCCAGGTTGATTGCCACAAAGGTATATTTACTCAAGAGACGTGAAAGCAAGGCAATTGACATTGTTTTGAGGTTCTATTTATATTTAGTATATATATATATAGTATCTACACAATTGCATAATATATGTATTATATATATATGGTAGCTATCTATATTCCATCATCTTTAGTATAGGAAGCTATATGTTAAATCTTGATTTGGGTCGACGGAAGATTTGTCGTCTTTCTAATTTTATTTCCCACCCTCGCCTTTCTTTTTCTCTAGCTTTTTCTTCCCTTTTATAACAGGGGGAATGAAACGACGCCATGCGACTTCTATTGCTCATTCGAAGTAAGTGTACTCCCTAATACTCTTTCGAATAGTGATGATACGGGATTTCACCCCTCCATGTGGAATATTCTGGTTGGTCCAGCTGTCATGTGGAAAAGTCTATGTTAATTACACGCGTCGAATCGAATACGAGGTACGCAGGCGAAGACTACAACAACATGCAGATTCTGCAAGTGTCCTAGCTCGATCGCCCACATCGACATGCATCGAGTCGAGACACGGACTTCCTGCCCAGACGCCAGGGTCCACTATCTAACAGGTTGCTTGGGCAGGAGGACAATGCCCATTTAAGGGTAATTATGTCAATTAGCCCAAACCGCCCCAAGTTTAGGGCAGAAGAGGGCATGTACCTATAAATACATCATTCCAAGAACTACGTAGGGCTTGATTCCTGGACTTTCACACAGGATACGTAGGCAATCCAAGATACATTCTTGGACTCAGCCATAATACACCAAAAACACCATCTTTTACCAAGACTACAGTCGTTCGATCCCTTTACATCTCACCCTTAGATTACACATGGCCCTGATTTATCGGTGGTGCATTATTCAGCATCATCAAATAGCCATTTGTGATATTGTTTAGGGTATATTTTACTATATTTTCGGGCTTAATCCCTAAACAATTTACCTTATTTTTAAGGGAAATAAATGAGAAAAGCGTGTTTTAACCGTTAAATTCCTATAATGGTTATTGAGGGGTTATAATTTAATTATGAGGAACTATTGAGTTTAAATGTTATTTTTGTTACACATTATTATTATTATTATTCGACGACTTGGTGTAACAACAATCTTGCAGAAAATTAAAAGATTTGCATGGGGATATCATTAATGGAGAAGATTAATCTCATTCAATCAAGTGATTTCAAAATAAAGAAGAAAATCGGAGCATTGAAGAGAGGATAAATCAGATCGGATCGAAAGAGTGAAGTAGGGAACACGGCATACGAAGCAACAGTGTGAAAACGCGTGAATAGGTAGGCTCGGTCGACCGAGCCATGCTATTCGGTCGACCGAGTGTCTTAGTTCGGTTGACCGAGCCCCGAGGCTAAAAATCGACGCGTTTTTCTAGATCCTTCCTTAAGTCGGTGAAACTCCTATATAAGCAGCACCACTCGAGCAGAAAAGTACACACAGAAAAATACACAGAATTTCACACACAGAAAAAGCACCACATCACACAAAAACATGAGTTTCTTTCTTTCAATCTTGCTTGGGAGTTCGAAGATGATTGAAGGCTAAGCATCTTGCGGTGGGACAACGGAGGAAACCAGTCAACAACCACACCAACTAGAGGATTTTTAGCTACATTTTTAGTGAGTTAAATTTATGATTTTTCATCAATTGGATATTGTTATGTTGTTTATGTTTTATTTGAATCGAGAGATCGATGAAACTATCTTTTTGATTGAATTTATATGAGAATATTGTTCAAGCTTTGATCTTTTCAATTGATGCAATTAATTGTGATTCAAGAGATTGTTCATGATTAGTTGAGTAGAGTATTGGAGACAATCTCATGATCGTGTTATGCATGCTAGTTTAGTTTTGCTTGAAAAAAAAGAAAACGAAACCCTAGAAATTGATTAAAGAGATTTAATCAAATTCGTGATTTGATCATTACTAAAAATCGTATATTTAGCGCGCAATCTAGTTGGGGTTAGTTCGTTGATTGGTGGATTCTTGTTGCCTTGCCGTTTCTTTTAATTTTTTTGATAAACCGATTCGTTCTTATCAACTTTTGTTGCTAAGTTTAGTTGTTTTAAAAACCCTAGTTTTTACCTTCTATTTTCTGCTATTTCTTGTTTCTAGTCATAGTTTCTAGATTATAATTAATATATACCTTAGCTTTAGATAATAGTTTGTGACACAATCAATACAATAAACTGTACTTAATCCGATAGACGTTCGACTCCCTTAGGACGACCCGTAAACACCCTATACTACGAACCTTATACTTGGGGTGTTTCGGTTTATAAATTGTAAACCTAGTTTTTACCGAACAGATATGATGTGGCTGCGTCGTGTGACTATACACGCTCTTCTTCTCTACTGTTCTTCGCCTGCTGTCTGGTTCCGGCGGCAATCAGTCATTGGGCCTTTGCTCTGCCTCATTCTTGCTTCCACATATGGGTCTGCACCGGAATTGAAACCCAATCAAACCTTGATTGTTGTCCTCTGTGGCTGTCATTCGAGAGCAACTGTTGGAATCTCTGCACATGCATATTTATCTCCAGTCATTGCCTTCTGCACCTGCAGGTTTATACGATGTTCTGAAAAATTATGCTCCTCTGACGTATTGCTAGCAGGTACAATTGTTTGCTATTGATATTGTTGATTCTGGGTTTATTTCCTCTGTTGTTACGTTAACTTAATTGCTTCTGCCATTTAAATCCTAGAGCTTTATTCTTTACCAGTTTGTGCTTCTTTAGGCTTAATCATGGAGGCTTCCGGCATCATGTGTGATTTATTTGTTCATTTTGCTGCGAGGTGATATGTCTAAATAGCATCGCCACCTATGAGTCCTGAAAATAGCCTAACCGGCCACCGTGATAGGTGGACCCCAAGATAGAAAGGTTCGTGGTCATAAGTTCGCAACCTTAGTGTCTGCGACGCCATCTTAGTCATGGTCGCCGCAGTCAGATCCTTGCCAAGAGCACTCATACCTATAAGGTCCCTAAAGGCTCGGAGGGCCGACCTGCGATCCGGACGATAGGTCCATAAGAGACCGCACAAGATGTAAAGGGAGGCAATGGAGGGCAAGGATGAGGCATGGCTCACAGGCGGTCCTGTGTGGGTGTGCAATCCTCGTGGCCACATAGGACGCCGCCAGGATATTTAGTCTACTTGACCCTTGAGATATTTTATACTTACATGTCTTACTTAGACCCTAAGCTTCCCTCCTTCTATAAAAGGAGAGCTTGTGTAATCAATAAACCACAATCTAATTGAAAAAGAGAACAAAACTCTGCAAAAACCTTCTCTCTCAAACCTTCATACACGCCACCATATCACCGCTGAGCACCACCGGCTAGTATCACTATAAATACACTCAAATAAGCCAGATATCCAATCAACAACAACCACTGAGTCTCCGTGATAATAATCCGCATTATTAGTTGGCTCCGTTACCGGAAAAACTAGCTTACAGCAACATAAAGGAGTATCACCTTCGTCGATCCGCTGGCTCTAGCTGAGAGTTCTTATCTCAGTGCTCATCTCGCCAGAAAGAAGGTAACGAGTTAGCGTTGGATAAATCACCTCTCTCGTGGTGTTCTTCATCCGAGTTCGTGCTTTTAGTTAAGCAATCATAGTTTGGAGAGCGTTGTGCTCACGTGTGTTAAAAAGCCTCCTCGTTTTACTAGAAAGCCCCCATTTTATTGCCTTTGTTTTTGGGTCTTGAACAACGCTGTCAATAGAAACACTTTGGTTAATCGCCTTTGTGCTCGTGTGCGTTTGCGAGAGGAAACCATACAAAATTCTGGGGTTATTTGCGTTTGAACCATCACCTTGTCTCCCCGAAATTCATATTTCTGACCTCCACGTCACCCGGTCTGTCACTATCTAAAAGATCTCTGGTGGGTGTCAAACTGCGAAAATTAAATCTACCTACTTCCTATAACGAGTATAGGGTGAGCAGGATCGTCTCCACAGGGAACGGTGGATTTATTTCTCTTAAAATCGGCAAAAGACAATTGTTGGTATTTTAAACTAATCACTAATAAAACTAAGAAAACTAAGTAAACTAAGAATCTGAAAATAAGTAAAAGAAAGGTTCCAGTTAAATTAATTATATCCATCTCGATCTACTCAACCGATCACATATGCAAAGATGACTCGTTAATTCATTGATAAACTGGTTATAGTTACCGACACGCGCCAAGTAACCAATCCCTCCTAATTTTGGTAATCAGGACACGGTCACTAATTACCATCTAACCGAAAGACACCCCTAGACACGGTCATAGGATTTTGGTGTTCCGGCAGCATTACAATCTGAGAGAACCGAATTCTGAATATTAACGCACATGCGGGTTAATTTTAATTCAGATTATTCATCTTTATGATAGTGGATTTTCCCAGCCGCGAACCGGAAAACTCATATCATGTGCTACTTTTATGAAAATCACAAACGATTATGGATTTTCTATTCCAACTAGCAGACGATTCAATGAATAAATTACTTATCTCGCGAAAATAACCAACCTAACCATTAACCGTAGAGACAAATAAAGCAAAAGATGAATAAATACCAATAAATAAAATGAGGAATAAGACTCAATTTGATCTCACAGTTGCATCAATCAAGGCTTCAATAATAAATTAACAGGAAAGAAAATAAATTAAGAACTCACCATACAATAGAATGATCCAAAGTGTGGTGTAGAATTCATAAAAAGAAATCAAAAGAAAAAGTAGCGACACAGGTGAATGAGCCGCTGCCGTCAATAATCTTCAAAACCTAACTATTCCCCCTTATTTATTTGCTGGATCCTTCAATATAGTGGCCACGCCACTTGTTTTTGCTAATAAGGGAAATATTTGGGTTTATTTTTAAAATAAATATTAAAATAAAAAAAGAAAAGTCAAACATTATTCCACCAATAGAAAATAATGAGTCTTTTATTATTAACCAATAGGAAGGTAGCCTTGCAAAATTCCTCTTTTAGCACACTTTGCCGGCAGTCAGCAATTGTGATAATGGTATGATCATACCCTGTTTTTTTCTTCTGCAGTCACATCTTTTATAATCCACTCTTCCATTACATGTCACACATAATAAAAACACTCCTCCAATGTTTATTTTCATCAAATCGCAAAACAACATCAAACACACCATAAAAGCGCATATCTCTATAGAAAATAATCTCGAAAATGTGATGAAATACCAATTATTTACGCTCCCATCAAACTCCCCCACACTTGAATGATGCTTGTCCCCAAGCATCCTACCACTCTCGACTAGACCGTGAAATGCAAAAGGGATGGTGCATGATCCTAACATGTCTTCAAAGCACCAACAATATCCAAAAATGACGCACGTCCAACCTTCTTATCTATCTCACCTGTCATAATTCAAGTCAAATGGTGATCAAACAATATATATCACACACTATAGTTCATACAACTCACATTATCACATTGATTCACAAATTTTCAAGCGGTAAAATAAACAAACCCCAACATGTCCTCACGGGTATCGCTCAATATGATAAATGCATAGGGATTATTCACACACCCTCAAAATCAACACACATCCAAGCATTACCATATGTTTGCATATCAATCAAATCTCCACCACTATGCATCCAAATCCAATACACAAATCATGAGGTCTTTCACATGGTTGTAACGGGGCTAGGGACAGAAAATAAGGTAGGAAAAAGGGAAAATGGGCTAAATTGTCAAGGAGAAAGAATGAATAATAACAACAATTAGCACATAGTCACCAAGAATAACTTCAACTGAAGTACAAAAATGGCTCCAACTTGTATGAAGACTCTGAAAACACACCAAGAATAGAAGTGCAAACAACCATATCCAAAATAGCTTGCAAAAAATGTAAGGAAACAAGCTACTTCTTCAATATATAAAACACTTCTTCATTGCAATTTTTTTTTTTTGTCTCGTTTGTTTCTTTTTTTTTAAAAAAAATTTCAACACATTCTTTTTTCATTTTTTTTTGTTTTTTTTTCTTTTTATCTGGCAATACACATCACACTCAAGAAATTTGAGCCATTTTCCAAAAATATTTAGTTCTTGGTAAATTTTCCTCAAAATATCATGCAACTATTCATACAATCTCCTGACAATAGGGTCAACAAGAGGGGAATATCATAAGAAAAAAGCCATTGGTTTATTTTCTGGAGTTTAATCAAAGAAAGGGTTCATGCTAGACGGGGCTCACTAGGGGATAAATATCAGGTTGGCTAACAAAAGTGGGTCTCAAAGGGGTTAAATCCTAGGTGCCTCAATCACTTAAGTGCACTGAACCTGAAAATGTGGTCTCGAAATGTATGTCAATGCAAATTCTAGAATGACATTGGAATATGTGGATACCACTCAAAGGAAAATATGAGCGAGTGCGCTCTTTGGCTAAGTAAACCTCACTTTTAAGTGGCTTTCGTTGAGGTTCAAAGATTTTACTACTGAAACTCATAAACAAATATCATAATGTGAGTGCGCATCAGCAAAAGTGTGTGATTACATCAATTACTCACCGTTTGGTTCCTATTAATTCACGCAAGATAGAACTAAAAAGGTTGGTAAAATGTCTAGAATGTGCATTCTTGGTGCTATGAAGTTCTAAAATGCAACGCTAAAATTTTTAACATGTTATGAGTTTTTTTTTTTTTTTGAATGCAAATAATAATGTATGATGTAGTCTAAAAATGATAAACATGAATGACATCACCTCCCCAACACTTGAAACATACATTGTCCCCAATGTATGGCCGAATGTGGAAAGTAAATGAAATGAGACTCAACTATTATGATTTATGTATAATTCTAATGAGATAACTAATATGCATGCATTGAGAGTAGTAAGTAGAAAAGGACTTCCTGAAACTGTGGTGGGATGTGGTACTCCATCCATTGTAATCGAGACACCAATCTCTTTCTCCATCTGTATGCAACAAGTTTGTGTATGGTCTATATTCTTTCTGAAGATTAGGAAGCCTCCAATAATATATTCACTCATGAAAAATCAAACACAAATTAGATGTATAAGCTGCCCCAAAAATTTGATTCCCAGAGACCAAACTGCCGAACGGTATGATCATACTATTTCACTCAAACAAAACTGATTTGAATATAAATTTCCTACCACTAAACTGCTGAATGGTATGATCATACCATTTCACCATTTATCAGGCTGACTGCATTATTTAACAAATTTGAACTTTGCAAGACCATAACCCTTCAAACCACTCATCAATTGTCTCCAATAATAAAAAAAAGTAATGAATAAACATTTTAAAACATTGGGTTGCCTCCCAATAAGCGCCTTTCTTTAATGTCTTTGGCTAGACATTGGTAGCTGGACTATCCATTGTCAAATGGAATAGTTTTTCTTGCATGGTTCTTCAATGAATATTCAGAATATGAGCCATCCATTTTTCCATCAGCTGGTAGAATTGGTCGTGCCTTGGCTCTAGGCACTTTTGTGAAGTATTTTCCCAAGAAAATCTTAACCGGACTAGGGGCCTCCACTTCCAAGTTCATTATGTAGTGGTCAAGGGGGAAGACTACTTCTTTCTCGCTTGCTTGCATGTCTCAGTTACGTCAAAAATTATAGGCACCAATGGCTCCTCAAACGTGATTACCTCTGGGCAACTTTCTTCTTGATTAGACACATCATCCACTAATTTCTCCAACCCCAGGAGAATTTCATCATCTTTTTCTTGATCATCATTGTTATTAATCTCTGGTGTTGGATCAATCATAGGACAATCCTCTTCATCATCATACCATATAAGAGGAGAGGGTGTTTTCAACTTTTGTTCCTTAAGCTGATCCACTTTAGTTTTCAGCTCACCAATTTTCCTTTGCATTTTTTGAACCCAAACAAGATGCTCTTCTTTGAACTGTGAAGCCTCTTGTACCAACTTTTGAAGAGGTACCATTTCAATTTGGATTATCTTTGCAATAGTGTTAGAAAAGGTCTTCATAAGTTCTTCAACGGTTGTACCTGAATTTGAAATTGGCAATCCTTGTTGACTAGGCGGCTGGAAAGTAGACCGATCATGAGAAATGTGTGAAACACAATAATTGAAATTGGATTGGTCATTCCATCTTGGATTGTACTCTTGTGGGAAAGAAGTGCAGCCCCAATCCTGATGGTTTGCCCCACTAGGATAATATCCCTCCTCATAAGATTCGTTCACCCGGTTACCATACTGATCTTGATTTACCATAGGACTTGTGTAGTTGTAACCTGACATGCTTTCAAACAAGGGAAACACAAAACAAAACAAAACAAAACAAAACAAACTATATACAAAATTTCAAAAGAAATAAATCACTTAGAAACCGCTCCCCGGCAACGGCGCCAAAATTTGGTGGGTGTCAAACCGCCAAAAATAAATTTACCTACTTCCTATAATGAGTATAGGGTGAGCAGGATCGTCTCCAAAGGGAACGGTGGATTTATTTCTCTTAAAATCGACAAAAGACAATTGTTGGTATTTTAAACTAAACACTAATAAAACTAAGTAAACTAAGTAAACTAAGAATCTGAAAATAAGTAAAAGAAAGGTTCCAGTTAAATTAATTATATCCACCTCGATCTACTCAACCGATCACAGATGCAAAGATGACTTGTTAATTCATTGATAAACTGGTTATAGTTACCGACACGCGCCAAGTAACCAATCCCTCCTAATTTTGGTAATCAGGACACGGTCACTAATTACCATCTAACCGAAAGACACCCCTAGACACGGTCATAGGATTTTGGTTTTCCGGCAGCATTACAATCTGAGAGACCCGAATTCTGAATATTAACGCACACGCGGGTTAATTTTAATTCAGATTATTCATCTTTATGATAGTGGATTTTCCCAGCCGGGAACCGGAAAACTCATATCATGTGCTACTTTTATGAAAATCACAAACGATTATGGATTTTCTATTCCAACTAGCAGACGATTCAATGATTAAATTACTTCTCTCGCGAAAATAACCAACCTAACCATTAACCGTAGAGACAAATAAAGCAAAAGATGAATAAATACCAATAAATAAAACGAGGAATAAGACTTAATTTGATCTCACAGTTGCATCAATCAAGGCTTCAATAATAAATTAACAGGAAAGAAAATAAATTAAGAACTCACCATACAATAGAATGATCCAAAGTGTGGTGTAGAATTCATAAAAAGAAATCAAAGAAAAAGTAGCGACACAGATGAATGAGCCGCTGCCGTCAATAATCTTCAAAACCTAACTATTCCCCCTTATTTATCTGCTGGATCCTTCAATATAGTGGCCACGCCACTTGTTTTTGCTAATAAGGGAAATATTTGGGTTTATTTTTAAAATAAATATTAAAATAAAAAAAAATAAAAGTCAAACATTATTCCACCAATAGAAAATAAGGAGTCTTTAATTATTAACCAATAGGAAGGTAGCCTTGCAAAATTCCTCTTTTAGCACACTTTGCCGGCAGTCAGCAATTGTGATAATGGTATGATCATACCCTGTTTTTTTTCTTCTGCAGTCACATCTTTTATAATCCACTCTTCCATTCCATGTCACACATAATAAAAACACTCCTCCAATGTTTATTTTCATCAAATCTGCAAAACAACATCAAACACACCATAAAAGCGCATATCTCTATAGAAAATAATCTCGAAATCATGATGAAATACCAATTCTTTACGCTCCCATCAATCTCCTTCCAGCTCACTCAAAAGACCCACCAAAAGATCTTAGATTAAACCCCCAAAAAGTCAACGAAAGTACCAAGTGGTTAAAGGTGTCAGAAAGGAGCAGGTTGTCAGAGAGTCGGTTGTGGTCCAATCAGCAAATCGTATCTCGAAGCCGAATCAGCTCGTTACCCCAGTGATGGCAGGGAGTAAAAGTTCACCGCTAATACCACAGACCTCGGCAAAGGGGGGACACAACATCAGGCCCGCGTGGAGGGCGGGGACGAGACGTTCGACAATCCCACCGCAGATTAGGGTAGATCACAGAGGGAGGTTATTGCCCTGGGAGACGCCCGAAATCTCTTGAACCAAAAAACTAAATCTAAAGAGGCCTTAGAAGAAGCCGCGGTAGGAACGCCTAGGCCGCAGCAAAGCCAAGAGATAACACCGGAAGGATACAAGGGTTCCCAAAGGATACTGAGGTCATGGAAATGAGAGAATACGCCAAGTATGCCGAGACAATGTATCTGACTAATTCAAGGTTAGTAGCTTTGGGCCGGGTACCCTTACTGGTCCGACCTCATAATCCACCAAGAGGCGAGGTTAATCTTGAGGTAACAAGGAAGGGTCGACAACCCCAACCTCAAAGGATGGAGATTGAAGAGAGTGTTCATTCATCGGGCCGCAATAGTCATAAAGAAAAGACCCAAGAAAGGGGTTCAGCTCTGAAAATATAGGGTGAAAAGGACAGGGCCCCGGCCTTAAGTCATCTCAGCCTTCTAGAAAAAAGGGAAGCTCCCAGACAAAAGGGGAGGGTCAAGAGGGATGCTCGCACGATCATAAGGGAAAAGCGAGCCCGTCAAGAGGAGTCGCAACACCATGCTGACTCGGCCATCAAACCGAGCATGCTGCCGATCTACCCCCGCCTAGGCCAAGAGTCGATCCCATCATGAACGAACAAATAGAAGTAATGAAGAAGGAAATCACAGAGCTGAAAAAATTGAGGCCCACTGAAAAGGCAATCCCGATCTCTGGGATCGATGTGCTCGCCAAGAGAATCACCGAGACATTGCCCTCCAGCAGAGAAAAGGTCAGTTACCCCAGCTATAATTATTACAATGGGAACACCTGCCCAAATGATTGGCTCACAACATTCCAAGGTCGCATTACTCTGGCGACTCAGAACAAGTCCGCTTGGTGCATCGCTTTAGTCGGTATCATGCAGGACAGGGCCGTCTCATGGGTCCGTAGGCTTCCGCGGGGTTCAGTTGAAAGTTGGGAGGACTTGTCTGAAAAGTTCGTCAAAGAATTCGAATCGGCAAGCCGGACTAAAAAGACCATTGAGGATCTGTATGAGGTTCGCATGAGGGACAACGAGTCAGGAAAAGATTATTATGAGCGGTTCGTCAGAGTATACGATCAAACCAGGAACATTCTGGATGACGCCATCATAACCTGCTTTCTCACCAGAATAGCCAAGGGTCCAATTAAAGCCAAATTTAACCTGCGGCCACCTAAATTGGGCGTAAGGAAGATGTTGGAAAGGGCTAGGATGATCGGGGTGAGTGAGGCACCATTTTCTGAAAAATCAAAATCCAAACTAGAACACCCACAGAAAGAGGAGCACGGGGATGATCGTAAGAAAGAAAAAGGCAGTGACGCAAACCATGACCATGATGCAAAGAAGCCGTATAAATTCAACGAAAGTGATTTTGTGCCGCTTAACACTAAAGCATCCTAGATACTCTTCGAAATTCGCAAGCACTTTGAGAGACCCAGGTAGATGAAAGGCGATCCTAAGAATCGCGACAAATCGAAATATTGCGACTTTCACAAAGATCATGGCCACCTCACTGATGAATGCTTCACATCACCTCACTGATAAGGAACGTGATAGGAACCAACTTTACAGTACATTTCTGTACAGTTCAGCCCACGATTATCACATTTCTGGCATGTTTCGGGTGAGTTTAGATCCTATTTTGAGTATTAAATGAGGTTTTATTGCAAGGCGAGTGACTGTCGGTTTTCCGTAAACTCGACCTTATTTTAGCATTTTATACTCGTTTTTCCCGAGCACCCGTAGTTTGCGGGGTTATGCGTTTGCTTGTTGTTTTCATATGGATGCAGGACTAAGGTGTCTTGAGGGCCCGAAAGGCGAGGTGATTGATAACCTGTGGCTGTCCGGACGGACAAAAATCTCTCATCCGGACGGCTAATTCTCTGGAAAATGGATTCTTGGCTGCAAAAGTTTGTCCGGACGGACAAGGTGTTGTGTCCGGACGGCTAACTCTCTGGAAATTGGGAAAACTTTGATGAAGAATTCGTCCGGACGGACAGAGCCAGCATCCGGATGGACAGAACCACCATCCGGACGGACAAGAGCATTTCATCCGGACGGACATCTATGCATCCGTCCGGACACCTGGAAAATCAAGAACAGTCCGGCCGGACATGGCGGATATCCGTACGGACAAAAGACTTTCTATATAAAGCTGCTCATTTCACACACAGACGCAGACAGAGTTGAAGAAGTAGATAGCAAGTTTCCCTTTTTAGCTTTTTTGGAGATTTTGGGCGATTTTCTTCGTCTTTTAGAGTTAGACTAAGTATTTTATATCATTAGAATCCTCATTCAATCCTCTCTTTGATCTACTAACTTTTAGCTTCGATCCGTAACTTTTCACTTGACAAAAATTCGATCTTTTGTAAGCACATTTGGCACCTCCTTCAAGTTGAGTAAAGTAAGTATGTTCTTTTGTTATTTTATTGTTGTTGTGATGTTTTTCTTCCGTTTTTATTGCTTAGATTCGATTATGAGTAGCTAGATTCTTCGTATGGTTGAACTATGTGAAGGCGGGTGAAACGCCGTTAGATTGATGAAACGGGAGGTAGTGGAGTGCGTAAATAAACGTTCTAATTGATAATCCGTATCTCAAAACTTGTTTGAATCATTTTTGAGCTAGATTGATCACCTAGTTCACCATTGCACACACTTAGCTTATAAATGTATGTTGCGGCGACGTGTGGGAACGGGGTTTCGGGACCGTAGAGATTTTGGACTTGAAAGGTAGTTTGACACCTACCCGTGTACTAGATTGACGCCCTAGTCATCAAGTCCAGTTCTAATACGGGGTTTGTTTCGGTTGTTCGAGCGAGTCTAGAGCTTAATCACGTTAGGTGAGTCGGTCTTCTAAAGGGAGGATTAACGAGCTTCACGTAGGGTGTGAATAACACTAGAATTAGGACTCGACACCTATGAGTTATCGTTAGACGGTGAAGTAAGGTAAGGCACACTCCCGGGGTAATCTGTTTAAGGGTAAAGTAATCCATTGGATCGTAGTTCGGCCATACTTCTTTTAATTGTTTAGAATTTCAAGTAGTGTAATCTTTCTTTCATGCAATAGTATAACTTCATATCTATCTGTTTGACCTGAACTGAGTGCTAAGTCAACTGTGGTACTCAAAAACCAATCTCTGTGGGTTCGACCTCGGACTCCTCAAGCACTATCCTACAATCGACCCGGTCCACTGCCGGTTAGAAAGTAGATTTTGCTAAGGTTTTGAGTTTTTACTTGATCGACCGGACCTAGAAAATCTGCTTATCAGAACGTCACTTAGCTTCTTAGCATTATATTCCGAGAATTGCGTGATTATCTTGATTCTCTTTGATGCACGATTCACCATTTAGAATTTGATTCATTTCGACAAAATTTCAAAAAAAAATTATGATATCTTTGATCATTTCGAGTTAATTGACTTCATCTTTGTTTTACTTTGTA
Source organism: Gentiana dahurica var. dahurica (assembly GCA_024500145.1). Classification (NCBI taxonomy): domain Eukaryota; kingdom Viridiplantae; phylum Streptophyta; class Magnoliopsida; order Gentianales; family Gentianaceae; genus Gentiana; species Gentiana dahurica. Next base: position 67,559,647 of record CM044899.1, on the reverse strand, counting down.
CAAGTGAAAGGAGTGCCCACTTTTGAAGTAGTGGCATATTAAGCGCATATTCTATTATGAGCCACCATTTTAAGCACGTATAACTCACTTCCCTTGGTGTGTAGTCGATAGCATATTGTTTTGACTAGAGTTGACCCTGGCTTCATCACGAATCATGTTCCACCAACGCTTATAAAGGCACAGGAATTTCGGATTCGGTAGTTTATCATGAGTGGGGCTGTGAGTTTAGCTAAATCAATGAGAGTTCATCCGCCAAGAAAGAGAAGTGCATTGAAATATATACATCTATATTCTCTTTGGTAATAATTTGAGTCGATGAAGCGTAATACGCACGACTTTTGCATAGACCGATAAACGCGAGCCTAAGAGTAATCGATACTCGGTTTTTGATCAGTCTTGCCAGCTCAATTAATTAATAAATAACATGTTTGAGACAGGTTAGTTCGACTACGGGTTGACATAATGTGAGATTGTCTGCATTACTAAGCGGCTGTGAAAGTTATTGCACACACACATTGGCTCATGACGTGAATAGTATTTAAAGCGTTACTGATGGATATGAGTGGCACGATCTTGATCTTGACTTAGTGAGGGATAGTTGTTTTTAATTAACTTGTATACTGATCAGAGTGTTGTTTTCTTTTTGCCTTTTTGGTCGGGACGATCAAAAGCTAAGTGGGGAGTAGTTGATAACGCTATAAATGGTACCAATAATTAAACCATTATTTGCCCCAAATTCTGCTCAAGAGAGGATAGATAGGCTTGTTATTATGTGGAATATATGTTAAATGCTATGTGAGTGTTTCCAGGATCGTAATTCTGCACATATGTTATTTTCTCGATGATTTGGTACTATTTTGTATTGTATTGGATGTTTTATAGGATGTACCGAATCTAGAGAGAATTGATCTGGACCAAAAGAAGTATATTGGGCCAAGTAATTAAAGTCCAAGAAGGAATCTGCTGAAGAAAAAGAAGAAAAGTCGGCCCGGTTTACCGAGGGCTAGGTCCGGTAAACCGAGGAATTGTGGAACATGAAATTAATTCTGCCGCCTCTACTAGGTCAGTTAGGGTTTTAGAGATTCATAAGTCGGTCATTGTATATATATATATAAGGCCGCATCTACAGATTATTGTATAAGTTTTTCATATTACATTACATACATTACATAATTTGATGAAATAAGGTTATTCAATCTCTTGAAGAGTTATTTCTGGTTTTCTCCCTTCCTCCACCATCTCTAGCTTGAGTAGATCGATCTAGATCTCCATTGTTGAAGGTATGAAGCTTTGAACGTTCCTTTTGTCTTCAATATGGTAGTACTGTTCGTATTTATGTGTTCTAGTTAATCTGCATGTTTAAAGACCCCATAATTTACTTAGAATAATCTTAATTGAGCAATGTAGATCTTGGGATAGGAAAAGTTGACCCCGGTACACCGACGGTCTATACCGGTTTACCGAGGCAATATTTTGAAAACCTAAAACTGGGATTCACTACAGCTATGTTGATCGACTGTTTTAATTAACAGTAGGTTAGATCTGGTCAATCTGCTTATTGTAATTGTAAACTGACATGAAATATGAATAGTGAAGTGCTAAGTTTGGACTAAGTCTTGAATGGACCCTAGGATCGTTGTAGAAATAAAAAATTTATGTGGCATAATATAAATGTCACGTAATGTATTTGTCTCGAAATTAAATTCATTTTATATTATTTCCAATACAAAATGATAGGAAATGATATAAATAAATAAATAAAATATCTTGGAAATGTAGAGATTTGATTATTTATAATTAAATGGCTATGTAGAAATATATATGTGTGACACATTATATTTGTCACATACTACACATACCATTAAGTCTAAATATTTTATATTATTCCCTCCATTAAATATTAGGAAATAATATAAAATTCAATAAATCATAAAATCTTTTAAAAAATCAATTTATTAAGAGAATTTAATGATTTATAATAAATGTGAAATCTTCTGGAAATCAATCAAGAGTGTGATCGCATTTAATGCGAATTAATGCAAAGGCATCACCTAGCACTATAAATAGGAGAGGCCTTAGTCATTTAGAGACGGACAGAAGACATTGAAGAGTTGATAGAAATCCCAGAGCCAGAAGGTTCAAGCATTCATCAACAACACTCGAAGATCTTCAAGAAATCCTTCAAGTTCTTCAAGAAAGTCAAGAAACACTCGAAGATCTTCAAGAAATCCTCGAAGTTCTTCAAGAAGCAAAGAAGACCGAAAAGCATCTCCAACGCTCAAGATCCTCACAAAGTCGAAGTTTCTTCCACAAGGAGATCGAAGGTAACACGAAATCCCTTCAAGTCTTCATCAACTTTGGAGCCTTCCGCGATATCCGGAGTCTTCAATTCCAAATTTCTTCCGCCATATCCGGGAGATCATAAAATCAAAGCCCTTCCGCTACATCCGGAAGGCCACAAATCCCCAAACTCTTCCGCCATATCCGGAAGATCACAAATTTCAAAGCTCTTCCGCCATATCCAGGAGATCGCAAATCCAAAGCTCTTCCGCAATATCCGGGAGATAAAAAAACCAACTCTCAATTCAAAGTCCTTCCGATATATCCGGAAGACAATTAATTGCCAATAGGGAGAATCAAAGGATTCAAGAGATTGTAACCCGCTTTTTATTTTATAAATAAATAAAATTTCATTTGTTACAATTTTGTGTTTTCTTTGTTATTTTCAGGGATTAACACGAAATTTGCGTTACAAATTTCTGGCACGCCCGGTGGGACCAATTTCTCCTTTCATCTCTCCTTTTTTTAAAGAAATCAAGAACAAGTGGCACCAAAGGTTGCTTCTACCGCTCCGAAGGCTGCTGCTGCTAAGACTGTGGCTTTGAAGGGCGCTACTACGAAGGAGGCTACTGCTAAGGCTGTTTCTTCATCTCAAGGACAACTTTCTGGACCTATCACTCGGAGCATGTCAAAAGAGTTTGGCATCAACCTCCTTTTCCCGCATGAAGCTTCTGATAGACCCACATCACCAATGGCTGCTGACGTAATGATGACGAATTCCACAACTCTCGAGGAGCATATTGCTAGCCTCACGAAGGCCATTGAGGCCCTCACGTCGCATGTTCGGACTCAAGACATGCAAATTTCAAAGCTCGCTAGCAAGATCGATTCCGTTGGGGAAGCAAGCAAGTCAAAAGAAGTGGTGCATGATGAAGAAGACGAATATGATGTCACTTCCAAACACCAAGAAGCCTTCAAGTCTTTGCATATGGCGAACAACTCGAAGGTCGCCCCAGAAAACTCTTTCAAGGATCATGAAGCCTCCAAGTCCTTTGCCTTGGCAAGCAATCTGAAGATCTCCCCCGACGGAACCATTCCTATCAGCCAACCGCAGGAGTTCATCATGGGGACGATCAATGATAAAGTCGAAGGATCCATGAAGTCGTCTCAGACTTATATCAAGCCATACACCAAAAGAATTGATGATTTGAAAATGCCGGCCGGTTATCAACCACCAAATTTCCAGCAATTTGATGGAAAGGGCAACCCGAAGCAACACATTGCCCATTTCGTGGAGACTTGCAACAATGCTGGAACCTATGGAGATCACTTGGTGAAGCAATTTGTGCGTTCACTCAAAGGCAACGCCTTCGATTGGTACACCGATCTCGCCCCTGCCTCTCTAGACAGTTGGGAGCAACTGGAGCAGATCTTCTTGAATCGCTTCTACAGACTCGTAGAACTGTGAGTATGGTGGAGCTGACCAACTCCCGCCAGTGGAAAGAAGAGAAGGTCGTGGATTACATTAACAGATGGAGAAGTCTAAGTCTTAACCGCAAAGACCAATTGTCCGAAGCCTCTGCCATCGAGATGTGCATCCAGGGCATGCACTGGGGTTTGCAATACATCCTTAAAGGGATTCTCCCGAAATCATTTGAGGAGTTAGCCACTCGTGCGCATGATATGGAGTTAAGCATTGACGCCAATGGAGGTCAGGCCCCTGTTCAAGATCCAAGAAAGGGGAAAGAAAAACAAGAAATTAAGAAATTTGTGAAAGCTTCTCCCAAAATGGAGAAGAGGGAGTCCAACGCTACCACCGTAGCTCCAGTAAAAGTTAACAACCCAGCGTCAAGCCAACCCGAATGGAGGAAGGTTGAGCCACGACAAGTTGAAAGACGGAGGCCAACTCTGAACGAAAGGCAACAGAGGAAGTATCCATTCTTCGATTCTGACGTACCCGCAATTTTTGATGAGTTGTTGAAATTGAAACTCATTGAACTTCCAGAAACAAAGCGTCCGGAGGATGCAGCAAGAGCCCACGAAGGTAACTATTGCAAATATCATCGCTTATTTGGTCATCCCATCGAAAAATGCTTTGTCTTCAAGGACAAGGTTATGCGTTTGGCCGAGGAAGGAAAGATCGTGCTTGAGGAAGAGAAGGCAAGCACAAATCAAATCACCGTAGCAGAGCCGACAAATGGTCATTACATGACCATCCAATTCGGATCACTCGACCCTGTTGAGATTAAATTCAACGACTCTCTACCCATAGCTAAGAAAGAATCTGGAACGTCTCTCAAACAAGCAAAAGTCGTTGCGGAAGAAAAGAAAAATCCAAAGCCTGTCGAACAAGACGATGATGGATGGATTCTGGTGACTCACAAGAAAAAGCAAAGGAAGTCACCTTGTTTCAAATTGGAAGAACCAAAGACGATTTGTTCCGAGTCTTCCAAGCCAAGAAGAGGCCGAAGGGCAAGAAAGCTGAGAAGAGATCAAAGGAAGGTAAACAAGGAAGTGAAGAGCATCTTCCCTGAAGGGGTCGAGTACAGAAGCCCTCGTACTCCAATCACCTTATTAGAGTACATGCCCAAAAGAGTCCTCGAAACTGAGACGACCGAAGAAGACTCAGAGAATGAAGTTGTCCCATGTTATGCTATCCACACAGAAGAAAGAGATGGTGCAAAGGAAAATGAAGATTTGCCGACTGAGGAAGAGGCTTCAAACAATGCAAAGCTTGCTTGCACGGTTGAGATCACCTTCACAGACGACGACATGCTTCTCGGATCAGCGCCTCATAACCGTCCATTATTTGTCACAGCATATACACGCGAGCAAAAAGTTAATCGTGTGTTACTAGATGGAGGATCGGCTGTCAACATATTGCCGCTCCGGGTGATGAAAGAATTGGGTGTCTCTATGGATGAACTCTCCGACAGTCGCCTTATGATCCATGGATTCAACCAAGGGGGGCAGAGAGCCATTGGGGTGATTAGACTTGACATCTTGATCGATGAGTTATCTTCGAGTGCATTATTCCATGTGATTGATGCTAGAACGTCCTACAACATGTTGCTAGGGAGGCCGTGGCTGCATGAGAATAGAGTCGTCCCTTCAACCCTTCATCAATGCTTTAAGTATTGGCGCAATGGCATGTTAAGGAAGGTCGTTGCTGATGAAAAACCTTTCACCGAGGCCGAGACTCACTTTGCGGATGCAAAATTCTATCTGAAGCCTGCTCCTTTGAAGATAGTAGGCGATTCCAAGTCACGAGAAAAGGATGATGAGGAGAAGGCCATGCCATTTGAAAATAAGAGAGAGGTTGGCAAGCATGAAGAGACAAAGTCATCAGTGCCTCAACATGCCTCAAAGGAATGTGAAGACATTTATCCACCTCAAAGATCCAAAGCGTTGAGTGGACTGACGTTGCCGCTTCCCAGGATCAATGCCATGAAGACGGATGCTCCTCTACATGGGTTCACCCGTCCTAAAGAAGGTGCTGCTATAGAACATGGAACATTTCCAGCCGCAAGGAAAGAAGGTTTTGATCCTATCGCTTACAAACTCCTCGCGAAGGCAGCAAATGGGTCCCGAAGCCCTGCTCTAAACATGGGGGCAAAAAGCAAAGAATCTGAAGAAACACATAAGGCCACTAAAGTGAAAGTTCCCGTTATCGGATCCCGGACAGGCCTGGGATATAATCCTTCACCACCCGTCCGCATTGCAATAAGGAAGGCAAGCAATAACTACATCGGGGTTGAAGACGAATCATCTCCACCGAACATTCCGGAACCTCTACCTCCAAGGCCATCAGTGTTTGAGAGGTTACAACCTAAGAAAGAACGCGTCTCAGTCTTCGAAAGGCTTTCTGTCACAACCAAGAATCTGTCAAGACCAAAAGTCAACAAGCGAAGACGATCAGCACATATGAACGCTTTGGGGAAAGATATAACAAACATCGACTCTAAAGAAATCAAGAGTCTGGTCCCGTCCAGAATGAAGCGTCACACAGGTCTTGTCATACACTGTGGAAATGTAATGAAAGCTAAGGTGCGCACAGTAGTGTACACTAAAACTGACGCCACGTACAATGTGGAGCATGTGCATCCGGAATTACAAGAAAATGAGCCTGAAGAAAGCGTTGGATCCTCGTATGTTATCACCGTCGGTGAAGAACCATATCCCGCCAAGACTAAAACGGGATCAGAAGAAGTCATGGAACCTGAAAAAATGGTAGAACAGGCTTTCGTCTACCATATCACATTGGGAAATGATGAGGTTGAAGAAGATGCAGAAGAAGCACCCCCGGAATTAGAAGAAGGGGTCAGATCCACAATAGATGAGTTGAAGGAAATCAACCTCGGAACTGAAGATGAGCCACGACCAACTTTCATAAGTGCTCTTTTGTCTCCAGAAGAAGAAGAGAGATACCGTGAAATCCTCCAAGAATACAAGGATATATTCGCTTGGACGTACAAAGAGATGCCCGGGCTTGATCCGAAGGTAGCCGTCCATCAATTGTCCATAAAGAAAGGATCGCGCCCTATCAAGCAGGCTCAAAGGAGATTTAGGCCAGACCTCATCCCACTCATAGAGGCGGAAATCAACAAGCTCATTGAAGCAGGCTTCGTCCGTGAGGTTAAGTATCCAACATGGATCTCGAGCATCGTCCCCGTGAGAAAGAAAAATGGTCAAATTCGCGTCTGTGTTGATTTTCGGGACATAAACAATGCATGCCCAAAGGATGATTTTCCCTTGCCAATCACTGAGCTGATGGTAGATGCAACCACAGGTCATGAGGCTTTGTCCTTCATGGACGGATCGTCTGGGTACAATCAAATTAGAATGGCTCCTGAAGACGAAGAATTCACAGCATTTCGAACGCCTAAGGGAATCTACTGTTACAAAGTGATGCCTTTTGGTTTAAAAAATGCGGGGGCAACTTATCAACGTGCCATGCAGAAGATCTTTGATGACATGCTACACCAACACGTTGAATGCTATGTTGACGACCTGGTTGTAAAGTCGAAGAAGAAAGCTGACCACTTGAACGACTTGAGATTAGTCTTTGATAGACTTAGAAGATTCCAACTAAAGATGAACCCACTCAAATGTGCATTTGGAGTTAGTTCAGGGAAGTTCCTCGGCTTCATCGTCCGACATCGAGGAATAGAAATTGACCAGTCCAAAGTAGAAGCCATCATGAAGATGCCTGAGCCTCGTAGCCTGCGTGAACTCAGAAGCCTGCAAGGTAAACTGGCCTATATACGAAGGTTTATATCAAACCTCGCCGGAAGATGCCAACCTTTCAGCCATCTGATGAGGAAGGGAGTTCCGTTTGAATGGGATAACTCGTGCAAAAAGGCGTTTGAAAACATTAAAATGTACTTGACGAATGCTCTGGTCTTGGCAGCCCCTGTTAAAGGTAAACCTCTAATCCTTTACATCACAGCGCAAGAACGATCAGTAGGTGCACTGCTTGCTCAGGAGAACGACAAGGGCAAAGAAAATGCATTATACTATTTGAGCAGAACAATGACTCCACATGAGCTGAAATACTCTCCAATTGAGAAGCTCTGCTTGTCACTCATATTCGTCATCCAGAAGCTTAAGCATTATTTTCAAGCTCACACTATACATTTGGTGTCAAAAGCAAATCCTCTGAAGTTCGTCATGTCCAAGCCTGTATTGTCTGACAGACTGGCAAGGTGGTATCTCCAACTTCAGCAATTCAAAATTGTTTACGTGTCTCAAAAGGCTGTCAAAGGGCAAGTGCTCGCAGACTTCTTGGCTGATCACCCTATCCCGGCAGAGTGGGAACTCTCGGACGATCTGCCCGACGAGGACGTCATGGTGATTGAAGTCCTTCCACCATGGAGAATGTACTTTGATGGGGCTGCACGACGAGATGGAGCTGGTGCCGGAGTCGTCTTTGTTTCCCCAGAGGGAGAAGTCTTGCCGTACTCTTTCAAATTGGTGGAATGTTGCTCCAACAATGTGGCGTAATACCAAGCCTTGATCTTAGGGCTTGAGATGGCGATGGATATGAAGCAATACAGACTCAACATCTATGGAGACTCTCAGTTGATCATCAACCAGCTTGAAGGGGTCTACGATGTAAAAAAGCCAGAGTTAATCCCATATTGTAATTATGCAAGGAAAATCATTGCTTACCTTGGAGACGTCACAATTGAGCATGTCCCGAGAAAAGAAAATAAGCAAGCGGATGCTCTAGCAAATTTGGCAGCGACACTAGCAATCGGTGATGAGAAGATGCAAGTCCCCGTCTGCGAGCAATGGGTGGTTCCTCCATACTTCGAAGAAGAGGAGGAAGATGATAATGATAGTCATGCTGTGTGTGTTTATGAGATAGATCAAGAAGATTGGCGCCATCAATTAGTGGAGTACTTAAAACACGGGAGACTCCCTGACGATCAGAAGAAGAAAGTCGACATAAGACGTCGGGCTCCACGCTTCTTCTTCCACAACGATACCTTGTATCGCCGCTCTTTTGAAGGAGTCTTTCTTCATTGCCTAGGAGAGGATGAAGCTCTTCACGCTATAGAAGAGGCTCACTCCGGGATTTGCGGCGCCCATCAATCTGGTCCAAAGCTCCACTTCCGCATCAAAAGGATGGGATATTATTGGCCAACCATGGTAAAAGATTGCATGGATTACGCCCGAAAATGTGAAGCATGTCAATTCCATGCCAACTTCATACATCAACCTCCTGAGCCGTTGCATCCAACTGTAGCGGCATGGCCTTTTGACGCTTGGGGAATGGACGTGGTTGGTCCGCTGCCGAAATCATCAGGCCAACATCTCTACATCTTGGCAGCCACTGATTACTTCTCAAAATGGGCTGAGGCTGTTGCACTACGTCAGGTAAAGAAAGAGGATGTAGTCCGCTTCATTCGGGTAAACATCATCTATCGCTATGGAGTTCCACGCTACATCATCACGGATAATGGGAAACCGTTCGTGAATAGCTTGGTGGATAAGTTGTGTGAGCAGTTCAACTTCAAGCAGCACAAGTCGTCCATGTACAATGCGCCGGCCAACGGACTTGCCGAAGCTTTCAATAAGACGTTATGCAACTTGTTGAAGAAGGTCGTGGCAAGACACAAGAAAGACTGGCACGAACGAATGGGTGAAGCTTTGTGGGCCTATCGCACAACCTTTCGGACTCCGACTCAAGCCACTCCATATTCACTTGTGTACGGTGTAGAAGCCGTGCTACCTCTTGAGCGGCAAATACCCTCACTGAGGATCGCTATCCAAGAAGGCTTAACTGACGAAGAAAATGCCCGCCTTCGCCTTGGAGAGTTGGAAGCATTGGATGAGAAACGGCTTCAGGCTCAGGAAAATCTTGAATGCTACCAAGCCCGGTTGTCAAAGGCATTCAACAAAAAAGTCCGCCCAAGATCCTTCCAAGTCGGTGATACAGTGCTTGCGGTGAGAAGACCTATCATCATGACACACAAGTCCAAAAACAAGTTTACATCAAAGTGGGACGGTCCCTATGTTGTTCGCGAGGTCTACACTAATGGTGCCTACAAGTTGGTGGATGAAGATGGTGTCAAGCTTGGGCCAATCAACGGCAAATTTCTCAAGAAGTTCTATGCATAACTCCGTAAATGCTCCTAAGACGAGCCTAAACTGCGATAATCCTGTCAAAAAAAAAATAATAATAATAATAATATGAACTACGTTTGACTTGATTCCTAGAGCATTCTCTGGGATACGTAGGCAGCTTGGGAAGTTACTCCAAGTTCAGTCATACCAACAAAAAAAAAAACATTCAAGGACGGTGGAGAAAAGGAAAATGATAATAAAGTTTTATTGATGTAGGTCAATAGAATTTATTACATACAAAAGGAAGACAACAAAAGTTGAAACCAAACTAGAAAGGAAGACAATAATAAAAGACTTTATCAAGCTCAACTAAAAAAAGGAAATGATCCCTAGAATCCCAAAAGCAAAACTAAGAAAAAAGCTTGTAGTTTTTCAGATCGTGGCGGTTGCCTTCTAGCAGCTCTCTCACCCTCTCCAAAGCATCACTTTCAGCTGGCTGCAAGGAAGGCGTATTTTCCAAGTCAGTAATCTCGTCTCTCAACTGGGTTGATTGAGCAGTGTACCTCTGTAACTCCGTCTCGTGCTCATTAAGGGTCGAAACAAGCTGGTCCTCCTCTTTCTTCAAAAGCAAAAGTTCTTTCTCGAGTGCTTTTCTCCTTTCTTGCACGTCGGTAAGTTTGTCCTGCGAGGACTGAGTGTGTTGGAGACACTCCCTCTCGAACGCCTCACTTTCCTTAAGTCGCTGACAAAGAATAGAAAGTTTTTCACCATGCGCCTCTTGAGAAAGCCTACTCGAAACATCATCTAGTGCTGCTTTGTAGTGGGCGGCATTTTCAAAGACAGTGTCCAAAAGAGCTTTCGCGTTGGACAAATCTAAACCCCCAACACGCTCCATCTCAGGGAATATTTCGTAAACACCTTTTTTAATCGAGGTCAACTGATCGATGGGTTTGCACGATATCTTCTAGCAGGCGGATGTCCATAGCACTCTGTGCAAGCTTTGGAGACCTTTTGAAATCACAACACTGGATTGGAATTCTGAGACTTCTGGCGGTGGCGCAAGTAAAGCCAAAGGAGCAGATGTGGGGCCTTGCCCAAAAGAAGCCCTTTTAGAGGGACCGTCAGCCATAACTCGGTGTTCAGACACGTGATCACCATCAAAGATTACGGTCTCTGTCTCGGCAGTGCCTTCCAAATCGGGATCACAATCCACATCAGCATCATTCGTTGTTGGGATAGCGTCGCGCCTCTCGGCTATCACGGATGAAACGCGTCCTCTTCCTATTTTGCTTGCTTCCATTGCAAGAGCGTCAGGACCGTTGGCGGAATCCTCGCTAAGAGCAGAACCACCGACCTCAACCGTATCTCCGCAAACCAGCTGCAAGACAAAGAGATAAGAAAAAAAAAATGAATAATGGACGAGTTAAATCAAACAAGTTAACATTAACATGTTGTAAAGAGTAAGGGAATACCTGTTTCCCAACTCCGGGCTTGGGGCGCTTCCAGTTCCTATCACCATGTGAAGAACTCCCACTAGCATCCAAAACGACCTCAGAACGCCTTTTCTCTCTCAAGTCCGCGTGCATCTCCTTACCCTTCGTAACCTTGGCAGAAGGAAGGCGAATGACCAAATTAGGTGAGGATGTTGGAGGATGTGAAGACTTTATCTCTTTCACTTTAGCTGTCGGGGCATTTTGTTTCGGCCGAGGAGCAGTCCTGTTCACAGTATTGATAAGAGATTGTCTGCCATCGAACAAGTATGAACCGTGAACTTTGCCCCACCATGCCCAGTAACCTTGGGAAACGTGGCGGGTGATGTCACCAGAAGCCGCGGGAAATACAAGCTTAGAACCGCTTCGGGGAGCAATAAATTTGGTCCAAAGTCCCCAACCTCGCGCAAGTGAAGTACTTCGTGCATCAACAACGAGCTCCGCAGGGATGCCCTGGTGAAAACCAAACTGACGTGCGAACCTGCATGGGTTGTAAGGTTCAACCCAACAAGAACCGAGGCAATGGAACACCAAAATACCGGAGCGGACAGCTAAAAAGAATTCTTTCTCATGGATGGACATTTTGCCGTCATCAACTTTAGTCACAGTTCGCTCAAACTTTGTTGCTGTCGCAAGCCAGTCAACATCGCGACCGCCATGAATGAGGTCTCTGGCCGTCTGATCAGTAAAAGCCTTTGAACCGCTCGATCCCGAGAATCGAACCATCAAAGGTTCACTCAACTTTGTAGAATCTCTCCTGTGTGTGCCAAGATACCGAGCCAACCACCCAAAGATGTAGTGCCACGGGATAAAGACGCCGGCCCGCTCCGGTGTAGAAGAACGAGAAATTCGGTTCAAACCCCTGTATATGCTAACCAGCACCGAATAGCAAGCGATCTTGTCTGCCCACGAGCGATCAAACTGGCCATCTTGAAAGTTGAAGGCCTAATGAAAGACCCTTCAGCTGGAAGGACAAATGTACATAGCCAGACGCCACCAAAGCTGCTAGGTAGGTCTCATCCCTTAAGTCCTTTTTGATTTGGAGAATGTTGAAGGGAATCTCATCTTGCTCGGAACTCCGACACGGTGCGTCTTTGACGGTTGCTCCCTTCACTGGGTTAGGCTTTCGGCACCAAAAGTCGATCCATTTTGCGATCGAAGCCTTGGGACGATCCCTATCACAAACTTCTTCCCGACACTCCAGGAACGCCGCAAACAAATATCGACAACTGTCTGGAAGGGACTTGAGTGAGAAGCTCTGGGACCCATCAATTCCACCGAGCTGGGAATAACTTCTTCGTACAGATCCCCACCGATGGGAAGGCCACCAATTTCCCGCAAATCCGTCAATGAGATGGACAACTCCCCAACGTCGGTATGAAGTGTGTTGGTTTCAGGACACCATGCTTCACAAAAGGCCCGAATCACATGATGATCTCTCGCATAAGTGAACAGTGAAGCGTACAAAGCATCGTGCAAGCCGATTTGTCTGAGTAACTCATGATTGCGGGAAAGCACATCTTCAAGCCACCCGCAGTAAAGCTCCGAGGGAACGAAGGCCCCTTGCGTTTTGAGTTGGCTTCCCCACTGCACTTCATTAGAAATAATTCGATGGCCTAAAGTCGAAAATTCATGCTTTCGAGCATCCCTGCTGTTAAGCGGAGAGCGCAAGGTGTAGGACGGGTCGCCTCGTGTTCGTGGGAGCTCGCCATAAAGTTGTAAAGCTTCCTTGTTGTCGCGAGGTGGAAGGTCCTCAGTAGACGAATCGCGGATAGACGGACATACTTGGAGCTTGATCCCGGACTCTGCCTTAGCATGCGCATCGCGTAGAACAACCAGATATGTCTTGCCCCTCTCGGTAATGTCCTTGAAGATGGCCATCTTCGATCTCTGAAGTGGTGAGGTGAAGGCAACCTCGAAACGGCTTCTGATCTTCAAAGTGGTGAGGTAAAGGCAACCTCAAAATGGCTTCGATCTCTGAAGTGGTGAGGTGATGGCAACCTCGAAACGGCTTCTGATCTTCAAAGTGGTGAGGTAAAGGCAACCTCAAAATGGCTTCGATCTCTGAAGTGGTGAGGTGAAGGCAACCGCGAAACGGCTTCTGATCTTCAAAATGGTGAGGTGAAGGCAACCTCGAAACTGCTTCTGATCTTCACGGTAAAGGCAACCTCGAAGCTTCTTCTGATCTTCAAAATGGTGAGGTAATGGCAACCTCAAAACCGGTTCTGATCTTCAAAGTGGTGAGGCAAGGCAACCTCAAAACGGCTGCTAATCTCTGAAGTGGTGAGGTAGGCAACCTCAAAACAGCAACCACCAATATGGCCTCCGGTTACCCTGCAAAGCAAGGAAAAATAATTAAACAAAAAAACAAGACCAAAAAAAATAAAAAAATTTGACTTTTAGTCAACCGCCGACAAGAAAGACGAAAGTCAAAAAAAAAATGACAATCGACTTCCAATCAGCAGTCGACATGGCCAGTTAGCCAACTAAAGAGGAGGAATGCCTGAGACTCTCAGTTCCTTGACTCTTTTGGGGTTGAAAAAGAATTGGTGTACTTGAAAAAGATGTGAAGATTTATTTATATAGGAGAAGATAGAAAGAATCAAGGCTCTTCTAAGCAGTGTGGGACAAAATTTACTCAATTGTGATTGGATTCTCCAAAAAAAAAAAAAAAAAAAAAAAAAAAGAGAGAAGAGGCCCAGCCGACTTAAAGAAAGGGATTTGGTTTCCTTTTCTTTGTGTTACTTCGTTACAAGAAGAAAAAAAAAACAAAAACAAAAACAAAAACCGTTGCCGACTTAAAAGAAAAGGGGTTGGTTTCCTTTTCTTTTTTTACTTTGTCCACGTAAAATAAACAATAAAAATAAACTAAATAAAAATAAAAATAAAAAGAAGAAAAGGAGAAAACATAATGCAAAAAAGGTTTGTTGCTAAAAAAATTAAAAAAAAAAAAAAAAAAAAAACGGTGATAAAGTCGAGACTACGTTACGGTATAATTTTACCGAACAACAACAAGTCTCGAGGGGCATTTGTAGAAATAAAAATTTATGTGGCATAATATAAATGTCACGTAATGTATTTGTCTCGAAATTAAATTCATTTTATATTATTTCCAATACAAAATGATAGGAAATGATATAAATAAATAAATAAAATATCTTGGAAATGTAGAGATTTGATTATTTATAATTAAATGGCTATGTAGAAATATATATGTGTGACACATTATATTTGTCACATACTACACATACCATTAAGTCTAAATATTTTATATTATTCCCTCCATTAAATATTAGGAAATAATATAAAATTCAATAAATCATAAAATCTTTTAAAAATCAATTTATTAAGAGAATTTAATGATTTATAATAAATGTGAAATCTTACGGAAATCAATCAAAAGTGTGATCGCATTTAATGCGAATTAATGCGAAGGCATCACCTAGCACTATAAATAGGAGAGGCCTTAGTCATTTAGAGACGGACAGAAGACATTGAAGAGTTGATAGAAATCCCAGAGCGAAAGGTTCAAGCATTCATCAACAACACTCAAGATCTTCAAGAAATCCTTCAAGTTCTTCAAGAAAGTCAAGAAACACTCGAAGATCTTCAAGAAATCCTCGAAGTTCTTCAAGAAGCAAAGAAGACCGAAAAGCATCTCCAACGTCAAGATCCTCACAAAGTCGAAGTTTCTTCCACAAGGAGATCGAAGGTAACACGAAATCCTTCAAGTCTTCATCAACTTTGGAGCCTTCCGCGATATCCGAGTCTTCAATTCCAAATTTCTTCCGCCATATCCGGAGATCATAAAATCAAAGCCCTTCCGCTACATCCGGAAGGCCACAAATCCCCAAACTCTTCCGCCATATCCGGAAGATCACAAATTTCAAAGCTCTTCCGCCATATCCGGAGATCGCAAATCCAAAGCTCTTCCGCAATATCCGGAGATAAAAACCAACTCTCAATTCAAAGTCCTTCCGATATATCCGGTAGACAATTAATTGCCAATAGGAGAATCAAAGGATTCAAGAGATTGTAACCGCTTTTTATTTAATAAATAAATAAAATTTCATTTGTTACAATTTTGTGTTTTCTTTGTTATTTTCGAGGATTAACACGAAATTTGCATTAATTCATTTTATATTATTTCCAATACAAAATGATAGGAAATGATATAAATAAATAAATAAAATATCTTGGAAATGTAGAGATTTGATTATTTATAATTAAATGGCTATGTAGAATATATATGTGTGACACATTATATTTGTCACATACTACACATACCATTAAGTCTAAATATTTTATATTATTCCTCCATTAAATATTAGGAAATAATATAAAATTCAATAAATCATAAAATCTTTTAAAAATCAATTTATTAAGAGAATTTAATGATTTATAATAAATGTGAAATCTTACGGAAATCAATCAAGAGTGTGATCGCATTTAATGCGAATTAATGCAAAGGCATCACCTAGCACTATAAATAGGAGAGGCCTTAGTCATTTAGAGGCAGACGAGAAGACATTGAAGAGTTGATAGAAATCCCGAGCCGGAAGGTTCAAGCATTCATCAACAACACTCAAGATCTTCAAGAAATCCTTCAAGTTCTTCAAGAAAGTCGAGAAACACTCAAGATCTTCAAGAAATCCTCAAGTTCTTCAAGAAGCAAAGAAGACCGAAAAGCATCTCCAACGTCAAGATCCTCACAAAGTCGAAGTTTCTTCCACAAGGAGATCGAAGGTAACACGAAATCCCTTCAAGTCTTCATCAACTTTGGAGCCTTCCGCGATATCCGAGTCTTCAATTCCAAATTTCTTCCGCCATATCCGGAGATCATAAAATCAAAGCCCTTCCGCTACATCCGGAAGGCCACAAATCCCAAACTCTTCCGCCATATCCGGAAGATCACAAATTTCAAAGCTCTTCCGCCATATCCGGAGATCGCAAATCCAAAGCTCTTCCGCAATATCCGGAGATAAAAACCAACTCTCAATTCAAAGTCCTTCCGATATATCCGGAAGACAATTAATTGCCAATAGGAGAATCAAATGATTCAAGAGATTGTAACCCGCTTTTTATTTTATAAATAAATAAAATTTCATTTGTTACAATTTTGTGTTTTCTTTGTTATTTTCGAGGATTAACACGAAATTTATGCGTTACAAATTTCGCACGCCGTGGGACCAATTTCTCCTTTCATCTCTCCTTTTTAAAGAAATCAAGAACAAATGGCACTAAGACTGTGGCTTTGAAGGGCGCTACTACGAAGGAGGCTATGCTAAGTATATTTCTTCATCTCAAGGACAACTTTACGGACCTATCACTGGAGCATGTCAAAAGAGTTTGGCATCAACCTCCTTTTCCCGCATGAAGCTTCGATAGACCCACATCACCAATGGTCACGTAATGATGACGAATTCCACAACTCTCGAGGAGCATATTGCTAGCCTCACGAAGGCCATTGAGGCCCTCACGTCGCATGTTCGGACTCAAGACATGCAAATTTCAAAGCTCGCTAGCAAGATCGATTCCGTTAGGGGAAGCAAGCAAGTCAAAAGAAGTGGTGCATGATGAAGAAGACGAATATGATGTCACTTCCAAACACCAAGAAGCCTTCAAGTCTTTGCATATGGCGAACAACTCAAGGTCGCAGAAAAACTCTTTCAAGGATCATGAAGCCTCCAAGTCCTTTGCCTTGGCAAGCAATCAAGATCTCCCCGACGGAACCATTCCTATCACCAACTGCAGGAGTTCATCATGGGGGACGATCAATGATAAAGTCGAAGGATCCATGAAGTCGCTCGCACTTATATCAAGCCATACACCAAAAGAATTGATGATTTGAAAATGCCGGCGGTTATCAACCACCAAATTTCCGGCAATTTGATGGAAAGGGCAACCCAAGCAACACATTGCCCATTTCGTGGAGACTTGCAACAATGCCGGAACCTATGGAGATCACTTGGTGAAGCAATTTGTGCGTTCACTCAAAGGCAACGCCGATTGGTACACCGATCTCGCCGCTTCTAGACAGCTTGGGAGCAATCGGAGCAGATCTTCTTGAATCGCTTCTACAAGACTCGTAGAATCGTGAGTATGGTGGAGCCGACCAACTCCCGCCAATGGAAAGAAGAGAAGGTCGTGGATTACATTAATGAGATGGAGAAGTCTAAGTCTTAATCGCAAAGACCAATTGTCCAAGCCTCGCCATCGAGATGTGCATCCGTGGCATGCACCGGGTTTGCAATACATCCTTAAAGGGATTCTCCGAAATCATTTGAGGAGTTAGCCACTCGCATGATATGGAGTTAAGCATTGACGTAATGGAGGTCAGCCCTGCTCAAGATCCAAGAAAGGGAAAGAAAAACAAGAAATTAAGAAATCGTGAAAGCTTCTCCCAAAATGGAGAAGAGAGTCCAACGCTACCACCGTAGCTCCAAAGAAAAGTTAACAACCCACAAGCCAACCCGAATGGAGGAAGGTTGAGCCACGACAAGTTGAAAGACGGAGGCCAACTCGAACGAAAGGCAGCAGAGAAGTATCCATTCTTCGATTCTCGACGTACCCGCAATTTTTGATGAGTTGTTGAAATTGAAACTCATTGAACTTCCGTAAACAAAGCGTCCGGAGGATGCAAAGAAGAGCCCACGAAGGTAACTATTGCAAATATCATCGCTTATTTGGTCATCCCATCGAAAAATGCTTTGTCTTCAAGGACAAGGTTATGCGTTTGGCCGAGGAAGGAAAGATCGTGCTTGAGGAAGAGAAGGCAAGCACAAATCAAATCACCGTAGCAGAGCCGACAAATGGTCATTACATGACCATCCAATTCAGATCACTCGACCTGTTGAGATTAAATTCAACGACTCTCTACCCATAGCTAAGAAAGAATCTGAACGCTCTCAAACAAGCAAAAGTCCTTGCGGAAGAAAAGAAAAAATCCAAAGCCGTCGAACAAGACGATGATGGATGGATTACGTGACTCACAAGAAAAAGCAAAGGAAGTCACCTTGTTTTAAATTGGAAGAACCAAAGACGATTTGTTCCGAGTCTTCCACGCCAAGAAGAGGCCAAGGGCAAGAAAGCTGAGAAGAGATCAAAGGAAGGTAAACAAGGAAGTGAAGAGCATCTTCCGGGTCGAGTAGAAGCCCTCGTACTCCAATCACCTTATTAGAGTACATGCCCAAAAGAGTCCTCAAACCGAGACGACCAAGAAGACTCGAAGAATGAAGTTGTCCCATGTTATGCTATCCACACGAAGAAAGAGATGGTGCAAAGGAAAATGAAGATTTGCCGGTCGAGGAAGAGGCTTCAAACAATGCAAAGCTTGCTTGCACGGTTGAGATCACCTTCACGCGACGACATGCTTCTCGGATCGACCATAACCGTCCATTATTTGTCACAAAGATATACACGCGAGCAAAAAGTTAATCGTGTGTTACTAGATGGAGGATCGGATTTGTCAACATATTGCCGCCCGGTGATGAAAGAATTGGGTGTCTCTATGGATGAACTCTCCAAGTCGCCTTTTATGATCCATGGATTCAACCAAGTAAGAGAGCCATTGGGGTGATTAGACTTGACATCTTGATCGATGAGTTATCTTCGAGTGCATTATTCCATGTGATTGATGCTAGAACGCCCTACAACATGTTGCTAGGGAGGCCGTGGCTGCATGAGAATAGAGTCGTCCCTTCAACCCTTCATCAATGCTTTAAGTATTGGCGCAATGGCATGTTAAGGAAGGTCGTTCTTGATGAAAACCATTCATCGAGGCCGAGACTCACTTTGCGATGCAAAATTCTATCCAAGCCCGCTCCTTTGAAGATAGTAGGCGATTCCAAGTCACGAGAAAAGGATGATGAGGAGAAGGCCATGCCATTTGAAAATAAGAGAGAGGTTGGCAAGCATGAAGAGACAAAGTCATCGATTGCCTCAACATGCCTCAAAGGAATGTGAAGACATTTATCCACCTCAAAGATCCAAAGCGTTGAGTGGACGCGTTGCCGCTTCCCGGATCAATGCCATGAAGACGGATGCTCCTCTACATGGGTTCACCGTCCTAAAGAAGGTGCTTTATAGAACATGGAACATTTCCACCGCAAGGAAAGAAGGTTTTGATCCTATCGCCATACAAACTCCTCAAGGCAAAGAAATGGGTCCCAAGCCCCGCCTAAAAATGGGGCAAAAAGCAAAGAATCAAGAAACACATAAGGCCACTAAAGTGAAAGTTCCGTTATCGGATCCCGGACAGTTCGATATAATCCTTCACCACCCGTCCGCATTGCAATAAGGAAGGCAAGCAATAACTACATCGGGGTTGAAGAGCGAATCATCTCCACCGAACATTCCGGAACCTCTACCTCCAAGGCCATCGTTGTTTGAGAGGTTACAACCTAAGAAAGAACGTGTCGGTCTTGAAAGGCTTTCATTACAACCAAGAATCTGCCAAGACCAAAAGTCAACAAGCGAAGACGATCAAAGACATATGAACGCTTTGGGGAAAGATATAACAAACATCGACTTTAAAGAAATCAAGAGTCCGGTCCCGTCGAATGAAGCGTCACACGTGTCTTGTCATACAATCGGAAATGTAATGAAAGCTAAGGTGCGCATAAAGAGTGTACACTAAAACCGACGCCACGCATACAATGTGGAGCATGTGCATCCGGAATTACAAGAAAATGAGCTCAAGAAAGCGTTGGATCCTCGTATGTTATCACCGTCGGTGAAGAACCTTATCCCGCCAAGACTAAAACGGGATCGAAGAAGTCATGGAACTGAAAAAGTGGTAGAACAAAGCTTTCGTCTACCATATCACATTGGGAAATGATGAGGTTGAAGAAGATGCGAAGAAGCACCCCGAATTAGAAGAAGGGGTCGATCCACAATAGATGAGTTGAAGGAAATCAACCTCGAATCAAGATGAGCCACGACCAACTTTCATAAGTGCTCTTTTGTCTCCGTAAGAAGAAGAGATACCGTGAAATCCTCCAAGAATACAAGGATATATTCGCTGACGCATAAAAGAGATGCCCGGGCTTGATCCGAAGGTAGCCGTCCATCAATTGTCCATAAAGAAAGGATCGCGCCTACTATCAAGCGTGCTCAAAGGAGATTTAGGCCAGACCTCATCCCACTCATAGGCGGAAATCAACAAGCTCATTGAAGGTGCATTCCGTGAGGTTAAGTATCCAACATGGATCTCGAGCATCGCCCGTGAGAAAGAAAAATGGTCAAATTCGTCTGTGTTGATTTTCGACATAAACAATGCATGCCCAAAGGATGATTTTCCTTGCCAATCATCGAGTGATGGTAGATGCAACCACAGGTCATGAGGCTTTGTCCTTCATGGACGGATCGTCTGGGTACAATCAAATTAGAATGGCTCTCGAAGACGAAGAATTCACAAAGATTTCAACGCCTAAGGAATCTATCGTTACAAAGTGATGCCTTTGGTTTAAAAAATGCGGGGGCAACTTATCAACGTGCCATGCGTAAGATCTTTGATGACATGCTACACCAACACGTTGAATGCTATGTTGACGACAGTTGTAAAGTCGAAGAAGAAGGTGACCACTTGAACGACTTGAGATTAGTCTTTGATAGACTTAGAAGATTCCAACTAAAGATGAACCCACTCAAATGTGCATTTGGAGTTAGTTCGGGGAAGTTCCTCGCTTCATCGTCCGACATCGAGGAATAGAAATTGACCCAGCAAAGTAGAAGCCATCATGAAGATGCTCGATCCTCGTAGTGCGTGAACTCGAAGCTCGCAAGGTAACCGCCTATATCTGAAGGTTTATATCAAACCTCGCCGGAAGATGCCAACCTTTCACCATCCGATGAGGAAGGGAGTTCCGTTTGAATGGGATAACTCGTGCAAAAGGCGTTTGAAAACATTAAAATGTACTTGATTAATGCTCCGGTCTTGGCAGTGTTAAAGGTAAACCTCTAATCCTTTACATCATAAGAACGATCAAGAGGTGCGCTTGCTCGTGAGAACGACAAGGGGCAAAGAAAATGCATTATACTATTTGAGCGAACAATGACTCCACATGAGTGAAATACTCTCCAATTGAGAAGCTCGCTTGTCACTCATATTCGCCATCCGAAGCTTAAGCATTATTTTCAAGCTCACACTATACATTTGGTGTCAAAAGCAAATCCTCGAAGTTCGTCATGTCCAAGCACTTGTTGTCCGTGATGGCAAGGTGGTATCTCCAACTTCACAGAATTGAAATTGTTTACGTGTCTCAAAAGGGCATCAAAGGGCAAGTGCTCGCAGACTTCTTGGTGATCACCCTATCCCGGCAGAGTGGGAACTCTCGACGATCGCCTGACGAGGACGTCATGGTGATTGAAGTCCTTCCACCATGGAGAATGTACTTTGATGGGGTTTGACGACGAGATGGAGCCGGTGCCGGAGTCGCCTTTGTTTCCCAGAGGAGAAGTCTTGCCGTACTCTTTCAAATTGGTGGAATGTTGCTCCAACAATGTGGCGAGAATACCAAGCCTTGATCTTAGGGCTTGAGATGGCGATGGATATGAAGCAACAGACTCAACATCTATGGAGACTCTCATTGATCATCAACCACTTGAAGGGTCTACGATGTAAAAAAGCCGAGTTAATCCCATATTGTAATTATGCAAGGAAAATCATTGCTTACCTTGGAGACGTCACAATTGAGCATGTCCCGAGAAAAGAAAATAAGCAAGCGGATGCTCTAGCAAATTTGGCGTGACACTAGCAATCGGTGATGAGAAGATGCAAGTCCCGTCTGCGAGCAATGGGTGGTTCCTCCATACTTCAAGAAGAGGAGGAAGATGATAATGATAGTCATGCGTGTGTGTTTATGAGATAGATCAAGAAGATTGGCGCCATCAATTAGTGGAGTACTTAAAACACGGAGACTCTGACGATCGAAGAAGAAAGTCGACATAAGACGCCGGGCTCCACGCTTCTTCCTCCACAACGATACCTTGTATCGCCGCTCTTTTGAAGGAGTCTTTCTTCGTTGCCTAGAGAGGATGAAGCTCTTCACGCTATAGAAGAGGCTCACTCCGGGATTTGCGGCGCCCATCAACTGGTCCAAAGCTCCACTTCCGCATCAAAAGGATGGGATATTATTGGCCAACCATGGTAAAAGATTGCATGGATTACGCCCGAAAATGTGAAGCATGTCAATTCCATGCCAACTTCATACATCGCCTCCCGTTGCATCCAACTCAGTAGCGGCATGGCCTTTTGACGCTTGGGGAATGGACGTGGTTGGTCCGCCGCCGAAATCATCGTGCCAACATCTCTACATCTTGGCCACCGATTACTTCTCAAAATGAATCTGAGGCAGTTGTTGCACTCCGCCGTAAAGAAAGAGGATGTAGTCCGCTTCATTCGAGTAAACATCATCTATCGCTATGGAGTTCCACGCCACATCATCACGGATAATGGGAAACCGTTCGTGAATAGCTTGGTGGATAAGTTGTGTGAGCGATTCAACTTCAAGAGCACAAGTCGCCCATGTACAATGCGCCGCCAACGGACTTGCCGAAGCTTTCAATAAGACGTTATGCAACTTGTTGAAGAAGGTCGTGGCAAGACACAAGAAAGACCGCGCACGAACGAATGGGGTGAAGCTTTGTGGGCCTATCGCACAACCTTTCGGACTCGACTCAAGCCACTCCATATTCGCCAGTACGGTGTAGAAGCCGTACTACCTCTTGAGCGGCAAATACCTCACCGAGGATCGCTATCCAAGAAGGCTTAATCGACGAAGAAAATGCCCGCCGCCTTGAAGAGTTGGAAGCATTGGATGAGAAACGGCTTGAGCTCAAGAAAATCTTGAATGCTACCAAGCCCGGTTGTCAAAGGCATTCAACAAAAAGTCCGCCAAGATCCTTCCAAGTCGGTGATACTTTTGCGGTGAGAAGACCTATCATCATGACACACAAGTCCAAAAACAAGTTTACATCAAAGTGGACGGTCCCTATGTTGTTCGCGAGGTCTACACTAATGGTGCCTACAAGTTGGTGGATGAAGATGGTGTCAAGCTTGGGCCAATCAACGGCAAATTTCTCAAGAAGTTCTATGCATAACTCCGTAAATGCTCCTCAAAGACGAGCCTAAAGCTGCGATAATCTGTCAAAATAAAAATAATATGAACTACGTTTGACTTGATTCCTAGAGCATTCTGGGATACGTAGGCGACTTGGGAAGTTACTCCAAGTTCACCATACCAACAAAAAAAAAAACATTCAAGGACGGTGGAGAAAAGGAAAATGATAATAAAGTTTTATTGATGTAGGTCAATAGAATTTATTACATACAAAAGGAAGACAACAAAAGTTGAAACCAAACTAGAAAGGAAGACAATAATAAAAGACTTTATCAAGCTCAACTAAAAAAGGAAATGATCCCTAGAATCCCAAAAGCAAAACTAAGAAAAAGCTTGTAGTTTTTCGGATCGTGGCGGTTGCCTTCTAGCGACTCTCTCATCCTCTCCAAAGCATCACTTTCACCGGCCGCAAGGAAGGCGATTTTCCAAGTCATAATCTCGTCTCTCAACTGGGTTGATTGAGCAAAGGTACCTCAGAATCTCCTCGTGCTCATTAAGGGTCGAAACAAGTTGGTCCTCCTCTTTCTTCAAAAGCAAAAGTTCTTTCTCGAGTGCTTTTCTCCTTTCTTCTGCGCCGGTAAGTTTGTCTCATGAGGATCGAGTGTGTTGGAGACACTCCTCTCGAACGCCTCACTTTCCTTAAATCGACAAAGAATAGAAAGTTTTTCACCATCGCCTCTTGAGAAAGCCTACTCAAACATCATCTAGTGCTTTGTAGTGCGGCATTTTCAAAGACAAGGTCCAAAAGAGCTTTCGCGTTGGACAAATCTAAACCCCAACACGCTCCATCTCGGAGAATATTTCGTAAACACCTTTTTTAATCGAGGTCAACTGATCGATGGGTTTGCACGATATCTTCAGCGGATGTCCATAGCACTCGCAAGCTTTGGAGACCTTTTGAAATCACAACATGGATTGGAATTTCGAGACTTGGCGGTGGCGCAAGTAAAGCCAAAGGAGCGAGATGTGGGGCCTTGCCCAAAAGAAGCCCTTTTAGAGGGACCGTCACCATAACTCGGTGTTCGGACACGTGATCACCATCAAAGATTACGGTCTCTGTCTCGGCGATGCCTTCCAAATCGGGATCACAATCCACATCAAGATCATTCGTTGTTGGGATAGCGTCGCGCCTCTCGGCTATCACGGATGAAACGCGTCTCTTCCTATTTTGCTTGCTTCCATTGCAAGAGCGTCAGGACCGTTGGTGGAATCCTCGCTAAGAGCGTAACCACCGACCTCAACCGTATCTCCGCAAACCACCGCAAGACAAAGAGATAAGAAAAACAAACGAATAATGGACGAGTTAAATCAAACAAGTTAACATTAACATGTTGTAAAGTAAGGAATACTGCTTTCCCAACTCCGGGCTTAGGGCGCTCATTCCTATCACCATGTGAAGAACTCCCACTAGCATCCAAAACGACCTCGTAACGCCTTTTCTCTCAAGTCCGCGTGCATCTCCTTACCCTTCGTAACCTTGGCGGAAGGAAGGTGAATGACCAAATTAGGTTAGGATGTTGGAGGATGTGAAGACTTTATCTCTTTCACGTCCGGGGCATTTTGTTTCGCCGAGGAGCGATCCTTTCACAGTATTGATAAGAGATTGTCCGCCATCGAACAAGTATGAACCGTGAACTTTGCCCCACCATGCCCAAGAACCTTGGGAAGCGTGGCGGGTGATGTCACCGAAGCGTGGAAATACAAGCTTAGAACCGCTTCGGGAGCAATAAATTTGGTCCAAAGTCCCCAACCTCGCGCAAGTGAAGTACTTTGTGCATCAACAACGAGCTCCGCAGGATGCCCCGTGAAAACCAAACTGACGTGCGAACTGCATGGGTTGTAAGGTTCAACCCAACAAGAACCGAGGCAATGGAACACCAAAATACCGGAGCGGATAGCTAAAAGAATTCTTTCTCATGGATGGACATTTTGCCGTCATCAACTTTAGTCACAGTCATTAAACTTTGTTGCTATCGCAGCTACCAACATCGCGACCGCCATGAATGAGGTCTCGCCGTCGATCGAAAAGCCTTTGAACCGCTCGATCCGAGAATCGAACCATCAAAGGTTCACTCAACTTTGTAGAATCTCTCTGTAGGTGCCAAGATACCGAGCCAACCACCCAAAGATGTAGTGCCACGGGATAAAGACGCCGCCCGCTCCGGTGTAAGAACGAAATTCGGTTCAAACCTCGTATATGCTAACCAAAGACCGGAATAGCAAGCGATCTTGTTCCGCCTACGAGCGATCAAACCGCCATCTTGAAAGTTGAAGGCCTAATGAAAGACCCTTCACCGGAAGGACAAATGTACATAGCCAAAGACGCCACCAAAGCTAGGTAGGTCTCATCCCTTAAGTCCTTTTTGATTTGGAGAATGTTGAAGGGAATCTCATCTTGCTCGAACTCGACACGGTGCGTCTTTGACGGTTGCTCCTTCAGGGTTAGGCTTTCGGCACCAAAAGTCGATCCATTTTGCGATCGAAGCCTTGGGACGATCCCTATCACAAACTTCTTCCCGACACTCAGAACGCCGCAAACAAATATCGACAAGTCTGGAAGGGACTTGAGTGAGAAGCTCTGGGACCCATCAATTCCACCGAGCCGGGAATAACTTCTTCAGACAGATCCCCACCGATGGGAAGGCCACCAATTTCCGCAAATCCGTCAATGAGATGGACAACTCCCCAACGCCGGTATGAAGTGTGTTGGTTTCAGACACCATGCTTCACAAAAGGCCCGAATCACATGATGATCTCGCATAAGTGAACAAAGTGAAGCGTAAAGCATCGTGCAAGCCGATTTGTCTGAGTAACTCATGATTGCGGAAAGCACATCTTCAAGCCACCCGCAGAAAGCTCCGAGGAACGAAGGCCCTGCGTTTGAGTTGGCTTCACGCACTTCATTAGAAATAATTCGATGGCCTAAAGTCGAAAATTCATGCTTTCGAGCATCCTCATTGCGGAGAGCGCAGGTGTAGGACGGTCGCCGTTCGTGGGAGCTCGCCATAAAGTTGTAAAGCTTCCTTGTTGTCGCGAGGTGGAAGGTCCTCGAGATTTAATCGCGGATAGACGGACATACTTGGAGCTTGATCCCGGACTCGCCTTAGCATGCGCATCGCGTAGAACAACCAGATATGTCTTGCCCCTCTCGGTAATGTCCTTGAAGATGGCCATCTTCGATCTCTCGAAGTGGTGAGGTGAAGGCAACCTCGAAACGGCTTCGATCTTCAAAGTGGTGAGGTAAAGGCAACCTCAAAATGGCTTCGATCTACGAAGTGGTGAGGTGATGGCAACCTCGAAACGGCTTCGATCTTCAAAGTGGTGAGGTAAAGGCAACCTCAAAATGGCTTCGATCTACGAAGTGGTGAGGTGAAGGCAACCTCAAACGGCTTATGATCTTCAAAATGGTGAGGTGAAGGCAACCTCAAACGGCTTCGATCTTCAAAATGGTGAGGTAAAGGCAACCTCGAAAATGCTTCGATCTTCAAAATGGTGAGGTGAAGGCAACCTCGAAATCGCTTCGATCTTCACGGTAAAGGCAACCTCAAGCTTCTTCCGATCTTCAAAATGGTGAGGTAATGGCAACCTCAAAACCGGTTCGATCTTCAAAGTGGTGAGGCAAGGCAACCTCAAAACGGCTTTAATCTCGAAGTGGTGAGGTAGGCAACCTCAAAACAAAGAACCACCAATATGGCCTCAGAGTTACCTCAAAGCAAGGAAAAATAATTAAACAAAAAATAAGACCAAAAAAAATTGACTTTTAGTCAACCGCCGACAAGAAAAACGAAAGTCAAAAAAAATGACAATCGACTTCCAATCGATGACATGGCGCTTAGCCAACTAAAGAGGAGGAATGCTCGAGACTCTCGGCCTTGACTCTTTGGGGTTGAAAAAGAATTGGTGTACTTGAAAAGATGTGAAGATTTATTTATATAGGAGAAGATAGAAAGAATCAAGGCTCTTCTAAGAATGCGACAAAATCG
Source organism: Gentiana dahurica var. dahurica (assembly GCA_024500145.1). Lineage (NCBI taxonomy): Eukaryota > Viridiplantae > Streptophyta > Magnoliopsida > Gentianales > Gentianaceae > Gentiana > Gentiana dahurica. Next base: position 67,532,200 of record CM044899.1, on the reverse strand, counting down.
ACTTTCAATCGATTGGCTTCTCCAAAAAAAAAAAAAAAAAATGGCCCAGCCGACTTAAAGAAAGGGATTTGGTTTCCTTTTCTTTGTGTTACTTCGTTACAAGAAGAAAAAAAAAAAAAAAAAAAACCGTTGCCGACTTAAAAGAAAAGGGGTTGGTTTCCTTTTTTTTTTTACTTTGTCCACGTAAAATAAACAATAAAAATAAACTAAATAAAAATAAAAATAAAAATAAAAAGAAGAAAAGGAGAAACATAATGCAAAAAGGTTTGTTGCTAAAAAAAAAAAAAAAAAACGGTGATAAAGTCGAGACCGTTGTTACGGTATAATTTTACCGAACAACAACAAGTCTCGATGGGGCATTTGTAGAAATAAAAATTTATGTGGCATAATATAAATGTCACGTAATGTATTTGTCTCCGAAATTAAATTCATTTTATATTATTTCCAATACAAAATGATAGGAAATGATATAAATAAATAAATAAAATATCTTGGAAATGTAGAGATTTGATTATTTATAATTAAATGGCTATGTAGAAATATATATGTGTGACACATTATATTTGTCACATACTACACATGCCATTAAGTCTAAATATTTTATATTATTCCCTCCATTAAATATTGGGAAATATTATAAAATTCAATAAATCATAAAATCTCTTAAAAATCAATTTATTAGAGAATTTAATGATTTATAATAAATGTGAAATCTTCTGGAAATCAATCAAAAGTGTGAACGCATTTAATGCGAATTAATGCAAAGGCATCACCTAGCACTATAAATATAAGAGGCCTTGGTCATTTGCAAACACACAGACAGAAGACATTGAAGAGTTGATAGAAATCCCAGAGCCAGAAGGTTCAAGCATCCATCAACAACACTCGAAGATCTTCAAGAAATCCTTCAAGTTCTTCAAGAAAGTCAAGAAACACTCGAAGATCTTCAAGAAATCCTCGAAGTTCTTCAAGAAGCAAAGAAGACCGAAAAGCATCTCCAACGCTCGAAGATCCTCACAAAGTCGAAGTTTCTTCCACAAGGAGATCGAAGGTAACACGAAATCCCTTCAAGTCTTCATCAACTTTGGAGCCTTCCGCGATATCCGGAGTCTTCAATTCCAAATTTCTTCCGCCATATCCGGGAGATCATAAAATCAAAGCCCTTCCGCTACATCCGGAAGGCCACAAATCCCCAAACTCTTCCGCCATATCCGGAAGATCACAAATTTCAAAGCTCTTCCGCCATATCCAGGAGATCGCAAATCCAAAGCTCTTCCGCAATATCCGGGAGATAAAAAAACCAACTCTCAATTCAAAGTCCTTCCGATATATCCGGAAGACAATTAATTGCCAATAGGGAGAATCAAATGATTCAAGAGATTGTAACCCGCTTTTTATTTTATAAATAAATAAAATTTCATTTGTTACAATTTTGTGTTTTCTTTGTTATTTTCAGGGATTAACACGAAATTTGCGTTACAAATTTCTGGCACGCCCGGTGGGACCAATTTCTCCTTTCATCTCTCCTTTTTTTAAAGAAATCAAGAACAAATGGCACCAAAGGTTGCTTCTACCGCTCCGAAGGCTGCTGCTGCTAAGACTGTGGCTTTGAAGGGCGCTACTACGAAGGAGGCTACTGCTAAGGCTGTTTCTTCATCTCAAGGACAACTTTCTGGACCTATCACTCGGAGCATGTCAAAAGAGTTTGGCATCAACCTCCTTTTCCCGCATGAAGCTTCTGATAGACCCACATCACCAATGGCTGCTGACGTAATGATGACGAATTCCACAACTCTCGAGGAGCATATTGCTAGCCTCACGAAGGCCATTGAGGCCCTCACGTCGCATGTTCAGACTCAAGACATGCAAATTTCAAAGCTCGCTAGCAAGATCGATTCCGTTGGGGAAGCAAGCAAGTCAAAAGAAGTGGTGCATGATGAAGAAGACGAATATGATGTCACTTCCAAACACCAAGAAGCCTTCAAGTCTTTGCATATGGCGAACAACTCGAAGGTCGCCCTAGAAAACTCTTTCAAGGATCATGAAGCCTCCAAGTCCTTTGCCTTGGCAAGCAATCAAGATCTCCCCCGACGGAACCATTCCTATCAGCCAACTGCAGGAGTTCATCATGGGGACGATCAATGATAAAGTCGAAGGATCCATGAAGTCGTCTCGGACTTATATCAAGCCATACACCAAAAGAATTGATGATTTGAAAATGCCGGCCGGTTATCAACCACCAAATTTCCAGCAATTTGATGGAAAGGGCAACCCGAAGCAACACATTGCCCATTTCGTGGAGACTTGCAACAATGCTGGAACCTATGGAGATCACTTGGTGAAGCAATTTGTGCGTTCACTCAAAGGCAACGCCTTCGATTGGTACACCGATCTCGCCCCTGCCTCTCTAGACAGTTGGGAGCAACTGGAGCAGATCTTCTTGAATCGCTTCTACAGCACTCGTAGAACTGTGAGTATGGTGGAGCTGACCAACTCCCGCCAGTGGAAAGAAGAGAAGGTCGTGGATTACATTAACAGATGGAGAAGTCTAAGTCTTAACTGCAAAGACCAATTGTCTGAAGCCTCTGCCATCGAGATGTGCATCCAGGGCATGCACTGGGGTTTGCAATACATCCTTAAAGGGATTCTCCCGAAATCATTTGAGGAGTTAGCCACTCGTGCGCATGATATGGAGTTAAGCATTGACGCCAATGGAGGTCAGGCCCCTGTTCAAGATCCAAGAAAGGGGAAAGAAAAACAAGAAATTAAGAAATCCGTGAAAGCTTCTCCCAAAATGGAGAAGAGGGAGTCCAACGCTACCACCGTAGCTCCAGTAAAAGTTAACAACCCAGCGTCAAGCCAACCCGAATGGAGGAAGGTTGAGCCACGACAAGTTGAAAGACGGAGGCCAACTCTGAACGAAAGGCAACAGAGGAAGTATCCATTCTTCGATTCTGACGTACCCGCAATTTTTGATGAGTTGTTGAAATTGAAACTCATTGAACTTCCAGAAACAAAGCGTCCGGAGGATGCAGCAAGAGCCCACGAAGGTAACTATTGCAAATATCATCGCTTATTTGGTCATCCCATCGAAAAATGCTTTGTCTTCAAGGACAAGGTTATGCGTTTGGCCGAGGAAGGAAAGATCGTGCTTGAGGAAGAGAAGGCAAGCACAAATCAAATCACCGTAGCAGAGCCGACAAATGGTCATTACATGACCATCCAATTCAGATCACTCGACCCTGTTGAGATTAAATTCAACGACTCTCTACCCATAGCTAAGAAAGAATCTGGAACGTCTCTCAAACAAGCAAAAGTCGTTGCGGAAGAAAAGAAAAATCCAAAGCCTGTCGAACAAGACGATGATGGATGGATTCTGGTGACTCACAAGAAAAAGCAAAGGAAGTCACCTTGTTTTAAATTGGAAGAACCAAAGACGATTTGTTCCGAGTCTTCCACGCCAAGAAGAGGCCGAAGGGCAAGAAAGCTGAGAAGAGATCAAAGGAAGGTAAACAAGGAAGTGAAGAGCATCTTCCCTGAAGGGGTCGAGTACAGAAGCCCTCGTACTCCAATCACCTTATTAGAGTACATGCCCAAAAGAGTCCTCGAAACTGAGACGACCGAAGAAGACTCAGAGAATGAAGTTGTCCCATGTTATGCTATCCACACAGAAGAAAGAGATGGTGCAAAGGAAAATGAAGATTTGCCGACTGAGGAAGAGGCTTCAAACAATGCAAAGCTTGCTTGCACGGTTGAGATCACCTTCACAGACGACGACATGCTTCTCGGATCAGCGCCTCATAACCGTCCATTATTTGTCACAGATATACACGCGAGCAAAAAGTTAATCGTGTGTTACTAGATGGAGGATCGGCTGTCAACATATTGCCGCTCCGGGTGATGAAAGAATTGGGTGTCTCTATGGATGAACTCTCCGACAGTCGCCTTATGATCCATGGATTCAACCAAGTGGGGCAGAGAGCCATTGGGGTGATTAGACTTGACATCTTGATCGATGAGTTATCTTCGAGTGCATTATTCCATGTGATTGATGCTAGAACGTCCTACAACATGTTGCTAGGGAGGCCGTGGCTGCATGAGAATAGAGTCGTCCCTTCAACCCTTCATCAATGCTTTAAGTATTGGCGCAATGGCATGTTAAGGAAGGTCGTTGCTGATGAAAAACCATTCACTGAGGCCGAGACTCACTTTGCGGATGCAAAATTCTATCTGAAGCCTGCTCCTTTGAAGATAGTAGGCGATTCCAAGTCACGAGAAAAGGATGATGAGGAGAAGGCCATGCCATTTGAAAATAAGAGAGAGGTTGGCAAGCATGAAGAGACAAAGTCATCAGTGCCTCAACATGCCTCAAAGGAATGTGAAGACATTTATCCACCTCAAAGATCCAAAGCGTTGAGTGGACTGACGTTGCCGCTTCCCCGGATCAATGCCATGAAGACGGATGCTCCTCTACATGGGTTCACCCGTCCTAAAGAAGGTGCTTCTATAGAACATGGAACATTTCCAGCCGCAAGGAAAGAAGGTTTTGATCCTATCGCTTACAAACTCCTCGCGAAGGCAGCAAATGGGTCCCGAAGCCCTGCTCTAAAAATGGGGGCAAAAAGCAAAGAATCTGAAGAAACACATAAGGCCACTAAAGTGAAAGTTCCCGTTATCGGATCCCGGACAGGCCTGGGATATAATCCTTCACCACCCGTCCGCATTGCAATAAGGAAGGCAAGCAATAACTACATCGGGGTTGAAGACGAATCATCTCCACCGAACATTCCGGAACCTCTACCTCCAAGGCCATCAGTGTTTGAGAGGTTACAACCTAAGAAAGAACGCGTATCAGTCTTCGAAAGGCTTTCTGTCACAACCAAGAATCTGTCAAGACCAAAAGTCAACAAGCGAAGACGATCAGCACATATGAACGCTTTGGGGAAAGATATAACAAACATCGACTCTAAAGAAATCAAGAGTCCGGTCCCGTCCAGAATGAAGCGTCACACAGGTCTTGTCATACACTGTGGAAATGTAATGAAAGCTAAGGTGCGCATAGTAGTGTACACTAAAACCGACGCCACGTACAATGTGGAGCATGTGCATCCGGAATTACAAGAAAATGAGCCTCAAGAAAGCGTTGGATCCTCGTATGTTATCACCGTCGGTGAAGAACCTTATCCCGCCAAGACTAAAACGGGATCAGAAGAAGTCATGGAACCTGAAAAAGTGGTAGAACAGGCTTTCGTCTACCATATCACATTGGGAAATGATGAGGTTGAAGAAGATGCAGAAGAAGCACCCCCGGAATTAGAAGAAGGGGTCAGATCCACAATAGATGAGTTGAAGGAAATCAACCTCGGAACTCAAGATGAGCCACGACCAACTTTCATAAGTGCTCTTTTGTCTCCAGAAGAAGAAGAGAGATACCGTGAAATCCTCCAAGAATACAAGGATATATTCGCTTGGACGTACAAAGAGATGCCCGGGCTTGATCCGAAGGTAGCCGTCCATCAATTGTCCATAAAGAAAGGATCGCGCCCTATCAAGCAGGCTCAAAGGAGATTTAGGCCAGACCTCATCCCACTCATAGAGGCGGAAATCAACAAGCTCATTGAAGCAGGCTTCGTCCGTGAGGTTAAGTATCCAACATGGATCTCGAGCATCGTCCCCGTGAGAAAGAAAAATGGTCAAATTCGCGTCTGTGTTGATTTTCGGGACATAAACAATGCATGCCCAAAGGATGATTTTCCCTTGCCAATCACCGAGCTGATGGTAGATGCAACCACAGGTCATGAGGCTTTGTCCTTCATGGACGGATCGTCTGGGTACAATCAAATTAGAATGGCTCCTGAAGACGAAGAATTCACAGCATTTCGAACGCCTAAGGGAATCTACTGTTACAAAGTGATGCCTTTTGGTTTAAAAAATGCGGGGGCAACTTATCAACGTGCCATGCAGAAGATCTTTGATGACATGCTACACCAACACGTTGAATGCTATGTTGACGACCTGGTTGTAAAGTCGAAGAAGAAGGCTGACCACTTGAACGACTTGAGATTAGTCTTTGATAGACTTAGAAGATTCCAACTAAAGATGAACCCACTCAAATGTGCATTTGGAGTTAGTTCAGGGAAGTTCCTCGGCTTCATCGTCCGACATCGAGGAATAGAAATTGACCAGTCCAAAGTAGAAGCCATCATGAAGATGCCTGATCCTCGTAGCCTGCGTGAACTCAGAAGCCTGCAAGGTAAACTGGCCTATATACGAAGGTTTATATCAAACCTCGCCGGAAGATGCCAACCTTTCAGCCATCTGATGAGGAAGGGAGTTCCGTTTGAATGGGATAACTCGTGCAAAAAGGCGTTTGAAAACATTAAAATGTACTTGATGAATGCTCCGGTCTTGGCAGCCCCTGTTAAAGGTAAACCTCTAATCCTTTACATCACAGCGCAAGAACGATCAGTAGGTGCACTGCTTGCTCAGGAGAACGACAAGGGCAAAGAAAATGCATTATACTATTTGAGCAGAACAATGACTCCACATGAGCTGAAATACTCTCCAATTGAGAAGCTCGCTTGTCACTCATATTCGTCATCCAGAAGCTTAAGCATTATTTTCAAGCTCACACTATACATTTGGTGTCAAAAGCAAATCCTCTGAAGTTCGTCATGTCCAAGCCTGTATTGTCCGACAGACTGGCAAGGTGGTATCTCCAACTTCAGCAATTCGAAATTGTTTACGTGTCTCAAAAGGCTGTCAAAGGGCAAGTGCTCGCAGACTTCTTGGCTGATCACCCTATCCCGGCAGAGTGGGAACTCTCGGACGATCTGCCTGACGAGGACGTCATGGTGATTGAAGTCCTTCCACCATGGAGAATGTACTTTGATGGGGCTGCACGACGAGATGGAGCCGGTGCCGGAGTCGTCTTTGTTTCCCCAGAGGGAGAAGTCTTGCCGTACTCTTTCAAATTGGTGGAATGTTGCTCCAACAATGTGGCAGAATACCAAGCCTTGATCTTAGGGCTTGAGATGGCGATGGATATGAAGCAATACAGACTCAACATCTATGGAGACTCTCAGTTGATCATCAACCAGCTTGAAGGGGTCTACGATGTAAAAAAGCCAGAGTTAATCCCATATTGTAATTATGCAAGGAAAATCATTGCTTACCTTGGAGACGTCACAATTGAGCATGTCCCGAGAAAAGAAAATAAGCAAGCGGATGCTCTAGCAAATTTGGCAGCGACACTAGCAATCGGTGATGAGAAGATGCAAGTCCCCGTCTGCGAGCAATGGGTGGTTCCTCCATACTTCGAAGAAGAGGAGGAAGATGATAATGATAGTCATGCTGTGTGTGTTTATGAGATAGATCAAGAAGATTGGCGCCATCAATTAGTGGAGTACTTAAAACACGGGAGACTCCCTGACGATCAGAAGAAGAAAGTCGACATAAGACGTCGGGCTCCACGCTTCTTCCTCCACAACGATACCTTGTATCGCCGCTCTTTTGAAGGAGTCTTTCTTCGTTGCCTAGGAGAGGATGAAGCTCTTCACGCTATAGAAGAGGCTCACTCCGGGATTTGCGGCGCCCATCAATCTGGTCCAAAGCTCCACTTCCGCATCAAAAGGATGGGATATTATTGGCCAACCATGGTAAAAGATTGCATGGATTACGCCCGAAAATGTGAAGCATGTCAATTCCATGCCAACTTCATACATCAGCCTCCTGAGCCGTTGCATCCGACTGTAGCGGCATGGCCTTTTGACGCTTGGGGAATGGACGTGGTTGGTCCGCTGCCGAAATCATCAGGCCAACATCTCTACATCTTGGCGGCCACTGATTACTTCTCAAAATGGGCTGAGGCTGTTGCACTACGTCAGGTAAAGAAAGAGGATGTAGTCCGCTTCATTCGAGTAAACATCATCTATCGCTATGGAGTTCCACGCTACATCATCACGGATAATGGGAAACCGTTCGTGAATAGCTTGGTGGATAAGTTGTGTGAGCAGTTCAACTTCAAGCAGCACAAGTCGTCCATGTACAATGCGCCGGCCAACGGACTTGCCGAAGCTTTCAATAAGACGTTATGCAACTTGTTGAAGAAGGTCGTGGCAAGACACAAGAAAGACCGGCACGAACGAATGGGTGAAGCTTTGTGGGCCTATCGCACAACCTTTCGGACTCCGACTCAAGCCACTCCATATTCGCTAGTGTACGGTGTAGAAGCCGTGCTACCTCTTGAGCGGCAAATACCCTCACCGAGGATCGCTATCCAAGAAGGCTTAATCGACGAAGAAAATGCCCGCCTTCGCCTTGAAGAGTTGGAAGCATTGGATGAGAAACGGCTTCAGGCTCAGGAAAATCTTGAATGCTACCAAGCCCGGTTGTCAAAGGCATTCAACAAAAAAGTCCGCCCAAGATCCTTCCAAGTCGGTGATACAGTGCTTGCGGTGAGAAGACCTATCATCATGACACACAAGTCCAAAAACAAGTTTACATCAAAGTGGGACGGTCCCTATGTTGTTCGCGAGGTCTACACTAATGGTGCCTACAAGTTGGTGGATGAAGATGGTGTCAAGCTTGGGCCAATCAACGGCAAATTTCTCAAGAAGTTCTATGCATAACTCCGGAAATGCTCCTCAGACGAGCCTAAACTGCGATAATCCTGTCAAAATAAAAAATAATATGAACTACGTTTGACTTGATTCCTAGAGCATTCTCTGGGATACGTAGGCGGCTTGGGAAGTTACTCCAAGTTCAGTCATACCAACAAAAAAAAAACATTCAAGGACGGTGGAGAAAAGGAAAATGATAATAAAGTTTTATTGATGTAGGTCAATAGAATTTATTACATACAAAAGGAAGACAACAAAAGTTGAAACCAAACTAGAAAGGAAGACAATAATAAAAGACTTTATCAAGCTCAACTAAAAAAAGGAAATGATCCCTAGAATCCCAAAAGCAAAACTAAGAAAAAAGCTTGTAGTTTTTCAGATCGTGGCGGTTGCCTTCTAGCAGCTCTCTCATCCTCTCCAAAGCATCACTTTCAGCTGGCCGCAAGGAAGGCGTATTTTCCAAGTCAGTAATCTCGTCTCTCAACTGGGTTGATTGAGCAGTGTACCTCTGTAACTCCGTCTCGTGCTCATTAAGGGTCGAAACAAGCTGGTCCTCCTCTTTCTTCAAAAGCAAAAGTTCTTTCTCGAGTGCTTTTCTCCTTTCTTGCACGTCGGTAAGTTTGTCCTGCGAGGACTGAGTGTGTTGGAGACACTCCCTCTCGAACGCCTCACTTTCCTTAAATCGCTGACAAAGAATAGAAAGTTTTTCACCATGCGCCTCTTGAGAAAGCCTACTCGAAACATCATCTAGTGCTGCTTTGTAGTGGGCGGCATTTTCAAAGACAGTGTCCAAAAGAGCTTTCGCGTTGGACAAATCTAAACCCCCAACACGCTCCATCTCAGAGAATATTTCGTAAACACCTTTTTTAATCGAGGTCAACTGATCGATGGGTTTGCACGATATCTTCTGGCAGGCGGATGTCCATAGCACTCTGTGCAAGCTTTGGAGACCTTTTGAAATCACAACACTGGATTGGAATTCTGAGACTTCTGGCGGTGGCGCAAGTAAAGCCAAAGGAGCAGATGTGGGGCCTTGCCCAAAAGAAGCCCTTTTAGAGGGACCGTCAGCCATAACTCGGTGTTCAGACACGTGATCACCATCAAAGATTACGGTCTCTGTCTCGGCAGTGCCTTCCAAATCGGGATCACAATCCACATCAGCATCATTCGTTGTTGGGATAGCGTCGCGCCTCTCGGCTATCACGGATGAAACGCGTCCTCTTCCTATTTTGCTTGCTTCCATTGCAAGAGCGTCAGGACCGTTGGTGGAATCCTCGCTAAGAGCAAAACCACCGACCTCAACCGTATCTCTGCAAACCAGCTGCAAGACAAAGAGATAAGAAAAAAACAAACGAATAATGGACGAGTTAAATCAAACAAGTTAACATTAACATGTTGTAAAGAGTAAGGGAATACCTGTTTCCCAACTCCGGGCTTGGGGCGCTTCCAGTTCCTATCACCATGTGAAGAACTCCCACTAGCATCCAAAACGACCTCAGAACGCCTTTTCTCTCTCAAGTCCGCGTGCATCTCCTTACCCTTCGTAACCTTGGCAGAAGGAAGGTGAATGACCAAATTAGGTTAGGATGTTGGAGGATGTGAAGACTTTATCTCTTTCACTTTAGCTGTCGGGGCATTTTGTTTCGGCCGAGGAGCAGTCCTGTTCACAGTATTGATAAGAGATTGTCTGCCATCGAACAAGTATGAACCGTGAACTTTGCCCCACCATGCCCAGTAACCTTGGGAAACGTGGCGGGTGATGTCACCAGAAGCCGCGGGAAATACAAGCTTAGAACCGCTTCGGGGAGCAATAAATTTGGTCCAAAGTCCCCAACCTCGCGCAAGTGAAGTACTTTGTGCATCAACAACGAGCTCCGCAGGGATGCCCTGGTGAAAACCAAACTGACGTGCGAACCTGCATGGGTTGTAAGGTTCAACCCAACAAGAACCGAGGCAATGGAACACCAAAATACCGGAGCGGATAGCTAAAAAGAATTCTTTCTCATGGATGGACATTTTGCCGTCATCAACTTTAGTCACAGTTCGCTCAAACTTTGTTGCTATCGCAAGCCAGTCAACATCGCGACCGCCATGAATGAGGTCTCTGGCCGTCTGATCAGTAAAAGCCTTTGAACCGCTCGATCCCGAGAATCGAACCATCAAAGGTTCACTCAACTTTGTAGAATCTCTCCTGTGTGTGCCAAGATACCGAGCCAACCACCCAAAGATGTAGTGCCACGGATAAAGACGCCGGCCCGCTCCGGTGTAGAAGAACGAGAAATTCGGTTCAAACCCCTGTATATGCTAACCAGCACCGGAATAGCAAGCGATCTTGTCTGCCCACAAGCGATCAAACTGGCCATCTTGAAAGTTGAAGGCCTAATGAAAGACCCTTCACCTGGAAGGACAAATGTACATAGCCAGGACGCCACCAAAGCTGCTAGGTAGGTCTCATCCCTTAAGTCCTTTTTGATTTGGAGAATGTTGAAGGGAATCTCATCTTGCTCGGAACTCGACACGGTGCGTCTTTGACGGTTGCTCCCTTCACTGGGTTAGGCTTTCGGCACCAAAAGTCGATCCATTTTGCGATCGAAGCCTTGGGACGATCCCTATCACAAACTTCTTCCCGACACTCCAGGAACGCCGCAAACAAATATCGACAACTGTCTGGAAGGGACTTCGAGTGAGAAGCTCTGGGACCCATCAATTCCACCGAGCTGGGAATAACTTCTTCAGACAGATCCCCACCGATGGGAAGGCCACCAATTTCCCGCAAATCCGTCAATGAGATGGACAACTCCCCAACGCCGGTATGAAGTGTGTTGGTTTCAGGACACCATGCTTCACAAAAGGCCCGAATCACATGATGATCTCTCGCATAAGTGAACAGTGAAGCGTACAAAGCATCGTGCAAGCCGATTTGTCTGAGTAACTCATGATTGCGGGAAAGCACATCTTCAAGCCACCCGCAGAAAGCTCCGAGGGAACGAAGGCCCCTTGCGTTTTGAGTTGGCTTCCCCACGCACTTCATTAGAAATAATTCGATGGCCTAAAGTCGAAAATTCATGCTTTCGAGCATCCCTGCTGTTAAGCGGAGAGCGCAAGGTGTAGGACGGGTCGCCTCGTGTTCGTGGGAGCTCGCCATAAAGTTGTAAAGCTTCCTTGTTGTCGCGAGGTGGAAGGTCCTCAGTAGACGAATCGCGGATAGACGGACATACTTGGAGCTTGATCCCGGACTCTGCCTTAGCATGCGCATCGCGTAGAACAACCAGATATGTCTTGCCCCTCTCGGTAATGTCCTTGAAGATGGCCATCTTCGATCTCTGAAGTGGTGAGGTGAAGGCAACCTCGAAACGGCTTCTGATCTTCAAAGTGGTGAGGTAAAGGCAACCTCAAAATGGCTTCGATCTCTGAAGTGGTGAGGTGATGGCAACCTCGAAACGGCTTCTGATCTTCAAAGTGGTGAGGTAAAGGCAACCTCAAAATGGCTTCGATCTCCGAAGTGGTGAGGTGAAGGCAACCTCGAAACGGCTTATGATCTTCAAAATGGTGAGGTGAAGGCAACCTCGAAACGGCTTCTGATCTTCAAAATGGTGAGGTAAAGGCAACCTCGAAAATGCTTCTGATCTTCAAAATGGTGAGGTGAAGGCAACCTCGAAACCGCTTCGATCTTCACGGTAAAGGCAACCTCAAGCTTCTTCCGATCTTCAAAATGGTGAGGTAATGGCAACCTCAAAACCGGTTCTGATCTTCAAAGTGGTGAGGCAAGGCAACCTCAAAACGGCTTCTAATCTCTGAAGTGGTGAGGTAGGCAACCTCAAAACAAAGAACCACCAATATGGCCTCAGGTTACCTCAAAGCAAGGAAAAATAATTAAACAAAAAATAAGACCAAAAAAAATTGACTTTTAGTCAACCGCCGACAAGAAAAACGAAAGTCAAAAAAAATGACAATCGACTTCCAATCGATGACATGGCGATTAGCCAACTAAAGAGGAGGAATGCTCGAGACTCTCGGCCTTGACTCTTTGGGGTTGAAAAAGAATTGGTGTACTTGAAAAGATGTGAAGATTTATTTATATAGGAGAAGATAGAAAGAATCAAGGCTCTTCTAAGAATGCGACAAAATCGACTTTCAATCGATTGGCTTCTCCAAAAAAAAAAAAAAAAAATGGCCCAGCCGACTTAAAGAAAGGGATTTGGTTTCCTTTTCTTTGTGTTACTTCGTTACAAGAAGAAAAAAAAAAAAAAAAAAAACCGTTGCCGACTTAAAAGAAAAGGGGTTGGTTTCCTTTTTTTTTTTACTTTGTCCACGTAAAATAAACAATAAAAATAAACTAAATAAAAATAAAAATAAAAATAAAAAGAAGAAAAGGAGAAAACATAATGCAAAAAGGTTTGTTGCTAAAAAAAAAAAAAAAAAACGGTGATAAAGTCGAGACCGTTGTTACGGTATAATTTTACCGAACAACAACAAGTCTCGATGGGGCATTTGTAGAAATAAAAATTTATGTGGCATAATATAAATGTCACGTAATGTATTTGTCTCCGAAATTAAATTCATTTTATATTATTTCCAATACAAAATGATAGGAAATGATATAAATAAATAAATAAAATATCTTGGAAATGTAGAGATTTGATTATTTATAATTAAATGGCTATGTAGAAATATATATGTGTGACACATTATATTTGTCACATACTACACATACCATTAAGTCTAAATATTTTATATTATTCCTCCATTAAATATTAGGAAATAATATAAAATTCAATAAATCATAAAATCTTTTAAAAATCAATTTATTAAGAGAATTTATTGATTTATAATAAATGTGAAATTTTGAAATCAATCAAGAGTGTGATCGCATTTAATGCGAATTAATGCAAAGACATCACCTAGCACTATAAATAGGAGAGGCCTTAGTCATTTAGAGACGGATGAAGACATTGAAGAGTTGATAGAAATCCCGAGCCGGAAGGTTCAAGCATTCATCAACAACACTCAAGATCTTCAAGAAATCCTTCAAGTTCTTCAAGAAAGTCAAGAAACACTCAAGATCTTCAAGAAATCCTCGAAGTTCTTCAAGAAGCAAAGAAGACCGAAAAGCATCTCCAACGCTCAAGATCCTCACAAAGTCGAAGTTTCTTCCACAAGGAGATCGAAGGTAACACGAAATCCCTTCAAGTCTTCATCAACTTTGGAGCCTTCCGCGATATCCGAGTCTTCAATTCCAAATTTCTTCCGCCATATCCGGAGATCATAAAATCAAAGCCCTTCCGCTACATCCGGAAGGCCACAAATCCCCAAACTCTTCCGCCATATCCGGAAGATCACAAATTTCAAAGCTCTTCCGCCATATCCGGGAGATCGCAAATCCAAAGCTCTTCCGCAATATCCGGGAGATAAAAAAACCAACTCTCAATTCAAAGTCCTTCCGATATATCCGGAAGACAATTAATTGCCAATAGGGAGAATCAAAGGATTCAAGAGATTGTAACCCGCTTTTTATTTTATAAATAAATAAAATTTCATTTGTTACAATTTTGTGTTTTCTTTGTTATTTTCAGGGATTAACACGAAATTTGCGTTACAATCGTGCTGATCAATGTCGACAGCTGACTAGGCGGGTTAGCGGTATGAGTTAGTGCTCGATATCAGCAATTCTAGTTCTTTATGCGTATGGGCTATTACAGACCAATTAAGGAGGGTAGTGTTAAGGCCATATTTATATGATTATTAAGGGTTATATTTCATTATTATTTTCCCCACATTTGCATAATTTATATAAGAATAAAGGGTTTAAGTGCAATTATTTAGTAAGGATGATTTTAATATGGTTATTTGCAAAATTGATTATTTTATGTGTTAAATTAATGGAATTATTATTATTTGAGTTTTATTACATTTTGCAATGTTTATTTATCCTTTAGGAGGCTGAATTTCGAGTGCTAAAGAGGATAAATGAAGCTCAAGTCGAATTATTCAAGATAGAGTTGGAATTGGCTTGAAGAAATTGGATAAAGATGAAGAGATCCGATCCTAAGCATTGCAAACGAGCGTCTGCATCCCGTCCATTCCAGACGGGCGTCCACTTATCTTGGACGAGCGACCAGAAGTGAACTGGCGTCCATGCAGCGTCCAGAATCGTATTTTACATTCAGAGTCTTCAGACAGAAGCCAAACGCACGTTCATGCTCCGTCCAGGCATTCTGGACGGGCGTTTGGTTGTTCAAACGAGCGTCCGTGCCGACTTAAACCCTAACCGACTTAGCACTCTATAAATATAGCAGCAGCTCCAACCCTAAGGGGATACTTTTCATAGCCGCAATTTTCACAAAAGAACTGCGCCCCAAAACCACTTTTACACAGAGATGAACTTCTCCAACCCAACAATCTTCTCCAATATGATTGTTGGCTAGAAACCTTGCAGTGAGTCGACGGAGGAAGCCCATCATCAACACAACCAACTAGAGAGTTCGATGCTTTATGTTAGTGAGTTTAATTTATAGTTTTTCATCACTTTGGATGTTGTTTTGTATTGATCATGTTTTGTTGGAATTAACGATTCGATGAAACGATTTATCTATATCTATATGCTTGGATCTATGTATGAAAATATATTGGTTTAAGTTTTATTTCGTTCATGTGATGCAATTAATTGTGTTATAAGAGATTATGCATAGTTGATTGAGTAAGAGTATTAGAGACAAACTCGTGATCATGTTTGGTATGCTGTTTAGTTTGTTTGAAAAGATAAACGAAACCCTAGAATTTGGTTGTAGAAATTCAATTGAATTCGTGAATAGATCACTACTAAAAACTACATCTTTAGATCACCATCTAGTTGGGGGTTGTTGGTTGATGGGTGGAATCTAGTTGCCTCGCTGTGTTTTCCTTTAATTGTTTGAATCGAATCGCTTAGATTAAGTTTAGTTTAAGTTCTAGTTTTATAAACCCTAATTTCCTGTTGTTTTCATGCACTTTTCTGTTTATGTTCGTAGTTAGACGCTCGTCCGAAATATCGAACGCCCGTCCGTTAGATTCAGTTTTCAGACGCTCGTTCACTTTAGTGAACGCTCGTCCGTCTTTCTGTTTTCTTATTTTCTGCTTGTTTTTATTCCTGTTTTAGTTTTAATTCTTAGGTTTAGGTTTTAGTTAGTTTCAGCCTTAGTTTAGATAGATAATTGTGACATAATCGATATAGATTTATACTTGAATTCGATAAACATTCCATTCCCTTAGGATGACCCGATAACATCCTTTACTACAGATCCTTATACTTGGGGTCTGTCGGTATTATAAATATTAAAACGTGTTTTTACCGAACAAGTTTTTGGCGCCGTTGCCGGGGAATCGGTAACGTTTGTCGGATTCTTTTAGGTATAAAATTTTATATCGATTCTAATTTTAATTCGTAGATCTAAATTTTAGAATTACGTTTATTTTTTGTTTTCGTTTTGCCTTGTTTTATTTAATTTTATTTTCCTTCAATTATTTTCTTTAATTTTTGATAGTTATATTAGTTTCTATAATTTTAGATTTGTTTTTTTTCGTAATTTTAGATTAGCCTTTACTTATTTCCGTACGTTCTTTTTAGTTTCCTTAATTATTTCTATTTCGTCTTTAAGTTTTAAGCCTTAGCTAGATTTTCAAAGTCTGGACGAGCGTTTAATAACTTGAACGCCCGTCCACTTCAATCCTGTTCCCCCGAACGACCGTTCATAAATCTGAACGAGCGTTCAGCTCTGAACGAACGTCCACTAACACTGGACGCCAGTTCAGTCTGTTCAATCATCACTTCTTTTCTATCTTCTCTTCTCTTTTCTTTTCTCCCTCTAAACCATCAAACCTTTTCTAAACCTGTTCTAACAACCCTAAGGTTGATTTCCTCCTTTTCCTTTCTTTTGGTTTATGCAAACGAGGAGTAAGAAGGGACTTCTAATCTTTGATCCCGAGCCTGAACGATCTATTTTTAGAAGGAGGCTTTTCCCTGATTTGGACATAATGGCAGATCAAGATCCACCAATTCCAAATCCTGATCCCCAAGCTCAGTTAAATTTAATCCTTCAGCAGATGCAAGCTCTGCAGCAACAGCAGAATCAACAAGCTGGCATAAATCAACAACTTCAACAATTTAGACAAAACCCGCTTAATCAATTGAACCAGGACCCCTACACCCCATATCTAAATCAAGATTTTCTCGAGGGGCATAGACCTATTCGTCCTCCTGACATGGGAGGAGTGAATTTCGATCTAAAGAACGGAGTAGTTGCTCTAGTTCAGAATAGCTCTTTCCATGGTACTGCTCAGGAAGATCCACACGACTTCTTATCCACATTTGTACAAATCTGTGAAGCAGGCCATTATCCTGGTGTTGATTCTGATATAGTTAAGTTAAAGCTATTTCCTTTTGCTTTGAAAGGTGAAGCAAGTCGGTGGTTTAAATCGTTGGCACATCATTCCCTCCATACATGGAATGATGTCAAAAGAGCCTTCGCTCTTAAGTGGGTTTCACCAGGAAAGATTATGGAGATGAAACGGGAAATAGCTACGTTTGAGCAGTTGGAGGATGAGACTATTGGCAAAGCTTGGGAGAGATTGAATCTCTTGATGAGGAAATGCCCCAATCACGGATATGACAGACATGAGTTGCTGGAACTGTTCTATAGAGGTGTCTCTCAACCTAATAGAGACTATCTTGACTCCACAGCTCATGGATCCTTCTTAGGGGGAGGCGATGAGACTGCCTACGCCGAAACCATCGCCAAGAAGAATATGTGGTCGACTCCCAAGAAGACCAATGTTGTTAAGAAAGAAGGTACTGCAAGCAGTCCTGATACAAAGCTGTTGGTTGCTCAGATGGAATTGATAAGCAAGCAGCTGGCCAATCTTCAGACGCAGCCTTCTGATCTTGGTATGCAGGTAGGAACGGAGATGACGGAAGAAATAAATCTAATGGATAATCAAAACCAACCCTTCCGAAACTTCAATCAAAGCCAGAACTACTCAGGATTTCAACGACAAAACTTCAGTCAAGCCAAGTTACCACCTGGCCCTTCAAATTTGAATTCTTTCAACTCAAACTATCAAAGGACAGCTCCTAACTCCCAAAGGCCTCAAGGAGGATGGAACCAAACTCAAAATCATACCACCTCATGTGTCCCTCAACACAAATTTGATGAGCTGGTAGACATGGTGAAGACTCTGTCTACTAGTGTTAAAGCTATTGAGAGACAAGTTGGTCAGATGGCAGACCAGCAAGCAAGCAGACCTCACGGTAAACTTCTGAGTTATACCGAGAGAAACCCAAAAGCTGATGCAAATGTTTGCACTGCCATTACACCACAATAGGAGTATGGACAAGAAGAGGAGTTGAATGAAGTAACGTTGAGAAGTGGTAAGAAGGCTCAATCCGCAAGATGTGGGGAAACGAGTAGCCCCTCCCGACGCCATGAGTTCAGGAGGGGGAAATCGAAATCACATGCCGAAGAAAGCAACGATGAGGAGCTTAGTGACAATTCTTCGGAGGACGAAAATAATTCTGATGATGAGGAAAGAAAGGAAAGTCAAGGGGCGGTACCCCTGACTAAGAAAAAGAAAGAAAAGTTCGTAAGATGGAAGGATAGGGAGGATGAGGCGATAAAGAATCAGGCCACATGGAATGATAAAGCCCTTCCTTATCCCCCAAAAAGGAAAGAGAAAGCCCTCACTAATGACAAGCAATATGATGGAGTGAGGAGGATGCTTAGAGACACTCAAGTTAGTATGCCCTTAGCCGAGGTATTAACTGAAATGCCTAAATGCTCTAAGTATCTAAAAGAATTCTGTGGGAGTAAGAGAAAGCTTCAGGGGATGGCTGAAGAAGTGCTACGCGAAGATTGCGCGATGGTTTCACAGAAAGTCGTTGTTAAGCGAGGTGACCCTGGCAGACCTTCAATCTCTTGTGAAATTGAAGGCCACATATTCGAAAATATCTTATGCGACTCAGGGGCCTCTATTAATGTGATGCCATTAAACGTATGCAAAAAGCTCGGGTTAGATAAAAGGATGCGGGAACGCCCTATTTCTCTTCAGATGGTAGATAGATCTAGCCGGTCTGCAGCCGGTTGTGTAGCTAATGTTCTCCTTCAAGTTGAACATTTAGTCTTCCCTACCGATTGGGTTATTCTAGACTATCCACCTGATAAGGAGATGCCTCTAATTCTAGGCCGAACCTTTTTAGACACTTCTAACGCTCTCATCGACTTCTGCAAAGGACAGATTACTCTTAGAGTCGATGAAACATCCGTTACCTTCACACGAGGGAGATGTCCTGAAAGAGCCGTAATTGATGAAATATCGTTTGTCGAAGCTATCTATGAGGACGAAAAATATGCCTGCTTTGAAAAAGCAATGAAGCTGACGGAGATAGGTGTTTTCGAAGTTATTGAGGATCCAGCTGACTGCAGACCATCTTCTAATTCATTACAGCCCGTCGTCATTGACGAGTCATCTTCACTCGCTCACACTGAGCCTGTTAGTGAGTTAGAAGCATGGAGATGCCCAGCAACAAACGATGATTTCAAAGAACTGAGTCAAGAATACTTCATCTCTGGTGAAGAAGAAGCTCTGATGGGTAGTTGGGATGAGGTAGACTTTTGGAGAGAAACTACTCATTGGGAAGTAGATGATTGGGAAGAGCTGGTAGAAGAGCTTAAAGATGAAGAGTTAAGATAAATGATCGATCATAGGAAAAAGGAAGCAAGTGTTGACCGGAGGATTCCAATGGATGATTTGATCCAGTACCTTTCTGGGGTTGAGCCTCGGGAAGATGAGTTATTCTTTAGTCAAACACTTCAAGCTCATAAAGAGAAAGGTGGCCCGTTAAAGTCTAGTATTGAGCAACCACCTACTGATTTAGAGCTCAAACCGCTTCCGAAACACCTTAAGTATATCTTTCTTAAGGATGGAGATAAATTGCCTTTGATCATTTCTTCGAAACTCGACCCTGAGTAAGAAGCACAGCTGATAGAAGTGCTTAAAAATAATATCCTCACGTTCGGATGGCAAGTGGGTGATATCCGAGGAATCAGCCCAGATGTATGCATGCATAAAATCCGAACGGAGGAGGGAGCTAAAAAGGTTAGACAACCTCAGAGAAGGCTGAATCCGCATATGCAGGAGGTTGTCAAGAAAGAAGTGATAAAGTGGCTTGACATGGGCATCATCTATGCAATCGCCGATAGCGAGTGGGTCAGCCCCACTCAAGTTGTGCCAAAGAAGGGCGGAATCACAGTCGAAAAGAATGAAAAAGGTGAGGAAGTTGCCTTACGACTCGTGACAGGCTACAGAGTCTGTATTGACTATCGTAGACTTAATGAGGTTACTGCCAAGGACCACTTTCCTCTACCCT
This sequence comes from Gentiana dahurica var. dahurica, assembly GCA_024500145.1. Taxonomy (NCBI): domain Eukaryota; kingdom Viridiplantae; phylum Streptophyta; class Magnoliopsida; order Gentianales; family Gentianaceae; genus Gentiana; species Gentiana dahurica. The sequence continues at coordinate 67,512,181 of CM044899.1, read as the reverse complement.
TAATTGACCAGCTTATTGAACGACTGAGTGGTCATAAGTATTATTGTTTCCTTGATGGCTATTCTGGCTACTTCCAGATAGCCATTGATCCTAATGACCAAGAAAAGACCACATTTACCTGTCCATCTGGTACTTTTGCGTTCCGCAGAATGCCATTCGGCTTATGCAACGCACCCGCGACTTTTCAACGGTGCATGTTAGCCATTTTTGATGGACTTGTGGAGCAGTGCATGGAGGTCTTCATGGATGACTTCTCAGTCTACGGCGATAGCTTTGATGAAATCTTAAAGAACCTAGATATGGTACTCCAACGGTGTGTTGAGAAAAATCTGGTGCTTAACTGGGAAAAATGCCATTTTCTAGTAGACGAAGGAATCGTTTTGGGACATAAGGTGTCCAATGCTGGTATTCAAGTTGATAAGGCTAAGGTCGAAGCCATTGAAAGGATGACGTACCCTAAGACAGTGAAGGAGGTACGAGGTTTTCTAGGACACGTTGGCTTCTACAGGCGGTTTATTCGAGACTTTTCTACTATTTCCAAGCCTTTATCAAATCTTTTGAAAGATGATGTAGATTTCTTGTTCGATGCGAAGTGCAAAGAAGCTTTCAATTGTCTGAAAGACAAGCTTATCAGTGCCCCTATTTTAGTTGCACCTGACTGGACCAAGCCTTTCGAGTTGATGTGCGATGCCTCTAATTACGCCATAGGCGCAGTTTTAGGTCAACGAGTTGATAAAAGGTTCAGGCCCATTTATTATGCGAGCCGCACCTTGAACCCGGCTCAATGCAATTATACCACAACTGAGAAGGAATTCTTAGCCGTTGTTTTTGCCATTGACAAGTTTAGAAGTTATCTTCTAGGGTCTCAAGTTGTTGTATGGACCGATCATGCAGCCCTACGTTACCTTATGGACAAAGCAGATGCAAAACCAAGGTTACTTCGATGGATTCTGATTTTACAAGAGTTTGACCTTGTGATTAAAGATAAGAAAGGTAGTGAGAATATTGTGGCTGATCATTTATCTCACGTAGTAAATGAGGGTGCAGAGAATCACAATGATATAGGCATTGATTTTCCGACTGAGCAATTGATGAAGCTTGAAACGGTTAGGCCGTGGTATGCTGACTACATCAACTATTTAGCGAGTGGTCATTTAGAAGACATGACGTATCAGGAGAAGAAAAAGTTCTTTTCTGATCTTAAATATCTCGTATGGTAAGATCCTTATTTGTTCAGAGTCTGTAAGGACGGATTGCTTCGAAGGTGTGTTCCGGAGCATGATCAGTGGGATATCCTAGAACAATGCCATAGCGGTCCTACCGGAGGTCATTATGGAACACCGAAGACGGTTGCAAAGATCCTTCAAGCTGGATTCTACTGGCCGACTCTGTTTAAAGATGCAGAAGCCTTTTGTAAAGGTTGTGATAGGTGCCAGAGAACTGGACGGCGGAGTAGTAGGATGGAAATGCCACTTAAGCCCATTCTTGAATGCGAAGTTTTCGACATTTGGGGCATAGATTTTATGGGACCTTTTCCATCTTCGTACGGTAATAAATATATCCTCGTCCGTGTCGACTATGTTTCCAAGTGGGTTGAAGCCATAGCTACCCAAACTAATGATCATAAAGTCGTGAAGCAATTCTTGCAAAAGAATATCTTTACCAGATTCGGCTGTCCAAGAGCACTCATTAGTGATGAGGGTACCCACTTTTGCAATGCGCCGCTTGATAAAATCCTTGAAAGATATGGTGTCAAACACAAAGTTGGTACACCGTATCATCCCCAAACAAGTGGCCAAGTCGAGGTGAGCAACGAGCTTGAAAAGAATTTTAGAGAAGACCGTGAACAATAATTGATCTAATTGGAGTCTTAAGTTGGATGACGCATTGTGGGCTTATCGTACTGCATTTAAAACCCCAATGGGCACGTCACCCTTCCAAATGGTCTATGGCAAAGCTTGTCATTTACCTGTCGAACTTGAACACAGAGCTTTCTGGGCAATTAAATTCTTAAATTTCGATAGCCAACTCTGTGGGGAGAAACGGTTGTTACAGTTGAACGAGCTCGACGAATTCAGACTCAGAGCGTACGAGAATGCTAAGCTTAGCAAGGAAAGAACGAAGATACTCCATGACGCTAAGATCAAGGACCGAGAATTCAAAGTTGGTGAGATGGTTTTACTTTATAATACTAGACTTCACCTGTTTCCGGGTAAACTCAAGTCTAGATGGTCTGGTCCCTTTGAGATTCTCGAGGTTAATCCAAGTGGAGTAATTACTTTGAACGGGTATGGTAATCAAGCTTTTAAAGTGAATGGCCATCGACTTAAGAAATATTTTGGGCAACCGAAGGAAAAGCCTGAGACTCTTTATTTCCAAAGAAGAGATGAGAGTACAGATGTCCTGATTTGTGAAGAGATTCCATCTTATTTCTTTGAGTCAGATGATACCATTCCTACCTCTACCTGTGAGGACCCTTCTTCTGAGATTCCTGAGCATGTTAGCACACCTATGCCTATCATCCGCAAGAACACGAAGAAGAGAGTCAGTGTAGTTTGGAGAGAAAAGTTTAATGATCTTATTGCGCACTTGACTTGTTGTTGTGGTGAAAATCATTTCCGCCCCAATACTTCTGATTCCGATACTGAGGTGGCGGCTGTTAAACTAAAGTGGCCCGATCCGGGTTGATCTTTGAAATCTGTGTCAAGCTGTTGACATTAAAAGAGCGCTCCTAGAGGCAACCTAGTTTTCTATGTTTGTTTTCTTTTCTTAGGTTGTTTTGTTTTCTTGTTTTTGGAAATAGTACTCTAGTGGCGTGTTGATGGTTATTCCTTTTACTCGTGTTGTAAGTGTTTTGTGTTATGTGATGCTCATATACCCCGTGTACTCCGAGATTATATGGTCTGTCGAGTGTGGCAGATACTTTTGAGCAGGTTCGCAAGCTTTTATGTCCGGTGTTGTCTATTCGAGTTGTTGCGGTACATTCATGCTCCGGCCTGACCTCTGCCAACTTTCATCCGACAACCACTGTTGAAACCAGCTACGTTTTCTTTTTCTTTTATTCTGCACATTCTGAGGACATAATGTGATTTAAGTGTGGGGGGGTAAATTGGGTATGTTTATGTTTTTATGCTATATCCTTTGAAATATGAGTGAATGTTAAATTTCCACTAAATTTTAAATTTTTGTTAGTCTCGAGCATGTGGTTGAAACTAAATGCTTGCTAGTTGTAGTTTTCTAACGATGATAGTATGTGACTTAGTGAGATAATTATAGCATGTATTTACTGTTATGAAGATAGTATTCATTTTTCACTCACGGAGGCCTTTGATATTGAAGCAAGATTTTTGAACTATATCCTTTCATTGTTTTAGTGATTTATCTTAGGAAGGTCAGTATAGTAACACCTTAGTTAGACCGGGTGCTGTGAATATCATAAAGTTCGAATGTGATAAGTGAGATGTAACTTATGTCTTGAAAAAAAAAGAATGAATAAGCAATCATAGTAAATACGTTTGTCGAAAGCTGGTTTATGATTTGAGTGAGGTAGGGTATACCACGTATGTCCTATACCACTATGATGACCAATAGCTCACGACAGTTGGAAGAAGCTACCTTATGATTTGAGTAGGTAGGGGATTATCTCGAAATGTCCTATTCTACTATGATGGGTAGAAGCTCATTCTGATATGCGTCAAATTTGAAATTTTGAAAATGATGAGTAAAAATAAAGTGAAGTCTTTGTTATCATGGATCTTATACCCAGTAGAACCGCATGATATGCTGTAGGGATTATCCTACTGAGTGCGTGGGAAGGCTTTGAGTGGAGCTATTAGTGCCTATATCTAGGATAGTCATTGGATTTTTGAGAGGATATTTCTTTGAAAGGCTTGTTAAATTTGAAAAGGGCTTGTCACACATACACTGAATCTATCTCTGTGATGGTATTGTTTGCTATAGTTGTTGTATCTTTTGTTACGTGAGTTAGAGATCTATGTGGATTAAATGAAAGATGAGCTATAGTTTTGATTGTTTTGTCCGAGGACGTACAAAAAGTTAAGTGTGGGGGTGTTGTTAAGGCCATATTTATATGATTATTAAGGGTTATATTTCATTATTATTTTCCCCACATTTGCATAATTTATATAAGAATTAAGGGTTTAAGTGCAATTATTTAGTAAGGATGATTTTAATATGGTTATTTGCAAAATTGATTATTTTATGTGTTAAATTAATGGAATTATTATTATTTGAGTTTTATTACATTTTGCAATGTTTATTTATCCTTTAGGAGGCTGAATTTTGAGTGCTAAAGAGGATAAATGAAGCTCAAGTCGAATTATTCAAGATAGAGTTGGAATTGGCTTGAAGAAATTGGATAAAGATGAAGAGATCCGATCCTAAGCATTGCAAACGAGCGTCTGCATCCCGTCCATTCCAGACGGGCGTCCACTTATCTTGGACGAGCGACCAGAAGTGAACTGGCGTCCATGCAGCGTCCAGAATCGTATTTTACATTGAGTCTTCAGACGAAGCCAAACGCACGTTCATGCTCCGTCCAGGCATTCTGGACGGGCGTTTGGTTGTTCAAACGAGCGTCCGGTGCCGACTTAAACCCTAACCGACTTAGCACTCTATAAATATAGCAGCAGCCCCAACCCTAAGGGGATACTTTTCATAGCCGCAATTTTCACAAAAGAACTGCGCCCCAAAACCACTTTTACACAGAGATGAACTTCTCCAACCCAACAATCTTCTCCAATATGATTGTTGGCTAGTAACCTTGCAGTGAGTCGACGGAGGAAGCCCATCATCAACACAACCAACTAGAGAGTTCGATGCTTTATGTTAGTGAGTTTAATTTATAGTTTTTCATCACTTTGAATGCTGTTTTGTATTGATCATGTTTTGTTGGAATTAACGATTCGATGAAACGATTTATCTATATCTATATACTTAGATCTATGTATGAAAATATATTGGTTTAAGTTTTATTTCGTTCATGTGATGCAATTAATTGTGTTATAAGAGATTATGCATAGTTGATTGAGTAAGAGTATTAGAGACAAACTCGTGATCATGTTTGGTATGCTGTTTAGTTTGTTTGAAAAGATAAACGAAACCCTAGAATTTGGTTGTAGAAATTCAATTGAATTCGTGAATAGATCAATACTAAAAACTACATCTTTAGATCACCATCTAGTTGGGGGTTGTTGGTTGATGGGTGGAATCTAGTTGCCTCGCTGTGTTTTCCTTTAATTGTTTGAATCGATTCGCTTAGATTAAGTTTAGTTTAAGTTCTAGTTTTATAAACCCTAATTTCCCGTTGTTTTCATGCACTTTTCTGTTTATGTTCGTAGTTAGACGCTAGTCCGAAATATCGAACGCCCGTCCGTTAGATTCAATTTTCAGACGCTCGTTCAGTTTAGTGAACGCTCGTCCGTCTTTCTGTTTTCTTATTTTCTGCTTGTTTTTATTCCTGTTTTAGTTTTAATTCTTAGGTTTAGGTTTTAGTTAGTTTCAGCCTTAGTTTAGATAGATAATTGTGACATAATCGATATAGATTTATACTTGAAATCGATAAACATTCCATTACCTTAGGACGACCCGATAACACCCTTTACTACAGATCCTTATACTTGGGGTGTGTCGGTATTATAAATATTAAAACGTGTTTTTACCGAACAGGTAGCTTGCGTATAGATTGTCTACTACCATTGTCGGAGTACATAGGAGTAGGAGTTGCACCCGTAGCTGATAATGATAATTAAAACTAAAGCTCACGATTGATTTAAGGAAATTATATAGGAAGTAAACGTAACGATTAACTAATCCAAGTTAGTAGATCGGTGAGAAGAGGGGGAGAAATATCAAGTTTGTTTATGTTATTGTTGGTCCAAGACCGCTTTCATGTTGCTTCTTAATTAGGTTAGAATCGTTTATACTTAGAGTTGAATTGTCTCTGTGGGATCGACCTTGACTCGCATTTACTATACTACGGTGTACCTAGTATTCTTGCTAGTAATATTGACGTTAGTGACTTACACGCGATCAGAATTGTGAGTGAGTATAACAATCAATTTCAGTATGCTGTATAAACAGTAATAAATGCTAAATAAATAAATGACTGAAAGTAAATGCGTAAATTAAGTAGAGCAAGAATTATATTGGTTCCAGGTGGTGTAATCCGGTCAGTCCACTCTTCCCCTATGATGTAGGAGGAAAAATTCCACTAGAACACTTTGAGGTACGATGTTACAAATAGTCCTATACGATAGTCCTTGACTCAACCCTAGCTTCACTATCTAAACACCTAAAGAACACGTAGGATTGCTGCTCTTCAACTGCTTGTACACTGGTCCCAAGAGGGTTGCTATTGCCTCTTCTCCGGCTACCACCACAAACACAGTCTACCCGACTGCTAATGATAACTGTCCTTGGAAAATCCTAAACCGGATTGCTTCATAGTCTAAACCTTTGATTAAAAATCAAAGTTGGGCTTAGAATCAATAAACTAATTCTTGCTTGTGTTTCTTCTAAGTGTCGAAATCTGGATGATCGATGTAGCTTGAACACTTGAAGAAATATAGATGTGATCTTGTTAAGCGCAAATATTCATAGCAATTCAGATGAACTAGACTTGTGCACAAAAACGCTTGTAATCTCATTAATTCGGTGTTTGTTCCTTGATGCCAAGTCCTATATTAATAGTGTGAGGTCCAACGTTCATCTTTCTTGAATTTGAATTGTATCAACGTCTATATTTTCAGATGTCAGGTGTCAGTGACCGTTCTGACATGTCAGTTCTTCATCCAATGAAAATCATTGATTTATAACGTTCGAATGTACTTTCAGTTGATAGGATGACTGACTACAAAGATGAGTATCCTGATCAGTTTTATACTGAGTGTGTCATTTATCAGTTTGTTAACTGACTTAGAGCATTAACTGAGTTTTTACACCTATTCAAAACTTCAGTACTCTATTTATCTGATTTTATATTACTTAATCAGAATACACCATTCTTTATACAAATCATCTAAGATATCATTGTCCTTATGATTCTTAGGACTTTTTCTAAGATCCATAAAGTAAGTTCAGGCCATCACAGACTTACCTAAATTCTAACTTTGCAGTCTCGGCTTTAATCTTCATAACTGAGTTTGAGCCCTCAATACTTCAATCTACAACAACTGAGTTTGTGTCCCTCAGTTCTTCATTTACTGAGTCTGTTCCCTCAGCCTTCAGTTCTAGATAAGTCAACCGAGTCTGTGTCCCTCAACGAACTTACCTTCTTCAATTCTGAGTGAACTTCAATTCTAAGTTCTTGTGATTCTTTTCAGTTTTAGTCAATATCCAGTTTTCTTAATGATCTCCAGTTTTCAGTTTTACGACACTTCTATCTATACAGTGCTTGTCTGATATAACCTATACAATTATCAGACTCTAGTAAAACCTATACATTCAGTTCTAGACATCTTTTAGCATTCCACTATAACAGCTAGTTTCAGCACTTCATCAATGGGGTGTAAACAAGCAAGTGATTAAACCAGTTGAATCATCATCAAAACTAAAATTTTATTTCCAACAATTTTCCATTTTTTGATGATGCCAAAACCCTCCTTAAAAGAAAAGCTTAAATATAAAACAATACAAAACAAAGTAATAATGGAAACTGGATATATCATTAGAATTTTCAAAAACTGGATCAAGTTACACATTTGATTATGAAATGAAATAAAAGCTAAACAGCTTTCTGTGTAACTAAGATAAATTTCCTTTCCTTATCATGAAGATGATAATCATTTTCTATATTTGAGTCTTCCTTGTGGAAAGTTCTAAGATAATCCACTTGGCTTGATAGCTTCCACTTTCTCCATAAAACTAACTTAGGATGGTGTGATTCATCCTTGTAATAGTTTTCAAACTCTGCAACATCAGCCTTCATATGTTCTTTCTTATCTCTGATTTGAAGCTTCTCTTCAATTCTCTTTAATTTCTTGTAATTGGCCATCTTCTGATTATGATAGAGATTAGATAAGAAATAGTTAAGGGATTCTTCATAAGTTTTGTCTTTGTATTTGGCCTTGACATTGGTGTGATCCTCGACAACCTTCATCCACAGATCTTGTGTAAGAGTAGCTCTCCTTTCTCTAGGCTGACTATACTTCAAAATAAGCTGCTCTTCAGTTAGTTGTTTCACATCCCTAACATAAGGATATGTTCCTGATTTGTATTTCTTCAATTCAGCTTCAAGCTTCAGCTTTTCTTCTTGTAATCTCAGCTTTTCTAATTAACCTTCCCCCTTTTTGGCATCATACAACTGAGTGATCAACTGTTGAGTTGCCTTTTGGTCCGCTGAAATGTTTTTCTAAGAAGTGAGAACTTCTTGGAGCTAAGTTTCTAAACCATGGATTCGCTGATTGAGGTGCCATTCTACTTGAGCATGAATTTCTCGATCTACCATAGTTGTAGTTTAAAGATTCTCCTTTAGACTAAGAATTTCCGTAACTGAATTTGAAGTGGATTTCTTGATAACATCCAACTTAGTATGAACTGAGACGTCAGTCTTTTTCCTATAATCCAAGTATCTGGAGATGTGTGACAAAAGGCCATTAATCTTCCTTTTGGTTGAGCATAATCTTCAAATTCTCTTAGACTTTGCTCAATTCCTCTTTTGTCAGCTTCTCAATTGGATCTTCTTCTTCTTCTTCTTCTTCTTGGATTTTAGACTGAGTATCATCTTCAATTATCATCAATTTCTGATTATCAATTCCTTCAGCTGCTTGCTGATTGTCAGTTATCTGACTCTCAACTGGCAATCCTTCTTGCTGAGTATCAGTTTGCGCCGATTGTCTTTCAGGTTGAGTAGCTAACTGCAAAACTGTACTCTTTTCAGCTTTCTTCCTTGAATCATCATCTTTATCATCATATTTCTTCTTTAAGATATCTTTCGGTATAGATGATGTGATCGATTCAGTTCTCTAGGCTATATCTTTGAATTTGTTGTAGCAATTGGTGAGAAACTCATCCATAGGGAATAAGGCGTACATGTCTTGTATTTTAAGTTTCTCCAACAATAGATTTTCTTCACCAAGTAAGGTAGCTTCACGAGAATCTTCAGTCTTAAGCTTCATCGCTTAATAATTCTTACTGCATCGAAGATGTAGTCCTATGGTTGCTGAGTTACATGTTTCTCTTGCTCAACATGCATAGCAGAAACTTGTTTCTCTAATATCTTCTGCTTTATGTGAGAAAAAACTTCAGTAACCAAACTCATCTTCTGTCTGACATCAGTTGTCAGTTGTTGTTCCCCCTCAGTTGCTGCTAACTGATTTGAAGTACTTAGGAACAAACATCTTTCAACTGACTTTTCCTTCTGTGTTTCAGCTTTCCTTTTAATCCCTTTTGCTGAGCGATCTGCTGAGATGCAGTTTTCTTATTGGCTTCAGGCTGGGAAGTCTTCATCCTTGAACTTACAACTGCTGCAATTTTCTCAAAGGTTGTAGATGCAGTTGCAGTTTGTTTTCGCTTCTTCCCATCACTGAGTCTTTCCAAATAATGTTGAATAATTCCATTGAGTGTCTTCTTCAGTCGAAATCTTCCTTCAGTTTTTCTCCCTTCAGCTTGGGCTTTGTTGGCACTTGCTACTTCAGCTAGGTGTTGCAGCTTGATCTGATTGAACACATATCCAGTCCAATTGAACTCAAATACATCCTATATGATGTTCATCAAATATATCTCATCTTCAGATAACTTGCTTAGCCCTTTGTAACGACCAATAACATTTTTGCTTAGCCACCTGCTGAGGAGTGCAAATTTAGGCTTGAGATTGCTGAGAGGTGTGTCAACGTCTGCTGGTTCCTTTGTGACTGAGATTTTCTTGAGAAAGGCTTCCCTTTTGAGTGGCAAACAAGCCAAGTCTATTGATTTTACAAGTGGTTGTTTGAAATCAAATAGATGCCTAATGACTTCTTCAGTGACGATTACCCTTTCTCCACGAACTTTAGTCACCTGGGAGTGCTTGACTAACCTCATATTCTCCCAGAACTGCAAAATCCCTTCCAAGTCACGATCTTTTTCAGATTTTACTTCCAGAAGGTTCTTCAACCCTTGAAGATTCTGCATCTTTTCGCAAATATGGCTTGTGATAAGAGTGTTGCACATTTCTACATAATCTTCAAAAGAAAGGCTGTCCAACTAAGTGATCAACCTATCTTCTTGAGTCTGATTGGTGGCTGCCATTTGTAGAAATTTTCTAAGTTAAAAGAAAATTGGGGAGTAAGTAAAATTTTCTGGCTTTTGAGAGAGAGAAAGTTTATATTTTCTTCTTGTGTAAGGGGAGATATGATAATGGTTAGATATATAGTGGGGAGGCTGACGGTTTGTGATTTGAAGGCACAATCTTCTGAAAGATTTGTACCAACTTTTCAAATTCCATGATGGTTTGTATAACCAATGCATGTACTATCTGACATTTTTTTGGGGGTATACTTGCACAGTTTCTGACATAAACGTCGGTAATTTAATGCGATGTAACACTTGTCGGTTTTTCCCTTTCGACTGGATAAAAAAACTGACTGAGATCAGTTCCATGGCGTGTTCAATTCCGTCAAATTTTTAGTTCAGTAGGTCAGTTTGATATTGTTGATGTCAATGAATGATCTGTCAAGTGAGCGCACCCATCATGACAAAGATCAATCCCCTTGACGACTCTCTGAGCTTAAACTGACTTAAGTGACTTTGATAATCTCCAATTCAGTTCTCAGTTTAGGAAACCTTTCTTTGTCCAGTGGTTTGGTAAAAATGTCAGCCAACTGATCTTCAGTTGGGACATACAGAACTGTAACGTCTTTTTTCTCCATATGATCCCTTATAAAGTGATGTCTCACATCAATGTGCTTAGTCCTTGAGTGCAAGACTGGATTGTCAGTTATGGCTATTGCACTTGTATTATCACACATTATAGGAATCAGTCCTTCTTCTATCCCATAATCTCTTAACTATTTTCTTATCCATAATACTTGAGCACAACAGCTTCCAGCTGCTATATATTCAGCTTCAGCTGTTGATGTTGAAATTGAGTATTGCTTTTTGCTGAACCACGACAGAAGTATATTTCCTAGTAACTGACATATGCCTGAAGTACTCTTTCTGTCCACTTTGCATCCAATATAATCTGAGTCTGAGTAGGAAATCAGTTTGAATTCTCCTTCCTTTGAGTACCATATCCCTACTCCTTCTGTGTCTTTCAAATACTTGAAGGTTCTTTTGACAACTGTGAGATGGCTTTCTTTGGGTCTTTCTTGAAATCTGGCACAAACACCAACTGCAATGGATATGCCTGGCCTACTTGCTATGAGGTAAAGTAGACTTCAAATCATTCTTCTATAGAGAGTTTGATCCACATCCTTGCCATCTTTATCTTCATCTAATCTGATATTGGTTCCAATTGGTGTTGCAATCCCAGCTGATTTTTCCATTCCAAACTTCTTGATCAGTTCTCTTGTGTACTTGTTTTGGTGAATGAAAATTCCTTTATTCATCTGTTTTACTTGTAAACAGAGAAAGTAATTCAGTTCTCCCATCATACTCATTTGAAATTTTCTCTTCATCAAGCTTGCAAATTTCTCACAGAGTTGTTCATTTTTTGATCCGAAGATGATGTCATCAACATAGATTTGAACTAGAAGAGTACTTTTTTCAACTTTCATTCTGAACAAGGTTTTATCAATAGTTCCTTTTGTAAAACCATTATCCACCAAAAACTGAGACAGAGTTTCATACCAACCTCTTGGTGCCTGCTTCAGTCCATAAAGAGCTTTTCTCAGTTTAAAGACTTTGTCAGCTTGGTCTTTAATTTCAAATCCTAGGGGTTGCTGTACATAGACTTCTTCTTCAAGTATCCCATTCAAAAAAATGCACTTTTCATGTCCATCTGATACAGTTTGAATTTCTTGTGAGCTGCAAAGGCAAGAAATAGTCTGATTTCCTCTAACGTTGCAACTGGAGCATAAGTTTCATCGAAGTCTATCCCTTCTGCTTGTGAATAACCCTTTGCTACAAGTCTGGATTTATTTCTGACAATATTCCCTTCTTCACCTAACTTGTTTCTGAAAACCCATTTGGTGCCAAATATGTTGACATGATCTGGTTTATCCACCAATTCCCAAACTTGATTTCTCTCAAATTTGTTGAGTTCTTCTTGCATAGCTAGAATCCAATATGGATCATTTAAAGCTTCTTCAATTTCCTTTGGTTCAGACTGAGATAGAAAACATGCTATCATAGCATCCAGTTGATGTCTTGTACGAACTCCTGCTTGGAAATCACCTATCACCTGTTCTTCAGGGTGATCTCTCATCCATTGATGTACTGGGGGTTGCATCAAGGGGTCTTCATTTTGTTGACTTGGTTCTTCTTGAGCTTGATCATTTTCAGTTAGATCAGTTTCCTGTTGTTGTTCAGTTGCAGGTTCTGTTACTGGCAACTGAGACTGATCCTGATCTGAAGAATCTGAGATCCTTAACCTTTCAATATCTAGAAATATTGGTTCTGGAGTCTTCTCTGACTGAGACAGAGAAACCGGTTCTTCTTTGTCTTCAATTGTGTCTCCAGTAAAGTTTGGTTCGTCAAAAACCACATGTATTGATTCTTCATGCTTGACTGTCCGTTTGTTCAGTACTTTAAGAGCTTTACTGAAACTTGAGTATCCCAGAAATATTCCTTCATCAGCTTTGGGTTGAAAAACCTTAAGCTGATCCTTTCCATTATTATGAAAAAGCATTTGCTTCCAAAGACATGAAAATATGAGACATTTGGTTTTCTTCCATTCCAAATCTCATAAGGTGTATTTTCATGTCTCTTGTTCATAAGAGCTCGATTCTGAGTGTAGCATGCTGTATTTACCACTTCTGCCCAATATTTTTCAGGCAGTTTTGATTCATAAATCATTGTCTTTCTAGCTTCTTTGAGTGTTCTATTTCTCCTTTCAGCTACTCCACTTTGTTGGGGTGTTGTTGTAGCTACAAGCTGGTGTAGTGCTCCATTTTCTCCACAATATTTAATGATTATGTTGTTGAGAAATTCAGTTCCTTTGTCAGATCTAATCTAGACCACTGTTACTCATTTCTGATTCTGGAGTCTCTTGAGAAGTTCTGTCAGCTGTTGCTTGGTTTCACTTTGCTTTGTCATGAAGATGACCCATGTGTATCTTGAATAGTCATCAACTACCACCAAGGTGTATTTCTTTCCACTACCACTGATTGGCGTAATTGGTCCAAATAAGTCCATATGCTTTAGTTCTAAAACTCTTGTTGTTGAGTGCTGAGACTTAGTTTTGAAACTTGCTTTGGTTTGCTTTCCTTGTTGACATGCATCACACAGGCTATCCTTCTTGTATGACATCTCTGATAGTCCAATCACCAAGTTTTTCTTGACTAGTAGGTTGATATCATCAAAATTGAGGTGACTCGGTTTCTTGTGCCACAACCAACTGAGTTCCGAGTTGGTGTGCACAATTAAACAAGTTTCTAAAATTGTTGTAGACCAATCTACAACATACATGTTCTCTTTCTTTCTTCCGGTGAGAACTACTTGATAAGTTGTTTCACTAACAACAATGCAAAATTCCTTATCAAATGTGACATCGTATCCCATGTCATAGAATTGACTTGTACTGAGTAGATTGTAATGATGTCCTTCCACATAAGATACATTCTTGATTGTGAGTCCATTTATGATCAAATTTCCATAACTTTTTGTTTATCCAGGTCTGTCTTTACTTCCAAAATTGACTCTAGGTCCATCATTGGCTACAAAATTAGTGAGACAGTCCTTGCTCCTTGTCATGTGTCTAGAGCATCCACTATCAAAATACCAAATATCCTGCAAGACAAATTAAAATGTTTTAGGTACCCAACTCTGTTTGTGTCCATAGGGGTCAGTTGTCAGTACAACTCGGGGGATATTTCCATAAGGTCTTCTCTGGAAATCGTTGCACCTGTTTTCATATATGTAAGCCACACTCCCATAGTATCTCTTTTTGGACTGTGCCTTATTTATATGTTCTCTCAAATCTTTTGGCTGAAACTGATTTTCAAAATGACTTCTGTTATTAAAAGCTGAGTAATAACCATCATTCATCTTGTAATGAGGTCTAGGCTGACTTATGTAATGAGGCTTTTGCTGAGAACTGGGATAAGTTCTCTGTTGAGTCTTGGACTGAGGCTCAGTAAAATTCCAATCATCATCAGTGGGAAATAATATGCCTTTCCCCCTGACTGTGTGAATCTTTGAATGATTAACATTCTTAGATTTACTCCGATTAAAATTTCTATGGTTCTTGACATGATCAACTTGTGTAGGTCTGGCAGTTGATCTAATCTTCATGTTTCCTTGAGGTACAACTGACCTACCTTTCGATTTACCTTTATTGGTAAGTGCAGCTGTCTTCTTAGAAAACTGAGATGACTTATGAGAGGCTGACTTTACTGGTTCAACAATTTTCTCAGTTTGTAGAAGTTGCTCAGCTACAAATTTAATACCAGTTTTGATATTCGGTCAGCAGCTTTGCTTGTTCTGTCCTTAGAAGATTGTTGTGTGTCAAATCCTAATCCAGTTCTGTCTCCATATGTATTTCCGGATTTGAACCCAATAGTTGAACTTGATTGAGCACAAGATTCAGTTGTTGCTGCTGATGCAGTAGGCTGACACTGATTCTTCCCTTTATCAGTTCTAGTCAGTTTCATCATGTTAAGTTCAGACTTCAATCTTTCAACTTCAAGAATTAGAGCTTCTTTCTCATCTTTAATTGATTCATAACCAGCTTGGACGGTTACCAGCTGATTCATAAATTCGTCAAGTGTTTCTTCTAATTCAAGATTCTTTGTATTGGAGTCAGCAGTCAAAGAACAAGCATTTTGCATGGAAATCTGTGCTGTGCTATACTTAGAGTTAGATTCACATACTTCATTTGGATCCTCCATATGCACCAGCTTCATAGTCTAACTCATCTCCGGCTAAGAGAGCTCTTCTGCCAGTTCTTCATTGCTGAGTCTTCTTACCAGTTAGCTCTGGACATTCAGCTTTGTATGTCCAGGCTTCTTGCAATTAAAGCAGAGATATTCATCGTCTTTTCTCTTTTCAGGAGTCTTCTTGATATACTTCTGAATGACTAGATGTCAACTCTTCATTCTTTGAATTCTATTCATCATTAGAGCCATCTGCTTTTACATCTCATCCAATTGTTGAAGATTGTTAGTTGAGGTTTCTTGATTATCATTTGAAGCTGCTGCGAGAGCTGTTGTTTTAGGTTCCTCTAGAGCCTTGATTATTGCAGTTGTCGTTGATAAATCTTCGCAGAATTCATAAACCTTCAGGTCTGAGAAGATTTTGAAGGAATCTTCTATATCAAGTCTTTTTGATTCTTCCATTGTTGTGACCTTCATCTTCCAGCACATAGGTAAAGCCTTCAATATTCTAGTGTTGATTTCTTTCTTGGTGTACTCAGTCTTGAGTAATGCTAGTTCGTCCATTATGGCGCTGAATCTTGTTTCCATCTGATCAATATTTTTGCCTGATTTCATATTGAAATTTTCAAACTTCTAATTGGCAACTGAGATCTTGTTCTCTTTGATGGAGTCCGTTCCTTCATAAGCTAGTTCGAGTTTCTCCCACATTTTTTTTACAGTAGTCAATCCTTGACCTTCAAATACATGTTGCTATCGAGAGTTCTGAGGAAGATGTCCATGGCAACGTTATTCAGATGGTTCCTTTTTTATCATCATTGTTCCATTCGCTCTTGGGCTTTGGGACTCTAACTTGGTCACCATTAACAGTTTGCATGTAAGTTATTTGGATGGGTCCGTTAGTAAATACATCCATCATCTCAACATGAGTTGCTGCTTGAAAGGCCTGCAAACGACGTCTGTATTCATCAAATCTGTTCATGTTGCACATCAGCATCTGTCTGGCATACTGATTGTTATCCAATGTGCGAGTGAATGAGAACTGGATTATGCAAAGACTGGAAACTGAAAAACAGAGCTTTTTCAGGAGAACAACTAGAGGAGATAACTAGAGCAAGTGAGTTTTCAACAATGGCTTGTCAAAGAACACTGCTCCGATACCAATTGTTGGTCCCTTGGAAAGGCTGACACAAGTTTAGAGGGGGGTGAATAAACTTGTCACCAAAAACTAGATCTAAAACGATTAAGGTTCAGTTTTAACTTGCATGGAGTTAAGCTGACTAAGGCGAGTCTAAGTCAAACTGACTTATAACAGAACTGAGTGAACCGGCAGCGGATATAAGTTTTTAGCCTTTATCTGGATCTGGTTGTTTCTATGAAAAACTGCAAAATTGAATTCTGATGAATGTCAATTTGTGAACTGTGAGTGAGTATAACAATCAATTTCAATATGCTGTGTAAACAGTAATAAATGCTAGATAAATAAATGACTGAAAGTAAATGCGTAAAGTAAGTAGAGCAAGAATTATAGTGGTTCCAGGTGGTGTAATCATGTCAGTCCACTCTTCCCCTATGATGTAGGAGGAAAACTTCCTCTAGAACTCTTTGAGCTATGCTGTTACAAAAAGTCTTATACGATAGTCCTTGACTAATCCCTAGTTTCACTATCTAAACAACTAAAGAACAGGTATGATTACTGCTCTCCAACTGCTTGCACACTAGTCCTTAGAGGGTTGCTATTGCCTCTTCTCCAGCTACCACCACAAACACAGTCTACCCGATTGCTAATGACAACTGTCCTGGGCAAATCCTAAACCGGATTGTTTTATAGTCTAAACCTTTGATTAAAAATCAAAGTTGGGCTGAGAATCAATAAACTGATTCTTGCTTGTTGCTCTTCTAAGTGTTGAAATCTGGATTTGATCGATGTAGCTTGAACACTTGAAGAAATCTAGATGTGATCTTGTTAAGCGCAAATATTGATAGCAATTCATATGAACTAGACTTGTGCACAAAAAGGCTTGTAATCTCGTTAATTCGGTGTTTGATCATTTATGCCAATTCCTCTTTTTATAGTGTGAGGTCCAACGTTTATCTTGCTTGAATTTGAATTGTATCAACGTCCATATTTTCAGATGTCAGGTGTCAATGACCGTTTTGACATGTCAGTTCTTCATCCAATGAAAATCCTTGATTTATAACGTTCGAATGTAATTTCAGTTGCTAGGATGAAAAACTATAAAACTGAGTATCCTAATCAGTTTTATACTGAGTGTGTCAGTTATCAGTTTGTTAACTAACTTAGAGCATTAACTGAGTTTTTACAGTTCTTCAGAAGTTCAGTACTCTATTTATCTGATTTTATATTACTTAGTCAGAATACACCATTCTTTATACAAATCATCTAAGATATCATTGTCATTATGATTCTTAGGTCTTCTTCCAAGATCCATAAAGTCAGTTCAGACCATCACAGACTTACCTGAATTCTAACTTTACAGTCTCGGCTTTAATCTTCATAACTGAGTTTGAGCCCTCAGTTCTTCAATCTACAACAACTGAGTCTATGTCCCTCAGTTCTTCATTTACTGAGTCTGTTCCCTCAACCTTCAGTTCTAGATAAGTCAACTGAGTATGTTCTCTCAACCTTCAGTTCTAGATAAGTCAACAGAGTCTGTGTCCCTCTGTGAACTTACCTTCTTCAATTCTGAGTTAACTTCAGTTCTAAGTTCTGGTGATTCTTTTCAGTTCTAGTCAATATCCAGTTTTCAGTTGTACGACACTTCTATCTATTACGGTGCTTGTCTGATATGACCTATACAATTATCAGACTCTAGTAAAACCTATACATTCATTTCTAGACATCTTTTAGCTTTCCACTATAACAGCTAGTTTCAGCACTTCATCAATGGGGTGTAAACAAGCAAGTAATTAAAGAAGATGAATCACCATCAAAACTAAAATTTTATTACCAACAGACACTTGGACTGTATGTGGACGTGTATTAGAGAATTCGTATGTCAGACTGACCCACTTACTTTATTAAGTGACGCACAATGTGGCGGTTCTGTAATTATCCTAAGACCGGAGTCTTCACGGCATCACGGTGTGGATTTCCCCTAGCCATGGGGTGATCATACGGTAGTGATTGGGTGTGATACTAAAGCATGCATAGGATTCATGTTGCTCGTCCGGAAATCGCGTATCCTATGAATAAGAGTATGTCCGAAAGGGTCTTCTTATAAGGAATGTCTTATTTTTGAAAGTATTTGCAAAGCGGAAGTAATATGTTACTTCGAGAGAGTAGGATATCCAGATTATAAGATACGATCATTAATGTATTGACACTCGAGATATGACCGTATGGATATTGTAACAGCAATAGGATTCTATTTACATGGTAACCATTTCACATGAAAGGTACGTAGTAGTCATTGCATTTGACTCTTCTGATGATTAGGGGTCATGGTGTGTTGCTAGACGCTATCCAGGATCGTTAGGTATGAGGGGCATTTTCATATTTGCACATTGTGTCTACAGGCAACATATTCGGAAGTCACACACATAATTGCGGTTACAGTGATAACCAAATAATGAAAGTTTTATCTCGACTATAAAGTGTTATAGTGATAGATTAATATGGTGGTATTTATTTATTATGAATAAATTAACTACAAGATATTAATTATGTTGATTAATTAAATATACATATAATGTATATGTAACTCTGTAAGTGTCGAAATATATATGTATATATGATATATGATATATGATATATGATATACATGTATTTTGCGAATTAATTAATAATAGTATTATATTAATTAATTAAAAATATTCGAATACCAATTTATGGCACATGGGTCAAAATTATGTGTATAAAGATTCACATGGATTTTGCAAATTAATCAATAGTATTATAATATATTAATATTAGATATTAATGTATATAGATTTACACACGCGTGCAAATCGATTTATGGTAATATATTAAAGATATATTCAATATTAGATATTGGCAATATATATCATGGAAAATATTTAATATAAGATATTGAATATTAAATGAGTAGAATATCTATTTTCCTTATTTTATTGAAAATTGGTTTTCTTTCTCATCTATCAATTAGGAAGTTTTTCCCAATCAGATTTGGTTGTGCATGTGGCGTCATTTATCCCTATGAAAAGGGAGTTGTGCCAAGCTATTTTGTATCATAATTACAAGTCTTATTTTCTACAAGAAAATTAAGAGAGCTTCTGGAGAGAGAGTTTTGGGAGAAAGAAAAAGGCGGCCTAGCAGTGACTTTTTCCGGTAGCAATCCAATAGTGGATTCCGGTGGGTTGTTTGTGTGGATCTCCGGTAGAGGCCGAACACTTTAGCGGCTTCGTGCAGAAACTATAACCATAGATTAAGCGACGATATACTTTAGATCATCCAATGTATTGTCTACGTATACTTCTCTTATGCTTGTTTCTTAAACGAAGTCGATCTTGGTTAAAAAGGAAATAAATTTTAAATTCTGATGCGTTCCCGCGTAGATTTCCTAACATAAAGTGCATTTACTAAAATACTCCTCATACCTAACGATCATGGATAGCGTCTAGCAACACGTCCACGACCCCCCAATCATCGCAAAGAGTCAAAAGCTATGACTCCAACTTTTCATGTGAAACGGTTAACGTGCAAATACAATCCTATCGCTGTAATAATATCCATACGGTCATATGTCGAGTGTCAAACATCAACGACCGTATCTTAAAATCTGGATATCATGCTCTTTCGAAGTAACTCATTTACTCCCACTTTGCAAAGATTCACGAGAGCTAGACATTCCTCATAAGAAGGTCCTTTCGGATATTTAATCCTACAATTAGGATACGTGATTCCGGATGAACAACATGAATCCTAAACATGCTTCAATATCGTACCCAATCGCTACCGCATGATCGCCTCATGGCTAGGAGAAACCTCAATAGTGTCAAACAATGACAATCCACACCGTGATGTCATGAAGACTCCCGTCTTAAGATAATTACACAACCGTCCCATAGTGAGATACTTAATAAAGTAAGTGGGTCAGTCTAACGTACGCATTCTCTAACACACGTCCACGTACAGTTCAAGTGTTCATACACTTTGATAGACAAGATTTATTCCCCCTTCATAAGATAGAAGACATCCAATACATGCTAGTCTAATCGTACTATTAATGTCTCATTTAATAGTACACACGACTAGAAACATTTAAGTATTAAACCGGTTAGAGTGAGTCGAGATCACATCAACCATAATCACTATCATGGTTTCTCTTTCACAGTTTGACACTAAGGACGTTATCATGTATACAATATCATAATTGGTCCGTTGAACGAACAAATTTATATATAATAACAGAAAAGTCATTTATTATATGTATAAACTTAAAAAAATAGTAGAAATAATTCGACCCGGTCGGATCCAGTCCAACCCGATTGGATTTAGGACACAATTTCAATACTATATACTTGCAATAGGACGTCATCTGTGACAGAAGAAGTGGACATAGAGAGGACGAGACCCCTGTTTTCCTACCCAATGTTGTTCATACACCAGGTTCGGGATGCCATCGTCGGCAATGGTAATGGGTGGAGGAGGAAAAGTTTGGTCGACATAACCAAGGACTCCGTGAACAAGGTAGGATTTGTGCACGCCATAATGGGAAATTTGACGTGTTAATTTTGAGAGATGAATCGTAGATGAGAGGGTGAAGGTGGAATATTTAGAGAGAGAAGAGGAGGTTGGGGAGGTGGTGGACGAGTTTTTTTTATTAGTTGTGTGCTTTTGAGTCTGTTGCTTCTAATTTTTGTCGACCGGTAGAAGTACTTTTGGTTTTGTTTTTGAGTTACATTTTTGTTTCTTGACATTTCATCACTGGACTCTTAATAAATCTTTTCTGGCTATTCAAAAATAAAATTATGAAGAATTACATGATTCTTACAAAGAGTTAAATGGGTTTTGCAGTGTTGTAAAAATCTGATAGCACGTGTTATCATAGAAGACCAGTAATTAAGGATTAGGGGTAGCAGATAAGTTCATAATTGGGTGAAATAATATATAGACGTCATCTGACTGTCTGAGACGAATTCAGCCAAATTAAAGGAAATTGTTCAACACTTGGAAAGAAACCCACAAAGAATTCAAATCACATTTACATATTTGTTTTTTAGTTTATGCGAATTCGAACCACAAGTTGTAGAACTTAAAAATCACCTGAATATTACAACAATGCAAGAAATATCATCCCTGCTTTTCCTTGAGAGGGCTTCAGTAGTCAGATGCTTTGCTGCTAAATCTGCATCTTTTATGTGCTTAATTGAATCAACGGCTTCTTGGTTTGACATCACCTGTGAATATATCAAACCAATTTTACACCACATTTTACAAAATTGATCATAATAGATGACATGTCTCACTCTCTCACCATTATAAAATTTGTGAATTCAAAAGCTTATTCCCTTTTCTAATTTGGTATGTTATACCTCCTAATGTGGGTGGGAAATTCTTGTATAATGTCTCCATTCGTGTGGAGACACTGTGTGGTTAAATCTGAACAACACAGTTTTATTAAGGAATAAAACTGTGTGGTTCAGATTGTCTTTCTCACGAATGGAGACACCAGACAAGTATTTCCTCCTAATGTGATGCTAAAGAGAATTACTGTGAGAACAAATTTTTTATTTTTTTTTTTACCTTCCACAAGCCGTCACTGGCTAATATTATAAATTCTACATCATCATCAATAATCATGACTGCTATATCTGGTTCAGAACTAAGATGATTCTTCAAACTTTTGTCGCCAAAAGCTCGAGCTACTGCCAACTGCCCATCAACCCGAGGAACATCACCTGTGTGCCATTTTGTATATAAAACATGGCAGATAAGATCCAAGAAATGAAATGAAATGAATACACACAGATAGATATGATCGAATAAATAAAGGTGATTTGAAAAGATCCCAAATCACGAGACGAAATCTTAATTAATTACCAGGAAATTTGGATACAAAACCACCCTTGCTCTCAATAGCCTCTCTTTCTTTGCTTGGTTCATGATCAACTGAGAGTTGCTTGGCAACACCTTTACTAGAAATGACGGCACGAGAATCGCCCACATTCGCAATCACAAGCTTCTGATAATCGATTAGTATGGCGGTAACAGAAGTCGAACCGCCTCTACCCAAATGAGATGACTGCTCCAATATATACTTGTCAGTTGCATGATAAGCTCTCCTTATCGCTTTCTCTTTATCGCTCCAGAAGTCCCGCTGCTTAATTAGACATACATATAAATCAATGATCAAGAATCAGAATCAAACATTTTCACTAATTATAATCATTTAATATATATACCTCCTTGAGAATGTTATCAAAGAGGTTTGATTGCAAGTATTTTGCAACATCATGCCCCATATGTCCATCAAATATCGCAAATAATCCTAAATCATGATTATCCACTTTCTTCAACTCGGAAACCAGATAATCTTCCATGTCGTGGTTTGATTTTCCTTTTACCAGGTGAAAGCCATAAGTGATATGCCTCGATGCGTTTCCCTTGAATAATTTTGATGCATCAGGTGATGGCGGTGTTATGAAACATACCTTTTCCTGCAATTTAAATGACAGATGCATCATCAGTTGATGAAATAGATTTGGGATGCTATATTTTCCATTGACATAACTCAATTATACAAAGACTCTATGTTTCACCATAAAAAACAACTTACTTTCTCCTGCAGAAAAATCTTAATTCATGTATACCTTTTTTCTTTTTTTTTTTGGCTACCGTTATTGCCGAGGCAATTTTTGGTAATGCCAAGGCAAAAGTAGTTTATTGTGAAAATAGTATATGTGTAAATTTCCCGGGCAATACCAATTTTAGCCCTGACAATACCCGATGCTTCTTTTTCCAGCTACAGGGGCGCGAGATTCCGCACTTTAATGGGCGAACAATTCAATATTTCCTGCAAATACTCAATGACTTCCTAATCCTACTACCACATCCAAATATTCAAGTCTCCAATTATATATTTTGACACAACTTAAGTCTCCAATTCTTAATAGTACAATTCGATTTCACTCACAATTATATATTCGGTTCCCATTTTCGGCATCAGCCGACCTGTAATGGACTCAGAAGACACCTTGACAAATATATGATAATCAATTACGAATAAGATAAAAAAAAAAATATAATATATGTTTCATTAATATTCTTAAAATGATATATATTATAGTAAAACAAAATGAAAAAAAGTCTAGAATGACATATATATAATATATCGGGACAAAATGAATACAAAATATATCGATATGCCATTAATTGGCAATTGTTGAATATAATGATGCTTAACATCTGCAGCTGAAACCTGAAAAATCATAATCTGATGCTTAAAAATCATCAGAAAAGTTGTCTCTTTCCACAATAAACCCAATTAACAAACCTTTTTTAGGGAACAAAATCAGCAAGTATATTAAATTATGAAGAAGTTAAAGAATTTGCATTACATACCTTCATCTTATGAAGTATATCCTTCTTCCCTGTCATGGCTAAATTTACCACCTCCTAAATCTTCAGAAAAATTTGAAACCCACAAAATATTTATATATATTTCCAGCAGCTGTGTAGCCCTCTTTGTGGATAATACATGCATAAAAGACGAGAAATATTTTGGGATATATTGAATGAATGGAACATTCAGCGTTGCAGATAATTGAAAGGTTGACTTCAATAAAACAAAAAGTAAAAGTAAACCATGTGAATTATTTATTGCTGCATTATTGCGTCTTTTTCCACCTCTGGATTTTTATATTTTTCTAAATGCATATTTTTCCGCTACTCGCATCTTGAAACTTTAAATGACAAGGTATTCGGAGCAGCAGTTTTATGGTGCTTTTAGTACATCATGTCACACTTGTTTCACCAATAGAATTTATTAAAAGTAGGATAAATTTGTAAAACATGACACTTTTATTTAACACGGTAGAGCCCTATAGTAATTTTCTCTTAGTTCTGTTAGTTCTGGATCATCAAATCATAGTTGATGCAGTACCATCATAAAAGAAATTGGGCTTATTGTTAAAAATAACAATTTGATCATAGAAATATGGAAAATGACAGTGGAAATTTTTTTCGGGTAAAAATGATATTATTTATTCCACTGTAATAGTGAAACATTAGATTTGAGGTCAGTTCAACAGCAGCAAACAGTGTATTTGGGGTATGAACAGTCGATTTGTCCTTATCACCCAATTTATATTTTCACTGTCCTATTTTTTATTTTCCATCATTTTTTTTTTAAAATCCTTTTAGACCAATCCCCTCAAAATTTACGTATTGGGACCTGATTCTGAGAGATAGAGGCAAGATGACACTGTAATAAAAAGCAATCATGACAGCTTAAACTTTAAATGATTTATAAACATATAAGACAAACAAAAAAATATAAATATATAAAATAACGCAAGTGTTCATAAAAAAAATATTAATGCCCGTGTACCAAAATACTCTTTTTCATTAGCTGAATTTTTTTATAAAAACAAACTATAGTTTATTTTCTCCCTTATACAATTATATGTTTCTTTTTTAAGGGGTAAAAAGATATTATTAAGCACAATTTCAAGTACATGCCAGAGTTACTAGGGAGGGAGGGGAAGTTCCACATTCCACGTACCCAATTACATTAAGACATTCCTTAGCTAATAAATGAGCAGGAATATTTTTCTGTCTTTTAAAAAAGGAAAAAAGAAATGGAGACAAAAGTGGGTAGCAGATGACGACTATCATCAATAATGCTTCCAACTGACGAAAGATCCTCCGAATGAGACATGAGTCTCATATGGATAGTGAGTGAATCACCTTCAAAGACCACCCTATAGAAGCCCTAATATAAAGCGTAGAAAAGAGCATGGTAAATGGCGTAATCTTGTCTTTGATATATGAGAATATTTTTGTTTTCGATCTTCTTATCACAAAAGGGATACCCAAATACTTACTTGATTCATGGCCAAGTGGAATATTTAGGATTGAAGAGATCTCAAGCTGTGATGGTTGATTAATTGCTTTACTAAAAAGATAGATGATTTTCCCAAATTAATCTTCTGCCCGAAAGATTCTCGTAATGTGCTAAAATGGAAATAATAGTAGAGCAATCCTCTGGGGTAGCATCAACAAAAAGTAAACTATCATGCGCAAATAAGAGGCGACTCAGTTCAAAAGATTCTTGTCGCCTAAAAGTAACATCTCGAAGAGATTGAGAGTTCGTAGCCCTACGAATCAAGGCTAAAAATCCTTCTGCACATAGAATTAATAAAAGAGAGAGTGGGTCTCCTTGTCGTATGCCTAGGAGTAATGACAGGAGATTGATGTCCATTGATTATAACTTGATATGTAGAAGAACTGATACAAGACATAACCAGTTAATAAGAGAGTCTGGGAAGTGCACACCTCTCATCACTGACCTAATAAAACCCCATTCCACTCGATTGAAGGCTTTCATCATGTCTAATTTTAAGGCCATGTGCTTGTTAAAACCCTTCCTCCCAAGCTTCATAGAATGAAAAGCCTCAAAAGCTGCTATAACATTATCTATGATTAGCCTACCCTTCACAAAAGCCGATTGAGTCGATAAGATAACCGAGTCCATTATTGGCTTCAATCTATTAACTAAAGTTTTGGACATGAGTTTGTAGATTGAATTACATAGGCTAATAGGTCGGAACTCCGTCATCTTCTTTGCATCTTTTACTTTAGGGATAAGCACAATAAAAGTTTTGTTTAAGGAAGTGTTGCTCCATTGAAAGGCTTTGGTTAAGTTTAGAATAGGGGGTTGAATAAACTTAACACTTAAAACTTTTTGGAGTTGACAAACTCAGCAGGGTCAATAGTCTGCTGACTATTGAAGCTATTGAATTTGTTGCAGCGGAATATATTAAATTAAGCATTGTTACTTGTTGTTTAAAGTATGACACTAAGTATTGGATACTCAGTAGTGCAAGTGGTGTGATTCAGTAGCTAGTTTCAGCAGGTTGATGTGATAAGCATACAGATAAAATAAATTGTAAAATGTAAATGCAGTAAAGTAAAGTAGGCAAGTTTTATAGTGGTTCCAAATGGTGTAATCCTGTCATTCCACTCTTCTCCTGTGATGTTGGAGGAAATTCACTAGAGATTCTTGAGGTTGCTGTTACAAAAATCCCTAAACTGTTTGTCCTTCACCAATGACTATGGCTTCACAAACTGAACACTAGAAACAGGTATGATTGATGCTTCAAATTATTCCACTGGTCCTTGAAGGGTAGGATTTCCTCTTCACCAGCTCCACCACAAACAACAGTTCTTGACAGTTCAAAAGTGCTTCTCTATCTTCAGCAAACTTCTTTAAAAAGAAGGGTTGAATCAAGAAAGTGATTCTGCTTTTAGCATGCTTCTGATCAAGATGATATGATCAGCAACTTGTAGTCTTCATGTGTGTATACTAGATGTAAATTGATTGCAGAAAACACTTGAAGAAAAACTTGATCAGCAAATTGATAGCTCGGTAATGCTCAGCAGGGTAAGAATGCGCTTTGTTAATTTCTGTCTTAGTATTCATGTTATTTTCTCGTGTTCATCTTGTTCAATCTGAATCAGGAGTCCTTTATTTATAGGTGTGAATCATGTGACTTGTGTTTGAAATTCAAATATAGCCGTTTCAGAATTGTCTATATCTTGACTGTAATCTGTCTCAGCTGCATCGTACTGACACTGTCATTGTTACTTTTTGACAGTCCAGTCTGTCTATCCATTGACTTATTTTCATTGGATATAGCCTGACTTTTTATAACGTTCTTTCCATCTTGACCATTGATTTACTGATTAATCCAAGGCATGTAATTCATCCTTATCCATTTAATCTTTCAGAAAATCTTGGATTAAATCGTCTTGTGCATTTAGCAGACACCTGTTGCATAGGTCTGTTGATGTCCATGTGTGTCAGCTGACTTTTAGTCTGATGTGTTATAAACACCTCAGTTGACTGCTTCGCATCTAACTTTTTATTATGAAGTTAGAGTACACCATTTTGATCATAACCAAGTTCCAATCACCACTTAAATTTTATGGAACATAGACCTTCTACACAAGGTATATGTGATCAGTTTAGGTCATCACAGACTTCACTAAATTCTGATCCCATATCCTTGACTTTAAATATTAAGTTTTATCCCTTAGCCTTCATAACTGAGTCTTAGCCCCATCAGCCTTCAACCATCAGCAGGTTCCTAAACACTCTATTGTTCTAGACACTCTAATGAGCTATATAGGCCTTCTGATCAAGTCAGCTGACCTCTTTACAGTGCTTGATTTTCAAACCTATACAAAGATCAAAGTCTAGTAAGCCTATACATTTAATCTAGACATCTTTTTCCCTTTGCTCTATAACAACTAGTCTGACACTCATCATTAAAACTAAAATATGTCCAACAATTTCCCCATTTTTAGTGATAATGTCAATACCCTCCTTGCAGCAAAGCAAAAAGATAAAAACACAAAACAGAACAAACTTCATTCATATATCATTGGTGTTCAAAAATTGTTCAAAGTTCTTGCAACTAAGATCAGCATAAAGATAAAGGCATAAGTAAGTCTGCTGATCTAGTTTTTGTCCTTGTCGTGTTCCCTCTTTTCTTGATACTCCCTGGTCTCTTCACTAAGTCTAGCATCCATTGATTTTCCAAGTTGAGAAATCAATCCAGGTGTGTACCATTTTCCACCATTTTCAGGCTTCAGGTAGAGCCAACCTTAGGCAATGAGCATTGAAACCTTGTCCCAAGTAGAAGTGTTTGAATTCATCTAGAGAGTCCCTTGTTGTCCAATTTCCCAATCTTTGTCCAACTTATTATCCACTTCCTCCTCTTCCACTATGACCTCCTCTTTTTGCAGATTTCAAGGATTTAATCCTTACCTCCCAAAATTTAACTCCAAGAAAGGAGTTTAGGCCCTCCTGAAAAGTCATGTCATGATAAGGTCTCTTCTTTGAATAGTATAGCTTCTTGCACTCCTTCAGCAGGTCATCTGTCAATTGTATTCTGCCAGGTGCAGGTGCTCTAAATGTATTTATTTCAGCATCAAATCTCTTCTTGTTATAGATTCTTACTACTTCTTTTGCTTCTGATGTCTGTCCTTCTTCCCCCTTATTGACATCATCAATAAAACGGTTCTGCAGGCCTAGAACACTCTCATGTGTGATAACCAAATTGTTCAGCTGTCCTTCCATTTTGTATCAACTAAAGTAATTCGGCCTTCCATTGTTTGCTCCAGAAGATTTATCCTCTCAGTAAGTTTAGGATCAAGTGCAGCAGGGTTAGTTGCCTCAACAGTGTGAGATGTCTCAGCTAACTTATCAACTTTGCTGTGCAAAGATGTAAACTGCTCAGCCATGTATTTATCTCTTTTTGTAGCATCCTGTTTGACATAAGCAACTTCCTTTTTCATGTCATTTATGGCAAATTGTACAGAGGTGATATTAGATGCAACAGTCTATATTGTCCTTCCTCTATTCTCCACTAAATTCACCATATATTCAGACCTTTGTACACTCCTTGTCAGTTGAGTTCTAAGTAGGGTAATATCATCTCTTACAACCCTTATCTCTTCCAAAATATATGCTGGTACTACACCCGCTACACCCCCAGCAGGGTTGTCAGTAGATCTTTTAGAATTATCATCTGCCCTAGGTATTCTTACTACAATTGCCCTTGTCCTTCTTTGAAGTAATATCGTCAGATGGATCAAGATCCACCCGATTACGCAGCGGAATAGTATTAGATCTAGATCTAGTCAACCAAAATACATAAAATAAATAGATCTAAACCTACGAGGGGGTTTAGATTGCTTACCGGTTTATTGTGAATAAACACCAAGAACAATCTTCAATCCGAGCTATATGAGAGCTTAGTTTAGAAGCCAAAGTCTTCCAACGTGTGTCTCCAAGCACCACCAGGTGGATGGTGTTTCAAGCCGC
This sequence comes from Gentiana dahurica var. dahurica, assembly GCA_024500145.1. Lineage (NCBI taxonomy): Eukaryota > Viridiplantae > Streptophyta > Magnoliopsida > Gentianales > Gentianaceae > Gentiana > Gentiana dahurica. The sequence continues at coordinate 67,483,173 of CM044899.1, read as the reverse complement.
CGGACCTCCTCGATATGCTACCTTAGAAAAACCCGAAGTTTTTCTAAAACTCAAACCCAAAGTACAATGGCCAAAAATTCTAAGCCAAGTACTCACACAAAAATGGCATGTTTTTGTCAAAAGGCTTGGGAGAACTCTCTTTATATAGGAGAGTAAAACTTAAGCCCCAAGGATTTAATAATTAAGAGATTAAATTAATCCTTATTCCAAATAAAAGATAAAAAAAATAATTATCCCAAACAAAATTAGGATAAATCATATTGTTATCTAATATTCCATGAATTATCATTTAACAAATAAAGGATAAATCACATGTCAAATAATTATCCAAGAAAACTAATTCCTTGATAATTAATCAAACAAATATGCGCCCCCTTTTAATTAAATAAAGGTCCACACGCATTTTCTGACACATTGGGCCGAGTCCACGAAAAATTTCTTTTCCATGTATTTAATTATCTAGTCCAACTAAACAATTAATCCACATATCAATTAAATAGTCCAATCCAACTATTTAATTATAATTGAGGTGAAACGACGAGAAAACATATGCTATGTTAGGAGCCACGTCGGGTACCATGGACCCATATTCAGTAGCTACAATAAATTAAATAATAATATCCGTCAAACCGAACAATAATATTCAATCTATTAATTCCGGGATTACACCACCATAAACCCGAAACTGAACTCTGCCGAACATAGATAACTTATACTCAACTATGAGTTGATAAGGTGTCCACTGATATAATCATTACATACGGATAAATCCACCATAGACTGTTCATTTCGATTCGGGATATTTCCGTAAACCCTTCTCGAAACATCTTATCCTTATTTACCATTAACCCCCTAGGAACCAATTAGTTCACCACTAATATAGTATGAACTGGGCCCATCAATGAGTTTCTAGGATTAACAAATAAGGGAGCAGTCTGTCTACTTCGAGGAAGGAATGGATTCCATATTTGTGATAGCACAGACTACTCACTCATCCTAGAAAAGAGCCAACGAGAAGTGTTGCACCACATACTACGAAGTGATCCTTACTAACACATCAAACTCTACCCTAGTCTAAGCAGTCGTCTGTGATCACCTCAGGATTGAGATTAATCCATATATGATCATCTTGTGATTCGATAGGACTTCTCGATTACGGAATTATATCGAGAACTCCAATCAAATCGGTCCAGCCCTATATGATTATCATCATATATAAATGCCCCACTAGGTACCCTATTACCGACAGTCCGGATAAGACTGTCGCACCGTAAAGTGTTCTAGGCGTATTAATAGCAAATTAATCATGAGACCCGTACTCAGATTAATAAACGCTACAGACTCAGTTAATTTTAAGTACATCTCACTAACTCAATCCTCTTGTGTATAGCCATACACTGAGTCATGTGATTACATAAACGAGGTACTTAGGGTTTTCAGTAGTGTCTTAATTATAAGCATACATGCATATAATAAGATGAATTATTAATTCTGTCCTAAAACAATTACATAATTGTCTTTCGGTGCGTACTTAGAATCCGAATACCATGTGACTCGGTACACTGATCAGGTAGGCTGGCCGCTGGAGTCGACCTTTGGGATCGAAACGTCGCCTTTCCATCTAATCCGGAGGTACGATTTCAATATGCCTTTGATTCAACACTGAGGACGAGATCGACTTTAACGATCATCCTTAATCTGACCTAAAGCCAGAATCAGTGTCATGACTTATATTCTAGTTTGCACCTGAATATACTAGCATATTATTCCTCATTCTTCCGAAGATACTTGATGTTGGTCCCTTGGAAAGGCTAACACAAGTTTAGAGGGGGGGGGGTGAATAAACTTGTCACCAAAAACTTTCCCAAACCTGAAAAAGCCCCAGGAACTGGGTTTTTGCCAAACTCAAACTGATGCTCAGCTCAGTTTTGTTCCTGTCCTTTAACTTGTGCGGAGTTCGGCTAACTCAACTGAGTATAAGTCAATACTGACTTATATTTAGTCTTGTTAACTGGCAGCGGATAAATTTTAGCCTTTAACAACTAGTTAACTTAGTTTTAGAGTGAAAACCAAATGCATAAACTACAATAAAGTAAATGAATGCGTAAAGTAAATAAACAAGAATTATAGAGGTTCCAGGTGGTGTAATCCTGTACGTCCTCTCTTCCCCTGTGATGCGGAGGAAAATTCCACTAGAACTTCTTTGATATGGCCCAGTTACAAAGAGTCCTAAACTGATAGTCCTTGATTATTCCCTAGCTTCACTATCTAAACACTTGTAGAACATGTAGGATTGCTGCTCTCCAACTGTTTGAGACACTGGTCCTTGGAGGGTAGAATTGCCTCTTCACCAGCTCATCACAAACACAGTCTTCCTGACTGCACTCAACTGTCCTTCACACCTTCTTGGTGTTTCCCAGTCTAACCCTTTGATAAAATCAAAGATGAGACTTGAATCAATAACTATGATTAAATTGTGATTAGAGCTTTTCTTCTGAAAAAATAAATTTAGTACGACTCTGAATTTCTCCAAGTGATAGATTCTTGATTTGCTTGAATGTGCTTGGATACTTGAAGAAAATTTCTTGATCTTGCAATTTAGCACTTAGCAGGAATTCTTTCGAAAATGGCTTTCCCCCTTAATTAAATCTTTTCTTGACTAGATAGATTCTTGTTTTTAATTCCTCCTGCTCTCTTCTTTTGATGTTGTAGATGTAGTCTATTTATAGGGGTTTGTTTCTCCTGCTTGAATGTTGTAACGGCTATATTTTGTGACCGTTCTGATTTGTCAGTAGTTCATCCAATAAAATCGCTTCCTTTATAACGTTCGACTGTACTTGTCAGTTCATCGAATGACTGTTCTATAAAACTGAATATCCTTATCAGTTTTATACTGAGTTTAATACTTGTCAGTTTCTTGACCGACTTGGAGCGTTAACTGAGATTTTACTCTTCTTCAAATATCAGTACTCCAGTTTCATCTGATTATAATTGACTTAATCAGAGTACACCATAACGAATTATCTTCTAAGAATTCATTGTCCTTATGATTCTTAGATCTTCATACAAGATCTATAAAGTCAGTTTAGGTCATCACAATCTTGCTGAAGTCTAACTTTACAGTATCGACTTGTAATCTTCATAACTGAGTTTGAACCCTCAGTTCTTCAATCTTCAATAACTGAGTCTGTGACCCTCAGTTCTTCAATCTTCAATAACTGAGTCTGTGTCCCTCAGTTCTTCAGTCTTCATAGATAAGGCAACTGAGTCTGTGTCCCTCAGCGAACTTATCTTCTTCAGTTCCTTTGTAAACTCAATTTTCTAGTTATCTTAGTTTTCTAGTTTTCTCAGTTCAAAACCTAGAACTATTACATTGCTAGTCTGATTTAACCTATACAAATATCAGACTCTATTAAATCCTATACATTGAAATCTAGACATCCTTTTGCCTTGCACTATAACAACTAGTTATGACACTTCATCAATGGGGTTAAGAACAATAACTGATTAGGTGATGAATCATCATCAAAACATAAATTTTATTTCCAACAATTTCCCCCTTTTTGATGATGTCAATACCCTCCTTAAAAGCAATGCAAAAAGATAAAATACAATACAGTAAATGACGCAATGAACTGAGAAACTGAGAATTTATTTGATAACGGAGTTGCAAGATAGTGTAATAAAATACAACATGATAAAAAGAACTAGAAGATAGTTTCTTTTTACTTGGCCGATTGAGAAAATTGATTATCAAAATTTTCTGCAACAGATCTCATAGCATCATTTATAGCTGAGCTTTCAATTCCATGGATGCTTGCCCTAATGTTCCATGATTCAGATAGATTGTGCTTCTTGAAAATTTTTGTTTTTGAAAAGAACTGCAAAAGTGAAGACAGTTGCCCCTAGTCTTTCATTGGTGGTTGTTCTCAGTATTGAATAAATTCAGGTTCAGCCTTTTCAATTTTCTCTGATTGTTTATCAATGATACCATCTGCTTCCCATTTCTTCAGTTTATTCCAATAGTGCATGAGTACCTTCTGCATGTGTAGGAACGATTCTAGAGATTCTTCTTTTGATACTCCTTCCCTTTCTGGTAAGTTTTTAAATAAACTGTATAGTCGAGAATACAAACCAACTCTCTTGTCAGTCGGTTCGGAGTATTTAACAATCAGCTCCATTTCTTCATCAGTGAAATCTCCTCTTGCTTTCTTCAATTCTTTCAACTTATCATCAACATTTGTAAGGACTTGTGGCATATCAGCTGTATGGGCTTTTAAGATATCCAAACTTTCCCTCTTATTGACATCATCTTTGTGAATCAGGCTCTTGATGTAAGCGTTCAGTGTTTGTTGAGTTGATGCCAAAATGGTTTGAGCCACAACAGAGTCCTTCATGCCCTGTTCCATTATGATCATTCTATCTACCAGATTGTTAAGAATAATTTCCCATCTATCTTGAGTTTCATCTTTTCTTGTATCATGCTCGATGGTTGTTTTCCGAAGCTCAAGCAGGGTGTTTTGACAGTTATCATTGACGATATCCATTTTCTTTTCAAGATTGCTTCTTTCATCTTTACTGGCTTCTAAGGCATGTAGAACCTTTCCAAATAAGTTGTTATCGTCTTTCTGAATTCTGATTATCTCATTACGATAAAACTTAATGATATCAACCTGAGTGGGTAAATCTTTTGAACTTCCTGCTTGTTGTTCTTTTCCTTTGTTTGTCTCAGCCTTAGTTGGTTTGGCTTGCTTTAGAGGTGAGAGAACAACTTGCTCCAGTTTTTCTCTGTATTCAGCCGATTGTCTTCTTTCTTCAGATTGTTTCTTGGCTTCTTCCAAGCTTGATGAGTCAATGACTTTTGCAGGTGACAGATGTTCATTGAATTCATCATCTGACTCTTCTTCAGGCATGTTTGCCACAGTTCTTGCTATTTCAAGTGTAGACTTGTCAGTGGGAGATTGGTAACCTCCTTCTTGTTCTTTGTCTTGCTGTGTTTCAGATACACTTTCATAACTTGAACTTCCACTGCTTTCACCGGAACTACTAGAATCATCATCAGTGTTATGTTCTGTTGCAGTTTTCTTTTCTTGTAGAGAGGCAAGAATCCCTTTTTGTAAGTTAGGATATTCCTGAAAATCATCATCATCATCATCATCGTTCTTTAAGGAACTTCCACCAGCTGTGGCTTCCTTCCAATAACTGTTTCTAATCAGCGCATACCCATGATTTAAGAACTCATTGGTATTGATTATTTCTGATAGATTTGTGATGTTGTATAAATCAAATACCCATTTCTCAGTAATTTCCATTTCTACCTGCTGACTTCTTTGACTGGCAATGGAACTGAATTTCCAAGTTTGATATCTGCGCAATCGCTCATAGTCAGCTGTCATTAGTTCACCATGATCAGTTGTGGACTTAAATGGTGTGAGAGTGTCCTCTGATTCTCTTGTGATCTCTTATCCTTCTTCTGGAATAGAATCTTCAATTTGCATGGGATCATCAGTTCTTGCAACATCATCAGTCTGTATAAGATCGGTTCTGCTGATTCCTCCCTCGGCAGTGTCTGGAACGACTGATGTCTCTTTTTCAATAACAGAAACTGAGATTAACGGCTCAGCTTCCAAAACTTTCTCACTTACAAGTTCTTCAGCAACTTGTTTTTCACTAGGTTCAAGTTCTAATTCCATAACCGGAACTTCTTTCTCAGTTGGTTCAACAAGTTCTTCTTCATTAACTTGCTCATCCAAGTGAATAACCTTGGTTGATTCTTTTTCTGCTTCAGCCTCTTTTTCTTCAGTGGGGAGCTGAAAATTCTTTAATTGTTTCCTCGTGTTCCAATCTGAGGGTAGATTCTTGAGTCGTAGACTTGGATCTTGAAAGCAACAAGAGCATATTTAGTGTTGTTTCGTCAATCAGTCTTTCATCACTGTCAGATTCTTCATCAACATGTTCAGTTCTCAGGGTCTGTTCCCCCTGAGATTCAGCTTCCTTTTGTATGACAGTTTCAACAACTTTAGTTTCCATTGTCACTTCTTTTTCTTGTGACTGCGTAGTTGGTTCTTGAATTGGTAAAACTTCAGTTTCCAAAACTGGAGTGGGCTCAGTGAGAGTAGCTTCAGTTCTTACTACTGGTGTTGGTGACACTTCTGTTGGTTTCTCAGTAACTTGATCAGTAATGTCTTTTTCTATATCTTCCAACTGTTTTATTCTCTTCCTTAGATCTTCAATCTGTTCCAAAACTTCATCTCCAGTTGCAGGTTTCTTCGATTTCCTGCTTTTCTTTTTTTTAGGTTTAATTACAGATTTCTCAGCTTTCTTTTTTCCAGCTTTTTCTTCCTTAACAACAATCTTCCCATCAGCAACTGGTGTTTCTTTTCTCTTAGCAATTCCAAAATGGTCTAGTATTCTTTGGACTACTAATGCAAGAGTCTTTTTATGATAAAATTGACCCTTTTTGATATCAGTTTTCTTCTTGGGTAAGTCAATTGATTGAGCTGTCAATTGATCAAACAGATACCTTGGCCAATTGAAACTTTCTTCAAACCAAATCACATATAGCAAATCTAATTTAGCTCCAGATAGATTGCTAAAGTTTCATGCGTTTTCAATTATGCAATATGCTAACATCTTTGAGAGAAAATTAAATTCTGGATTGAGTAAGCTTGTGCTCCCAGTCTGTGAGACAGCAGATTCTCCATTAATAGCTATATCTTTCCATAGCTTCTCCTTTTGTTCCTTAGTTAGCTTGATGGATGCTGATCCTCTAGATTTGTCAAACCCAAAGATTTCTTCAATTAGATCTTCGGTGACCTTGATCTCCTTACCATTGACAGTAGTGGTATAGGTGTGTGTGTCTTCTCCTTCTATAGTTGTCTTCCCAAATTCATAAAAATCTCCAATGCTTTCTAGACAAACATTTTTCAGATCGATGTTGAGAGCAGCCTCCAATCCTTTAATTTTCCGGATTTTTGTTGCAATTGAATTGACTAGAGTTTGATCAATATACTTTGCAATATACTGGTCAAGAGATACGATCATTCCGCGTTCAACAAGAGTGAAAGTCATTTTTCTGGATTTGAATGAGTGTTTTGAAAATTTGGGATTCAGAGAGTGGATTCAAAATTTAAGCGTAAAGAATTATAAACAAAAATTCTGAGTATTTATAATTTGTAGAAAGGGTAGTTAAGAATTGAGTGGGACTTAAAATGTCTTGTCATAAATATTCTGAGATTGTGAAAAAGGTGGATGAGTGGAAAATATGGACGGTTTATATTGAGAAGGACCACGTCTTTTCTTGATATCTGTAGCTAGAGAATAGTAAATAGAGTAGGTACGGTGTATCAACAGCTGTATGCACTCAGTTTTGTCCTTGTGCTGAATTCAAAAACTTAGTTGTAAATACAACTTAGTTTTGTGAATTAAGCTCCTTAGTTCTCAGCTAGCGATATTTCTCCTGCAAAACAAAATAAGAAATTTTTGGTACCCATATCTGTTTGGGTCCTAACTGATTAGCTTTCGATGATACAGCTTTATTTTTAACTTTATACCTCTCTTCATATTTTGACTGAGTAAAGTCAGCTTTCACACACTTTTCCTGTTTTGTCTTAACAGTTTTAGCTTTGTTCAGTTTGTGAAACTGATGTGATTGTTCATTCCAATATTCATCAGTGGGAAATAGTCTTCCTTTCCCTCTGAGTCTATTATTCCATGAATGATCTTCATTCTTAGATGGATATGACTTGAAGATTTTTCTTACTGATCTCGGATCAGTTTTACTGTTTTCAGCCTTCTGAGTCTTCCTGTAAAATCTGTTGGCTTGGTGAATTTTACCTACTGATTTTTCAGTTTTATCAGTTTGTGCGTTTGGCTGTGCTGAGTTTTTGTCAGTTCTAGTAATTTTGTCAGTTTTCTGAGTTCCTGACTTTTGAGTAGTCACAAATTTTATTGCAACTGATCTAGGTATGAACTTAGAATTATACTGATTATCAAACCCTAAACCATATCTATCTCCAAATGATTTTCCTGGTTTGAATTGAACTCTGGAAATTGGATCAAGTGATGATTCTATGATGTTTATTGCTTTTGTTGGTTCATCGGTTGGTCGAATTACCTCGGTTCCATTATTAGCCTTGATTTGATTAATTTCAACATTCAATCTCGAAATTTCAGCTTTCAATAACTTTTTCTCCTTTTTGACATTCTCATAATTCTTTTGAGTTACCTCTAATTCCTTTATGAGTATGTCCAAGGTTTTATTGAAATCGTCATTCCTTTGATTGTTCATTGTAGTGTGAGTGCTGGATGTAGATGCAATTACCTCCTATTTTTTGATAGGTAGATCTTCTGTCGAGGAATCATCATCAATTAGAACTTGTTTTCCTTTATCAGTAGCATTTGCCTGTGTAGCTTCTAGCAGTATGATTTCTTCATCATTTTCACCTCCATGACTTGTAGGTAGAGTCTCATCAATATCTTTGGCTTTTGCACTGGATGGATCCTTGGTTAGTTTTTCTTCTATATAATTAGCTACTCGAAGTAACTCTCTTTCTGCTTCTTCCGAAAGATCGCTTAGGGATGGAAATCCTCTGGATTCATCATCAACTTTCGCATTAAGCTCAATGTCTCCATCATAACTGAAATGAGGTTCCGGATTTGTGTGAGAGCTTGTAGTACTGAATCTTTCAAATACTTGATCCTGGATATCATAGACAACATTCTGCAAGTAGTCAGTCAGGGGGTTATTTAGCCAATTTCTAATTCTAGATGTATCCATTGTAATGAAGTACAGCAAGGGTTTTCAACAACTGGTTTGTGACTTGAGCAGTAACTCGGATCTCCTCCAAAAGGAAGAACTCGCTCCGATACCAATTGTTGGTATCAGAAATAACTTATGGCCAGTTATCTTACAAAGAAGTGGATCTCCTTCAAAAAGAAGGAACCGCTCCGATACAAATTGTTGGTATCGGAAATAACTGATGGCCAGTTATCTTACAAAGCAGTGGATCTCCTCCAAAAAGAAGGAACCGCTCCGATACCAATTGTTGGTCCATTGGAAAGGCTAACACAAGTTTAGTGGGGGGGGGGGGGAATAAATTTGTCACCAAAAACTTTCCCAAACCTGAAAAAGCCCCAGGAACTGAGTTTTTGCCAAACTCAAACTGATGCTCAGCTCAGTTTTGTTCCTGTCCTTTAACTTGTACGGAGTTCAGCTAACTCAACTGAGTATAAGTGAATACTGACTTATATTTAGTCTTTTTAACTGGCAGCGGATAAATTTTAGCCTTTAACAACTAGTTAACTTAGTTTCAGAGTGAAAACCAAAAGCATAAACTACAATAAAGTAAATGAATGCGTAAAGTAAATAAACAAGAATTATAGAGGTTCCAGGTGGTGTAATCTTGTACGTCCTCTCTTCCCCTGTGATGCGGAGGAAAATTCCACTAGAACTTCTTTGAGATGGCCCGGTTACAAAGAGTCCTAAACTGATAGTCCTTGACTAATCCCTAGCTTCACTATCTAAACACTTGTAGAACAGGTAGGATTGCTGCTCTCAAACTGTTTGAAACACTGGTCCTTTGAGGGTAGAATTGCCTCTTCACCAGCTCATCACAAACATAGTGTTCCTGACTGCACTCAACTGTCCTTCACACCTTCTTGGTGTTTCACAGTCGAACCCTTTGATAAAATCAAAGTTGAGACTTAAATCAATAGCTATGATTCAATTGTGATTAGAGCTTTTCTTTTGAATAAATAAATTTAGTACGGCTCTGAATTTCTCCAAGTGATAGATTCTTGATTTGCTTGAATGTGCTTGGATACTTGAAGAAAATTTCTTGATCTTGCAATTTAGCACTTAGTAGGAATTCTTTCGAAAATGGCTTTTCCCCTTAATTAAATCTTTTATTGACTAGATAGATTCTTATTTTTAATTCCTCCTGCTCTCTTCTTTTGATGTTGTAGATGTAGTCTATTTATAGGGGTTTGTTTCTCCTGCTTGAATGTTGTAATGGCTATATTTTGTGACCGTTCTGATTTGTCAGTAGTTCGTACAATAAAATCGCTTCCTTTATAATGTTCGAATGTACTTGTCAGTTCATCGAATGACTTTATCAGTTTTATACTGAGTTTAATACTTGTCAATTTCTTGACTGACTTGGAGCGTTAACTGAGATTTTACTCTTCTTCAAATATCAGTACTCCAGTTTCATCTATTATAATTGACTTAATCAGAGTACACCATAACGAATTATCTTCTAAGAATTCATTGTCCTTATGATTCTTAGATCTTCATGCAAGATCTATAAAGTTAGTTCAGTTCATCACAATCTTGCCTGAAGTCTAACTTTAGAGTCTCGACTTGTAATCCTCATAACTGAGTTTGAACCCTCAGTTCTTCAATCTTTAATAACCGAGTCTGTGACCCTCAGTTCTTCAATCTTCAATAACTGATTCTGTGTCCCTCAGTTCTTCAGTCTTTATAGATAAGCCAACTGAGTATATGTCCCTCAGTGAACTTATCTTCTTCAGTTCCTTTGTAAACTCAGTTTCCTAGTTATCTTAGTTTTCTAGTTTTCTCAGTTCAAAACCTAGAACTATTACATTGCTAGTCTGATTTAACCTATACAAATATCAGACTCTATTAAATCCTATACCTTGATATCTAGACATCTTTTTGCCTGGCACTATAACAACTAATTATGACTCTTCATCAATGGGGTTAAGAACAATAACTGATTAGGTGATGAATCATCATCAAAACATAAATTTTATTTCCAACACTTGAGGATTCACTAAACATCCCATTTCGTATTCATCCTCAGGTTTAGATAACCATTCCTGAGAGGTAGGGTAGACTACATCGTTGAATGCTGCATAAATGCAAGAATATCTTAACCAGGTGAATGGATGGGATTGCCAATTGCTTATTTTCAAGAATTCGAGTCAGTCAAATTCTTTTAGAAAATAGCCCGATGGCATGTTAGACTCTGACTTCAGATAACACACCCATGTTGTTTTCAACTGTTTCAGTGTTACCATTCACAAACACTAATCTACATACTACTTTACTAATATTGATGCCCAGTCTACGAAAGACTTATCAACATTCTGGTCAAGTCCTCATATTTAAAATATATGACTTTCAAATGACCTAGAGGTTTGCTTTAATCCCCAAAGGATATAAGCTATGACAAGCATCCTGCCAAAGGTTCTTTCTGAATAAATTAAGATACCGTTAGACTCGCAAAAAGGTCTTAGGGAATCACCCCTATTTTCTGCTTTGTAATGAATCCGTTATTTGTTCTTAGCTAAAACCCTTCTGTTCTGAATGAGATCAGATTTCGTTGTTCGGCAAGGAAGTCTTTGGGAATCACCCCTATTTCCCGCTTTCTGACGAAAATCAAGCAAGGCTGAGTGGTAAGAGAGATCACGGTCTGGTTAACTCTCAACCTTTTTTTTGGGGAATCACCCCTAAATTACTCAGCTTTGAGTTGAAAGTTAAAATTTCCTATTCATTCGACTCTTCTCCTTGTAGTTCCAATTACTCCCACTGGGCCTGAGATACTCAGGTGGTTCTACAAGAGTTTCAACAGAACTGGAGTATCAAACTCCATTCACAGGGTTATGGCTTTTAAACCAACCTCTATGATCAAGATCCTACATAGCCCACAAAGGACTATAGGTCATCTATTTACCCTATAGACCGTAAGGTCCTGCCATGGGTAATGGACAAACCATACTCCCACTGCGTTCAGGGTGGATTGATATACTGATCTAGTTTAGTAGTTTTTATTAGTGTTATCACCAACTGCCGGTGTTGGATGTGGACTGAACAAATCAGTTAGTAACATCTTGAGTACGAATACTTCAAGATCTAAGGTTGTTATTTATAGACTCTATCAGACCGAGTTTAACAGTATCACCGTCATTCTCTGATTTTATGAGTTTTATAATCAACCTTTACTCAATGCATTAAGATATTTCACGACCTGAACGTTTATGCAAAATTTCCAGTCCTACCTTCAAGCATGAAGTGCTAAATGTCTATATTTACGGAAGTGGGGTGAACCGAATTCACTCCGTATCCACATATGCGTAGGCATCTTCTAGGTAGACTTCTCGGTTATTCATTACAACGTAAACCATTATTTTGCAACCAATATCTTAAATGAGTTCAGCAGCGTATTGAAGCGTATCAATAACTATATAAGGCAAATTTATGGTGTATCCCTTAGTGAAAGCATTCCACTGAGAGGCAGACCGAGCATCAGTCCCGAAGACTACGCAATAACCTATTTCTAAGTATGGAATATTCTATCTCAGGTGAAATAAGAGATTTCCTCCTAATATTTTGGATAAACTTACCGGAGTTTCGAGTAGTTGTCAGACTAAGATGTCACTACTCGGAGGCTCCCACTAGCTTGTATCTTTTATAAGACCCCGAAGGTCAATATGAACAAGCTATGTAACTTCTTTAAATATATTACCCTTTCCCGATTGAAAGGAAACTTAGACTTTGTTCCTTTGAGACATGGTTCCTTTGACTGGAAGATAGGAATCACCCTAAGCAAGTCTGCAGATCTTGTCGTTGGGGAATATATATGCACTAATTAATAGTATATAAAGAAGTGTTTATCTAAATACGGAAACCATTTGCATTTATATTGTTTAAGATGTGTTACATATACATATTCAGCATTTCTTAGTGGTTCTGACTTTATCAATCAAAAGTCTGAGTCTTGGGTTCGTGCTACGAATGTTATATGTATCGTCAATAAGACAAACAAATTATCCTATTGAAAATGAATACGTTCGTTCCAACGAATCCGAAAACAGAAAACGAATTTTCTGTGATACTCAAGAATTTAATCCGAGATTCATTTCCTTATATCACTCCCACTAGTCTATCTGAAATAACTGCCCGCTGTCTATTTTTATTTATCGTTTAATGCAAAGCTACCTAGTTCTTCCAAAGAACTTTAGCTTTCGAGAAAATAGCTAAGGATGCATTGGTCAGTGATCCGAAATCACTTTCCTTATCCTCTAATTTCCAATTTATTAATTTTCCGGTTTAGCCTTAAAACTACTTAGTTTAGATGACTAACACGTATAAACATTCTTTCCCATTTTCGACTTTCCTTAAATGGAAAGAGTCTTGAATTAGCAGTTCGTTTGAGTAGACACTACTCTTGAACTGCGGGATGTTCAGTGTTACTTTCTTGGACTATCGATTTTTCTAATCATCAAATCATAAGACCAAAGCTCCCACTAGTTTATCGGTTCCAAATACCGTCTAACTAGCAACACTTTGTATTTATGATTTTTCAAAAGATCAGAACATCACCTAGAACTAAGCTCCCACTAGTTTATCAGTTCCAAATACTGTCTAACTAGCAATGCTGTGTTCATGATGTTTCATAGATTACAAAATCTCCAGAACTAAGCTCCCACTAGTTTATCAGTTCCAAATACTGTCTAACTAGTAACGCTTTATTCTTGTTTTTCCAATGAATGGAAAAACTCTTGTGCAGTCCATTACACATTTCTATTGATTCAGAAAAACAACAAATCATAAGACTAAGGCTCCCACTAGTTTATCGGTTCCAAATACCGTCTAACTAGCAACGACTTATATATATGATTTTCCAATTTTTCAATTTAGAAATTTGTTGTGTAATTACACTTTTAAAATTCACTAAATGAATTTGTCTGATAGTCCTATATCATTTTTTGTAAACTAAGTATGGTCGTCTCTCGTTCAACACAAGTGACACCCGTGACATACCCGTACTATGTCACTTAAAATTTTAAAGGCTCAAGAGAATAAATCTCTTCCGAAAAGTAAATGCATTGTTTGATAATTTACAACGTACTTGTTAATTTCCACATTTTTAATGAAGTCCTATTACTAACAGTTTAGTAGCCTAGAGATTTAGTTGTAAACAAAATGACAGAAACTTAAATTCAAAAAAATCAATTTTCACTACTAGATTTTTATTTTAGGAATTATAAACTATAAAAGGTTTATCCTACCATTCCAAGGATTTAACCTCGCACCTCAGTGCCGCCGTAGGGTTGGTCAAAGAGGTGATGGTTAAACTGAGACAATCTCTCTCAATGATTAAGTTTCGAGAATCGAACATCTCACGGGAATCAGACATCCCGGACCTTAATCATTGATTACCTTCCTTTTCTTGCCTAGATATTTCGAAAATATCCATAAAGATTGTGACCTACTATATCAGATCTCAAAGTACGCCCCAAGTATGCCTCCGTAGGGTCGGTCAGTGACTCAACGAGTACCCAAAATCCTATCCTTTCGGAAACCAAGCCTTAAATTTTGATAGGGGTTAACACCATCCGTAGGGGGCCGAAATCAAAGCGGCTCAAGGCGTCACCCTTCTCTCACGTGCTTGCATCTATAGTAGAGGCCGTGGGGTTGGCTGTCGCCTTCCCCGCTCCCACTCAATATTTTGAAAAAGTGGTGGGTTTACTAATTACGGTTTCGGCCTTGACAATAAGAAACAATAAATCAAAGTACTCCGAACAGGGTCGGTCATGTAAGCAAGCCTACGCCGTCTTATTCGTTGGAAAATATGTGACAGTTCAGGCCAATCCGGCAAGAGAAGCCCCGTTTAGCCCGAAGGCTTATCGGCTATGCTAAGTCTTGTCGAACCACTGTAACGTACATCACACACGGAGGGGAGTCAATTGAGCCGAAGCTCGGTTGAACTCGCCCAACCATGGTTTGACCATTCTGAACCCATGTACTAAGATTTTCCGATCTCTAGATTGTCAACCAAAACGTAATCTCGTTTCTGTTTAAGGTAGGTTCACCGAAAACTCAACGATTTATCCAAGTGGGATTCACCGAGAATCCATCACTAAAATCGTAACGATTGACAAAACCCGGTTCCTCGGTTTTTATAATTAGTTACTTATTTATTAACTACCACATATTAATTAAATAAGCCTTTAAACTAATTATACGAGTTATACATGCCTAATTTATTCGAAATAAACTAGCTACATGTATGCATTGGAGTGGAATAATGATATGATGCATGTCATGGCAATTTTCCGGTTATATCATTCAATTTTCGATCATACACGAAAAAATAAAACAACGGGAAAAATAAACACCGAGATGGATCGTTGGTACCCCCGTATCTAGCCTATTAAAAAAAACAACAAACCCTAACTAGGGTTTACTATTTTCTAATCTGCTGCTGCCGCGTTGTATCGATGATCGGACATCCAAAAGAACCTTGATCGTCATGAAACTTTATGGACATGTTCTTCACTCCTCCTATTTCAATCTGAAGGTTGGATCTTCGTTTCAACGGTCCAATTTTTTCCAGCAATCCGCCGATCAAACTGCTGCATCTGTTTATAACAGCGGCTCTGCAGTGTCTTCCCGGGGCCGATCGGGCATCGTGAAAAAACCCGATCGACCTGAAATTTTTAGGGCTTGTTCATAACTCCATGATGATCGATCTGAACGGTCGGATCTTCATTTTGACGTTCCAAAATCTTCCAGAAAATTGACGAACTCACAGCTAGGGTTTTTATGGCTGCTGTGCTTTTTTGTTATAGCAGCAACTTTATTGCAGAGATTGGACATCGAGATGGACTCCGATCGTCATGAAATTTTTAGGGCCTGTTCTTCAACTTTTATTCTTCATTCTGAACGGAGGGATTGTCGTTTCAACGGCTCAATCCCCGGGAATAAAATAAAAATGGAACAGAAACAAAACAGATCTACTTCTAGGAAACTAAAATTACAAAATTTCCTATACTCATATAAACGAATTTATATGAGTTTACAATAGATCTAACGAGTAAACAATACCAACCCCAATCCATCTCTTCAACCACAACAATCACAAGGCATCAACATGATATTTTCGAATCATCATAAAACAAAAATAAAAACAATCTAACATGCTTATTCCACTCCTTAGATCTAAAATTTACATAATTTGATTGATAGATCAAAGGCTCGATACCACTTGTTAGAAGTAACATCGTCGGATGGATCAAGATCCACCCGATTACGCAGCGGAATAATATTAGATCTAGATCTAGTCAACCAAAATACATAAAATAAATAGATCTAAACCTACAAGGGGGTTTAGATTGCTTACTAGTTTATTGTGAATAAACACCAAGAACAATCTTCAATCCGAGCTATATGAGAGCCTAGTTGAGAAGACAAAGTCTTCCAACGTGTGTCTCCAAGCACCACCAGGAGGATGGTGTTTCAAGCCGCCGGACCTCCTCGATATGCTACCTTAAAAAAACCCAAAGTTTTTCTAAAACTCAAACCCAAAGTACAATGGCCGAAAATTCTAAGCCAAGTACTCACACAAAAATGGCGTGTTTTTGTCAAAAGGCTTGGGAGAACTCTCTTTATATAGGAGAGTAAAACTTAAGCCCAAGGATTTAATAATTAAGAGATAATTATTAGATTAATACTTATTCCCAATAAAAGATAAATAAAATAATTATCCCAAACAAAATTATGATAAATCATATTTTTATCTAATATTCCATGAATTATAATTTAACAAATAAAAGATAATTGACATGTCAAATAATTATCCAAGAAAACTAATTCCTTGATAATTAATCAAAAAATATGTGCCCCCTTTTAATTAAATAAAGGTCCACACGCATTTTTTGACACATTGGGCTGAGTCCACGAAAAATTTCTTTTCCATGTATTTAATTATCTAGTCCAAATAAACAATTAATCCACATATCAATTAAATAGTCCAATCCAACTATTTTATTATAATTGAGGTGAAACGACAAGAAAACATATGCTATGTTAGGAGCCACGTCGGGGACCATGGACCCACATTCAGTAGCTACAATAAATTAAATAATAATATCCGTCAGACCGAACAATAATATTCAATCTATTAATTCCGGGATTACACCACCATAAACCCGAAACTGAACTCTGCCGAACATAGATAACTTATACTCAACTATGAATTGATAAAGTGTCTACTGATATAATCATTACATACGAATAAATCCACCATAGACTGTTCATTTTGATTCAGGATATTTCCGTAAACCCTTCTCGAAACATCTTATCCTTATTTACCATTAACCCCCTAGTGACCAATTAGTTCACCAATAATATAGTATGAACTGGGCCCATCGATCAGTTTCTAGGATTAACAAATAAGGGAACTGTCTGTCAACTTCCCGAGGGAAGGAATGGATTCCATATCTGTGATAGCACAGACTACTCACTCATCCTAGAATAGAGCCAACGAGAAGTGTTGGACCACATACTACGAAGTGATCCTTACTAACACATCAAAATCTACCCTAGTCTAAGCAGTCGTCTGTGATCACCTCAGGATTGAGATTAATCCATATATGATCATCTTGTGATTCGATAGGACTTCTCGATTACGGAATTATATCGAGAATTCAAATCAAATCGGTCCAGCCCTATATGATTATCATCATATATAAATGCCCTACTAGGCACCCTATTACCGACAATCCGGATAAGACTGTCGCACCGTAAAGTGTTCTAGGCGCATTAATAGCAAATTAATCAAGAGACCCGTACTCAGATTAATAAACGCTACGGACTAAGTTAATTTTAAGTACATCTCACTAACTTAATCCTCTTATGTATAGCCATACACTGAGTCATGTGATTACGTAAACGAGGTACTTAGGGTTTTCAGTAGTGTCTTAATTATAAGCATACATGCATATAATAAGATGAATTATTAATTCTGTCCTAAAACAATTACATATTTGTCTTTCGGGCACTACACCCAATAGTCCTTTCCCATACATGGGGTTCATGACCTTCTTCAACCACATTTAAAACAGGTACCTCCTCAATCACTGGTTCTTGTTCTTGTTGAGGCTCTTCTTCTTCTTCTTCAGGCAACTAAAAATCTTCATCACTAAGTTCATAGTCAAGAAGTTGCTCCTCAGATTGGTCATCATTAGCATCGGTAGCCCTTTCCTCAGCAGCCTCTACACTAGACACAGGGGATTCCTCCAATCCTATCAAAATATCCAACCTTTGTCCTAATACTGTTTGATCCTCAATACTTTGGACCTCCAGTTCCGACTTGTGTTCAGTTGTTGTCTATACCTCAGCAGACTGAACATCCATATCTTCTTCAATATAGGAAAAATAGCCATGTTTTCCTCTAACACACCATGTACCTCAGCAATCTCTTTTAGCACTTCAACAGCCTATGCTAAGGTTTCATCCATGTCAATACTATCTTGATATTGAATTGATTCCTCATAAATGACTTCAGTCAATTCAATCATCATAGCTTCAGTAGTGGCCTTCAACATGGCATCCTCAAGAAGTGTTGTTGCAGCCAATTGTTCCTCCAAATCTTCAGTAAATGCAGCAAACAGTTCTTGATCTAGATTATTAGTCTACTGACCCTCAGCAGACTTGCCATCCTCAGCAGGTTGCTCTTCTGTCTTCTTAGTAGATCCCTGTCTAGTAGCCTCAATATATGTTTCCTTTGCAATTCCACTAGACTCTCCAGGATGCATAGGATGATCATCATCTAAATCTGATGATGATGAATCATCACTATCTGGTGTAAATTTGGGATCCTTAAACATTATGTTTCCTTTCTGTTTCTCATTCTCTATGATTTCCAGCAGTCTCATCTCTAGAAGAGATGTGTCAATCAGTCCCAATAAACTTTCCACTCCAAGACTTTCAAAAGCCCATTCTTCAAAACAACTCATTGGTTCTCTTGTTGGCTTTTGTCTCTTATAAAACCCAAACTTCCATGCAAAGTACTTTGAAATTTTCCTAAGATTAGGATCTTCTTTTGGTTTCTTAGATTTCTTCTTCTTCCTTTCATAAGACATGCATGGTTTCCTTAGAGTAGGTTTCTCAACTTGTTGACTTCCAAAAGCCTCAACAAGATGTTAGTGTATCTTTAGCAGATACAAAGAGATCAGTAGACTCTTCAGTAGGTAAATTTGTGTCTACTACCTCCATTTCTTCCACACTTGCTTCCCCCAGAATTATATGTTCATCAGCAGGGATTTCAACTGACTTTCCTTTCCCCTGAGTTGTTGCAGTCTCTGTAGGGTCTGTCACAACTTCAGTAGCCTCCACAGTAGGCTCAACAACTTATGTTGTTTCTTCAACATCTACTTCTGCTTCTTCTTCTCTTTGTTCTTCAAGAACTCTCAGTTCTTTACCTTTTCCATGACCTTTCTTCCTCACAACTTGCTTTCTTCTCTTAACAGGTTGTTCTTGAGACTCAAAACGTGTTTCTTCTAATGGCTCTTTACTAGCAGCTTTCCATTTCCTTGACACTTCTTTGAGTTGTTCTTTGAGCAAATCAACAGCAGTCTTCTTGATAGTTCCAGTAGGCTCAACAACAATTTGATCCTCAGTAGGCTTGGCAGTGTCTATTGATTGCCTTGTCCTCTTAGGCTTAAACATATCTGTAGTCTTTCTAGTTTCAACAACCTTTCTCTTTTCTACTGTCTTCTTTGGTACAGCAGGTTGCATATCATCTATAGCTTTAGTTCTTTGTTCCTGCTCTCCATCACTTTCTACTTCTTGAACCTCTTGATCATCATCTAGGCCTGGACAGGAGTGGTAATCTCCGGCTTGTACCTGGCCTTGTTGATGTTTGAAGGAGCAACATCAGGAATTTCCAAATAATTCAACAGGGCCTGAACCATTAATCCTAAAGGTTTTGTTTTGATGAAGAAACTTGAACCCATATATCCAGCAGGTTGCTTCTTGCTCACTCTTTTTGCAATGGTTTCTCTTTCATCAGTCAATATTTTCTTCATGTATTGAACAAAGAAACTAGCCCAATCAAATTTCATGTTCCTTGAAATGATTATCAGCAAGTCTATTTTGGGTCTAGATAATGTATCAAGACTTCCAAAAAAACCCCAAAATATTCTTAGAAATAAGTTTGCTGAGTAGGTTGTACTCAAAAGAGATGTTCTTTGCATTATATTTAAGGCTATTTGTGCATCTGGATTAGTTCTGATTGATTCCACAAAAGCTAGCCTTGCCAACCCTATAGATTCAGGATTTGTAGGAGCTCGATTTCCTGGACCAAATCCAAAGACCTTTCTCAGTAGGTCTGAAGTTACTTCAATCTCCTGGCTATTTATAGTTGTTGTAAATACCTCAACATCATCTCTAACCACCATATTTCTCTAGAAATCACAGACATTCCTGTAAGAAATCTTTTCCAATCTGAGATATAAAACATTCTCTAATCCTTCAAATCATCTGATTCTTCTTCCCAGATTGATAGCTAAATTGGTTGCATCTGTGTCAGTAACATAACCTCTAACACTTTGACTGGTTCCAAGATGAACATCCTTATCTGCAATTGTAATGCTTGAGAAAGATGAAGAAGAAAATTCTGTAAATCTATGTTCACACTTTTATGTTTTGCAGAAAATTCGATCCGATATGCATATACATTCTGTGTGTATATGTCTGTATATATATATAGAAAAGTAGTGGGTGAGAAACTTCAAGTAGGTGCTGTGCATGTACTATAGCACTAACACACGATTTAATTTGGAATAAATGTGATGCTTCCACGTGTCCCACTGACTGATCCCACTTAGTGTAATAACCGTTACATATTGTAACAGTTGTAATAAAGGGTAAGATTAATATCCATTTACTTCACTGTTGACTTTCATTAAAGTCTGAATTTTATCAGCAATGAAATATTCAGCAGTCTGGATCTTTAGTAGACTTGATCTTCAGCAGGGTCTCTTTGAAAATACTCTGCTGATATTCTTCTATTGGTTCAGCAGCCTGCTGACACAGAAAACAAGCTGATTGTTAGGAACATTTTTATTTTGTTATGATGATGGCCATACTAGCTGTTATAGCAAGCCTGAAATAAGTTAAAAATCTATGTATCAGTTAAAAGTTTTTCGGGTAACAAGGAGATCACATATTTTCAAAGTAGTTTTCAAATTTGTGCTTTCTAAATATATCTCTTATTTGTACTCATGGATTCCTCAAATTTCATGTCAAAGGTACATGTATTCAATGTTAATAATTTTGATGAATATAAAATAAGGATGTTGTCTCATCTTGCAGCAACTCTTGAGGAGATGCTGGATGTAATTAATGATGGCCCAATCAAGATCACAACTATGATAACCACAGGAGCAGATCAAGGAAATGAGATAGACAAACTCAAGAAAGATTGGACCAAGGATGACAGAAGAAGAGCAAATCTAGATTTTGTTGCAAAAGACATGATTTTGAAGACTGTGGACAGTAATATGTTCATGAGGATCAAAGATTCCAAAACAGAAAAGGAGATGTGGGATAAATTAGCACTGATCAATGAAGGATCAGAAGCAGTCAAGGAAAACAAACTATCTGTTGCAAAACAGAAATTTGAAAACTTTAAAATGAAGACTGGTGAATCAATTGATCAAACGGATAACAGATTTTCAAGAATCATCAGTGAACTGCAACAACTTGTACACACATATCCACAGAAAGAAGTGTGCCTGAAAATCTTGAGTGGTCTACCTGAAAGATGGAAGATCATCACATCAGTGTTTAGAGAAACAACAAACCTTGCAAACACTGATACTTTAACATTGATGTCTCAACTAAAGGCTCATGAATTTGTGTTGAACGGAAAAGACAGTGCACCAGCAGAGGCACACAAGGCCAATGCACTGGTTGCATCCCAGCAAAGCAAAATAGCTGACACAAGCAGTAAAGAGACACAGGAGCTGAAAGAACAGGTGGCTAAACATTGTGACAGGTTTAGCAAGAAAAAGCAATTCAAGGGAAGTTCATCATCAAACAAGAAGTCAAGCTCAAGCAAAGACATGAAGAAAAAGGATGATGAATATAGATGCTTCAACTGTAAGAAGAATGGTCATTTCAAGGCTGATTTCCCTGAAGAAAAAGACAAAGATGAGGATACAAAGAAGTACAAGACAACTGAAAAGAGAAAGAGCAAGAAAGCACTCAAAGCTCAAACCAGCAATGAAAAGAATGAAGAATCATCTGAAAATGATTCAGATGATGATGATGAAGCTGATAGCTCAGACAATGAAAAATCTTACCTATGCCTTATGGCTAAAGAATCTATTGAAAATTAGGTAACATCTAGCTCATACTCATCATCTAGTGCATCCATATCTGACACTGCACAATCTTCTATTCTCCCATTAGATTCTGCAAACCTAATTCAAAATCTCATGAGAAAATTTGAAGAAATTCAAGTAAATCATGAAATTCTGGAACAAGAATGTGAGAATCTGAAAAAGGAAAATAAAAGATTAAAGAAAGAACTGGATGAAATGAAAGCTGAACGAACTAGTAAGGAAATTCACTCAACTAATCAACAAGCAGCAGATAATCACTCATCTGATGCTGAAAGACCAATGAGAAAATATTCCTACCAGTTAAGAATACCACTGCACCACAAATTACACCAGCCTACAAACCCTCAAAAAGGTTTGGATCCAGATCTGGTCTTGGCTACAACAGTCAGGATGAGGAATGAAACAATGGAAAACACAATTCTGAATCAAGGACCAAAACTGGACCGAAATTCAGAAAAGGACAGACTATGGTTTCTTCTACTCATCCTGAACCGGAAAAGTCAAAACCCAGTGTAGTGAAACAGTCGAGTAAATCATCAAATCATCCAGTTAAAGACATAGGCTTACTGAAAGGTAAAGGAAAACTTTACCCTTCAGAAATGATTGGAATGTTGCACCTCCAAAATACAAAAAGAAACCATTTCATACTATGCATCATGTGTTTAAGAAAAGCCAACCAAGGTATGTTCCTGGACACAAGAAGCAATATGAAAATAAGTATCCTCCTACATATTGGAGAGTGAAAAAGGACGCAAAAGCACCAAAAAGTAGAGAAAGGTATCAAAATACCTTTAGTAGATATATTAGAAGTAATTATGTCATGCCTTATACATATGAAGTTGATGACTTCAATTATCCAAAAAGAAGATCCTTTGGATATACACTTGGAGTATGAGGCATGACTGCTGACAGGTATGGACCCAAATAGTGTTGGGTACCTAAACATACTTAATTTGTTTTGTAGGATGTCTGGTACATAGACAGTGGATGTTCCAGGTACATGACAGGGAACAAGGGATGGCTGACTGACTTTAAAGCTTTGATGGACCCAAAGTAACATTGGGAGGCAAAGAAAACCCAGGCAAAATTAAGAGGGAAGGTATAATGCTCAAAAACAGTTTGAAGATTCAAAATATGGCTTATGTTAAAGGACTGAATTTTAATCTTCTATGCATCAGTCAATTATGTGGCAAAGTTGACAATGTGCATTTCAACAAGGAAGGATGCAAGGTGATCCACAACCAAACCAACATAGTTGTACTTGTAGGAAGAAGAGAAGACAACATGTATGTGGTAGATTGGAAGACAGCAAAGGCAGAAACATGTTTGCTTGTCAAAACTAAACAATCAACCAGCTGGATTTAGCATAGAAGATTGAATCATCTCAACTTCAAGACCATCAACACACTGTCAAAGAACAAGTTAGTTGAAGCCCTACCAGAGATCACTTTCAAAAATGAAAGCCTCTGTGATGCATGTCAAAAAAGAAAGCAAATCAAAAGCTCTTTTGAGTCAAAGCCCTATCAATCTACAACAAGAATTTTACATCTGTTGCATAAGGACCTTTTTGGACTAGTCACACCAGTAAGTGTAAGTGGAAATAAGTACACTCTAGTAGTGGTGGATGACTTTTAAAAATTCAATTGGATCATATTCATGAACAAGAAAAGAGAGACACTCAAAAAGCTGCTAGATTTGCTAAGAATAATTCAAAATGAAAAGGAACTGAAGATTATCAAAATAAGATCAGATAGAGGCACATAATATCTAAATGAAATTATCAAAACTACGGTGAAGAGAATGGAGTACTATATCAAATATCAGCAGCAGGGACTCCACAACAAAATGGTGTAGCAGAAAGAAGAAATAGGACACTCAAAGAAGCAGTCAGAACAATGATTGCAAAAGCTTGCTTACCAAAGAGGTTTTGGGATGAAGCAGCAATAAACACAGCATGCTATACTCAAAACAGTTCAATCAACAACAAACATCATGGAAAAACACCATATGAAATATGGAAGGGAAGAAAACCTAACATCACTCATTTACATATGTTTGGATCTAAATGATTTGTTTTGAACATGAATCAGCCACATACTTTTGATGAAAAAGCTGATGAAGCAATTTTTATGGGATACTCAGACACAAGCAAATCCTTCAGAGTACTCAACAAAAGAACTTTGGTGATTGAAGAATCAATTCATGTAGTCTTTGATGAACCTAATACTAATGGTGAAAGCCTACAAGAACTTGAAGAAGAGGCTGCACAAAGACAAGTTTATATGAATACAACAGTACCAGCTACTATTCTGAATCACACCTTTGGCAATCAAGATGATGCACCTGTCAACACGACACAAGAACATGAAGTTGATGCACAAGTTGAAGTTGTGGAATAACCAACCCAAGAGCAACTTCAACCTGACCTAAACTTGCTGAGAGATCAACCTGAAGAACAAGTCATTGGAAATATCCATACAGGAGTTAGAACCAGAAGACAACTAGAAAGAATGCTAACCTATTTTCTATCATGGGTGGAACCCAAAACAATAGATGATGCAATCCAAGATGCTGATTGGATTATAGCTATGCAAGAAGAGCTAAATGAATTTGAGAGAAAAGAGGTCTAGGAACTTGTCGACAGACCAGACATGGTCAACATCATTGGAACAAAATAGGTATTCTGAAACAAGATGGATGAACAAGGGACAGTTGTCAGAAACAAGGTAAGGCTAGTTGCAAAAGGCTACTCTCAAGCAAAAAGAATAGATTATGATGAAACCTTTGCACCAGTAGCAAGATTGGAAGCAATCAAACTCTTTCTAGCTTTTGCAGCCCATAAAGACTTCAAGTTTACCAAATGGATGTAAATAGTGCCTTTCTGAATGGACTTTTGGAAGAAGAAGTATATGTGGAACAACACCTGGTTTTCAACTCAAAGGGAAAGAAGATAAAGTGTACATGCTCAAAAGGCACTTTATGGACTCAAACAGGCACCCAGAGCCTGGTATGAGACACTATCATAATTTTTTTATCAACAATGGATTCAACAAATGAACTATTGATAAGACTCTCTTCAAGTTAGAGGAAGGAAAAAGCACCTTGTTAGTCCAAATCTATGTTGATGACATTATCTTTGTATCAGAAGATAAGAAGATATGTGACAAATTTGCAAACTTGATGAAAAGCAAATTTCAGATGAGCATGATGGGAGAATTAAATTACTTTCTTGGTCTACAAGTAAAGCAAATGAAGGATGGCAACTTTATCAATCAAGCCAAGTACACAAAAGACTTGATACATAAGTATGGTATGGACACAAGTGGCATATCAGATACATCAATGTGTGCAAGAGTTATTCTTGGAAAAGATGAAAGTGGAAAGGATGTTGATCAGAAGCTTTACAGAGGAATCATTGGGTCTCTACTTTATCTAACTGCAAGCAGACCTGATATAGCATTTGTGGTAGGAGTATGTGCAAGATTCCAAGCTCAACCAAAGGAATCTCACATACTAGTAGCTAAAAGAATAATCAAATATCTAAAAAACACCATCAATGTAGGAATTTGGTATCCAGATGAGGGAGGATTTAAACTAATATCATATTCATATTCTGACTATGCTGGGTGCAAGATAGATAGAAAAAGCACATCCGGAACCTGTCAAATGCTAGGCAGCAGACTAGTATCATGGTTTATCAAAAATCAAAACTCTATATCCACTTCAACAACTGAAGCATAATATATAGCAGTAGGCAGTTGTTGTGCACAGGTGCTATGGATCAAACAACAGCTAAGGGACTAAGGAATGGAGGAGAAGACCATTCCAATCATATCTGATAACACAAGTCTTTCACAGAAAATCTAGTACTACACTCAAGAACAAAACACATTGATATGAGACATCATTTTATCAGAGATCATGTAGAAAAATGAGATGTCATTCTAAGATATATACCAACTGAAGACCAATTGGCTGACATCTTCACAAAACCACTCAGTCATGAAAGATTCAGCTAGTTGAGATTTTAGTAGGGAATGATAGAAATTTATTAAGTTATAAGGAGCAGCTCACTGGAGTAATTAGCTAGGCAACTTCACCAGCTGACAGAACCTTCTCCACTTTGGGTGTGCTCACTTGGCAGGTACGGCAGTGGTTCCCAGTGAAGTTAACTTCACTGATTGTTAGGAACAGTTTTCTACAAGCAGCTCGGTAAGAAGTCACACCACCGGCAAACAACTTGAAGTCAACAGCAAACTAAAGTGTGAACTAAATCAATTTTACTAACGTGGAATATCAGAGGAGTAATAGAGGATTATCTTATGGAAGATTACACATGTGGAGATCAGTTTGAAATCGTGGAGGTAACTATATTATTTTTAAATTACAGGAATGACGGCAACGCCTCGATTCCCGGGATATATCATTACATACCTCAATCCACTCCCCCACTACACTCAAATACCGTGATTTATATACATAAAATCATGCCATTATGTCACAAAATCCTTCCATATTCAACCACATTCACACTACTCAAATCATCCTATTTAAACCACACTTAGAGATTTTTCAGAAATCTTTACACTCTGTTACAAATCATAAACCCTATTTTCTCCGAAAATCGAAGTTTTCCCTACAAATCTCAAACACGTCAAACAATGGCTTCATCCTCTTCAAACACACAAACTGGAAAACAATATGTGAAGTCAATTGCCACCAGATCGTTCTTTCAAGAAGAACACTACTTAAACCTATGTGGAAATGACGAAGAAGCACAAAGACTGGCAACTGGATGCAAAAACCTAAGATTGTCAAATTTTCTAAATCCTCCCATCGAGGACATCTATTATGAAAGCCTCATCTCTTTCTGGAATACCGCCAAGTTAGTTTCTGGGTTCTTTGCTGAAGAAGGTGACGAAATGGGTAAAGACCGGATTGTTGCATCTGTCAATGGTACAGAAGTGGTCAATACAGCCAAAATAATCTGTAAATACCTTAAAATCTCTAATTAAGGTCAAGAAAAAGTGGCTCTTGTTCCACAAAATTTGGATGAATTCTGGGTAACAATCGCTAAAACGGTGAACCCAGGCTCTAAGAATCTCAACTGTCTTAGATCCATCTTGAAGAAACCCTTCAATGAATTCAGTGCTTTAGTTGGAAAAACAATTGAAGGAAAGCTAGGGGAAACTAATGCCATGACAGAGGTTAGAATGCGTCTTATGGGAATCATCTACAACAGTTTGGAGTTCAATTGGGCCAACTATTTCTTCCTAAGAATCAAAGAGCAAATCCAAGGAGAGGCCTATGCCGCTAAAAAAGGGCTAGCAGAAGGAGAGAAGAAAAAGGGAATCTTTTGGGTGAAGAAGTCCTATGGGATTCAATTACACTATATGTTGCAATGTCTGCAAGTTCCTATTGTCAAACTTTACAAATTACATGAATCCAAAATCATGTTTACCTATGTCAAACAAAAAAAGGTTACAGAAGGTGGAAAGAGAAAGCAAACTAGAAGCAGCATCTCCAGCCAACAAAAGAAACAAAAAGTTCAAAGAAATTTAGATAAAGAGGATTTTGGAAAATTAATCGATGAAGAAGAAGAGGAATTAGAAGAAGATGCAGAACAACAAGGGGTAGAAGACTGTAGTGAGGATGATCAAGTTGAAAAGGAAGAAGTTGAAGAAGACAATGGAGATGATGAAGAAACTCCAAAAGAACCAGCAGACACATCTGCCAGTGATATTGATGATCGAATTGCTGCATATCTCGAATGGAAGGAAGGTGATTCCAGACTTCAGCTTCAAGATTCAGAACACATGCTTCAGGAAGAAGCCTGGTTCTTTGAGTTTCTTGGGATCACAACCTTGGTTGGTGTACTTGATGAATCCCCACTATGGGATATGGTTGATGCAGCAAAGGCAAAAATACATCCAACTTCTAATAAAGGAAGTGGTGACTCCGATGATGATGGTGATGATCATGATGATGATAGTGGTGTTGATCAAAATGATAATGGTGTTAATTCAAAGGATGATGCTGATGGACAAGACAAAGATGCTGCACAAACAACTGATGCAATTGATGAAAATCCTCTTGAGTTCTTTTCTACAAACACAAGAATCAGCAAAGAAAACCCCACCAGCAAAGGCAACACCTCAACAACTGTCTGTTGCCAATCCAGCTGAACCAACAACAATGTTTGAAATTGGCTCAGCTGCTGCAACTCCAGTCAAGGCAACTCCCAGCACAAACCAAGGGGGAATGGGAGACAGTGCTGCGCCAGAAATAACTTCTACTCAAGTACTTGAAGAAGTAGAAGTTGGTTTAGATGTGATGAGACCGTATTTTATGGGATTTTTGGTGCTTATTTTATATCTATTTTGTCGAGAGATGCTTTGTTCCGGGTATGTTTTGGATGATTCAGGTTTTAAGTGCTCGTGAGCGGTGATGGAAGATTTACGGACTTATAGAGCAGATTTGGAAGCTTTGTGAAAGATTGGAGAAAAGCAGCATTTCAAGCATCGTGAATTTCAATTGTCGCCTATGTTGAGACCCCGAAATGTTGAAGAAAAGACAGCCTTTTAAAGTCAATCGTGGATTTCTCTTTTAAGTCACATCGAATTTTGGTTATTAGAAGACCCTTTTTTATTATTATTATTATTATTATTATTATTATTATTATTATTATTATTATCATGAGGATTCTTAAATAAATAAATGGGCTTAGGCCCAAAATAGATTCTGAATGGTTAAATGAAATATACAGGACGTGAGATAGAGATTGGGTTATATATTTTTGCTGAGAGTGGACAGACGAGAACATGAGAATAGTTTGGAGGAATAGATTTCGCCGGCAATTCTATTCTTTATTGTTTTAATTTCGTTTTTGCTTTTTTCTTATTTTATTTTTATGAGTAGTTAGCTTTTCTATCCAGTTGATTGATTATTGAATCCTCAATTTTGTATGGTTGTGAGATCTAATTGTTTTTCTCCTCGTTTGATTATTAGTATTTATCTGTTTTCTGATTTCACGGATATAGGATTAGAATTATTCGTTTAGTTGTTGGCGCGCGATGATTAAGTGATTATTTTGATCTAGTACCAAAATCCATCTTAGGCGGTTGCCATAAAAGATTGGGTTTTAGTGGTAAATAACACATTGTCTGCCGGTTCGTAGCCCGTAGGATTTCCTGTTGTGAAAATAGATAACACTATAGTTAAAATTAAGCCGGTTGGATTAATACCTAGTAATTGAGTCTCTCTAATCTTTAAGGCTGTTATGTCACCAAACTCCGGGCGGTCGTTGCGGGGTGTGCAATAATTAGGGTGTAATTAGTGGCGGTTGTCCTAATTAACGAATTTAGGAGAGATGGGTTGATTCACGGTTGTGGTCAACTATAACAAATTTATTAATAATTTAACGAGTCATTCGTGAATCGATGATCAATCATAGGAATTGGGGGAGAAACGATTAATTGACTGGGAATTTTCTTTATTTTGTTTTCCTTTTCTTCTTAGGAAATTGTTATAAAAAAACCAAATATCTTTTCTTTTCATGAATTTTAGAAGAAATAAGTCCACCATTTCCTGTGGGTTCTACCCCTACTTCTACTATACTAGCTATAGAGGTTGTAGGTGATTTATCTTTGGTGGTTTGATGACTCACCAAGATGTTACCCAACTGACAGCACATCGCCAAGAATCAATTGAAGTTCCTCCAACTGTGCAACATCAAAACAGAGGACAACAAACAGAACCAGAACTAGCTGATATTCAACACAAATTTACCCAACTGTCTACTGGCATATCAAATGAGGCCTTTGAAAAAGCAGCAAATTTGCTGGCTGGAGAACTGGAACTGCAAGCAATGTATCTCAGATCCATGACTTTAGCATTCAAATATGAAAGTCACTCCATAGAGAAACGATTTCAGGCTATTGCTGAATACATTGATGCACAAAACATTGTCGTGCAAAGACAGGGTGATCTGATGCGCCAGTTGAACATAAATATAACCAACAATCTTGCTGGCCTTAGACATCATGTTTCTCAGGAAAATGAGTCAATGGCAATGGCGTTTGGCACAAGATTTGGCAGCATGACCAAAAACCTGGCTGATCATGATAACAGATTTACATCTATTGAATCAAAGTTGGATACTCTGCTTGGTATAGCTGAGGCAACAAACAGCATCTTATTACAACAGAGGGATGATGCTTCCAAAAAGGGGGAAATAAATGATAAGCCTGAAGGATCCACAGTCAGAGCACCAAATTTTACTGACGAACAGCTAAGAGCAAGGGACAAAGAACAGAGAATTCAAAATGACGCTGAAAAACAGCTAAAAAGGCCAGAGAGGAGAGGGAAAGGGTCTCAAATGAACCCTTCATTGGTTTCTCTCAACCAATCCAAAGAAGAGATGACGACAGGGATATATCAGGAAGGCAGCAAAGGTTTGGATCTAGTTAGCTAAGAGGATCAGCAAACCAACATAGGTCCAACATCAGCAGAAGCAGCAGTAGCACCAGATATGCTGATGAGGAAAGAACCTTCACAACTCACAGAAACAGACAAGAGTATGATGCCGAGATACTGGACAGGATAAGAGAATTTTTCAGACCTCAAGATAGTCTGTATCGAAACCAAAGGCAAGATAAAGCATGGGCAGATTGGCTAGGCTATCAAGATAAGAAGATGAGAGCTGATATGGAAAAAATTTACAATGATGTTAAAAGAGAGTATGCATCCCTCAAGCAAAATACAGCATCTGGCTCAACAGCAGATGAAGCCAAACCATACCTTTCTCTGCAAAAGGACCAGAAGATCTATCCAGTGAACAATAGGAAGACTTCAACAAAATGGTAAAATTCTTCAGCCCTATGGGGAGAATGAACCGTCAGGAACAATGAGGTCTGTTCAAGAATCTCAAGTTTGCTGATTCACACATTGGTGAAGCTAAGGATAGACTTGAGAAATACTTTGGAGAACCCAAGGCAAATGAGACTATGCCTAATTTTCACAGTCTCATCAACAATAGAGTAGCATTCTGAATCTGTTTTGAACTTACTTATCTTATTGCTCCTGAATGGATGAATAAAATTTCTGAGTTTTATTATACTATTATTATGAAAATTTTGAATACTTATGTTCAGGCTTATGAGGGTTTTGGCATCATCAAAAGGGGGGAAATTGTTAGGAACATTTTTATTATGTTTTGATGATGGCCATACTAGCTGGTATAGCAAGCCTGAAATAAGTTAGAAATCTCGGTATAAGAATTTACTTAGAGCCTGACATGTTGTATAAGTTGAGTCAGACAAGTATTATACTAGTTGGTAGGATGGCAAAGTAAAACAGAAATCCGACAGAGTGAAGCCAGCCAAGTACCAGCAGAGAAGCATGAAGACATTATGGTCTGACTTATAATCAGGGAAGTCTATGATGACCTTGGATAAGTCTGAATTATAACTCAAATGATGGAATACATTGTCAAATATGGTGTACACTGATCTCACCCAAATTAAGGATCAGTGAAGTGCAAGGAGTTTGTAAAATCAAAGTAAGCAGTAAACCAGCAGAGAACTAACTATCGGCTGAGTGAAAACAATGCAGTGAAGGAAGAACCAAACAGCCAAGTCAGAAGGATCACTTAACCGTTTAGGGAACGGCCAAGTAAACTTTACTTGTTCGGATTCTATACTATGCAGATCAAGCATTACATGCATAATCAATTGAGGATCAATCAAGGACGGATTTTCTGATAGACATTTGAGAAAGAAATATGATCACTGAAATCAAGGAGAATATAATTGAGGGGGTATCAAGAATTAAATCAAGTATTATTCTCCACATTAAATAGCCAACAGACGGAAATTCAAATTAAGGATAATCATGGCTATAAATAGAAGGCATTGGCAGACAGGAAACAGAATGATTGAATCTGATAAGAAACAAGCAAAAACTCTGTCAATTTGAAAAGCCTTTTATCTATACTTAAAGGAAACATCAAGAGATCAACTCAGCAATCAGAGCTCAAATTCCACATCAAGCACTGAGATTGATCACAAGTCTGTGAATCCAATTCACATCAACTGAAGCAATTGAATTAGAGGAATCTGAGGTGTTGCAACCTTTGTGATAGCTGCTGAAAGATTTGTTCTCAAGGAGCAGTGATAGAGACTGAGTCATTGAAGCTTTTGTAGCCAGGGAGTGATAGTCTTGAAGATTGTGAAGCTTGTGTAGTCAAGAACAATCTAACTATTGTATCTGTGAAAACAATAGTGAATTCCTCCAATCATCATAGGAGAAGAGTGGATTAGGGGATTACACCACCCTGAACCACTATAAACCTTTGTGTCTATTTACTTTCAGCAATTTACTTTACCGTAATTCATTTCATTGCATACTATATTTGTGATTGCATAATCTACTAATATTTAAAGAAGGGACTTATCCGCTGCCCAAAATCTTTTAAATATAAGAAAAGTTTTTGAAAATCCACTAAAGTCATTCACCCCCCCTCTAATTATAGTTTTACCCTTCTCTAGGACCAACACTGATCTTTATACAGCATAGTTCTGTCCAACTGATAATACAAGATGAATTTTAATACCAATAACTGATCTGCCAAGTGAGCTCACCCAACAGGGCAAAGACCAATTCCTTTGGCAACTTCATTTGCTCAATTGTCCAAACAGTAGGAGTACTTAGGAATTGTTGATACCAATGACTAATCTACCAAGTGAGTGAACTTAGCAGGTCAATGACTAGTCCCTTTGGTGAATTCCAGTACTCTGCTGACCATTAAAAACTCAGTCAAATTTGATGATGCCAAGTTCAGATCTTAACTTAGCAAATCTTTCACTGTCCAAAGGCTTTGTTAAGATGTCAGCAAGTTGTTCTTTAGTAAAAATATAGAGAACCACCACATCTTCTTTTCAACATTATCTCTTATAAAATGATGTCTTACATCAATGTGTTTGGTCCTAGAGTGCAAAATAGGATTTTTCCGTGATTGCAATTGCACTTGTATTATCACACATTATTGGAATTTCTCTTTCTTCAATCCCATAATCCCTTAATTGTTGTCTTAACCATAGTACTTGTGCACAGCAGCTTCCAGCAGCAATGTATTCAGCTTCAGTAGTGGAAGTTGATATAGAATTATATTTCTTGCTAAACCAAGAAACAAGTCTATTTCCCATCAATTGACAAGTTCCTGTGGTGCTTTTTCTATCAATCTTGCACCCAGCATAATCAGAATTAGAGTAGGATATAACTTTGAAACTTCCATCTTTTGAATACCATATCCCATCTCCCAAAGTCTCTTTTAGATACTTGAGAATCCTTTTTACTGTAGCTAAGTGACATTCCTTAGGTTTTGATTAAAATCTTGCACACACAACTACTACAAAGGATATATCAGGTCTGCTGGCTGTGAGGTACAACAGACTTCTTGACATCTTTCTGTATAAGGTTTGATCAACATCTTTACCATCTTTGTATTCATCCAATCTGATGCTTGTACCCATAGGAGTTGATACTTTGGTGTTGTTTTCCATACCAAACTTCTTCAGCAGCTTCTTGGTGTATTTGGTTTGATGAATGAAGATTCCATCTTGCATTTGCTTGACTTGTAATCCTAAGAAATAGTTCATTTCTCCCATCATACTCATCTGGAACTTGTTTTTCCTGAGATTTGCAAACATTTCACATAGCAATTCATTTTCAGAACCAAAAATTATGTCATCCATATAAATCTGCACCAGCAGGGTGCTGTCTCCTTCATTGATTCTGAAAAGAGTCTTGTCAATGGTTCTTTTGGTAAAACCATTGTTCACCAAGAATTGAGATAAAGACTCATACCATGCTTTTGGCGCTTGCTTTAGTCCATAAAGTGCTTTGTTGAGTCTATACACTTTATCTTCTTGATCTTTAACTTCAAAGCCAAAAGGTTCCTGAACATAAATCTCTTCTTCCAGAATTCCATCCAAAAATGCACTTTTGACATCCATATGGTATACTTTGAAGTTTTTATATGCAGCATATGCCAAAAATAGTCTTATAGCTTCCAATCTTGCAACTGGGGCATATGTCTCGTCAAAATCTATTCCTTCAGCTTGAGAATATCCTTTTGCCACTAGTCTGGCCTTGTTTCTAACATTGGTACCAGATTCATCTAGTTTGTTTTTGTATACCCATTTAGTACCAATTATATTTGCATGATTAGGCCTCTCCACTAGTGTCCAAACTGGATTTCTTTCAAATTCATTCAATTCTTCTTGCATAGCAATTATCCAATCAGCATCAGAAATCGCTTCTTCAACAACTTTAGGTTCTATTTGAGATAGAAAACAAGTAAACATTGCTTCTAGTTGTCTTCTTGTCCTTACATCTCGCTGTACATTACCAATTACCTGTTCAGTAGGGTGGTCTGATGGGAGTCAACTTTACTGTACTTTGGTGTGCAGTTTAACCCCCGTTTATCACTTTATTGGCATGTTTTGGGTAGAGACCTGTTTGAGAGTAATATCGAGAGTTATGTGCATGGAGAGTTAAACTGTCATATCGATAGTAAACTCTGCCTTTTTAACGATATTTGACTCTTTTCCGAGCACTTTTGTTGTGCGGAATTACGCGTGGTGTTTGTTCGTATATGTTGTTGCAGGACTTAGGTGACTCGAGAACCCGAAAGGCGATGTTTTGGGATGAGAAGCGTGGTCATGGCTCGAAATGAGCATGAAAGTGAGGAAAATTCAAGTTTGGAGTGAAATCAAAGGCAAACTGGCGTTTACCCTACCTCAAACTGGCGTTTGACTCAAGCCTTCCTCAAACTAGCGTTTGGCCAGTCCAAATTAGCATTGATGTTGAAAGTTGAGTTTTTAGCCAAACTAGCGTTCAAATTACCCCCAAACTGGCGTTTGGATGGGTTCAGCCCGAATCGAAAAGCTCATTCAAGCCAAACTGGCATTCAGATACTGCAAATGGGCGTTTGCCCCTCAAGGCACGATCCATGAACTGGCTTTCAAGGCAAACGCTAGTTCGCTGAACACGAAACCCTAATATCATCAAGATTTCAAAGCAAACTAGCATTTAAAGGGATGCAAACTGGCATTTGCGACCGACAGGAGCAGATTTTTGACCTACACTATAAATATGCAGCTCAGTCAACTCCTAAATATCTTTGGCCGTCTTTAGACTTTTCCTAGGTGATTTAGGTGCGATTTTAGTGTAGTTTGATCACCTTTCAATCCTTTGATTCCATAGATTACTCCCTTCGATTCTACACACTTGTTATAGCTTAGATTTCCTTTTCAAGAACAAAAGATTCAACTTTTTGGTGCAATTATTTCTTCATACATTGTGGATCAGGTTTTCTGCTATTTTATGGTCATGAATTATTTCCCTTTTATTATTTCTATCATGTTTCCCTTCCTTATTTCATTTAATAGCATAATCATGAGTAGCTAATCGCATGTGTAGTCGAATTATGTGAAAGCGAGTGAAAACCCTAAGGGGGGATGAGATTGGGATTTGTGTAGTGCGTAATATTATGTTTAAACGATTAATCTACGTCCTAAAACTTATTTTAACATCTTTGAATTAGATTGATCGCCTAGTTCATTGTCACACACATCGAACTTATAGATGCATTTTGCGGTGAGATGTGGGATAAAGGGGTTTTAGGATATTCGGCCTTGTTGTTAGGTCCATGTCCAATATAGAGGTTTGTCATCATTGTTCGAGTGACTCTAGAGCGTAATCATGTTAGGGTAATTGGTTTTCTAAAGGGAGAGTCGGTTAGCTTCACATAGGGTGGTTAGATCGAGTTGTTCAGTCTAATCACTAGAATTAGGAGTTGGCACCTGTGGATGTCGTTAAACTACATTGGATAGGTAGGTCGGATAAGACACGCTCCCGGTCAAGTACTTCCTTAGGGGTAAAAGTAGCTCGTGGGATAATAGTTCGGCTATACCTTTTAATAACTAGAAGTATACACCGGTAGTATAATCTTTATTTCTGCACTAGTATAAGATCTTTCACCCTTTGATTGACCTGAACTGAGTTATACGTCAGCTTTGGTACTTAGATATTACTCCCTGTGGATTCGACCTTGTGACCAATATACCCCCGTTGACTCGATACTCTGTCGGTAAAAGTTAGCGGTTAAGTATTTTACTATCATGGTCCTTCATCCATTGAAAATCTTGATTTTCTTGATTTACAGGAATCTCATCTTCAGCAGGGTCTGTTGTTGATTCAGTAGGGGGACAACAAATCCTTGAACTGCATCTGTTGTTGCATCAGTAGTGCTCCCAGCAGGTTCTTCAGCAGGAGCTCATTCAATTCCAAAATCAGAGACTTTTAAATCACTTATCTTCTTTAGAACATCAACATAGTCTGGATCAGTGACTTCTAGATTCACAGCAGGTTCTGAAACTTCATCATCTTCCATTCTATTTTGCCGAGGTATTCCTGCAGCTTCTAATTGATGCAGCACACCATTTTGTTCATAGTATTCTCTTGTAACTTTGTTTAGGAACTCAGTACCCTTGTCTGATCAGATCTTCACTACTGTCACATTTCTCTTATTTTGTAGTCTCTTCAAAAGTTCAGGCATATTTTGAAGTGTTTGACTTTTCTTGTTCATGAAAATCACCCAAGTGTATCTTGAATAATCATCCACAACTACCAAAGTGTGCTTCTTTCCTGTTATACTTGTTGGTATTACTGGTCCAAACAGATCCATATGCATCAGTTCCAACACTCTCTTGGTTGATTGTTTAATCTTTGACTTGAAACTTGATTTTGTTTGTTTACCTTGCTGACAAGCATCACATATACCATCCTTCTTGTATGTGATTTCAGGTAAACCAATCATCAACTCCTTTTTCACCAACTGATTGATATCATCAAAATTTAAATGATTCAACTTCTTGTGCCATAACCAATTGAGTTGAATCAAGAAAGTGATTATGCTTTCAGCAGGCTTCTAATCAGGATGATATGATCAGCAGCTTGTAGTCTTCAAGTGTGTGTACTAGATGTAACTTGATTGTAGAAACACTTGAAGAAAAACTTGGTCAGCAAATTGATAGCTCGGTGATGCTTAACAGGGTAAGATTGCGCATTGATAATTTCTGCCTTATTATTCGTGTTATTTTCTTGTGTTCATCATGTTCAATCTGAATCAGGAGTCCTCTATTTATAGGTGTGAATCCTATGACTTGTGTTTGAAATTCAAATATAGCCGTTTCATAATTGTCTCTATCTTGACTGCAATCTATCTCTCCTGCATCATACTGACACTGTCAGTGTTACTTTTTGACAGTCCAGTCTGTCTATCCATTGACTTATTTTCATTGGATATAGCTCTGACTTTTTGTAATGTTCTTTCCATCTTGACCATTGATTTACTGATTAATCCAAGGCTTGTAATTCATCCTTATCCATTTAATCTTTCAGAAAAACTTGGATTAAATCGTCTTTTGCATTCAGCAGACACATGTTGCATAGGTTTGCTGATGTCCATATGTGTCAGCTGACTTTTAGTCTGCTGTGTTTTATAAATACCTTAGCTAACTGCGTCTCATTTAACTTTTTATTATTAAGTTAAAGTACACCATTTTGATCATAACCAAGTTTCAGTCACCACTTAACTTTTATGGACCTTAGACCTTCTACACAAGGTATATATGATCAGTTTAGGTCATCATAGACATCCTTAAATTCTGATCCCATATCCTTGACTTTAAATACTAAGTTTGATCACTTAGCCTTCATAACTGAGTTTGAGCCCTCGGCCTTCAACCATCAGTAGGTTCCTAGACACTATACAGCCCTCGACACTCTACTGACCTAGATAGGTCTACGGATCAAGTCATCTGACCTCTTTACAGTGCTTGTTTGATCAGACCAACACAAAGATCAAACTCTAGTAAACCGATACATTTAATCTAGAAATCTTTTTGCTTTTGCTCTATAACATCTAGTCTGACACTCATCAGTGAAACTAAATATGTCCAACAGGAAGATATATCATGACGTCCATTCAAGCAATCAAGAATAATCATTGTAATTCGAGAACCAATGATATGCCAAATTTTTTAAAGAAAAATAAAATGCAAACAGTCCGGGCATAGGGATTTCTTTCCCGGCATCTGAGAAAGAGCACGGTGGATTTCATGGGGAGTAAAAGGCTTTAAAATATTTTTTAACTCCTCATCAAGAACCTTTTGGAACTCAAAATCAACAGGCAAAGCATGATCCTTCTTATTAGAAGAATAAATGTTATCAAAGTACCTTGCTACTAAATGTAACATTTCCTCTATTTTGTCACAAGTTCTGCCATCATCATATTGGAGCTAAATGATGGTATTCCGAGCTCTACGTGATGACGCTTTATGGTGAAAAAAAACTATGTATTTTTGTCCATTGAAGATAGCCATTCCGATTTACCATGGACTCTCCAGAATTTCTCCTCGAGGATCAATGCCTTTTTGATTTCATTAGTAAGAAATTCTCATGCATCACACTATCATCACCACTGGCAAAATTCTCCTCCAATTGTTTGTGTAGCTCTTTTAGACGGGATGGAAGCGACCCAAATTTATCTTTCGACCATAGCCTTAACTCATCTCTTGTGCGTACAATTTCAGAATTCAAGTCTTTCGGCGATGTGCAATCTTCATTTTCCAAATATCACAGAATACATTAGAGAAATCCTCATCAAGCACCCAAAATGGTTCGTATCTAGGATGCTTCCTCCATTTCGTTCTTGAAGTAGATAGATGTAGGCCGCTAAGGAGCAAGGGCGAGTGATCGAGTGAAAAGTAGTTAAATAAGAGATTATGTGGTTTGGAAATATCAATTTCCAATCTATATTCGCTAATCCTCTGTCCAAACGCTCTTGAATAGTAGCATTTCTAAAAGATAGCATCCGGTGAATCCCAAATCAAATAAATCACAATCAGTAAGGACATTTCTAAAAGATAGCATCGCAGTACATGAACGTTCATTCCCTTCTTATTTTTTGTTTGAATACATTATCTCGTTGAAGTCACCTATTACACACCACAGCATTTGACAAGAGTCTTTGAGACGCCTAAGTAAAGTCCACGAGTGACAATGTTGTGCTGCATCTGGATTACCGGATTAGACGCCATGGACGGTGGCCTTGGTGATCAACCTGCGCATCAATATACCCTGGTGAAAAGTTGTGTAAAGTAATCGTAACATTTGTATTCCACAATAATGCTAAACCACCACTTTTAACATTACAAACCCAAAATATACCTGATTGAAAACCCAGTTGCTCACGAACCAAGTTCATCTTTCTCGATTTTGATTTGGTTTCCGACAAAAAAATAACGGAGGGCTGATGATCTTGAACCAAACATTTAAGGGCTTTTAAAGCAATGGGTTTCCCTAGACCCCGACAATTCCAAGCCAAAACTTTCATTTCGGAAAATGAAAAAAAGCCACTCGTTACCTGAGGATTCACCAGAAATTGCCAACAATGATGAAAAAATCACAAGCAAAGACCTTCCTAGCAGAGAGGCATGCCACTGGGAACCAAAGAAAGCCGTCACGGGCGAGGAACAAAAGAAATCTCCACTGACAAGCAAAATGTGATCAAAAAGTGTTTCAAACACATCAACCTACTCAACTACTCCAAAGCATCAACAAATGCAAAATACAAAGAGATGTCGAAGAATATCACCAAAAAACAGCAAGTTGGTCGGCAGATGATTCCTAAAAAGTGAACCGTTAAAACAAAAATTCCACCGTTCAGATTAAAGAATGAAGAGAGACTAACAAGCCCTCTAAATTTCGTCACAATCGGAGTCCGTTTAAATGCCCGATGGTCGCCGAAAAGTTCCTGCTGCAACATCAATAAAGCTAAGAATTTCTTCTTTCTTTTTGGCTCCTTGTTTGTTGTCAAGATTAGGGAAAATTAATCTAGATTATTATCTTAAATAATATTTGACATATTATTTTTATCTTTTTCCTTTTATTTATTTATGTAGTGGGCTCCACAAAAGAGTGATCCACCCAACAATTCTCTCCATCACGACTTTATAGAGAAATTTATCATTCCGACAATAGAACAACATATCTCAAACTTCTCCATTGTCAATGCTTTTGTCATCATATCTGAACCAATATCATCCGTGTGCACTTTTTTAAGTACTAGCAACTTCAACTCCAACACATCCAGAATCCAATGATAACGATTATCAGTGTGCTATACTAGTTCGATAGTTCGACATACAGACAAACTATGGACTCAAAAGTTAGAAAGAATTTCGAAGAAATGCAAGTCATAATTAATAGTGCAACATTCAAACAGAATCAAATCCAAAAGCCGAGCTCAAAGTTGTACAAAATAATTTAGCAAAAGTAGGAGATAATAAGGCCGAAAAAAGGACCGAAATCAAAGTTAGGGTTATTACAACACGAATCAAGTTCAAAATAACGACGAGCGGAAAAGTTATCAATATTACAGATCAAAACAAATCAAATCACTGAGGAGGATCTTCGCCGTGAGTCTGGGCGGCAACGTCAGTTTGGCTTTAAGGAAGGCTTGCAACATCGCATCTAGCTGAAAGGCATGACCACGGTGTCATCAGTAATCACAGCAGGAGATATTGACCCGCCAGTGGCCAAAATCCCAGCATGTGGAAGGCTAGGGTGTTCAACGACCTCTCCCCCATCCATTTCGCTCTATAAGAAGGCGGTCAGATTGCCTAGTTTGACCTGCGGCAGAACCCATACTTCAACACTCGCAGTCTGCTGCCTTCTCACAGAGTTCAGAAATTCGACCTCAGTGTAAGGAACTTGTGCATGTAAGGTTATAAGGGCCGGGTCGAACAGTTCTCAGCTGACTGATGTTGCGCGTGAGGTCGCTTATACTAGAAAGAGTACTAGGTCAAATCATAGTATAGCAACGACGAATCAAGATCGATCCCACATAGACAAGCAACTTTAGGAATAAACGTACTTAATCTAACTAAGATATCAAAGACGGTCTTAGACCAACATAAGAACGAATAGAAATTGTAATCCTCCTTTCCCTGCCTATCTCACAACTTAGTGTAATTAATCATCATGTTTGCTTTCCCCAATAATTTCCCAAATAAATCAAAACACATTTATTAATTCATTTTAGCTACGAGTGCAGTCTTCTAACCTTGTCTACTTCCATTGAAAGGATACTAAACG
Organism: Gentiana dahurica var. dahurica; assembly: GCA_024500145.1. Taxonomy (NCBI): domain Eukaryota; kingdom Viridiplantae; phylum Streptophyta; class Magnoliopsida; order Gentianales; family Gentianaceae; genus Gentiana; species Gentiana dahurica. The sequence goes on along the minus strand of CM044899.1, from coordinate 67,441,788 downwards.
TCTATGTGCAGTTAACCTCCTTACTTGGTTGTATTAGCTCACAGGCAATAAGTATTAGAAAATGCCGGCTCAAGACCGAGAACTTCCTTAAGCAGAAATCGTGGATTGACTAGCATGTTCGTAGAGATTGATCCAGACTATGTCCTAATCAACACTTCACTTTATCGTCCTTCATGTTAATTTTCAAATACAATAAGTAGATTGGCCAGATCTAACCTACTGTTAATTAAACTTGTTGATCAACGTAGCTGACACCGAATCTCCAAATTAGGGTGACCTAAAGTTGCCTCGATTCATCGATATAGATCGTCACTAAATCGAGCACGGTGGTTCCTAATTCTAGAACAACATCGATTCGTTATGATTAATTCTAGTAAATTATGGGGTTGTTAAACATTCACAACAATTGCAACACGTAAAAGCAAGTAAATCTACCATAACTAAGACATAAAGGAACATTAAAAACTTCTTACCTTTGGTTATGGTGATCTAACTTGATCTACTCAAGTTAGAGACGGCGTGGAAGAGGTAAACCGAAGAGCAAATCACAATATAAAACTATGGACTTTTATTGCATGAATGAGTATATTGTTATATAATGAGTATATGTTTACAATGAAATATTGTGTCTATATATAGGCGTTTATAGCCAACATAAGGCTCAAATAAACCCTAGCCGATATAGTAAATGTTGTAAGGTCAGTTTTGTGCTCTCCAAGATCTCGATTCATCGGTGGTGGGCCTCGAGCTATCGAGCTTATCTTCGGCTCTTTTCTTTGACAGATCTCTTCATGGACTCTCTTAACTCAGCCCAATGACTTTCTCTCGATCCAGATCCATGTCTCTACTGCTCCGGAATAAGGTATTCCTAAAAAGCACCTAAAACAAAGTAGAACAGTACCAAATACATGGGGTAATCATACAAATGCAGAATCAACATCTAGAGAACATTGACTATGCAGTTAACATGTATTTCGCATAATATTCAGATTATCTTTCCTCTCTTGAACATAATTCGGGGTAAATAAATGTATGGTTTAAGGTACTAAATAGATTGTTATCAACTATCCCCACTTATCTTTTGATTGTTCCGAGAAAAAAGGTGAAAGAAAATGAAACTTCAGACCAATATACAAGTTAATTAAAAATAGCTTTATGTCACAAAGTCAAGATAAAGATCATGTCAACTAATATCCAAAAGTAACACATTATACAATATTCAATTCAAGAACCGGTGTGTGTGTGTGTGTGTGAAATAACTCACGAGCATCAGTTGTGAGACATAATCACATTATATCGACTTAAGTCTAGCTAGCAAATCACGAGAATGCTCGTCCTATTACGCCATTGATCATTTTGAATATACTCCTTTTAAATTTATAGGTCAAGTCAACTGGGCAAGGCAGATCAAGAACCGAGTACTACTCTAAGGCTCACGTTTATCAGGTAGTACTGTTTTGTGCAAGTGTCGCGTGTCTTATGCTCTGAATTTTCTTCCCTCTCATCAAAGAAAATGTATAGATAGTATATATTTTGTTGCGGCTTTCTATTTTTTCGGCAGGGTGGACACTCACTTTCTCAGAGAGCAAAAAGAAAAGGTTCACCCTCTTTGTGGGGCTCATCACCGAAATATGTTCGTCCTTTCTCTTGATGAAGATGTAGAAATATCCCAATGCAGAGAGACTTGGCTTGAACCTCATATGACAGCAAAGAACTATAAAGGCCATTATTATTCTCACGGCTCCTAACTTGAGGTCGCAAGGCATGGATGTCACCTCTTCCAAGAACTCCACAAAGAAAGGATCAAAGGGAGGTCAGAGCCCACTGACCACCGCATCGTAATGGAGCAACATGAAGTTTCGTGCTACCCTCTTGCAAGTTCTGGATCTAGCTATCCCCGTAATGTAGCTGAACCAGAAATCCATGCTTATCCGGTACTCGGCCGAAAAAATGCAGGATCATGGACTGATCGAGTCGCCTTTCACCAGTTAGCCACACCCTTGTCGAACTCCGCCTGAAGCGCGACTTCCACGGCGACCTTGGGACCAACTGCCACCTCAGCATCTCCGTCCGATCCGCTGATGCTCACCTCTTCGTCATCATGATTAGAGTTATCTGAAGAAATCATGAAAATAAGAGGGCGAGGTGGTTGGTTAGTCGCCTAAACTCGGAGTCGGGCCGAGATGATTGTATCTGCCCATATCAACACCTCGGCCCTTCATTTTCACGATCACCAAGGGCCTAAAACATAACCCAAATTCTACCGGACTGGAAAAGAAAGGCTGGGGCTGATATTTCTTATGCCGTCAGGCATTGAAGATCCACCCTAGTTCGACTACGAAAAACGGGAAAACATACCCTAAACAGGCATTCCAACGGCGATCTACATGTTTGTTCAACAAAAACTCAAGAAAACATGCGTATTTGGGCCTTCAAGGATGAAACCGAGTGTTCATTCTCCACAAACTCAAAAAATTGGGCATAAAGAGGCACCCAAAGTAAGAAAAACATGTTATGGTACGAAATGGAAGCAAAACATAAGGATTTACCTTATTACACAGAGAAATACAGAAGAAACACTTGAAGATTATCCGAAAAGTGCGTCGAAAACACCTTCAACTCGGTGGAAACTTCCTCAGTTCATAAGGATTTTCTTGTCGGTTGCCGGAAATTCTTTCCTGATAAAACTCGGATTTTCAAAAAGTGTTGAAGTGTTAGAGGCCTCCCTTTATATAGAGGATGATACGAACCGACGCACCCTTTCGAAATCAGACGTAATGATGGCGGTACGGTTATCGAAACAACCTACCAAATCAGAAAAACGACCTTTCAAATCATAACGGTCAAGTCAGTTACGATATCAAGGTGATGCATCATAGCTTGTCCACAACAAGATAAGATCAGAGACATTCAGTTCGTCATCACCCAAGGTCAATTCGCTCCTCAACACGACCTCGCCAAGGCTGTCTCAGCTAGGTCGCTATAAAGCACTACGCCTAACGGTCCTCGTCATCGAGGTCAAAAAATTCAAGTCCGGTCGCTTCGACATGGCACCCTCTAGCTAAATCGCTTCCGCACCTGATGCTGCTAAGTCTGGTTGCTACTCAGCATGGCACTTTACGGATATACGCTTCCAAGCGTAACGCACCTAAGCCCAGTCGCTATCTCAGCATGGCACTCAAACTATGATAATGAGTCTTACGCTGTCGAGCAAGTCACTCCAAATCAGTCATTGACATCTCTTGAGTCCTAAGCTATCGAGCAGGTCGTTCTACAACAGTCGTCTTGGCGCACGGTAAATCAAGTCGCCTTCAAATTAACTCCATGAGTTTCATTTGAACATTGAACATGTCAAGGAGTAGGGGCCATTGATACGCCAAGCCCGAATAAGAGCTGGCGGATTCATATTGGGCTTGCCTAATAATGAATAGGGTCTTCGGCCCAATCAGCCGCACATTCATAATCCGGGCTTGGCCGGGTTCAATCTAGCTCGTCCGTTGCCTCTACGCTACTTATCATTGGCAGGTAAACGAGTGACGATCAACAAAGCCTTCATCCTGCCTTTTACAGGTCGACACGAAGCAATAAGGGCCGATCTACTCGCCTTCCAGCTCGCAGACCACCAGCTCGGACCAATCCCGCTTGAGTAGGCAATATGAGTTAATGCTCTATGGTTATATACAAGAAGTGCGCGACGGTTATTAGGATGCTCGCCAAATCATATGGCACCATATCAGCCACATAGTAAATCACGTTAACTAATTACTCTTTGTAACCATAATCTCCTTGTCCCTATAAATAGCGACATTGTACCCTGAAAAAGACAACTCGTGATTTATACAAGCAGACAATGTATGCCAATTTGTCGATAGTCGAGCTCACCGCTTTATAGATTTATTGTCTCCATACCACCTTTATATATTTCTTGAGCACCACCGCTCATCACCGGAAAAATCACTCATTTTCGCCAGATATCCACCGCTCGACGTTATCATATACCATTAATACAGAGTGAAAATGATTGATAAACGTCAACAGCTGCAACTTTGGGGAAATCACACTTTAGCGATCTCAAAGTCTGTCTACAAGAAAACCACCTTCTCACGGTGGGGAACAATAATAAAATGGTAAGTACAAACATACTTTGTAATCGGTAGAAGCATCGAATCTACACATGCTATAACACCAGGAATATCAACAATAATAATATCACATTTGTTCAAGTAGCTAACTCCCATCTACTAGTCTCATAGTAGACTCAACCAAAAATGACATACACATTGATCCAAAGACACTTTTCATGGTGAAGACTGCACCACAGAACATTCAACACCTCATATGACACGGTATCTAATCGTGTGGAATATTACACGAGTCCGTTTGGTATCTAACCATATGGAGGTGTAATAGTTCAATGCCGCGAAACAAAAACGTTCCTCACCAAGGGCAAATATGTTTTAGCTTTTAGACACATCAAAGTGTTTAATCTAACTACTTAGATTCATTACACATAAAGGCTTCTTAAGGACTTCTAGACCTTAGACCACTCTAATTTATTCTATTTCTCGCATTCCACAGAAATATTGGATTCTAATCTAACACCCACGAGGCTAAGGAATAAGGTTTCCAATTATCTCGAGTTTCTCCACGTAGAGGGCCTCTACAATGTGCTGAGCCAAATCCACTAGAAACCAAACCCTTAACTCGCCATATAATATGTAAAACATTGATAATCAAATCAACATCACATAAAGCCAAATGAAATATGTTTCGATGCTCCATTGAGACACGGTGCGGAGCCAGCCATTAGAATAAACGCATTTCACTTTACAACATTACACATAAGGCCTACTCTAAGGCATGCTCATACAAGGGAACAAATAAAGATTACGCATACAGGGAGCCTTGGCGCGTGCTAAAATGCTTTGGCACCCACCAAAACTACTAAAATCATTCTGTTCAGTTTATGGCACTTTGGCGAGCGCCAAAGAGGGTTTGGCGCCGGCCAAAACTGAACAAAGCATTATGAATTATAATCGTCACTTTGGCGCACGCCAAAGACTTTTGGTGCGTGCTAAAGATCAAACGCCATCCTACAGGGTCTTGGAGCATTTTGGCGCACGCTAAAGAGGATTTGACGCGAGCCAAACGACACAAATCGGTAGAAAATGGTTTGAATAACTAAGTTTTTTGATTCCAACCTTTTCTAACACTTACAACAATAAAATCTAGCATTTCCACAGCTCATGGGCAAAATTAAAGCAAGTAAAACAACTAAAAAATCGGTTAAACACCCCTTTACCTTAATTTCTTGAAGACAATTATGAGATTCAAAACAAATCTCCAAAAACTCCAAGATCCCAAAGCAAATCTCCAAGTATCTAAGCAACCCACCACGAATCTACAACAAAACACAGATATATTGTTATTACAACTTTTCAACAACTAATTTTCAAGAACATTCAAGAAAAGTTCTAGATCTGAAAATGGGTTTTCAAAACTCTTACCCCAATTGAAGAAAATTTTATGTCAAAACAAAACTCTCATCACAGTGATCATCGTGGTGTGATTCGTCTGCGATTTCGATGGCCTACTCAAAAAGGCAGAGATTCCCCATCTTTTTCTCTTTTTCTCTTTTTCTCCTTTCCTCTCTTTCTTTTATTTTTCCTTTCCTTTTTCTCTCTCTCACAGCCAACTCCTATTGTGTTTAATGATTGAAATGAGGGTTTTGGAGAGGATGAGTATATGTAGAGGTTGATACACTTAACTTTATGCCCTTACTAAAACTTACAGCTTTAAAGACCTGTAAATACCCCTTAACATCTATCTTAAGTCTATTTATTTAACTGAAAACTATCGAAAACACACAAAATCCTAAAAATATTTTTATACTCTTTATAAACATATGGGGTTTCACAATTTCGTTTTCAGCAAATAAAGGTTTATTACTAATACATTTTCCAATCCTTTTACTTTGACACCCCACTAATTTAGTTTTGGCCCTAGACCTTTAATTTGTACCTTTAAGTTAGAATAACGAAATGCAGCAGAAAATCATAGAGAATGATTTCTCATTAATTCATTCATCAAAATGATACATTTCAAGGAGAGTATAATACCAAAGACACCTTTACAACACTATTTATCTAACTTCCACCTCAAACTAAGTGTGGTAGAGATCACATTTAGTTTTCTATGAAAGGCATTAAACTGTACTATTGTAAGTGCTTTTGTGAAAACATCAGCAACCTGGGAACTAGAGGGAATATAGATGACTTGTAGCTGTTTGTTGAGCACCTTACCTCGAACAAAATGAAAATCCACTTCAATGTGCTTTGTTCTAGCATGGAGCACAGGATTTTGAGCTAGAGATACAGCACCAAGGCTGTCACACTAGGCCAAACGAGTGGTTGATAGATTAATTCTAAGTTCCTTCAAGATTTGAGTCATCCAAGAGATTCAGCAGACAGATTGGCCAATGACTGATACTCTGATTCAGTGCTAGAATGAGCAACTATAGCCTGCTACTTAGAACACCATGAAACAAGAGAGGAACCAAGAAAAACACAGTAACCTATCACAGATTTCCTGTCTGAGGGAAAACAGGCCCAGTCAGCATCGGAAAAACCTTGTATGTTTATGTCGCCACTTGTAGGAATAAGCAGGGCAAAGTGAAGTGTTCCTTTGACATATCTCAGCAATTTATTGACTGCATTCCAATGATCAATAGTAGGGCATTGCATGAACTAACTGAGGTAGTTTACTGCATAGGTCAGATCAGGTCTTGTAGAAGTGAGAAATTGCAGACCTCCTATGGCACTCCTATAGAGTGTGGGTTTGGACATGGATTCACCTTGTGTAGGGCTGAGATGAACTCCGGTAGTAATAGGTGTTTGACTGGGATTGATGTTCTCAAGATGTAGTCTCTTCAACAGTTGTGCTGCATAGTGTTGTTGTGAGAGAACAAGCCTAGAAGAATCCATTTTTGCTAGCATTCCTAGAAAATGAGCTATAGGTCCCAGATCCTTGAGAGCAAATTTAGAGTTTAACATTCCAATGAACTTTGAAATTAGACCTGAAGAACTGCCTGTAACTAAAATGTCATCTACATAGATTAGTACATAAAGAAAATCAGTTTTGGTTTGTAACACAAACAGATAATTATCAACTTTGGACTGTAGAAACCCCCATCCCACCATCTGACTTCTGAGAGCTGAAAACCAGGCCATAGGTGCCTGTTTGAGGCCATACATGGCCTTGTTAAGTTTACACATAAACTGGGGTTTTGTTGGATCAGTGAAACCCTTTGGTTGGGTCATATAGATGGCCTCATTGATAGATCCATTCAGGAAGGCATTGTTGATATCAACTTGCCTTATTTTCCAGCAAAAATTCACTTCAATGGTTAGCACCATTTTGATAGTGGAAGCTTTAGCTAAAAGACTGAAAGTATCAATAAGATCAACTCCATACACCTGGTGAAAACCCTTAGCTACTAATCTGGATTTGTGTTTAAGGACAGACCCATCAGGATTGATCTTATTTTTGTAGACCCACCTGTTGCCACCAAGTTCTACCCTACCTTAGGTGGGACTAAAGTTCAGGTCTGATTTCTTTAAAGAGCATCAAACTCCTCCATCATGGCCTACCTCCACTCAGGTACGGCAAGAGCATCAGACACTTTCACTGGTTCAATATGGTGAGTAGGAAAGTTGGACTGTGTGATGGAGGATTGAAAGACTTTAGGTTTATAGATCCCACTCTTAGATCTTGTCTGCATATGGTGGCCAATACTTTGAGCAGGTTCTAGTTCTGGTTCTGGTTCTTAGTTTGGTGCAGGGGAAGGACTAGGACTAGGAGCAGGACTAGCATCATGGTGTTCATGTGTTGTAGGATTGGACGGATTCAAGGATTCCGGTGATGTTGTGTGACCAGGACTGAGGGTATGACTGGATGAAGGACTAGAAGTAACACTTCCATCAGATCCATAAAAGACATTGTGTTTGAAAATAGTGGGATTTGGAAGGATAATCTAGTTGATGAGGTCTGGTGCAACATAGACAGCTCTATGAGGCCCTTGAAGGAAGCCTTCTTTAAAGGGAAACTGTGACTCATTGAACACAACATCTCTACTGATATAAATTCTACTAGCAGCATCAAGACACTTATAATCTTTATGTTTGGAGCTTAGACCAAGATTAACACATTTGGCAAAGTGATATCAAAATTTATGATGAGCATAAGGTCTAAGATTAGGGAAACAAGAGCATCCAAAGACTATAAACTTAGAGTAATCGGGGTCTGCATTAAGAAGGACCTGAGAAGGGGATTTGTTTTCAAGGACAGGAGTAGGAAGAGTATTAATGATGTGAACTGCTTGTTGGAAGCTATCCCACCATAATTCTACAAGTAGAGAGGCTTGAGCTAGAAGGGTGAGGCCCATTTCAACAACATGCCTATGTTTCCTTTCTACTCTTTCTTGTTGTCCATGTGCATGAGGACATGAATGTCTAAACACTATACCATTATCCTTAAGATAAGATTCAAAAGGTCTATACTCCCCTCCCCAATCAGATCGTAGACAATTTATAGTGGTTTTTAACTGATTTTCAACATATTTTTTAAAGGTAAGAAAAGCAGAAAGAGCTTTATATTTGTGTTTGAAAGGGTATATCCAATTAAATATGGAGAAATCATCAACATACAAGATATAATAAGAGAAACCATCATTGTTTTGGACTGGGGCAGGACCCCAAATATCAGTGTAAACAACCTCAAACATGGTTTTTGCATGAAAAGAAGATTTAGGATATGGTAAGGCATGCATTTTACCAAGAGAACAGGCATCACAGAACATAAAATTATCATTAACATTGAGTTTACTTTGACTCAGAACATACTACATAACTTGTCCAGAAGGATGGCCAAGCCTTCTATGCCAAAAATTTAAGTCCTTATCTAAATTAAGAGAGATGACAAAAATAGTACAATTATTCAACTGGAAATAGGAGAGGCTTTGGAGTGAAGAGAGCTCAGGTTGACACTAGAACCAGGGACTTGAGCTGTGGCTTATTTGGTGACGGGAATCTAGTACAATCCATGCTTTAGAGGCCCTATTTGGAGTAGTCTCCTTGTTGCCTTTTCCTTAACATAACAACACTTATCATCAAATTCCACAATAACAGGATATTCACTAGTTAACTGTGAGACACTAACTAGATTCTGGGTCATGGAGGGGATATGTAGGGATTTAGTTAAGTTTAGGTGAGTGTTAGATTGTGTAGGAATGACACAGGTACCAGTATGAGAGATAGAGAGTTGCTCACCATTACCTATACCATGAGTGTCTGATCCAGAGTATTCTGAAGTGAGGTACAGGTTGTTGATGTCAGAGGTGATGTGGTTTGTTGCCCCACTGTCTAGATACCAAGCTGAATATCCAACAGTCCGAGAACTGGACATAAGAGCTGTGTTTTGTCTTGAATCTCCAGAACTGGGAGGCACAAAGTCTTGTTCAAACCTATGCCAGCAAGACACCACTATGTTAGGAAATCTACGCGGGAACGCAATGGAATTTAAAATTTATTTCATATTAACTAGGATCGACTTCGTTTAAGCAACAAACATATTAAGTTAGTAATAGTGGTTACCTTGCTTGATCTAAAAGATTGACGCTTTGACCGTCTATGGAAAGTAGTAGTGCGCGAGCCGTCCATGTGTCCGGCCACTATCAATATCCACACGAGCACCTCGCCGGAATCCTCCTTGGATAGCTACTAGAAAAATCTCGTTGCTAGACCAGCATTTTCTCTCTCTCTCTGAGAAACTCTCAATTTATTTTGTAAATTAGAACTCTTCTAATTATGATGTACAACGAGCTGGCCAACCCCTTTCTTTTATAGTAGAAAATGGCGCCCATATTGCCCCAAACTGATTGGGAGAAGCTTCCTAGTAGATTGATGAGAAGAAAACATTTTCCTAATAAAATAAGGAAAATCACTTTATTGATTTATCTCTTTTAATTTAATATCTTATATTAAATAAATCTATGATATTTGCAAATATCCAATATTGAATATCTTTATCTTATTACCATAAATCTATTTTTCCAAAATCAATTAATATCCAATATTAATATATGATAATATCATTAATTAAATTACACAATCCAATTATATCATTATACACCAAAAGATGGCGCACATGCACATATGAATATACACATATTAAATTAATATAATAACATGATCAATTAGTTTGACAAAAACTCACGTGTGTCATACACATAAATTTTCGCCACATAATATATATATATATATATATATATATATATATATATATATATATATATATATATAAACTTTCCTTATTTGGTTATCACTATAACCACATTTTAATCCGGCTAGATGTTCTTATGTGTGTGACCCGATAGGCTTCTGAATATGTTGGTCGTATGCACAAGGCGATTTTACTAAAATACCCCTCATACCTAACGATCACGGAATAGCGTCTAGCAACACACCGACCCCCAATCATCGGAAGTGTCAAATGCAATGACTACTACCTTTCATGTGAAACAGTTAGCATGTAAATAGAATCCTATCGCTATTATAATATCCATACGGTCGTATGTCGAGTGTCAAACATCAACGACCGTATCTTATAATCTGGATATACTACTCTCTCGAAGTAACATATTACTTCCGCTTTGCAAAAACTCACGAGAGTAAGACATTCTGTATAAGAAGGCTCTTTCGGATATTTACTCTTAATCATAGGATAGCGCTTTCCAGACGAGCAACATGAATCCTACGCATGCTTCACTATCACACCCAATCACTACCACATGATTGCCCCATGGCTAGGGGAAACCTCAATAGTGTCAAATTATGACGTTCCACACCGTGATGTCATGAAGACCCCGGTCTTAAGATAATTACACAACCGCCACATAGTGCAACACTTAATAAAGTAAGTGGGTCAGTCTAACACACGCACTCTCTAATACACGTCCACGTACAGTCCAAAACTCTCAACACTTTGATAGACGAGATATATCCCTATCGTCAATAAGATAGAAGATATCTAATACGTGCTAGTCTAATCGTACTATTAATGTCCTATTTAATAGCACATACGACTAGAGACATTTAAGTATCAAACCTTTTAAAGTGTGTCAAGATCTCATCAACCATAATCACTATTAAGATTTCTCTTTCACAATTTGACACTAAGGACATTATCATATATTCAATATCAGAAATGTTCTATTAAATGAACAAATATATAATAACAGAAAAGCCATTTAACATATGTATAAACATAAAGAAATAGTAGAAATGATCCGACCCGGTCGGATCCGGTCCAACCCGATTAGGTTTAGGACATAATTTCAACAATCTCCCACTTGGCCTAAAACTAATCACTCGTACACACAAGACCAAGTTGAAAACACAATAATCTCATGTGATACTTGCGACTAACCCTAAGCGTGAACAGATCACTATCCATGGGGACTCAAAATACCTTCATATCATACTCCAAATGATCAAGTCAAAAGGAACCGCCTCAACACACACACATGAATCTCTGACGAGACACTGGTCCTTGCTTCAAGAAACGAATCAACTTAATATATTAGCTATATAGAAAAGGTGGAAGAACCATACAAGGTTCAGGAATGAACTTCTTAGATCCATGTACTGCTCCTGCTGAGCTTCTAAGGCACTACTGTGTTTTGGCCCAATTGTAGAATCCACAGTGTTTCTAGCTAAGAACATTTCCAGCTCATTGAACCTAATGTTTAAAGTGACTGCAAACCCAGATTGTAGCTCCCACTATCTTCATAAGACTCAGGGTACATTTCTGTATATCTACATTTATTCGATTCCAAGTTTCAATAAACCCAGAACCCATCCTTAACACCTTTTAAGGATATTCTCGACATATACCAGAATCACTTTCATACATGCTCATGACTCTTCATGAAGTATGAATATCTAGTTTAACTCACAACACTTATGATGGACCTTTTTGTAGAAGCAATGGGACCTTTCCATAAATATCATCTTTCACCTTATCTTTTAGGACTAACGTCCTCCCATAGATAGATCCCGAGAATACTGGCAAGCAATATCTCTTGCTATGATCCATGCTAAACTCTTTTAGCATCTCATCTATAAGGGTGAATTGTAATAATTAAGAAGTATCTAAATCCATCACTATTGATTCTTATTTCCAAAATAAGAACGGCAACCTTCAAGAGCTTTCAAAAATGCCTTGAAATACCAAATATTAATTGACTGTGACATGGGATGTTGATTCCGAGAAGGATATTCAATGCCCTGCTCGAGGACTGTAACACTCCCACTAACCCTTTTGCACACTAGGTATATCTTTATTCTTGATGGATTCAAACTCTTTTGATCTATCAAAGCAAAAAACTTATATAGAGGAACTTGTTTGAGTCCATAAATGGATCTCATAAGCTTACATAACACGTTATCGTCTATTAACGTCAAACCATTGGCCCAACATTTCAACACTTGTTGGTCCCAGATAAGGGTAAAAGTATAGTCAGAGGGGGGTGAATGACTATACAGGAGTTTCAAAAACTTTTCTCTTTTAAAAGCTTTTGGGTAGCGGATAAGTCCCTTCTTACAAGTTGTTTCAAAGTAGGTTATGCACACACAGAGTATGAATAAAATGCAATAAGTAAATGCAGTAAGGTAAAGTTTTGTAAAGTAAATGAACATAAAGGTTTATAGTGGTTTAGGGTGGTGTAATCCCTTAATCCACTCTTCTCATGTGATGATTGGAGGAATTCACTATTGACTTTCACCAATACAATAGTGTGATTGTCCTTGGCTACACAAGCTTCCCAATCTCCAAGGCTATCACTCCCTGGCTACAAAAGCTTTAGTGACTCAGTCTTCAACACTGCTCCTTGAGAACAAATCCTTCAGCAACTATCACAAGGGGTGCAACTCCTTCTCAGACTTCTCTGATTCAATTGCTGCAAACTGGTGTGAATGATATTCACAAGGGTTGATCAATCTCAGTGCTTGATATAACTTTATGCTTTGAATGTTAAGTTGATATTCTAGATGTATTTTTTTTAGATCAAAGAGAAGGATTAGGAAGATTGATAGATTTTCTGCTTGTAAGATTGTAGTCCAGTATTCTATATGTTATACTTTTTGTGTCTGTCAATGCCTTCTATTTATAGCTTTGATTTTCCTTGATTTGAAATTCCGTCCGTTGGCTATTTAATATGGAGAATAATTCTTGATTTAATTCTTGATTTCTCCTTGATTTCAGTGCTCTGGATTTTTCTCAAACGTTCATCAGAAAATCCGTCAATGATTGATTCTACATTAATTGCTTGATTCTGCATTAAATCCATGTTCTGATTAAATTGCAAATGGAACATTTGAGTTTGCTGTTTAAGCTATATCTTGACCGGCTTAGTGAATCTTATTCCTTTGCTGATGATATTTCATTCACTGATTCTTTTAGTCAGCTGGTAGAGCTGTTACTTCGCCGTTTTTCTTTTTCCGTTCTTCCTTTGATTTTGCAAGAGTGCTTGTACATCACTGATCCTTGATTTGTGTGAGATCAGTGTACACCATATTTAAACATTAGATTTCTTCACTTGTAGTACAACTTAGACTTATCCAAGGTCATCACCGACTTCCCGGGTTATAAGTCAGTCCATATGTCTTCATGCTTCTCTGCTGGTACTAGGATGTCTTCACTTTGCCTATTTTCTTTTTTACTTAGCCATCCTACCAACTAGTACAATACTTGTCTGACTGAACTTATACAATATGTCAGACTCCAAGTAAAGATTTATATAGAGATTTCTAACCTATTTCAGCGTTGCTAGTATGGCCATCATCAAAACAAATAAAATGTTCCTAACAATTTCCCCCTTTTGATGATGCCAAAAGCCTCATAAGCCTAACCATATGTATCCAAAACTTCAAGTGATACACAGAATAAAACTCAACAATTTTATTCATCGATGAAGGGAAAGGAAACTTATTGAACTTATTGAAAGGCATAGAGAAAATATATTACAAGCTACTTATTTCCTTAAAACATGATGCCTTTGCTTGTCCCTTCACTTCCATGGCCTTCGGAGCTTCTAGGCTTATTGCTACCTTCCCTCTTTTCGGTAGAATCAAACTTTTCTTCTAGGATTTGATTTGTAGCTCCAGATACTTGGATGAGTTTGTCAAGTTGTGAGAGGGATTCATCCAAAATTGTGTCAACAGTCTGAATTTTTGCATAGTGAGTATTTACGGTGTCAACCATGGGGTTGAGCTTGTTATCCACTGCTCCTGATAAGAATTCCAAAGCTTCTTGGACATGCTGGGGGATAAGGCATGACAGTTGGCATGGCATATCTCTTTGTTTTTCCATTTCAGCATCTTGAACCTTGATGTGACTTATCAAGGCCTCAATCTTGTGATCCGTGAAGGCATACTTGCTTCTCAAAAAAGTTGTGAGATTCTCTCTGCTCAGATTCTGCCTTTCTATGTCCACAGTCAGTGGATTGATATCTAGATGAAAAGATCTGTCTAGATCTTCTTGTGCTGGTGCAGATGCATCAGCTGGTTTCTCTTCTTTTTCTTCTTCTTCAATATTATAATCAGAGAGAGATTGTTGGAATTGTCTTGCATCTCCAAGTCCTGGTGAGGACTTTGATTCTTCTCCATGTACTGGAGCCTTGACTTCTTCTACCGGCATTCCTCTTTGATCAATGTTGGGGGTCCTTGCATGATCAGCTGAGTGAGTTTCCTCAGCTGACTCATCTTGTTGTTTTTCTTCATGAGCTTTGCTCCTTTGAGTAACATCTTGGAGCATCAAATCATCATCAGAATCCTCATTCTTGTCTTGGTCATCAATGTGATCATCATCTTCTATCTCTGCATCTTCATCTTCTGTAGGATGAAACTCTTCATCATCCTCGTCCTTTTCTTCATCTTCATCTGTTGGGGTCAGATAATAGGCTTCCTCATCTTCTGCTTCTTCTTCCAGAATGACTTCTTCCTTTGGATTTTCTTCATCATCATTGATCACAAGGGGTCTGTCTTCATTGCTCGGTGAACTCCCTTGTTGTGCTTTTGCAGTCTGAGATATGGTTCGTCTGCTGATCCCAGAACCACTGCTTGCTGGTTGCTTTCTCTTCTTTCCTGGTATTGTTTACTGTTTTTGTGATGGCTTAACATAAGTAAACATCACCTTGGCCTCATGCAATTTGTATAAGTGAATAGGTTTCACTTTTACTTGATCAAATATTTATTGGAGAGGAATCTCATATGATTTATTTTCCTAGAATATGTCATGCTTCTGCTGACCTTTCTTTGCTGCCAAAATACCCAGATCAATCTCTCTTTGAAGTTGCTCCTTCAGCCTATTAAAGAAGAACACTAACCAGTTGAACTGAAGGACTTGATAGATAATAGCCATCAGTTTGGTCCGGGCCTCAATCATGCCATGCATAGATCCTTTCTTTCCCTCAATGCTCTTAGTGATTAAGTGAGCAAACTTGGCAAAAGGCTGTTTGAGTGCCGATCTAGGATAGTTGAGTTTCTTGGCTGCCCGTCTTGGGTTCTTGGAAATCTCATCCTAGAAAGTGTTGATGTTGATTTCCATCTTCTTTATCTCCACTGGGCATGTTCTGGAGAGATTGAGACATATGTGGAAGATACTAGGAGTGATTATCAGTTCTTCGCCAAACATGTTGCTGATGATCCTATCCGGGGTGCCCTTCTTTTTCCCGGGAATGTACTTTGTATTTTTTCAGAAAGAGATTAGGGTTTCATAGCATATCCCCGAGATTTGGGGGTTGAGGAAGGTCGTTAGTCCCGGATTGGTGCACCCATCCACCAATCTTTGTGCTTGTGGATCATAGTTGTATAGCGCAAGAAAATGCTCAGACCTGAAAAACGATCATGTGATGATCGATTTCTCATATTGATTTCCAGATTTGGTTTTCGAGGAAGATGAAGCCATTTCCTTAGGAATTTTGAGAGGAGTAAAGCTTTGAATTTTCTAAGAAAATAGAGTTTAGAAATTTCAAAGTTTGTAATAATTGTTTAAAAACTTAAGTATAGTTTATATGGATGGAGAGAAAATCGATAGTGTGAACGTGATAGAATATGGAAGGATTTTGTGGAGTAATAGCATGATAATATGTATATAAATCACGGTTTTTGAGCGTAATGGGGGAGAGGATTGAGGTAAATAATGATCAATCCCAGGAATCGAGGCGTTTCCGTCATTCCTTCAATTCAAAAATAACCTTCACGATCAAGAAATAATCCATGTGGGGTAATCTTCCATAATAAATATATAAACCTTCAGATTTTCTACATGTGTGAATATATTATTCATTTCACACTTTATTTGACCATTCCTTCACCGGTGGAGTAACTAGTATGTTGTTTCCTCTGCCGGTCTTTACTAAGCTACTTCATCAAAACTGTTCCTACCAATCGGTTAAGTGAACTTCGCTGGTACCAGTGCCTTACCTACCAAGTGAGCGCACCCAAAATGGAAAAGGTTCAGTCAGCTGGTGAAGTCACTCCACTGATTACTCCAGTTAGCCACTCATTAATTTAGTCATTTTCAATCATGACCAACTCAGTTCTCAACTTACAGAATCTTTCATGACTGAGTGGTTTTGTGAAAATATCAGCAAGTTGATCTTTAGTAGATATATATCTCAAGATTACATCTTCTTTTTCGACATGATCTCTGATAAAGTGATGTATCACATCAATGTGCTTTGTTCTTGAATGAAGCATTAGATCTCAGTAATGGATATTGCACTTGTATTGTCACACATGATTGGAATTGTCTTCTCCTCTATTCCATAGTCTCTTAATTGTTGTCTGATACATAATACTTGTGCACAACAGCTACCTACTGCTATATATTCTGCTTCAACTGTTGAGGTTGATATGGTATTTTGGTTAAGTACTAGTTTGCTGCCTAGCATCTGACAAGTTCCTGAAGTGCTTTTCCTGTCAATTTTACATCTAGTATAGTCTGAATCTGAATAAGATATCAGTTTGAATCCACCATCTTTTGGATACCAAATTCCCATATTGATTGTGTGCCTCAAATATTTGATAATCCTCTTTGCTGCCAAAAGGTGTGATTCCGTTGGTTGTGCTTGAAATCTACCACAAACTCCTACTGCAAATGCTATGTCAGGTATGCATGTAGTTAGATAGAATAAGGATCCAATGATTCCCCTATATAACTTTTGATCAACATATTTTCCATTTTCATCCTTCCCAAGAATAACACTTGAACACATAGGTGTTTCAGAAGTTCCACTTGTGTCCATACCATATTTGTGGATTAAGTCCTTTGTATACTTTGCTTGATTTATAAAGATCCCATCCTTCATCTGCTTCACTTGTAATCCATAGAAATAGTTGAGTTCTCCCATCATACTCTTTTGGAATTTGCTCTTCATCACATTTGCAAATTTTTCACATAGCTTTTCATCTTCTGATCCAAAGATGATATCATCTACATAGATCTGAACTAGCAAAGTGCTTGCTCCATCCTCTAGCTTGAAGAGTGACTTGTCAATGGTTCCTTTACTGAATCCATTGTTGATCAAGAAAAGTGATAGTGTCTCATACCAGGCTCTAGGTGCCTATTTGAGTCCATATAAAGCTTTCTTGAGTTTGTACACTTTATCCTCTTTTCCTTTGAGTTGGAAACCATGGGGTTGTTCCACATACACTCTTCTTCCAAGAGTCCATTCAGAAATGCACTTTTGACAACCATTTGGTATACTTTGAAATCCTTCTAGGCTGTAAAAGCCAGGAAGTGTTTGATTGCCTCTAATCTAGCTACTGGTGCAAAAGTTTCATCATAATCTATTCCTTCTGCTTGAGAGTATCATTTTGCTACTAGTCTTGCTTTGTTTCTGACAATAGTTCCTTGTTCATCCATCTTTTTTCTGAATACCCATTTTGTTCCAATAATGTTTACCATGTCTGGTCTGTCAATAAGTTCCCAGACTTCACTTCTCTCAAATTCATTGAGCTCTTCTTGCATGGCTGTGATCCAGTCAGCATCTTGGATTGCATCATCTATTGTCTTGGGTTTGACAGAAAACAAGTTAGCATACTCTCCAGTTGTCTTCTGGTTCTGACACCTGTATGAACATCTCCAATGACTTGTTCTTCAGGATGATCTCTGAGCCAATTTAAATCAGGTTGAAATTGTGCTTGATCTGGTTCTTCCGCTGTTTCTGCTTGTGCATCAACTTCATGATCGATTGTTGGTGCCTCGGTTTTTGAATTAGCTGGTACTTAATCATGATTACCAAAAGTGAGGTCTAGTTTAGTAGCTGGTACTATTGTATCCATATAGGTTTGTCTTTATGCAGCATCTTCTTCAAGGATGTGTAAGCCTTCACCACTGGTGTTTGGTTCATCAAATGCTATATGAATTGATTCTTCAATCACCAAGGTTCTTTTGTTGAGCACCCTAAATGCTTTGTTGGTGTCTAAGTATCCCATGAATATTGCTTCAACAGCTTTTTCATCAAAAGTGTGTAGCTGATTCCTGTTCAAAACAAAACATTTTGATCCAAACATATGTAAATGAGAAATGTTAAGTTTTCTTCCATTCTGTATCTCATATGGTGTTTTTCTATGATGTTTGTTGATGATAGATCTGTTTTGAGTATAGCATGATGTGTTTGCTGCTTCAGCCCAAAATCTTTTTGGTAGGCATGCTTCTGCAATCATGGTTCTAACTGCTTCCTTGAGTGTTCTGTTTCTTCTTTCTACAACTCCATTTTTTGTGGAGTTCCAGCTACTGGTAGTTGATGTAGTACTCCATTTTCTTCACAGTAAGTTCTGATCGCTTCATTCAGAAATTATGTTCCTCTGTCTGATCTTATCTTGATGATCTTCAATTCTTTTTCATTCTGAATTCTTCTTACTAGATATGAGAGCTTCTTGAGTGTTTCTCTCTTTTTGTTTATGATGACGGTCCATGTGAACTTTGAAAAGTCATCAACTACTACTAAAGTGTATTTCTTTCCACTTACACTTACAGGTGTAACTGGTCCAAAAAGATCCATATGTAGTAGATGTAGGATCCTTGTTGTTGATTATTGTGAATTTGACTTGAATGAACTCTTGATCTATTTCCCTTTTTGACATGCATCACAAAGACTTTGTTTCTTGAATGTAATGTCAGGTAGGCCTTCTACAAGCTTGTTCTTTGATAGTTTGTTGATAGTCTTGAAATTAAGATGATTCAGTCTTCTGTGCCAAATCCAACTGCTTGATTTCTTATTCTTGACAAGTAGACAAGTTTCTGCTTTTGATGTCTTCCAATTTACAATGTACATGATGTCTTCCCTCTTCCCTGCAAGAACAACTGTGCAGGTTTGATTGTGAACCACTTTGCATCCTTCTTTCCTGAATTGCACATTGTAGACTTTGTCACTGAACTGACTAATGCTTAAAAGATTGAAATTCAGTCCTTTAACATATGCCACATTCTGAATCTTCAGATTGTTTTTCAGCATGATGCCTTCCCTCTTAATTTTTTTCGGGGTTTTCTTTACCTCCAAAGGTAACTTTGGGTCCATCAAAGGCTTTAAAGTCAGTCAGTCATCCTTTATTTCTTGTCATATGTCTGGAACATCCACTGTCTATGTACCAGACATCCTACAAAACAAATTAAGAAGTTTCGGCATCCAACACTGTTTGGGTCCATACCTGTAAGCAGTCATGCCTCCTACTCCAAGTGTAAATCTCTTGATAGAGTTATTCTGATACACTTTTCTACCTTTATGTGGATTTGAATCCATTTTCACTCTCCAATATGAAGGAGGAAACCTATTTCCATATTGTCTCTTGTGTTTAGGAATATGTCTAGGTTGGCTTTTCCTAAACATATGTTGCATAGTATGAAACGGTTTCTTCTTGTATTTTGGGGGTGTAACATTCCAATCATCTTCTGAAGGGTAAAGTCTTCCCTTACCTTTCACTAAGCCTTTGCCTTTAGTGGGCTGGTATGATGATTTATTTAGCTATTTCACTTCACTGGTTTTTGACTTTACTGGTGTAGGATGAGAAGTTGAAACTATGGTCTGTCCCTTTCTGAATTTAGGTCCAGTTTTGGTCCTTAATTTAGATTGGTGCTATCCGTGGTTTCCTTTCTCATCTTGACTATTGTAGCCAAGACCAGATCTGGATCCAAACCTTTTTTAGGTTTAGTAAGCTAGTGCTTTAAGTGGTGCAGTGGTGGTCTTAACTGGTAGGGTGGTGATGTTTCCGGGAATATCACGGTGATTGTATGAGTGTTTAAACGGTGGATATCTAAATGGGAGGGAAGATTTCTAGTGTAAGAAGACAGTGGCTATGAAGAACTCAAGGCGGTGCTCAGCCGGTGGGCACGATAAATGATAAGAAAGAAAACGTGGTTGACAAATTGGCAGAGTTTATCTGCATATATTTAATAGCGTATATCTTTGTATTATTACATGAGTCCTCTATTTATAATAAAAGCTCTAATAGCGATTAGGCTAACAGTGATAAGACATAATTAAGCACAATTAAGAAGACATGCAGGTACAGAGGATCGGGCCGAAGGGGACGCTGGTCGCTCAGACGTCTGCCTGCTGAGAGTGCCATATCCTTTCTAATACTAATTATGGAGCATGCTCGCCAATATGTAGAAGGCGTTGCCTGCTATAGCGGACTGGGGTGGTGTGTTCGACCCTCATTGGTAGACGGATGTGATCGTGAGGAGCTCGATGACCCAATCGGCTAACTTCCAAGTGAGCTGGTGGCGATGAAGGTCAGAGGCTGAGAAGAGACCGTCATGGTAGTTCTAATGGTTGTCCGGTTGACCGTGTTTGGTCGCGGCATATCAATGGCCCCCTACTCCGTGGTTAAACCATTCGATGTGGTTTGGACAGGGAGTAGGTTGTATGCTCTTTGCATACCATGATCTAGTGAATTCTGCTTTGAGATGGTTCCGATTATGGTAGTATAGGGCTTAAGCCAGCCTTGACGATGTAATTCGATTCGTTCTGAGGCGCTGTGCGCTTTGAGCGGACAGTATTTGGACTGCCTTATGTGACGGGTTTTTTGGCAACTTCCGTGCCGCGTAGCGACTCATTGCATGACACCTGCGTGATAAAATAGATAGGCGAGAAAACACTGCATTCTCAGGCGGATAGGTTTGGGACCGCATTAATGTTTGAGGGTTTTGGCAATTTTTGTGTCGCGTAGAGACTCAATGCATGACGCTTGCACGATAAAGCGAACAGGCGAGAAAATACTGCATCCTCATGCGGATAAGTTTGGGACCACATTAGCGTTTGCGGGTTTTAGCAACTTTTATGTCACAAAATGACTCATTTCCTATAAAGCGGACAGACTCATTTTTGAGTAGCTATATTGAATGGCTGTTGGCTGAGGCGAACATCGATTCCGTAGTTGGTTGTAACATTTGATATGAATGGCCCCGGCCTCTTGTTGGTGGGAGAATCCCGATAACCGTGTGGTGGTTTATTTATTTTTATTTTTTTGAATTTCGAATTCTGAAATGGTTGACGTGACGTTTCGGTTCCTGATTCGTCTATATAAAAGGGATAACCTCAAAGCGGCATACTTTTCACTTTTCCATCTCTTTATCGAAAACACTCTGGTGCTTTGTGAAGAGTCCGGTGGTTCAATAGCAAATACCGGTGGCATTTAAGCACTTCTGCGGTTGTTCCTTAAAAGTTTTCGACCAATCTTCTTCCTATCCCCAGTAAATCGTCCTTTTCCAGGTAAAAAGCTTCGATTTTTCTTTCTGTGTTAGCTTACTTATATGCTTCGTAGCTCTGATAATTTTGTTTGAAGTTCACATGAATCGATTAATTGTTGAGAGTTTGGGTAGGCTTTACTTCAATTTTCTGCCTTAAGTAGTGCTTCAAAACGTGTCTTTTACTGTTGTTTGGCATGTGTTCAATTCTTGCCCTTGTTGCTTGCCTGGGCTTTCAATCTTTCCTCTTCCTGAATCTCAAATTTTATCATTGATATTGCGGAGACGTTAGAGTTTACTATTTCTGCTGGAAAAATGAAGGGGCAAGGTTTCACGGTGAACGGACACGCTCGTCTTGGCCCGACTCCTATGTCTAGGTGATTGATGATCCGCCTCACCCTTGTGTTTTTTAGATGTCTTCTGAACGTACCCGCAGTCAAGAAGATGATTAGGAATATATGGAGTACGGGCCTGTTGAAGTGGATCAGGGTGAACAGACCTTTGAGGATTTTACAGAACAACTCGAAGTCGAAATGGTTGAGGAAGAGCCCCGAGTGTTTCTGGTCAAGGCCCGGATGAGGGGGAGGCTTTACTGTGAGAAAATGCGGCTCGCTCCAGGAGCGGAGGGTTTGAAGTGGAAACCACGTCCCCCAAAACAATATACCGAAGAAGGCCATGTCGAGGTCGAGGCCCAAAAAACCTTTGATAAAGAGGTAGCCAAACAGTGGAAAAAGTTTCACCGTTCTGCCGACTATACTATCTCCCTGGCTGTTTTTGATGTTCCCACAGATTATCTTTTCATCAGTTTTCCCGGGGCTAAGGTCAAGAAGCGGGTGTGTGGTCGCTCCAAATTCTATTGCATCTGGCTGCACTATGACCACCTGGTAGCCGGGGCTCGACCCCCTTTTGATCCATTTCTTGTCAAGTTTCTGGAGGTAACCAGCACACATCCCAGTGATCTCACCCTGGGATTGATGAGGGTTGTTTTGGGCTTTATCATTATGAGTCATTTACTCGGTAGAGAACCCTCCCTCGCTGTGTTCAACCATTACTACTGGATTACCAAATTTGGGGAATTCGAGCAAGTAGCGCCTCGGAGGAAAGCCTTCCAGCTGTTTTTTGACCTTCTAGAAGAAGTTGACACATGGCACAGCCGATGCATGAAAGTTGAGTCTCGGGTCGGATGGCCTGTAGAAGATCCACCGGAGTGCACCCGGATATGGAAATCATCAATGATTTCGAGGAAGAGGTTGACGAGCAGCGTTTTATTTCCAGAACTAAAGAGTTGTTGGGGTTTGTGGGGAGAAAGAAGCCCACACAGGAGAGGACTTTCAACCTCTGCCTCCTTCTTGATCTTACCGAGTCATATAGTTGGTTGGCAGGGATTACCGGCCCTGGCGAGGAAGAGGCGCTCGCTCCAATTTAACCGTTATTATGCGACCCATAATGGTATGTGGAGTGCCACCATAGGATATGTTTGTCCTCTAAATGTGAGGAATGTGGGGGAGATCCCCGAGTGCGGGAGGAATTTCCTATCAGCTCCATATGTATATATCAACTTCTATACTTTGTTGTTTTCTTTCCGTATTTATTTTCTCTTTTATACACTTTGTACTAATTGTGCCTGCTTGTTCAGATATGGTGAACGTGATTCATCTCCACCAATTGGCGCATGACCAGGCGCAAGCCAGTGAAAAGAAAAGGAAACAGATTATGTCCGGTACCGGCGAGCGCTCACTCCCTATAGTGTCTATGCCCAACAATGATGTTGTTGCTCAGTCTAAGGGCAAATCTAGTGCCTTAGTTATCAATGAGCCCTCTCAACTGGCTGCTCTAAAATGATTAAGGTCTCCGGCTGATGTCGGATCAGCTGATGAAGAGCTTGCTGCTATTGCTGTCGACTTGGCCGAACGAGGTGAAGCGCCTTGGAGCCCACCCTCGATGATCCCTGGTAATCTGAGAGCATTGGTTAACAGACCTCCTGCTGTGGCCTCGGTGACTCCCTCTATTCTTTCTGCCTCGAGCCCGGTTGACTCACTGTTGCACCCCTCGCTTCAAAGAGAGAATGTTCATGATGCATCCCCGGTGCCCGAGGGAGGGGAGAGTCAATAATGAAGACCTTGACGCCTTTTTAAATGTATCCCAAGTTGTAATATTTTGAGAACATTTAATTTCCTGCATGTCTTTGAAATTGCTTGTAATAACTCTTAAACTTTGGATGTTGTAACGGTTGTTGTATGGCCTCCTTGCTATAGTTAATTGCAAGCTTTCCTTTTTATTGTATTGTGATCGACATATGCTGCCTCGTGTTTTTCATCATTTTGCTAAAAAATATGACGTCTTTCGAGTACGCGAGACCCCGACCCTGTCTAGGGCATACGGCCGTGTTTTTTTTAAGAAGCTTTGGGCCCGCATCGTGTAAGCTTTTTGAAAATAATTCATTTTCTGTCGGCTCGACCTCTATTTTGGTCTGAGGGCGTAAGCTTTTAAAATTGACCTATGGCCCCGTTATTTCGGGCTTGACTCCTGTCGAGTCTTGGTCGAAATAATTTGAATTTTACTCTGTTCACCGATCTGGGCGTGTCAGTCTTGGGAAGTGTAAGAGTCTCCCTCTGACAGGCCTTTTTATGATTTGCTTTGATAACTGTAATCTCGACCGTCGGGGTAATAACTGATCTGTCATTAAAAGCGGCTACTCTATCTTTTATCCGTTTTTCAAAATTTTTTAATTTGAAAATAGCTAACCCTGTCCGTTGGATTGGATCTATCTGGGCCGTAGGTCCCTCTGGCATTTGTTATAAAAGAAGAGCTCAGTTATCATGCTCATTCATTCTTTGAAGCTTCGAAGCTTTTATTTTTCAAACCTCTTTGTTGCTTCTCTTGCATGCTAACTCCAACAATATGCCTCCGTCCAACGTTCAGTTCTCTTTTTTAAGGACTTCCACAAACGAATTACTAGCCAATTTCTGGGTGTACTTCAATCGCTGCCCTCTAATGATTGAAAGGGGCTTGAATTTGAGCAAGATCAACGGGGTTTCTCGCCTCCAAATTTCCCTTTCTGGCTGGGGGTACCTAGTGGCCAAACCCTCCGGTCATTACAATACTACAGTGGTGTGCGAGTTTTACTCGGCTCTTTCAGAGGTTGGGTCTAGGTGGCCGCTGACTGATGAGAGCCAACTTTACTTTACTTCAGCGCATGTTTTAGCCCCTGTTCATGACACTTTTGGCTTATAATGGGTAGTTTTAGACCATTTATAGGGTAAAAACACATTGAGCACTCACTTGAGGTGAACCGTCACATTGATGGAAAACATCGGCATTTTACGATCTTTTTGACCCTTTTTGAGACCTATTTATCTTGTGGAAGTATGTTCTATATGTGTGGATGTTGTGTAGCAAGATACAGGTGACTTGAGTACCGGGAAGTTGAGGCATTGGTCTTAGAAAGATGAAACCGAGGCTCGGGAATGGAATAATTGAAGAAAACATGAAGATTTTATGGTGGTGACATCCAGTGCGTGCGTACTAGACGAGCTAAAGCAGCAGTTTCGATACAGAGCCTACAGTGCATGCGCACCAATCTCGGTGCGTGCGCACCACACGTTGCAGAACCATGTTTTTCCAGCCTACAAGAGCCAGTGCATGCACACCAGACTCTGAGCGTGCGCACCAGGCTGTTTTTCTGCACATTTTTGGGCACCTATAAATATATTTTCAGACAGATTTTTGGGGATATTACTCACTCCCCAAGAACCCTAACTTTAGCATAGTTTAACCCCTTTCCCTTTTATTCCTCTAAATCCTTCCTTACCCTCATTTCCCTTAGATTAGACTTAAATTAGTTTAGTTTCTAGCTCAAAACTCTTCTCTACTCTTGGTTTGTATCAATTTGGGTCATCTTCTTCATCTTTTGACATGGATGTTGAATCTATTTGATGTAATCCGACTTGTACTACGATTTTGGTAATTAATTCTAGTTCTCTTTCTCTCTTATGGCTTTAATCGTCTCTTTGATTGTTATTTCATGATTTGTGATGAGTAGCTAATTTACTACATAGTCAAACCATGTGAAGATTGAAGAAATCACCCTCTAGTTGATTAATTGGGATTTGGTAGTGTTTAATTGTTGTTGTATCGATGAATTCAGGTCTTAAGACTTGTTCTAAATGCTTGAATTGGCTTGTACACCTAGTTCATGAACACACACACCTCTTTTCTAAATGTATGTTGTGAAGGGGTGTGGGAAAAAAAGTTTTAAGATCGTTATTTACAAATGACTGAGTTGTTTAGATCGATTGGGTAACGAGGTTTGTCGGTGTAAATCGAGCGGCTCTAGAGTGTTTATCTTGTTCCGGTCAGTTAAATCCTTGAATCGCTTGGCGATCTGCTTATAATTCACGAGCCTATGGTAGGTTTCTATCCTCTTTTCCTCTCCCAAATCTAGCTTGATTTTTATGTTGATCTCGTTTTCCTCAAGAGTGTGTTTTGTGACCTTGATACTTGGCAGTGCCATTTCAATCGGGGTCATGGCCTCAGAGCCATATGTAAGTGTAAAGGGAGTTTGACCCTTGGGGGTTTTCAATTGTTGTCCAGAGCGACCACAGAAAGGCGGGGAGTTCATTTACCCATCCTCCCGCCGTAACGCAATCGCTTACACTGTTCTTGAGCATCTTAATTATCTGTTTGTTTCCGGCCTCAGCCTGGCCGTTGCCCTGTGGGTAGGCTACTAAGGACTACCAGTGCTACGTTGTAATCTTTATAGAATTTTGAGATTTCCTTTCTGAACTTCAGACCGTGATCTGTGACCACCGCTCTGGAATACCGAACCTCGACCATATCTGGTCGTGTTGGAAATAAACCGCGTTCTTAGCTCCTATTTTTGCCAAAGGTTTTGCTTCGATCCACTTGGTGAAGTAGTCTACTGCTACTATGATGAGCATGCAGCTACCTCTTTCTGTTGGGAATGGGCCAATGAGGTATAAACCCCACATGTCAAACGGCCAAGCGGTTACAATGATGCTCTGCTCCACCGAAGGCAACCGCGGTATTTCTTAAAAAAATTTACATGCTGGGCACATCCTGACTAGGGTCTCAGCATCGTGTAGAAACATCGGCCAATAGTATCCTGTGAATATAACCTTCTGAGCTAGGGATCGACTAGCGGGGTGTCCACCACAATCTCCTGGATGTAGCTCTGCCAGGACTTTTTGCTTTCTATCTTGCCGACACATCTAAGTATGGGTTTTGTGATGGATCTTCTGCATAAGATCCCATCTAGCACAGTGTACCTTGATGCTCTTTTCGGGAGAGAGCGAGCCTTATCTTATCTGGTGGTAACCAGCTTGATTCGATGTATGCTCTAATATCATCAACCCAGCCTTGATGTGGTGCCCACTCGTCAACATCCTTCACCCTGTCTCTGTCGATAGAAGGCGCTGCTAGATATTCAACCATTATGGAGGGATCAACGAACTCTTCACCCTCTGACAACCTCGACAGGAAGTCTGCTCTCAGATTTTCTTTCCTGTCAATCCTTTTGAACTTACAATAGTTGAACTCTCTTTTTAGCTGCCCGACGGCCTCATATATTTACCCAGGATGTCACAATATGTGTCATAATCTCTTGATATTTGATTGACTACCAGCTGTGAGTCATAGTAGACCTCGATGTTATCTACATTCATTTATTTTGTGAGTTCGAGGACGGCTATGACTGCCTCATATTCTGCTTGATTATTGGAGGCGTCAAACTCAAATCGGAGTGCTTTCTCAATTACTTCTGTTGTCCCTGGTTCGAATAAGACAATACCGGCCCAGCACCCGTTCCAGCTGGAGGCACCGTCGATGTGAAACTGCCAACAGTTATTTGTCTGCTTCGCTTCTGCGGTTTCAGCTCGTGCGTGGTCATTTATTTTCTATGGGCTCGACTGTTCCATGCTGAAGCTTGTTTCCATGATAAAATCTGCCAGTGATTGCGCTTTGATTTCTTTTCGAGGCTGGTAGTGTATGTCGAATTCTATGAGCTCGATTGCCCAGCGAAGAGCGACCCGATATGTCCGCCATGTGTAGTACTTGACGCAATAGACTATTCGCTACAATAGCATACGAAGTAATTGCGGGTGGCAATAACTAGCGATTAGGCAAGTTTTTCAACATTTAAATAGCAACTCTTCACCGGCCTGAGAGCTTTGCTTACATAGAAAATGGGGTTTTGGAGGGTTCCGGCCTCTTTTACAAGTATATCGGCTACAGCCCGATCTGATGCCACCAAACATAGAAATATAATATCCCCATATGTCGGGCTGACTAGCAATGCAGGTCTCCCCAGATATTCCTTGAGAGCTTGGAATGCTTTGGAGCATTCTTCATCCCATGAGAAGGTTTTGTCACCTTTTAGGATTTTGAAGAAAGGAAGACATTTTTCTATGGATTTCAATATGAACCTACCAAGAGCTATGATCCTGCCGTTAAGTCTTTGGACCTCTTTGATGCATGTTGGCTCCTTCATGTCGAGCAGGGCTTGGATCTTCTCTGGGCTGGCCTCTATGCCTCTATGACCAACCATGAACCCCAGGAATTTGCCTGCGTGGACGCCAAATATGCATTTTGCCAGATTGAGTTTCATAGAAAGCCTTCGGACATTATCAAACATTTTAGCGAGGTCGGAGGCATGGCAGCCAGTAACTGCCTTGTCGACCATATCATCTATACAAACCTCTATATTCGTACTGATCTGTGAATTGAAAACTTTATTCACCATCCTTTGATACGTCGATACGGCATTCTTTAACCCGAATGGCATCATCTCATAATAATATAGACCTCCCGCCGCTTTGAAATCCGTTTTCTCCTTATCGTACTCTGCCATCTTGACTTGATGATACCCAAAATGTGCATCTAGAAAGCTTAAGGTATCAAAGCCTACGATGGAGTCGACCAACCTGTCAATGCTGGGTAACTGGTAAGGATCCTTCGAGCAAGCTTTGTTTAATGTCGGTGAAATCGACACACATTCTCCATTTCCCATTGTGCTTTTTCACCATAACCACATTGGCCAGCCACATTGGGTAGGCCAATTCCTTAATGATTCCAACTTGCATAAGCTTATCAACTTCTATTTTGAGGGTGGCCTCCTTTTCTGGAGTGAACTGTCGTGCCCGCTGCTGAATTGGCTTGAAGGTGGGGCTCACATTCAGGCGATAAAGTGCAATTTCTGGCTGTACGCCCCTCATATCAGTTACAACCCATGCAAATTCATCCAAATTTGCACACAGCTGGGCTGTTAGGAACATTTTTATGTTTTGATGATGTCATACTAGTTGTTATAGCAAGCCTGAAATAAGTTAGAGTTCTCTGTATAAGTCTTTACTTAGAGTCTGACATGTTGTATAAGTTGAGTCAGAGAAGTATTATACTAGTTGGTAGGATAGCAAAGTAAAATAGATATCCGGAAAAGTGAAGCCAGCCAAGTACCAGCAGAGAAGCATGAAGACATTATGGTCTGACTTATAACCAAGGAAGTCTGTGATGATCTTGGATAAGTCTAAGTTATAATTCAAATGATGAAAATACATATTCATATATGGTGTACACTGATCTCACCCAAATCATGGATCAGTGAAGTACAAGAAGTAGCTGAAAGATCAAAGAAAATAACAATGCAGTAAACTGGCAGAGTAAACGGACTATCGGCTGAGTAAAGACAGAGCAGTGAAGGAAGAACCAAAGAGCCAAGTCAAAAGGATCACTTAACCGTTCAGGGAATGGCCAAGTAAACTTTACTTGTTCAGATTTCAAATGATGAAGATCAAGCATTAAATGCATAATCAATTGATGATCAATCAAGGACGGATTTTCTGATTGATGTTTGAAGAAATCCGATCACTGAAATCAAGGAGAATACAATTAAGGGGGAATCAAGAATTAAATCAAGGATCATTCTCCACATTAAATAGCCAACGGAAGGAAATTCAAATCAAGGATTATCAAGGCTATAAATAGAGCATTGACAGATAAGATACAGAAGGATTAAATCTGATAAGAGACAAGAAGAAACTATGTCAAAGTGCAAAGCCTTCTATTTGTAATTAAAAGGAACATCTAGAGATCAACTCAGCAATCCGAACTTCAATTCCATATCAAGCTCTGAGATTGATAAACAAATCTGTGAATTCAATTCACATCAACTGAGGCAATTGAATCAGAGCAATCTGAGAGGGAGTTGCAACCTTTGTTGCTACTAAAAGATTTGTTCTCAATGAGCAGTGATAGAGACTGAGTCACTGAAGCTTTTGAAGCCACGGAGTGATAGTCTTGCAGATTGTGAAGCTTGTGTAGCCAAGGACAATCGTGCTATTGTATTTGTGAAAACAATAGTGAATTCCTCCAATCATCACAGGAGAAGAGTGGATTAAGGGATTACACCACCCTGAACCACTATAAACCTTTGTGTCTATTTACTTTCAGCAATTTACTATACATCACTTTATTTCATTGCATACTCTATATCTGTGATTGAATAATCTACTTTGAACCAACATTTAAAGAAGGAACTTATCCGCTGCCTAAAAGGTTTTAAATAGAAGAAAAGTATTTGAAACTCCACTATAGTCATTCACCCCCCCCCCCCTCGACTATAGTTTTACCCTTCTCTGGGACCAACAATTGGTATCGGAGCAGTGTTCCTAGTATCAGAACCTGTTGAGATCTAATTTCCGGTAACAAGTAGATCATATATTTTCAAATTTGTGCTTTATATATATATCTCTTATTTCTACTTATGGATTCTTCAAATTTTATGTCAAAGGTACATGTATTCAATGTTAAAAATTTTGATGAATACAAAATAAGGATGTTGTCTCATCTTGTAGAAACTCATGAAGAAATGCTGGATGTAATTAATGATGGCTCAATCAAGATCACAATTGTGATAGCCACAAGAGCGAGATCAAGGAAAGGAGATAGACAAACTCAAGAAGGATTGGACCAAGGATGATAGAAGCGAGCAAACCTAGACTTTGTTGCAAAAGACATGATTTTGAAGACTCGACAGCAACATGTTCATAAGGATCAAAGTTTGCAAAACAGCAAAAGAAATGTGGGACAAATTGGTACTGATCAATGAAGGATCAGAAGCGGTCAAGGAAAATAAATTATCTGTTGCAAAATAGAAATTTGAGAACTTTAAAATGAAGCCTGGTGAATCCATTGATCAAATGGATAATAGATTTTCAAGCATCATCGGTGAACTGCAACAACTTGGACATACATACCCTCGGAAGGAAGTTTGTCTGAAGATATTGAGAGGTCCACCGAAAGATGGAAGATTATCACATCAGTGCTTAGAGGAACAATGTCTCAATTAAAGGCTCATGAATTTGAGTTGAACGGTGAAGACAGTAAACCAGCAGAGGCACACAAGGCCAGTGCACTAGTTGCACCCCAGCAAATCAAAACAGCTGACTCAAGCAACAAAGAGACACAGGAGCTGAAAGAACATGTAGCTTTACTGATCAAATGTTTTGACAGGTTTAGCAAGAAGAAGTAATTTCAAGGAGGTTCATCATCAAACAAGAAGTCAAGCTCAATCAAAGACATGAAGAAAAAGGATGATGAATATAGATGCTTCAACTGTAAAAAGAAAGGTCATTTCAAAGTCGATTGCCCTGAAGAAAAAGACAAAGATGAGGATAAGAAGAAGTACAAGACAACTGCAAAGAGAAAGAGCAAGAAGGCACTCAAAGCTGAAACTAGCAGTGTTGGTCCCAGAGAAGGGTGAAACTATATTCAGGGGGGGTGAATGACTATAGTGGAGTTTCAAAAACTTTTTTCTATTTAAAAGCTTTTGGGCAGCGGATAAGTCCCTTCTTACTATGATGTTTTCAAATCAGTTTAGACAATCACATATATAAGTTATGATGTAGGCAAATTAAGTAAGTGATGTAAAGTAAATTGCAGAAATTAAATTGACACAAGGCTTATAGTGGTTCAGGGTGGTGTAATCCCTTAATCCACTCTTCTCCTGTGATGATTGGAGGAATTCACTATTGTTTTCACAGACACAATAGTATGATTGTCCTTGGCTTCCCAAGCTTCACAATCTGCAAGACTATCACTCCTTGACTGCAACAGCTTCAGTGATTCAGTCTTCCTTTTGCTGCTCCTTGAGATCAAAATCCTTCAACAGCTATCACAGATTCAACTCCTTCTCAGATTGCCTCTGATTCAGTTGCTTCAGTTTGATGTGAATGTGATTCACACAGTTGCTTG
This sequence comes from Gentiana dahurica var. dahurica, assembly GCA_024500145.1. Lineage (NCBI taxonomy): Eukaryota > Viridiplantae > Streptophyta > Magnoliopsida > Gentianales > Gentianaceae > Gentiana > Gentiana dahurica. The sequence goes on along the minus strand of CM044899.1, from coordinate 67,409,709 downwards.
ATCAATCTCAGTTCTGAGTATGACTTTGTAGTTCTGATATTTGAGTTGATCACTAGATGTATTCTTGTAATTTCAGAGAGAAGGCTTTTCAAATTGACAGAGTTTCTGCTTTCTTTCTTTTTGAATCGTTATTTTCTTTTTCTGTCAATGCCTTCTATTTATATCCTTGAATAACCTTGGTTTTTGAAATTCTGTCCGTTGGCTATATTAATGAGGGAATAATCCTTGATTTCATTCTTGATTCCTCCTTAATTGTATTCTCCTTGTTTTCAGTGATCGGATTCTTTCTTCAAACGTATAGCAGAAAATCCGTCCTTGATTGATCCTTTAATGATTGTGCATTTAATGCTTGATCTACTGAATCTTCAACGTATATCAAATCTGATCTTGTAAGTGTCTCTTCACCGTTTGCAGAACGGTAGAGTGAGCCTTCTGACTTAGCCGTTAGTTCTTTCTTCGCTGTTCTCTTTGCCGAAAGTCAGTGTACTCAGCCGATTCATTGTTTTCTTCTTTGTTCTAGTTATTGAAGAGTCTTTGTACTTCACTGATCCTTGATTTGGATGAGACCAGTGTACACCATTTTTGACTATTGAGTTTCATCACTTAAAACATGACTTAGACTTATCCAAGGTCATCACAGACTTCCTTGGTTATAAGTCAGACCATAATGTCTCATTTCTTCTCTGCTGGTGCTTGGCTGGCTTTCCTTTGCCGAATATCTGTTTTTGCTTTGCCGTCCTACCAACTAGTACAATACTTGTCTGACTCAACTTATACAACATGTCAGACTCTAAGTAAAGACTTATACAGAGAATTCTAACTTATTTCAGGCTTGCTATAACAGCTAGTATGGCCATCATCAAAACATAATAAAATGTTCATAACAATTTCCCCCTTTTTGATGTTGCCAAAACCCTCATAAGCCTGAACATAAGTAATCAAAAATTTTCATGATAATTTTATTCATCCATCAAAGGGCAATGAGCTCAAAAAATTTATTCAACTGTTACAAACTGCATTTTGCTTAATTCAGCCTTGTACCTTTTGAACTTTGTAGTCTGAACCTCTTCAATGTCTTTCCAATCAATTTCTGGAAACTTCCACTTCCAGTAAGCCAAAGCTGTGTATTCAGATACACCCTGTAAAACTCTTTTGGCAAAAAGTCTATTGAAATCAGGCATGGTCTCATTGGCCTTAGGTTCTCCAAAATATTTTTCAAGTCTTTCCCTAGCCTCAGCAATGTGTGAGTCTGCAAATTTGAGACTTTTGTAGAGACCCCATTGTTCCTGTTTCTCCAATTTCCCCATGGGATTGAAGAATCTTGCCATGTATTTGAAATCTTCTTGTTGTTCAGCTGGCAAGTCTTCTGGTCCCTTTGTAGATAGTGGTATGGCTGAACTTGGTTTGTTGTTGGTCTGTTTGAGAAGTGCAAATTCTCTTTTGACTTCATTGTAGAGTTTGGCCATATCAGTTCTCATCCTTTCATCCTGATAGTTTAGCCAATCAGCCCAAGCTTCATCTTGTGAGGAGTGAGGATAAAGTCCTTCCTGTACTCTGAAAAATTCTCTTACATAGTCCAGTACATCTGCATCATATTCTGCTTTGCTTTGGTGACCAGTGTAAGTTATGTGCTCACCAGTATATTTGGAGCTGCTGCTACCTCTGCTGGTGTTTCCTCTGGTGCTGAGTCTGTGTTGACTGACAGATCCTCTTTGCTGGCTGGATCCAGGCCTTTGCTGTCTGCCGGACTTGTCTCTATCATCATCTCTTCTTTGCATAGGGTGAGGAAATCCAATGCAGGGTTCCTTTGTGGCTTTTTCTCTTTCTTCTCGGATCCTTCTTTGTTGCTCTTCTGCTTCATTTCTTATCCTTATTTCTCTGTCTCTTGCTCTCAATTGTTCTTCAGTGAAATTTGGGGGTTTGATAGTTGATCCTTCAGGTTCAGGCTTATCCTTACTTTCCCCCTTTTTGGCAGCATCCTCCCTTTGCTGGAGTAAGATGCTATTTGTGGCATGTGCTGTGCCGATCAGAGAGTCAAGCTTTGATTCAATGGAAGTGAATCTGTGGTGATGATCAGTCAGTTTTTCATTCACACCACGAAGTTTAGTGCCAAATGCCACTGCCATTGATTCATTTTCTTGGGAAATATGTTGTCTGAGCCCTGCAAGATTGTTAGTGATATTTATATTAAGCTGCTTCATCAGATTTCCCTGTTGTTGAACCACAATGTTTTGTGCATCAATATATTCTGCAATGGCCTGAAACTTGTGTTCAATGGAGGAACTTTTGTCATTGAATGCTGAAGTCATGGATCTGAGATACATGGCTTGCTGCTCCAATTCTTCAGCCAGCAGGTCTGCTGCTTTCTCAAAAGTTTCAGTTGTAATGCCAGTTGCCAGCTGAGAGAGTTTGTGCCTTGTGTCAGCTGGTTCTGGTTCTGTTTGTTGTCCCTTGTTTTGATGTTGAGTGACATCTGCTCCAGTTTCCAAATCGTCAAGAATTTGGGTAGATGTATATGCTGGAGTTGCTTGAGCTGCAGTTCCCCTATCTCTATGCCGGGGGTTGTCTTGACTGGAGTGGCAGCAGCTGAACCAGTGTCCACAATGTTTGTGCTGTTAGCTGGAACGTTGACAGACAGCGGTTGAGTAATTGTCTTTGCTGGAGTTGTAGACTTGCCGGAGGCTTGTGGTTTCAAAAATGTACGAAGGAGAGTAGTATCATCAATTGCATCTGGTGCAGGAGAGTCCTCTTCTTTGTCTTGACCAAGATCATCATCATGATGATCATTATCATCATTATTATCATGATCATCACCATCATCCCGATGATCATCTCCACCATCATCTGAGTCGTCACTTTGTCTCCCAGAGGTCTGGGGCATCTTTGCCTTGGCTGCATCAACCAATTCCCGTAGTGGAGATTCATCAAGTACTCCTACAAGAGTTGTGATTCCCAGAAAATCAAATAACCATGCTTCTTCAGTAAGCATGTGGTCTGTGTCTTGAAGTTGTTGTCTGGAATCCCCTTCCTTCCATTCAAGATATTCTGCAATTCGATCATCTATATCGTTTGCAGACAAATGTACAGCTTCTTCTGGAGAGTCCTCATCGTCTTCAGTGTTTTCTTCATTTGGATGCTGTTCATCCTCACTGGCATTTGCTTCTTCTTGCTGTGCTTCCTCATCAGAATCCGCCTCTTCTTCTTCTTCATCAATCAATTTCCCAAAGTCTGTCTTTTTCAGACTTCGCCGGACCTTTTGTTTCTTTCTTTGTCCCGAGGTGGTGTGTGAGGATTTCTTCCTCTTTCCTTCTCCTGCCTTCTTTTGTGGTTTGACATAATTAAACATGACTTTGGATTCATGCAGTCTGTGGAGTTGTACAGTGGGGACTTTGAGACATTGCAACAGATAGTGCAACTGTATCCCGTATGACTTTTTCAGCCAGAATTGTCCTTTCATTGTCTTTCCTTCTTTTATCGATTTTTCGCCTGCTTTTACTTCACCTTGGATTTGTTCTTTGATTCTCAAAAAGAAGTATTTTGCCCAATTAAATTGTAGCTTGTTATAGATGATTCCCATTAGCCGCATCCTAATTTCTGTCATGGCATGATTTGCTCCCAACTTTCCTTCAATGGTTTTGCCAATTAGGGCACTGAACTCATTAAAAGGCTGCTTCAACTCAGATCTGAGACAGTTGACTTTTGTGGATCCTGGGTTTACCGTTTTGGCAATGATTGCCCAGAATTCGTCCAAGTCCTGTGGTACCAATGTCACTTTTGCTTGACCCTTATTTGAAAGTTTGAGATGTTTTCGAATTACCTTTGCTGTAATCACAACGTCTTTGCCATTTACAGATGCTACAATCTTGTCTTCCTCGAACTTGTCACCTTCTTCAGTAGGGAGCCCAGGCACGTATTGTGCAGATTTCCAGAAGGAAATCAGACTTTCATAGCACACCTCAGTTATTTGAGGATTGAGGAAGGTGGATAATTTTAGTTTTTCGCAGCCTGCTGCCAACCGTTTGGCATGCTCATCATTTCCACACAGTTTCAGGTAGTGTTCTGCTTGGAAGAATGAACCAGTGGCAATCGATTTTTCATACCCAGCTTGGGTGATTGAGGAAGATGATGCCATTTTTGAGAAGGAGAGGGGTTTGAAAATGAACTTGAGTTTGCAATAGAGATAAACAAGAGTAGGGTTTGTAATTTGCAAGAGAGCATAAAGATCTCTGAAAATCTCTAAGTCTTGTTTATATAGTGCGATTTTAGGTAGTGTGAACGTGGTTTGAATATGGAAGGATTTTGTGGCATAATGGCGTGATTTTGTGTATGAAAATCGCGATATTCGAGTGAAATGGGGGTGTGGTTTGAGGCAAGTAATGATAGAGCCCGTGAATCGAGGAGTTTATAATTCGAAAAATAATATAATTACCTCCATGATCATAACTTGATCGCCACGGGTGTACTGAATAATCCTCCATAATTTCCTTATTCTCCACGTGTAATCAGAATTGATTTTGTTCACACTTTTAATTTGTCCAAGTCTTTATTTTGGTGAAGTGCCTTCGCTGGTCACTTAGCCGTCCCAATAGGTTCTTCACTTAGCTGCGCCATTTGACTGTTCCTAACAATCGGTTAAGTTACCTTCGCTGGATACTAGTGCCTTACATGCAGCATCTCCTGTAACGGCAAAGGTCGTACCAGTTAATGAAGTCACTTAGCCGATTACTCCAGTTAGCCGTTGTTTGATACTTAGTCAATTTCAATCATCCCTAACTCAGTTCTCAACATACTAAATCTTTCATAACCGAGTAGTTTATTGAAGATGTCAGCCAGTTGATCTTCAGTGGGTATGTATTTTAGGATGACATCTCCCTTTTCAACATGGTCTCTGATAAAATGATGTCTTATATCAATGTGCTTTGTTCTTGAATGCAATACTGGATTTTCAGTAATAGATATTGCACTTGTGTTATCACACATGATTGGAATTGTTTTCTCTTCTACTCCATAGTCCCTTAGTTGTTGTCTTATCCACAGTACTTGTGCACAACAACTACCTGCTGCTATATATTCTGCTTCAGCTGTTGATGTAGATATGGAGTTTTGCTTTTTACTGAACCAAGAGACTAGTCTGGTTCCTAGCATTTGGCAAGTTCCAGAGGTGCTCTTTCTATCTATTTTGCATCCAGCATAGTCAGAGTCTGAATATGATATCAATGTAAATCCTCCATCTTTTGGATACCAAATACCAACATTTATAGTGTTTTTCAAGTATTTGATTATCCTTTTAGCTGCTAGAAGATGTGATTCTTTTGGTTGAGCTTGAAATCTTGCACACACTCCTACTGCAAATGCTATGTCAGGTCTTCTTGCGATTAAGTATAATAATGATCCAATAATTCCTCTATACATTTTCTGATCAACATCTTTTCCTCCATCATCTTTTCCAAGTATGACTCTGGCACACATTGGTGTGTCTGCTGTGCCACTTATATCCATCCCATACATGTGTATCAAATCTCTTGTATACTTTGCTTGACTAATGAAAATGACATCCTTCATTTGCTTTACTTGAAGGCCAAGGAAGTAGTTTAATTCTCCCATCATGCTCATCTAAAATTTGCTCTTCATCGGGTTTGCAAATTTCTCGCACAGTTTTTCATCCTCTGATCCAAAGATTATATCATCAACATAGATTTGTACTAGCAATGTGCTTGCTCCTTCCTCCAGTTTAAATAGAGTCTTGTCAATAGTTCCTTTGTTGAATCCATTCTTGATCAGAAACTGTGATAGTGTTTCATACCGTGCTCTAGGTGCCTGTTTGAGGCCATAGAGGGCCTTCTTGAGTTTGTATACTTTGTCTTCTTTTCCTTTAATTTGAAATCCAGGAGGTTGTTCTACATAAACTTCTTCTTCCAAAAGTCCATTTAGGAATGCACTCTTTGCGTCCATTTGATAGACTTTGAAGTCTTTGTGTGCAGCAAATGCTAGAAAAAGTCTGATTGCTTCCAATCTTGCTACTGGAGCAAAAGTTTCATCATAATCTATTCCTTCAGCTTGGGAATAGCCTTTTGCAACTAGCCTTGCTTTGTTTCTGACAACAGTTCCTTGCTCATCCATCTTGTTTCTAAAAACCCATTTTGCACCAATGATGTTTGCCATTTCTGGTCTATCAACAAGTTCCCAGACTTCATTTCTTTCAAATTCATTTAGTTCTTCTTGCATGGCTGTGATCCAATCTGCATCTTGGATTGCATCATCTATAGTCTTGGGTTCCACTTGTGATAGAAAGCAATTTAGCATGTGCTCCAGTTGTCTTCTGGTTCTAACTCCTGTGTGAATATCTCCAATAACTTGTTCTTCAGGATGGTCTCTTAGCCAATTCAGATCTGGTTGAAGTTGTTCTACACTTGGTGCTTCCATGCCTTCATGCTGAGTATGAACTTCAGCTTCAGGTGCTTCTTCTGTTGTATTGATATGTGGTTCCTCTTGATTTCAAAAAGATGATTCAGGATAGTAGCTGGTATGGTTGCATTTGTATAGATTTGCCTCTGTGCTGCTTTCTCTTCTTGGTCTTGAAGATCTTCACCATTTGTATATGGTTCATCAAAAACCACATGTATTGATTCTTCAATCACCAATGTTCTTTTATTGAGTACTCTAAATGCTTTGCTGGTGTCTGAGTATCCCATGAAGATTGCTTCATCAGCCTTTTCATCAAAGGTATGCAGCTGGTTCCTGTTTAAGACGAAACATTTTGATCCAAACATATGAAAATATGTGATATTGGGTTTTCTACCATTCCATATTTCATATGGAGTCTTTCCATGATATTTGTTGATGATTGATCTGTTTTGTGTATGACATGATGTGTTTGCTGCTTCAGCCCAAAATCTCTTTGGCAAGCATGCTTGAGCAATCATTGTTCTGACTGCTTCTTTGAGAGTTCTATTTCTTCTTTCTGCTACACCATTTTGTTGTGGAGTTCCTGCTGTAGATAGTTGATGTAGTACTCCATTTTCTTCACAATAGGTTCCGATAATTTCATTTAGGAATTTAGTGCCTCTATCTGATCTGATCTTGATAATTTTTAGCTCTTTCTCATTCTGGAGTCTTCTCAGCAAGTCTGGTAGCTTCTTGAGTGTTTCTTTCTTCTTGTTCATGAAGATGGTCCAGGTGTACTTTGAGAAGTCATCCACCACTACAAGAGTATATTTCTTACCACTCACACTTACTGGTGTGACTGGTCCAAAAAGGTCCATGTGCAACAGATGTAGAATTCTTGTTGTGGATTGATAAGGTTTTGACTTGAATAAACTTTTGATCTGCTTTCCTTTCTGACATGCATCACATAGACTTTCTTTCTTGAATGTGATCTCTGGCAGCCCTTCAACTAGCTTGCTTTTTGATAGTTTGTTGATGGTCTTGAAATTCAGGTCATTTAATCTTCTGTGCCAAATCCAGCTTGTTGATTGATTATTCTTGACAAGTAGACTAGTTTCTGCCTTGGCTGTTCTCCAGTCCACAACATACATGTTGTCTTGTCTTCTACCTGCAAGAACTACTGTGTTGGTTTGACTGTGAATCACTTTGCATCCTTCTTTGTTGAAGTGCACATTGTAGCCTTTGTCACAGAATTGACTGATGCTCATCAGATTGAAGTTAAGTCCCTTGACATATGCCACATTTTGAACCTTTAGATTGTTCTTGAGTATTGTGCCTTCCCCCTTAATCTTGCCAGGGTTTTCTTTTCCTCCAAATGTGACTTTGGGTCCATCAAAAGCTTTGAAATCAGTGAGCCATTTCTTGTTTCCTGTCATGTGTCTGGAACATCCACTGTCTATGTACCAGATATCCTACAAAACAGATTAATTAGGTTTAGGTACCCAACACTGTTTGGGTCCATACTTGTTAGCAAACATGCCTCCCATACATAGTGTGTATCCAAACGGTCTTCTTTTTGGATAATTGAAGTCATCAACTTCATATGTATAAGGCATGGCAGAATAGCTTCTAATATTTTTACAGAAGGTATTCTGATACTTTTCTCTACCTTTTGGTGCCATTACATCCTTCTTCACTTTCCAATATGCAGTAGGAAACCTTTCTTGCTTCATGTGTCTAGGAACAGATTGGTTTTTCTTAAGTACATGATGCATTTTGTGGAATGGTTTCCTCTTGTATTTTGGAGGTGCAACATTCCAATCATCCTCTAAGGGGTAAAGTCTGCCTTTACCTTTCGGATGCCAGTTGTTCTTGATTGACTGGAATGAGGATTTGATTTGCTGTTTCACTACACTGGCTTTTGACTTCACCGGAACAGGATGATCTGTTGGAATCATGGTCTGTCCCTTTCTAAATTTTGGTCCACTAGTGGTTCTGAATTTAGAATGGTGTTGACCATTATTCCTACTTTCATCCTGACTGTTGTAGCCAAGACCATATCTGGATCCAAACCTTTTTGAGTGTTTGTAAGCTGGTGCTTTTAGTGGTGCAATGGTTACCTTTACTGGTGAGGAGATTTTCTTAACCGATCTGTTAATAACAGATGTATGATCATCTACTTTTTGTTGATCATTTAAGTAGGTCTCCTTACTAGTTAATTCAGCTTTTGCTTTATCCAGTTCTTTCTTTAACCTCTTATTCTCTTTTCTTAGATCCTTGCATTCCTTTTCCAGAATTTCATGATTCTTTTCAATTTCATCGAATTTAGTCATGAGATTTTGAACTAGGTCTGATGTATCTAATGGGAGACTAGAAGATTGTGCAGTGTTAGATGTGGATGCATTTGATGAGGAACAGGAACTAGATGTTACCTCAGTTTCATCTGATTCTTTAGTCATTAAACATAGGCTTGTTTCCTCAGTGTCTGAGTTATCACTTTCATCTTCATCCAATTCTTTGGTCATGAGGCATAGACATGCTTTTTCATTTTCTGAGCTGTCTTCTTCATCACTGTCATCTGAATCAGATGATTCTTCATTCTTTTCACTGCTAGATTCTGCCTTGAGTGCCTTCTTGCCCTTTCTCTTTTCAGATGCTTTGTATTTCTTCTTTTCATCATCTTTGTCATTTTCTTCAGGACAATCAGCCTTGCAGTGACCTCTCTATTGCAGTTGAAGCATCTGTATTCATCTTTCTTCTTCATGTCTCTGTTTGAGCTTGACTTTTTGTTTGATGTTGAACTTCCTTTGAATGGCTTCTTTTTAAACCTGTCAAAACGTTTAACTAATAAAGCTACATGTTCTTTCAGTTCTTGTGTCTCTTTGCTGATGCATTCGGCAAAGTTACTTTGCTGGGGGTGCAGCTAATGCAGTGATTTTGTGTGTCTCTGCCGGAGCACCATCTTCACCGTTCAATTCGAATTCATGAGCTTTTAACTGGGACATCAGTGTCAGAGTGTCAGTGCTTGCAAGATTTGTAGTTCCTCTGATTACTGATGTTATGATCTTCCATCTTTCAGGTAGTCCTCTCAAGATCTTCAGGCATACTTTTTTCTGGGGATATGTGTGTCCAAGCTGTTGCAGTTCACTGATGATGCTTGAGAATCTGTTGTCTATTTGATCAATGGATTCACCAGTCTTCATTTTGAAGTTCTCAATTTTCTGTTTTGCAACAGAAAATTTGTTTTCTTTAACTGCTTCAGATCCTTCATTTATCAATGATAGCTTGTCCCACATTTCTTTTGCTGTTTTGCAGTCTTTGATTCTCATGAACATGTTGCTGTCTAGGGTCTTCAAGATCATGTCTTTTGCAACAAAGTCCAGATTTGCTCTTCTTCTGTCATCCTTGGTCCAATCCTTTTTAGGTTTGTCAATTTCCTTTCCTTGATATGCTCCTGTGCCTACCACCGTAGTGATTGTGATTGGTCCATCATTGATTACATCCAGCATTTCTTCATGAGTTGCTGCAAGATGAGATAGCATTCTTATTTTATATTCATCAAAGTTGTTAACATTAAAAACATGTACTTTTGACAAGAAGTTTGAGGAATCCATCAGTATAATTGAATATATAAATGACAGTGAATGGAAAACTCAGATTTTAAAACTGCTTTGAAAATATGTGATCTCCTTGTTACCAGAAATTAGATCTGAACAGGTTCTGATACTAGGAACACTGCTCCGATACCAATTGTTGGTCCCAGAGAAGGGTGAAACTATAGTCAGAGGGGGGTGAATGACTATAGTGGAGTTTCAAAAACTTTTTTCTATTTAAAAGCTTTTGGGCAGCGGATAAGTCCTTTCTTACTATGATGTTTCCAAATCAGTTTAGACAATCACAGATATAAGTTATGATGTAGGCAAATTAAGTAAGTGCTGTAAAGTAAATTGCAGAAATTAAATTGACACAAGGCTTATAGTGGTTCAGGGTGGTGTAATCCCTTAATCCACTCTTCTCCTGTGATGATTGGAGGAATTCACTGTTGTTTTCACAGATACAATAGTATGATTGTCCTTGGCTTCCCAAGCTTCACAATCTGCAAGACTATCACTCCTTGACTGCAACAGCTTCAGTGATTCAGTCTTCCTTTTGCTGCTCCTTGAGATCAAAATCCTTCAACAGCTATCACAGATTCAACTCCTTCTCAGATTGCCTCTGATTCAGTTGCTTTAGTTTGATGTGAATGTGATTCACACAGTTGCTTGATCAATCTCAGTTCTGAGTATGACTTTGTAGTTCTGATATTTGAGTTGATCACTAGATGTATTCTTGTAATTTCAGAGAGAAGGCTTTTCAAAATGACAGAGTTTCTACTTTCTTTCTTTTTGAATCGTTATTTTCTTTTTCTGTCAATGCCTTCTATTTATAGCCTTGAATGACCTTGGTTTTTGAAATTCCGTCCGTTGGCTATATTAATGAGGAATAATCCTTGATTTCATTCTTGATTCCCCCTTAATTGTATTCTTCTTGTTTTCGGTGATCGGATTCTTTCTTCAAACGTATAGCAGAAAATCCGTCCTTGATTGATCCTTTAATGATTGTGCATTTAATGCTTGATCTACCGAATCTTCAACGTATATCAAATTTGATCTTGTAAGTGTCTCTTCACCGTTTGCAGAACGGTAGAGTGAGCCTTCTGACTTAGCCGTTAGTTCTTTCTTCACTGTTCTCTTTGCCGAAAGTCAGTGTACTCAGCCGATTCACTGTTTTCTTCTTTGTTCTAGTTATTGAAGAGTCTTTGTACTTCACTGATCCTTGATTTGGATGAGACTAGTGTACACCATTTTTGACTATTGAGTTTCATCACTTAAAACATGACTTAGACTTATCCAAGGTCATCACAGACTTCCTTGGTTATAAGTCAGACCATAATGTCTCATTTCTTCTCTGCTGGTGCTTGGCTGGCTTTCCTTTGCCGAATATCTGTTTTGCTTTGCCGTCCTACCAACTAGTACAATACTTGTCTGACTCAACTTATACAACATGTCAGACTCTAAGTAAAGACTTATACAGAGAATTCTAACTTATTTCAGGCTTGCTATAACATCTAGTATGGCCATCATCAAAACATAATAAAATGTTCCTAACAAGCAGTGAAAAGAATGAGAATCATCTAAAAATTATTCTGATAATGATGAAGCTGACAGCTCAGACAATGAAAAGGCTTACTTATGCCTTATGGCTAAATAATCAAATGAAACTGAGGTAACATCTAGCTCATACTCATCATCTAGTAGTGCATCCACATCTGACACTGCACAATCTTCTATTCTCCCTTTAGATTCTGCAAATCTAATTCAAAATCTCATGAGTAAATTTGAAGAAATTCAAGTAAATCATGAAATTATGGAACAAGAATGTGAGAATCTGAGAAAGGAAAATAAAAGATTAAAGAAAGAACTGGATGAAATAAAAGCTGAACAAACTAGTAAGGAAATTTACTCAGTTGATCAACAAGCAGCAGATAATCAGCCATCTGATGTAGAAAGACCAGCTGAGAAAATATCCATACCAGTTTAGAACACCACTACACCCTAAATTGCACCAGCTTACAAACCCCCAAAAAGGTTTGGATCCAGATCTGGTCTTGGCTACAACAGTCAGGATGAAAATAGAAACAATGGACAACACAATTCTGAATCAAGGACCAAGCCAGGACCAAAATTCAGAAAAGGACAGACCATAGTTTCAACCACTAATCCTGCACCGGTGAAGTCAAAACCTAGTGTAGTGAAATAACATAATAAATCATCATTCCAGCCAAGTAAAGGCAAAGATTTTCATAAAGGTAAGGGAAGACTTTTCCCCTCTGAGGATGATTGGAATGTTGCACCCCCAAAATACAATAAGAAACCATTTCATGATATGCATCATGTGTTTAAGAAAAACCAACCAAGGCACAATCCTAGACACAAGAAGCAACATGAAAACAAGTTTCCTCCTGCATATTGGAAAGTGAAAAATGATGCAAATGCACCAAAAAGTAGAGAAAAGTATCAGAATACCTTTAGTAGAATATTAGAAGCTATTCTGCCATGCCTTATACATACAAAGTCAATGATTTCAATTATCCAAAAAGAAGATCCTTTGGATATACACTTGGAGTAGGAGGCATGACTGCTAACAGGTATGGACCCAAACAGTGTTGGGTACCTAAACATACATAACTTGTTTTGTAGGATGTCTGGTACATAGACAGTGGATGTTTCAGACACATGACAGGGAACAAGAGATGGTTGACTGATTTTAAAGCCTTTGATGGACCCAAAGTAACATTTGGAGGCGAAGAAAACCCAGGAAAAATTAAGGGGGAAGGCATAATGCTCAAAAACAGTTTGAAGATTCAAAATGTAGCTTATGTTAAAGGACTGAACTTCAATCTGCTAAGTATCAGTCAATTCTGTGACAAAGGCTACAGTGTGCACTTCAACAAGGAAGGATGCAAGTTGATCACATCCAAACCAACATAGTTGTACTTGAAGGAAAAAAGAAAAGACAACATGTATGTGGTAGATTGGAAGACAGCAAAAACAAAAAACGTGCTTTCTTGTCAAAAGTAAACAATCAACCAGCTGGATTTGGCATGGAAGATTGAATCATCTCAACTTCAAAACATCAACACATTGTCAAAGAACAAGTTAGTTGAAGGCCTACCAGAGATCACATTCAAGAAGGAAAGTCTATGTGATGCATGTCAAAAAGGGAAGCAAATCAAAAGCTCTTTCAAGTCAAAGCCCTGTCAATCAACAACAAGAATTTTACATCTATTGCATATGGATATTTTTGGACCAGTCACACCAGTCAGCGTAAGTGGAAAGAAATACGCTCAAGTAGTGATGGATGAATTTTCCAAATTCACCTGGACTATATTCATAGACAAGAAAAGAGAGACACTCAATAAACTTCCAAATTTGTTAAGAAGAATTCAAAATGAAGAGAAACTGAAGATCATCAAGATCAGATCAGATAGAGGTAGAGTTTCTAAATGAAATTATCAGAACCTACTTTGAAGAAAATGGAGTACTGCATCAACTATCAGCAGCAGGGACTCCACAACAAAATGGTGTAGCAGAAAGAAGAAACAAGACACTCAAAGAAGCAGTCAGAACAATGATTGCAGAAGCATGTTTACCAAAGAGATTTTGGACTAAAGTAGCAAATACAACATGCTATACTCAAAATAGATCAATCAGCAACAAACATCATGGAAAAACTCCATATGAAATATGGAATGGAAGAAAACCTAACATCTCACATTTTCATATGTTTGGATCTAAATGTTTTGTTTTGAACATGAATCAGCTACATAATTTTGATGAAAAAGCTGATGAAGAAATCTTTATAGGATACTCAGACACTAGCAAATCTTTCAGAGTACTCAACAAAGAACTTTGGTGATTGAAGAATCAATTTATGTAGTCTTTGATAAGCCAAACACAAATGTGAAAGCTTTCAAGAACTTGAAGAAGAAGCAGTACAAAGACAAGTTTATATGAATACAACAGTACCAGCTAACATTTTGAATCACAATTTTGGAAATCAAGATGAGCCACTAGTCAACACAACACAAGAGGCACCAACACAAGAACATGAAGCTGATGCACAAACTGAGGTTGTGGAAGCACCAAGTCAAGAGCAACTTCAACCTGACCTCAATTGGCTAAGAGACCATCCTGAAGATCAAGTCATTGGAGACATTCACACAGGAGTCAGAACCATTAGACAACTGGAGAATATGCTAACATGCTTTCTATCACAAGTGGAACCCAAAACAATAGATGATGCAATCCAAGATACTGATTGGATTACAGCTATGCAAGAAGAACTAAATGAATTCAAAGGAAATGAGGTCTGGGAACTTGTTGACAGACCAGACATGGCCAACATCATTGGCACAAAATGGGTATTCAGAAACAAGATGGATGAACTAGGGACAATTGTCAGAAACAAAGCAAGGCTAGTTGCAAAAGGCTACTCTCAAGCAGAAGGAATAGAATATGATGAAACCTTTGCCCCAATAGCAAGATTGGAAGCAATCAGACTCTTTCTAGCTTATCCAGCCCACAAAGACTTCAAAGTTTACAAAATAGATGTCAAGAGTGCATTTCTGAATGGACTTTTAGAAGAAGAAGTATATGTGGAACAACCTCTTGGTTTTCAACTCAAAGGGAAAGAAGATAAAGTATACAAGCTCAAAAAGGCACTTTATGGACTCAAACAGGCACCCAGAACCTGGTATGAGACACTATCACAATTTTTTATCAACAATGGATTCAACAAAGGAACTATTGATAAGACTCTCTTCAAGCTAAAGGAAGGAACAAGCACCTTGTTAGTCCAAATCTATGTTGATGACATGATCTTTGGATTAGAAGATGAGAAGTTATGTGAGAAATTTGCAAACTTAATGAAAATCAAATTTTAGATTAGCATGATGGGAGAATTAAATTACTTTCTTGGTCTACAAGTAAAGCAAATGAAAGATGGCATCTTTATCAATCAAGCCAAGTACACAAAAGACTTGATACACAAGTATGTCATGGACACAAGTGGCACATCAGATACACCAATGTGTGCATGAGTTACTCTTGGAAAAGATGAAAGTGGAAATGATGTTGATCAGAAGCTTTATAAAGGAATCATTGGATCCCTACCCTATCTAATTGCATGCAGACCTGATATAGCATTTGTAGTAGGAGTGTGTGCAAGATTTCAAGGTCAACCAAAGGAATCTCATCTTTTAGCAGCCAAAAGAATAATCATATATCTGAAGAACACCATCAATGTTGGAATTTGGTATCCAAAAGATGAAGGATTCAAGCTAATATCATATTCAGACTCTGACTATGCTGGATGCAAGATAGATAGAAAAAGCACTTCTGGAACTTGTCAAATGCTAGGCTGCAGACTAGTATCATGGTTTAGCAAAAATAAAATTCTATATCCACATCAACAGCTGAAGCAGAATATATAGCAGCAGGCAGTTGTTGTGCACAAGTGTTATGGATCAGACAATAGCTAAGGGAATATATAATGGAAGAAAAGACAATTCCAATCATATGTGATAACACAAGTGCAATATCTATCGTAGAAAATCCAGTACTACACTCAAGAACAAAACACATTGATATGAAACATTACTTCATCAGAGATCATGTTGAAAAAGGAAATGTAATTCTAAGATACATACCAACTGAAGATCAATTGGCTGACATTTTCACAAACCTACTCAGTCTTGAAAGTTTTAGCAAGTTGAGAACTGAGTTGGGAATGATAGAAATTGACTAAGTACTAAGGAACAGCTAACTGGAGTAATCAGCTAAGTAACTTCACCAGCTGACTGAACCTTTTCCATTACGGGTGAGCTCATTTGGTAGCTAAGGCACTGGTACTCAGTGAAGTTCACTGCACTGATTGTTAGGAACAGCTGTATACAGCAGCCCAGTAAAGAAGTCACTCCACCGAAATATACATTGGAGTAAATAGCAAACTCAAGTGTGAACTAAATCAGCTTTATACACATGGAAAATCAAGAAGTTATGGAGGATTACAAAATGGAAGATTACACACGTGGAGATCAACATATAATCGTGGAGGTAATTATATTATTTTTTTAATTACAAACGCCTCGATTCTAAGGATTAATCATTACTTACCTCAATCCACTCCCCCACTACACTCAAATACCGTGATTTACATACATAAAATCATGCCATTACGTCACAAAATCCTTCCATATTCAACCACGTTCACACTACTCAAAATCATCCTATATAAACCATACGTAGAGGTTTTTCAGAAATCTTTACGCTCCTTTGCAATCATAAACCCTATTTTTTCTGCAAAATCAAAGATTTTTCCAAAAAGAATCTCAAACTTTCTCAAAGCAATGGCATCATCCTCTTCAATCTCTGCCACAGAAAATTTCTACGAAAAATCGATCATTACTAGATCATTTTTTAGACCTGAAATTACCTGCCTTTTTGTGAACACGATACACAAGCCCAGCGATTGGTTGATGGCTGTACAAATCTGGGGTAATGACCTTCATAAACCCCTCCCCCCCCCCAATCACTGGCATATGCTATGAGAACCTGATTGCATTTTAGAAAAATGCAAAGTTTGTGCCCAGCACAAAGAAAAGCGATCCAGATTGCATTAGGAGTACAATATTTGGAAAAGAAGTGACCTGGTCTCCTCAACAGATTTCTCAATCTTCCCAGAACTGGTCCGGTTGATGTGAAAAACATACAGATCGACATCAACACATTCTGGACCGAAATAACCAAGAATCCTAGAAAGAACAGTAAGACATACAACCTCCCCAGATCAGCACTCTAACGTCCATTTGCTGAGTTTGCACTAGTAATCACCAAAAACATTGAAGGAAGAAAAGGGTCGATGGAGAATTTGACTGAGCTACGGGTCAAGTTAATGGCGATTATCTATCAAGGTATTCCCTTTTACTGTTCATAGTTTATTTTCAATAGGTTGAAAGGCCGAATTCAGAAGGAAATTGATATGGCAATCATGGCACCAAGCAAGAATTTGCAGAAGAAAAGTGACTTCTGGAAGTTGAAGTCTTATGGGTTTCCCCTTCAACACCTGTTTGATAAACTAAAGGTGAAACCCATTTATCTGCATCCTCCACACAAGGCCAAGGTGATGTTCACATATGTAAAGGCATCCCAGAAACCCAAACCCACTGCCGGACGAAAAAAGAAAGAGCCTGAAAGCAGCAGATCAGGAGTGGGGAGAAGAACCAGATCTCCAAAGGCACAAGATATTACACCTATGATCAGTGCCAGCAACCATGATAACCCAGTGGTGATTAGTGATGATACAGCAACTGAGGAAGAGAAACAAGAACAAGTCACCTATCTGGAAGAGGGTGAAGAAGTATATCGTCTTACATCCTCTGATGAGGAAGATGATAGTGAGGTGGACTAAGGTGCAAAAGAGACACAGGAAAGAGATCGTCTTGAAGATGATCAAGAAAATATGGATCTTTCTGATGATGACCTGACCCTTCAACAGGCGCTCCTAAAGAGCCTCAGCAAAGTTGACAAACAGCCGAGTGGGCCAGCTGATCAAACTCACTCTGCTGAACTTGTCAACACCCCCAGCATTGATCAAGAGAGAACAACATTAGACAAATTCTCTGGCACATGGAGGAGGAAATCAGTCCTCCCAGGGCCAGGCAATAGCAAGCAACTCTCAGCAACCTCTCTCTGATCCTAAGATTGCTGAAGAAGAGAAATAAATGAAAGAGGAAGAGGAAGAGGAAGAGAGTAAGGAAGATGCAAAAAATGAGGGTGATGCATCAGCACCAGCCGAAGTTGATCCAGATAAAATTTTCAATCTGGACATTCAACCATTAATTGTGGACATGGAGAGGCAATACCAAAGCATGCAAAGTCTGAAACTTGCCGTAAGGAGTGATGCTACCTCCTTAAATCACAAAATTGAGGCCCTCATCAGTCACATTAAGGTTCAAGACGAGGTGATGGAGAGACAGGGCAACTTACTTTGCAACCTACAGCATGTCATCCTCTATCATGTCCAAACTAATCTTGAGTTTCTAGCTGACAAATTTGTTGGAAATATCAAACCTCTGCTGGACACTTTGAATGCTCACACACAACAAATTCACCATCTGGATGAGGTTATGGACTACTCTGGACAACAACTCAACACCCTCATCAATGTCACTGAAGCAACAAACAAAATTCTAGAGAAAAGGTTTGGTCCTCTCCCAGACTCTGAGGCGGCCAACAAGATTCTTGAAGTAAGGTTTGGTGATGCAAAAAAGGGGGAAGGAATTTGCAAGCCTGAAAGCTCCAGTGGAAAGAAGAAAAGCCCAACAGACAAGGGCAAGGACATCAAAGGCAAGGGCATCAGGTTTGAAGAAAAGAAGAAGTAGCCATTTTTCATAAATCTTATTTGAATTAATTCTATGCCTTTGATTTTTTTATTGAAAAAGATGCAATATCTTATTGCCCTTGAATGGATGAATAAAATTTTTGAGTTTTATTATGTTGATTATTAAGAAAAATTGTGTATAGTTGTGTTCAGACTTATGAGGGTTTTGGCATCATCAAAAATGGGGAAATTGTTAGGAACATTTTTATGTTTTGATGATGGCCATACTAGCTGTTATAGCAAACTTGAAATAAGTTAGAGTTCTCCGTATAAGTTTTTACTTAGAGTCTGACATGTTGTATAAGTTGAGTCAGACAATTATTGTACTAGTTGGTAGGATGGCAAAGTAAAACAAATATCCGGCAGAGTGAAGCCAGCCAAGTACCAGCAGAGAAGCATGAAGACATTATAGTCTGACTTATAACCAAGGAAGTCTGTGATGACCTTAGATAAGTCTAAGTTGTGATTCAAATGATGAAAATACATTGTCAAATATGGTGTACACTGGTCTCACCCAAATCAAGGATCAATGAAGTACAAGAAGTACCTGAAAGATCAAAGAAAATAACAATGCAGTAAACCGGCAGAGTAAACTGACTATCGGCTGAGTAAAGACAGAGCAGTGAAGGAAGAACCAAACAGCCAAGTCAGAAGGATCACTTAACCGTTCAGGGAACGGCCAAGTAAACTTTACTTGTTCAGATTTCAAATGATGAAGATCAAGCATTAAATGCATAATAAATTGATGATCAATCAAGGACGGATTTTCTGATAGACATTTGAAGAAATCCGATCACTGAAATCAAAGAGAATACAATTAAGGGGGAATCAAGAATTAAATCAAGGATCATTCTCCACATTAAATAGCCAAAGGACGGAAATTCAAATCAAGGATTATCAAGGCTATAAATAGAAGGAATTGACAGAAAAGATACATAAGGATTAAATCTAATAAGAAACAAGCAGAAACTTTGTCAAAGTGCAAAGCCTTCTATCTGTACTTAAAGGGAACATCTAGAGATCAACTCAGCAATCAGAACTTCAATTCCATATCAAGCTCTGATATTGATCAACAAATCTGTGAATTCAATTCACATCAACTGAGGCAATTGAATCAGAGGAATCTGAGAGGGAGTTGCAACCTTTGTGATAGTTGCTGAAACATTTGTTCTCACGGAGCAGTGATAGAGACTGAGTCACTGAAGCTTTTGAAACCACGGAGTGAGAGTCTTGCAGATTGTGAAGCTTGTGTATCCAAGGAAAATCGTGCTATTGTATCTGTGAAAACAATAGTGAATTCCTCCAGTCATCACAGGAGAAGAATGGATTAAGGGATTACACCACCCTAAACCACTATAAACCTTTGTGTCTATTTACTTTCAGCAATTTACTTTACAGCACTTTATTTCATTGCATACTCTATATCTGTGATTGAATTATCTACTTTGAACCAACATTTAAAGAAAGGACTTATCCGCTGCCCAAAAGCTTTTAAATAGAAGAAAAATTTTTGAAACTCCACTATAGTCATTCACCCCCTGGCCCCTCTGATTATAGTTTTACCCTTCTCTAGGACCAACTCAGGGCCTTCTTATCGGATGTGGGTAGATGAGCGCCAATTTTCACCTTTTGCTTTAGATAGCCGTCGTTGACGACTACCTCTACCAATTCTCCATCTGCTATGAAATCCGGACCATCTTCGACCTACATGGTTTCACACTCAACCTCCGTAAGAGTGAGTTGTTCGACCATCTGGATTGTAGCCATTTGTGATGTTGTCTCTGATCACTCAAGGCATGGCCTTTTGTCCTCAACTCTTGAGGCCCGGATATAGGTCAGGACTGATTCTGGGTCGCTAACACTTACTCCGATCCCATCCTTAGCATAAAATTTTGCCTGCTGGTGAGGGATCGAAACAACCATTTGGAATTGCCTTAGAGTTGAAACCCCTATGATTACATTGTAATTTGATTAGAGATCAACCACAAGAAAATTTACCTTCTCGGTCCAGAAAGGTGCATAATCTCCCATTTGTACATCTAGATCGATGGCCCTCTTGACCTGAATCTGAGGATTGGTAAAGCCCTCTAAGGTGCCGTTGTGCGGTCTCAGGTTCGAGTCACTGAAGCCGAGCTCCTTGAAACAGTGGTAATACATGATATCTCAACAGGCCCCAGTGTCTATCGTAACTCAGTTTAACAGTGCTCAATTGACGATTACTGAGATGCTCAAACACGAATCTTCAGTGTGGACAGATGTGACAAACTCGTTGTGGGTAAACGCAAGTGGTTGTTCTTGTCCGAGCAGAACAGCTGGTCGCTCAACGCGCTTATGAACGGAGTTGATTCACAGATTGATCTGGTTATTGCTGGGTGCAATTTTGGTAATTATGTGAATCTCTCTGTCATATTGGCGGGGTTGACGATTATCCTTGTTTTCCCCGCCTCCATCCTTTCTATACTGGTCAAGCCTTCCTCGTTGTATTAGCTTTTCAATCTCAATATTCAACTGTCTGCATTCCTCCGTGGTATGTCCATTATCTTTATGATACCGAAGTATTTGGAGGTATCGCGGTGCCTGTCGGGCCTCGTCGGAATAGGATCGAGAAGCTCATCCCTTACCTCAGCTAACAGTCGGGTGTATGCGATAGTAATAGGCATGAAGTTGTCATATGTAAACTTCTCAGGTTTCCTGAGATCGTGATCCCTATTCCTGTGACTCTCTCTTGGTGGACTCCGGTCAGCCCTCTGCCTGTCACGTCGAGTCTTAGATGCTGCTATTGGTGCCTCAGTTGCTACATACTTTCTTGCTTGAGCTTGCATATCATGGAGGTTTTTAGGCGCGTTGAGAGCGAAAGGGGATTTGAGATAACCCTTTCCCAGCCCCGCTTCGAAGATAGTCATTACCACATTCTCAGGGGACCCTCAAGTCTGCTCATAGATTATGGTCAAGTGATCAAAGAAACTACGAGTAGTCTCACTCTCGCCTTGGCAAATTTCGTGTAAGTCTGTGTGGGCCTTTTTGGGCTGACCAACGGATATAAACTCAGTTGTAAATTTGTTCACAAGGTTGTCCCACGATGTAACTGACCTGGGAGGTAAACTGTGAACCCAAGTGGCCGCCCTATCTTGCATTGCTCCGACGAACGCTGCACCATGCTTCTTCACTGGACGTGGCCAGGCTATACTTGCTCTGCAAGGCTGACAACCAGTCGAGGGGATCTGTGGTTCCACTATAATTTGTGGCTGTTGGATAATGTATTCCTCCTCTTGGAGCCTCTTTCAGTATGCTCACGTGAAGAACAAACGTTCCCTAAGTAGGTCTTTCCGGGAACACTGCTTTGCCTTTCTCTAGGTCCGCAATTTTCTTTTTCATTAGTTTAAATTCATCCACCATTTACGGGGAGAGAGTTGACTTGACGGTACTCTCCTCGTCATATGAGTCATAAATTACCTCCGTCTGGGGTCGTACCTGTCGAGTATTTTCTATCCGCTTCAATTGACTACGCATAGGGGCTGCACCGTGGATGTTATCCATGGGCCCGAGGCGTTAGAGTGCCGATCTTCTGCTTTTTTTGGGGACCAAGGTTGCATGACTGCTCTTTTGTGCCTGCGTCTGATGAGTGCGGCCGGGCCTAACTGGGTCTTTCCTTTTGGGAGGATATGAGTGGGTTGTACCTCAGTTGGAGCTGGCATAGGTGGAGAGAACTTATTAACCGGCAGGGGCTGGTGTCCACCTGCTATAAGTTGTAGATTGTTGACCCGCATGTCCTCTACATATTTCATGTGAGACTTTAGAGCAAGGGTGTGAGAGTCTGATCCTGTGACCGGGGTTGCCCTCTGCTCTATGTTTTGCTGAGGCGACCCCGCGGCTTTCTTGCCACGGCTTTTCTTTATAGCCACGGCCTCTAGTTCCCATGCCTTCACTTTTTCTACCAATACACCACGCATATTAGGGTCGTTGTTGTTACCGCTATTTCCACCAGCGGTGTGAACCCCTGTTGCGTCCACTCTGATGTGACGTTGCACCACATGGTGGATCTTGATTTGCTCCTTTATTTGGTGCCTTAGGATCTATGAGTTTCCCTCTAGTCATCTGATTCGAAAGGAAACTTGCATTATACGCTAACTAGACAAATTTCTTGTAACAAATATAGGCTTACAAATGCATGCGCTGATCCGTGGGTGATGATGATCCCACTCCAAGCTTTGTGAAGCTACCGATGGTGAGTCATCACCTTACTTGGTAAGCTTGCCTAGTTAAAAGACCCTGATTCATAAAATACAAAACCCATTCACTCGTTGTTTTGAGAAAACGGTGAAAGCTGTGATCTTTAGGATGTACAACCCAAAGGTCGAAGCTTCTCCTGACTGTGAGGTTTGAGGATGGCGGCGTAAGTCACCGGAAAAGCTGTAAATACGATTTTGATGATTTTTCCCAATAACAAAGCCAACTGATGTTGCCAGGAATATCACGGTCATTGTATGAGTGTTTAAACGGTGGATATCTGAGCGGGAGGGAAGATTTTTGGTGTAAGAAGACGGTGGCTATGAAGAACTCAAAGCGGTGCTCAGCCAGTGGGCACGATAAACGATAAGAAAGAAAATGTGGTCGACAAATTGGTAGAGTTTATCTGCATATATTTAATAGCGTATATCTTTGTATCATTAAATGAGTCCTCTATTTATAGGCAAAGCTCTAATAGCGATTAGGCTAACAGTGATAAGACATAATTAAGCACAATTAAGAAGACATGCAGCTACGGAGGATCGGGCCGATGGGGCCGCTGGTCGCTCTAACTTTTGCCTACTAGGAGTGCCTTATCCTTGCTAATGCTAAGTATGGAGCATGCTCGCCTATATGTAGAGGGCGTTGCCCAGTATAGTGGACGGGGGTGGCGTGTTCGTCCCCCATCCGGGAGGCGGATGTGATCGTGAGGAGCTCAATGATCCGATCGGCTTACTTCCAAGTGAGCTGGTGGTGATGAAGGTCGAGGCTGAGAAGAGACCATCGTGGTGGGTTTAATGGTTGTCTGGTCTACAGTGTTCTGTCGCGGAATATCAGGTGGTTTTCTCAGCTGGTCTGTCAGCACCAGATGAGTGCTCATTTGTTACTTGTTGATCAGTTAAGTGCACTTCCTTACTAGTTGATTCAGCTTTTAACTTATCCAGTTCTTCTTTCAATCTTTTATTTTCTTTCCTCAGATTCTTACATTTTTGTTCCAGAATTTCATGATTTAATTGAATTTCTTCAAATTTACTCATGAGATTTTGAATTAAGTTTGCAGAATCTAATGGAGAAATAGAAGATTGTGCAGTGTCAGATGTGCATGAATTTGCAGAATATGAACTAGATAGTACATCTGTTTCATCAATTTCCTTAGCCATTAGACATAAACATGCTTTGTCATTTTTTGAGCTGGTGCCTTCACAATCATCTGAGTCCTTTTTAGATGATTCTCCATCACTGTCACTGCTGGTTTCAGCTTTCGGTGCTTTCTTGCTCCTTTTATCTGAAGACTTGTATTTCTTCTTGTCTTCTTCTTTGTCTTTCTCCTCGGGACAATCAGCCTTGAAATGTCATTTCTTTTTGCATTTGAAGCATTTGTATTCGTCATTCTATTTCATCAAGTCTTTTCTTGAGTTTGACTTCTTGTTTGATGATGAACTTCCCTTGAATTGTTTCTTTTTAATAAACCTATCAAAGCATTTGATTAGTAAAGAAATTTGTTCTTATAGCTCTTGTGCCTCTTTGCTGCTTGTTTCAGCCGCTTTGTTTTGCTAGGGTGCAACCAGTGCACTGGCCTTGTGTGGCTCTACTAGTACACAGTTTTCGCTGTTTAGTTCAAATTCATGAGCTTTTAACTGAGACATCAATGTCAAGTTGTCAGTATTTGCAAGATCTATGGTTCCTCTAATGTGACGATCTTCCATCTTTCAGGTAGACCTCTCAAGATTTTTAGACAAACTTCTTTCTGTGAATATGTGTGCACACGTTGCTGCAGTTCGCTGATGATGCTTAAGAATCTGTTATCCATTTGATCAATGGATTCACCAGTCTTTATTTTTAAATTCTCAAATTTCTGTTTTGCAACATATAATTTGTTTTCTTTGACTGCCTCTGATCCTTCATTGATAAGAGCTAATTTGTCCCACATCACCTTAGCTGTTTTTGCAGTCTTCGATCCCCATGAACATATTACTGTCCATAGTCTTCAAGATCATATATTTTGCAACAAAGTCAAGATTTTCTCTTCTTCTATCATCTTTGGTCCAATCTTTCTTGAGCTTTGGTATTTCTTTTCCTTGATCTGCACTTGTGGCTATCACGGTCATGATTTTGATTGGGCCATCATTGATAAAATCCAGCATCTCCTCATGAGTTGCTGCAACATGAGATAACATTCTTATTTTATATTCATCAAAATTGTTAACATCAAATATAGGTACTTTAGACATGAAATTTGAAGAATCCATAATCATAGATAAAAGGTATATAAAGAAAGCACAGATTTGAAAACTACTTTGAAAATAAGTGATTTCGTTGTTATCAGAAATTAGATCAGAACAGGTTCTGATACTAGAATCACTGCTCTGATACCAATTATTGGTCCCAGAGAAGGGTAAAAGTATAGTCAGAGGGGGGTGAATGACTGTACTGGAGTTTCAAAAAACTTTTCTCTTTTAAAATCTTTTGGGTAGCGGATAAGTCCCTTCTTACAAGTTGTTTCAAAGTAGGTTATACACACACAGAGTATGAATAAAATGCAATAAGTAAATGCAGTAAGGTAAAGTGATATAAATTAAATAAACACAAAGGTTTATAGTGGTTCAGGGTGGTGTAACCCCTTAATCCACTCTTCTCATGTGATGATTGTAGGAATTCACTATTTACTTTCACCAATACAATAGTGTGATTGTCCTTGGCTACACAAGCTTCACAATCTCCAAGATTATCACTCCCTGGCTATAAAAGCTTCAGTGACTCAGTCTTCAACACTGCTCCTTGTGAACAAATCATTCATCTATCACAAGGGGTGAAACTCCTTCTCATACTTCTCTGATTCAATTGCTGCAAACTGGTGTGAATGATATTCACAAGGGTTGATCAATCTCAGTGCTTGATATAACTTTATGCACTGAATGCTGAGTTGATCTGCTAGATGTGTTCTTTTTAGATCAAAGAGAAGGCTTAGGAAGATTGACCGAGTTTCTGCTTGTTAGAACGTAGTCCAGTATTCTATATATTATATTTTTTGTGTTTGTCAATGTCTTCTATTCATAGCCTTGATTTTCCTTGATTTGAAATTCCGTCCATTGGCTATTTAATGCGGAGAATAATCCTTGATTTAATTCTTGATTCATCCTTGATTATATTCTCCTTGATTTCAGTGCTCTGGATTTTGCTCAAACGTTAATCAGAAAATCCGTCCTTGATTGATTCTGCATTAATTGCTTGATTCTGCATTAAGCCCATGTTCTTCTTAAATTGCAGATAGATTACTTGATTTTGTTGTTTAAGCTATAGCTTGACCAGCTTAGTGAATCTTCTTCCTTTGCTAATGAGATTTCCTTCACTGATTCTTTTAGTCAGCCGGTAGAGCTGTTACTTCACCGTTTATCTGTTTCCATTCTTAATTTGATTTTCCAAGAGTACTTGTACATCGGTGATCCTTGATTTGTGTGAGATTAGTGTACACCATATTTAAACATTATATTTCATCACTTGTAGTACAACTTAGACTTATCCAAGTTCATCACAGACTTCCCTAGTTATAAGTCAGTCCATATGTCTTCTTGCTTCTCTGCTGGTACTAGGTTGTCTTCACTTTGCCGATTTTCTGTTTTACTTAGCCATCCTACCAACTAGTACAATACTTGTCTGACTGAACTTATACAACATGTCAGACTCTAATCAAATACTTATACAGAGATTTCTAACTTATTTCAGGCTTGTTATATCATCAAAATAAATAAAATGTTCCTTACAACACAATCATATAGCCATGATACGTAGCTACAACAAGCACTACCTGAATAGATTTAAACATAGCCGGTAGTTTAGAGGTGATTACAAGGTTTACACCTCGTAGCCTCTTAGCCATCAACTCAGACTAACAGGTAATTGTATTACCATCCATGTCAGCCTTTTATAAAGACATGCTACACCTTTTAGAGACATTCCCTTCAGGAAGGATAGAATAGGTTCATAACCCGGTTGTCACACATGGAATCTACTTCAGACATGATGGCTCCAAGCCATATCTCTTAATCTTGCCTTTCAAGCATTCCTACATAAGTCGCGAGATCTTCAGTCTTCAAGATGAACATACCAGTAGCCCTGTCAGGCGTGTGGTCATCTGTAGACTCATAGAATACTTGTGTGCACTAAGCGAAGAGAGTTTGAGAAAGTAATAATACTTGAGTAAACTTCAACTTGTTTACTCATGTTTGAAGAAAGGGTATAAATAGATACAAGCAAGTAAAGGTCCTAGCTAGTAAAGTAAACGTTATTAGAGCCGGCTAGTATTAAATGCTAGAGTCGGCTATTACATAATAGGACAAACTAGAGTTACTTTATGACTTTAGGACATATTAATTGTTTATTCAATACAATTAATATGTCTCTTGATACATAAGTAATATGTTACAATGTAACGATTTATAATTACAACAATGTAATATAATACAACAATGTAATATAATATTTCCACACCCGTCCTCAAACTGGGTTGTATATGTCAATATTGTCAAGTTTGCTACTTAGTCTTCTGAACATAAGCAGTGGAATTGCCTTGGTGAGAATATTAGCATTTTGGTCTGCTGAGGGAACATACTGAAGTTGAATGATCTTGGCATCAATCTTCTCTTTAAGAAAATGTCTGTCAATATCCATATGTTTGGTTTTATCATGATGGACTGGATCCTCTGCCATGCATAGAGCTGAATTATTGTCACAGCAGAGTATGACAGGTTGTTGAGGGGTCTGCTGAAGGTCAGTAAGGACTCTTTTCAGCCATAATGCTTCACAAATGCCCAAAACCAGTGCCCTGAGTTCAGCTTCAGCACTGCTTCTAGAGACAGTAGGTTGTTTCTTGGTTCTCCAAGTGATAAGATTACCCCATACATATGAGCAATAGCCTGTGGTAGATCTTCTGTATATGTGGCAACCAGCCCAGTCAGCATCAGTATACACCTTCACTGATCTGTCAGTAGACTTAGTGAAGTTTAGGCCCTGGCCAGGAGTAGACTTCAAGTATCTATTCTGTAGACAACATCCCAATGGTGCTCAGTAGGGCAATGCATGAACTGACTGACAAGGATAACTCCATATGCAATATCAGGTCTTGTATGGGAGAGATAGATGAGTTTCCCTACAAGTCTCTGATATTGTTCCTTTCTTACAGCAACAGTACCATGTACTAGTGGATTACTGGGGTCTACTGGAGAGATAGCCGGTTTGCAGCCTAGCATGCCAGTTTCCTTCAGCAGGTCTAGTATATACTTCCTCTATGAGACAGATATACCCTGGCTGTTTCTTGCTATTTCCATACCAAGAAATTACTTGAGGGAGCCCAAATCTTTAACTTGAAATACTTTGGCCGGCAGGGTCTTCAATTGTTGGAGCTCAGTAGGGTCATCACCAGTAAGGATGATATCATCCACATAGACAAAAATAATGGATCTTTTCTGGTTGGTTGTTTTGATAAACATGGTGTGATCTGAGTTGTATTGATGATATCCAGCAGCTTTAACCACAGTAGTAAGTTTGCCAGACCAGGCTCTAAGGGACTGCTTTAGGCCATATAGAGATTTCCGCAATTTGCAAATATTCCCTTGAGTGTGAGTGTTGGCAAAACCAGGAGGTACATTCATATAGACTTCCTCAGTAAGGTCACCATTTAGGAAAGCATTCTTGATATCCAATTGGTGGAGAGGCCAGTCAAGTTGGACAGCAAGTGAGATCAGTACCCTGACAGTGTTTAGCTTTGCCACAGGTGCAAAGGTCTCATTGTAGTCAAGTCCATATGTTTGAGTGAATCCCCTTGAAACCAGTCTAGCTTTGTATTTATCAATAGTACCATCAACATTGTACTTGATAGTGAACAGCCATTTACAGCTGACTATCTTCTTTCCATGTGGGAGAGTGGTGAGGTCCCAAGTATGGTTGTCAATGAGAGCAGTCATTTCAGTTTTGACAGCAGCCTTCCACTTATCATGTTGGAGAGCTTCCTGTATATTCTTAGGAATAGAGTGAGTATCCAAGTCCTGTGTAAACATAGCAAAAGAAGGTGATAAGTGATCATAAGACACATAAGTATGAATAGAGTGATTAGTGCATGATCTATTTCCCTTCCAGACAGCAATGGGTCTGTCATCAATGTCAGTAGAATGAGAAGGGTCAGTAGGCTCAGGAGGCTGCTGAGGTTCAATAGGTTCAGTAGACTGCTGAGGTTCAGTAGGCTCAGTAGGCTGCTGAGGTTCAGTAGGATGCTGGGGCTCAGTAGGCTGCTGAGGTTTAGGAATCTGCTGAGGTGCAGTAGGCTGATGAGTATCAGGAGTCTGCTGAGGAGTAGGTTGAGGGATTGGAGTGATCTCAATTTCAATAAGGTTGCCATCTGTGACTGTCTCAGTAGGTTTGTTGTAGTATGGAGTTCTTTCAAAGAATTTTACATCCATAGAATTGTAAAATCTTTTGTCAGTGGGAGAATAACACTTGTAACTTTTCCTGTCTTTGGCATAGCCTAGGAAGATGCACTTATGAGCTTTGGGATCAAGTTTGCTTCTGTGTTGGGCATGAATATAGACAAACACAATACATCCAAAGATCTTTGGAGGCAAGTCAGCAATGAGGTGAGGACATGGATGAGTTGTCAGCAGGGTTTGAATGGGAGTCTTGAATCCTAACACTCTGCTGGGTAACCTGTTGATCAGGTATGTGGCAGTTAATATAGCTTCACCCCACATATATTTAGGCACATGTGTGATGAACATGACTGATCTAGTCATCTCCAGTAAGTGCCTGTTCTTCCTCTCAGCAACCCCATTTTGCTGAGGTGTCTCTACACAGCTACTGGTGTGAATAATCCCCTTATCATTTAGGAAGGTGCCGAGGTTGGACTCATAGTATTCCAGGGCATTATCTATTTTTAAGATTTTAATCTTAGTGTCAAATTGAGTGGATACCATATTATAGAATTCTTGGAAGATGGTTCCAACTTCAGATTTATCTTTCATCAGAAACAGCCATGTGATCCTGGTGTGATCATCTATGAAGGTGACAACCCACCTCTTCCTTGTTATACTTTTAAATCTTGAAGGTCCCCATACATCACTATGTATTATAGTGAAATGTGTGGAAGGCAAGTAAGGTAATTTAGTATACACAGACTTAGTAAGTTTAGCAAACTGACAAATATCATATTGAAAGTTACTGAGGTTACATCCGTTAAACAATTCAGGAAATAAAGACTTTAAATAACCAAACTTGGATGACCTAGTCTATAATGCCATAACATGATATTGTCTAAGGTTTGGGTGCAGGCTGCTGAGGCAGTTTCAATCTTCAATCTTCTGCCTTCAGCAGGGTTTACCATAAACAGTCCTGAGCAGGCTTTAGCTCTCCCAATCACTTCCTGTGAAGAAAGATCCTGGAAAATACACTGATTGTCATTAAACAAGACTGTCCAATTTAGGTCTATAGTGAGTCTACTGACAGATATAAGGTTACAGTCTAATTTTGGAACAAATAGGACATCCTGAAGGTATATCTTATCAGTAAGTTTAAAATTTCCAAAACCTTGTGCACATGAACTACATCCATCAGCAATCCTAATATTATGGGTTTGATGACATGGCCTAAACTGAGATATGAGACTCTTGTTACCAGTCATATGGGTTGAGGCCCCAGAATCAACAATCCAAGTATCATTACTGAGAGGTGAGTGGAATATACCTGTTTTAGCATGAGTAGCAATGTCAGTGATAGAACTACCTTCCTTTTGTTGAACAATGAAGGCTTTGAAGGCAGCAAACTGAACATCCAACCTGGTATCTTTGTTCCCTTCTTCACTAACATGCCTGCCCTGACTCTCCCTGGTTAGTTTGGAGGGTTTAAAAGAGTTAGGCTTACCATGCAGTTTCCAGCACGTGTCCTTGGTGTGATTTGTGCGTTTGCAGTGGTCACGAAACAATTTTCCCGCCTTCTCAATAGGGTTCCTGTAAATCTCAGTAACCTCAGTAGGCTTCCTGACCACCAACATTGCTGAGCAATCAGTAGGGTGATCAACAGGGTTGCTTTGCAGCATTACTTTCCTCCTACTTTCCTCATGTTTGACTTCAGCAAACACATATTTGAGACTGGGAGAGGTTTAGTAGCAAGAACTCTACCTCTAACATCATCAAGGGATGAGTTCGGTCCTGTAAGGAACTTGAATACCCTCTTCTTCTCAATGATATTCTTGTATCCTTCCATGGGTGAATTTCCAACATATCTAGGTGTTGCCATGCCTTAGATAGTTGGTTGAAGTACTGAGTTACAGACAGATCCCCTTGCCTGCAATTTTGGATTTGAGCTTCAGATCATAGACCTCAGATGTATTGTCCTTTTTTGAGTAAAGGTCTCTGGCATTGTCCCAGATTTCCTTTGCAGTATCATACATCATGAACTTCTCACTGATCTCTTTTGTCATTGACCTCGTGAGGATGGTCATGACTTTGTTATTTTCTGTATCCCATGCTTCAAACTTGGGGTCAGTTTCAGCAGGGGCGGGTTTGGAGCCAGACAAGTATCCCATCTTGCTCTGGCCTGAGATATACATTTTCATAGATCTTGACCACAGCAGGTAGTTGTTGCCATCAAGTCTGTGATTTGTAAATGAATGGTTTTTAGTGACCCAGTCTGCTGAGGCAGCTGGGACTCTACTGAGGGTGAGGAAGCTTCAGATAATGAAGACATTCTTGATATGATATGAGATGTTACAGCAGGTTAGGGAGATTTTGCAGCGGATTCAGGATTTTAAGGCTCCGATACCATGAAGAGAGTTTGAGAAAGTAATAATACTTGAGTAAACTTCAAGTTGTTTATTCATGTTTGAAGAAAGGGTATAAATAGATACAAGCATGTAAAGGTCCTAGCTAGTAAAGTAAAAGTTACTAGAGCCGGCTAGTATTAAATGCTAGAGTCAGCTATTACATAATAGGACAAACTAGAGTTACTTTATGACTTTAGGACATATTAATTGTTTATTCAATACAATTAATATGTCTCTTGATACATAAGTAATATGTTACAATGTAACGATTTATAATTACAACAATGTAATAAAATATTTCCACTCTAAGCAGTGTCCTGCACCGTATCTCTATATAGAGCCTGCTCATATTCCACTGGTTGAATATCTCTTTGTGGTTCTCAAACTCTTTCGAGATCTCAATTTATTCCCACTGTTTCTTTGGAGGAAACACCTCCTCCAAAAGACAGCATGTTTGGAGGCAAACACCTTTTGCTCCATTGGCCAGTAAATAATATCCAGTGTGCTTGCTAAGATATTCTACTAAGTTGCATATGTCATACTAAGCTCCAAGCCTTTCAGACATTGCATGCTTGCTAGTAACACGACAACCCTAAATCATCGGTTAAGATGGATTTGATGTTATCGTCTTCCATATCTGATATGAAATTCATTCAACCTTTATTCTTTGGAACTCGTTAAGTATATGTATTGTATAAGGGCACTATCCTGAAACAGGTAAGGGATACTTCACATGGCTTACGTCACACCTTTATCATATAAAGTGTTGTTTCCATTTTAGGAACACAATCTAATTGCATATCCTAAATATGGTATCCTTTTAGGGAGAATCTGATTCTATTCAGACAGCTTCTGAAAGCACCCTTCGAGTATTAATTGCTTCAGTCCAATTGAAGATTAATTCCTAAGTAGCTCATCAATCTCATATTCGTACTAGCTCGAACTTTTTGGGCTTTCCGAATTGTTGTACTTCACTAAGAACATTCAACTATTTCTAAAAATAGTCATAGAGAGTAATAAACAATTATTTGTGGCATTAATTGTCATAAGCCAACAAACATCGGTATGTTTAGGCTTTAGACAGTTTTTTGTATAATATAACATTTTCATAAAAGGGTATTTTAGTCATCTTTAAATAAGATATGTATTACCCACATGTTTCATAATCACATGGTTCAGACATCATCAGAATGACATTTGATTACACGTTTCTCTTTTAGAGAGTCTATATCTAGAACAACCACAAAATATCAAGGATAACAGCCATTCGAACATTCGGTTGAGATTTCATCACCTATATCCACTATATAGTGATCGTAATCTAATATGTTAGATTCGGTGACCGTTCAACTTTATCGGAATAACTTTTATTCCTTACTCTTGAATATGTCTACTAAATCCTAACATACAACTGAAATCGTGTTCTTCATAATAATCGGAACACAATAACGTTTATTTAGTTCCTTTATCAGTTTACTAAACTCAGAATACAAAATCGAAAATGTTGCAACGTTTGCTTCACTTTTCGTATCTTGGTGTATTCCGTATTTTAATCTTTCTAATTTAATCATGCCCGTAAGATATCATATATCTAAGAGTTGACTTAGACTTGGATAAATTTATCTCAATACTCTTGCCTAGAATAGAGACTTCGATAATATCTCTTATTTTAAGCACATGCCCTAACTTTCCCTTTAATCCCTTAAGCACTTGTAAATACTTCTTAGTTTAGTCTTCATAAGACTTAAGAAAAATCACAAGAGCTATGACTCTAATTTTCTTTCGTAAAGAAAAACTAAAGTTTATTAGATAGTTTATTTAGCCTTTTGAATCATATTCAAAACATTAACTATTTAATTAATCTTCAAGTAATGATTAAAGAAATAAGTCAATACTTAAATCTTACAATTTTGAAAAACAACATTTCCAAGATTTGATGTGGTCATTCTTATCCAACGTTTGAATTTATTGTCATCGTATGACAGAATGATCATATTGGATCGTATCCAATATATGATCAATTCGTTGAAACACATTTCAAGTAACTTAATCATATCACGAGCTTCCGTTTTTCATTAATAATAAAAGTCTTGGAGCACTCCATCAATTATGTTGTCTCATTGTCGCTAACTACTATAACGGGGTTGCTCGTGTCATTGCTTATTTTAAAAGGATTAAAATTACTTAGCCATACTTGAGAACGTTTCTCAAAGGTAACAGGTAACAGTCATAATTTTGTTTTACTAATCGAGAATAAAAAAAAACATAGGAATAAAAATTTGCTAGAAAACTACAACATTAAATAAAGATAAAAAGATTGTTGTTGTTTATAAATGAAAAATCAAAATGGTCTTTTGGTTTATGATTTTGCTCCCACTAGTCAACTACTCCTAATTGACATTCAAGAATTTTTCAAGATTCTTTAGTGGCCAAGATCCCATCTAGTTACCCCGATTCCCGAACGAGGGCCGATCAACCGGAACAATTCGAAAGGTAGGTAACACTTTATCAATCACATCTCTATGTGACTCTTGGTGGTTAACTAGTCAACTCTTTGACACTACACATCTCTATGTGGTAGCCAACCCCTTGTATCTAAAATAAGACGGTCCTGACGAGGGCCAATCACCACAATATTCTAGTCAAGTCATAACCCAATATTCGCGAGATCTCATGCGATCATATCTCAATAATAACGATATACCCAAGGTAGGTCAACTCCCGACGAGGGCCGATCAATTGGATCCGAACAAGAGCTCATCACCATCGTTATATTATTGGGAGACAAAATTCCGACTTAACTTTTGTTGTGGGAGTAATTTTAAATTAATTCACTTAATTAATTATGATTAATTACGGTCTCATCAAATTCATCAATCTCTATAGTCATACATCCTACACATTTATCATATAAAATAAATACAAGCACAAAATAAATAAATGCGCAAAGTAACCGGTATGATCATGGATTTTTCCTAAGTGCGGTTTCAAATACAAGCTGACGACACCGCGGGTCACAATCTAATGGTAGCTGCAACCGCCAATAGGATTTAATGTGCCATCTCCAATGGGATCTTTATCCGTCTATCTTTGGTCTCCGTCTTCTGCTCCATTCTTGTTACATAAAATTCTATCTAATAAAATAAATACACCTGCCGCACACGGAGGGAGCTAACGGGAATGGGATAATGCAGAAAGTAAACTAGGTCACGTTCTACATAACTCTAGGACAATTTCAAAAACCAACAGTAAATTAAATCACACACATCTATCCTATTGGTCGAGTGCATGATCAATCGGGGTTCATATATTCACATTATATCTAACATATCTAATCCATACAGTAAAAATCTTATAAAAAAGAAAAATACAAAAATTACCAACTTGCGTTTTCATTAATCGATTAAGGTTTAATCAATTAATTAATTTTATCCAATCAATTAACTAATTAACACTTAATTAATTAAATGATTTTAATCGAAATAAAATTAAAGGTTAATTTTAAACGATTACAATTTTTAATTTTAATCAATTAGAACTATTCTAAAATAAATCTAAATTAAAATTAAGTCTCTTTTGTTTTTTTTCCTTTTGATTCCTAATCAAAAAAGGATGTCTTCAGTTTCCAAAACCCAAAGGCACCTACCTGGGTCCTTTCCAAAATCAAATATTTTGAAAATGGTCTAGACCTGGGTCTTTCCCAAAATCAAATATTTTGAAAAGGGCCTAAGTCTGTTTCAAACAAAATTTGGAAAGTCCTAGGTTAATCATAGGCCCAATTAAGATCTATAAACCAACCCAATACTATAGTGCCATGTGGCATCCCAATGACCCAAACTATTTGAACCATTGGTTAGCCGTATGACAGTCATTAAACAAAGAGATATCTATGTACCATAAAAATTCACAAAACAACAAACAAAATTTTTCGGGGTCCACCAAGAGCCACCAGCCACCAGGCGCAACGCCCGGCATGTTCAAGGTGGGGCGCCGCCAGCAGTCGGCCGAGCAGCCCCACCGCCGATTAAATTTTTTTTGTTCATTCTTTGTTATGCGAATTTAAATCATGCATCTATTAATTAATTACTATGAAAATTAACTAATGCTTATTGCTTAAGCTCAAGCTTGCTCCGATACTCCTGTTAGTAAATCTACGCGGGAACGCAGCTTTATTTAAAATTTATTTCCTATTAACCAGGATCGACATCGTTTAGGCAACAAACATATTAAGTTAGTAGACGGTGGTTACCTTGCTTCTAAAAGATCGACTCTTTGACCGTCTACGGAGAGTAGTAATGCGCGACCCATCCACGTGTCCGGCCTCTATCAATTTCCACATGAGCACCTCGCCGGAATCCTCCTTAGATAGCTACTAGAAAAATCCGTTTGCATGACCGGCCTTTTCTCTCTCTCTAAATCTCTCTCTAAGATGCTCTCAGTATTTTGTAAATTAGAACTCTTCTAATTGTGATGTACAAAAGAGCTAACCAACCCCTTTCTTTTATAGTAGAAAGTGGCGCCCCTGTTGACCCAATCTGATTCAGGGAAGCTTACTAGTAGATTGATGAGAAAGAAAACATTTTCCTAATAAAATAAGAAAAATCATTTTGATTGATTTATTTCTTTTAATTTAATATCTTATATTAAATAAATCTAACATATTGCCAATATCCAATATTGAATATCTTTATCTTATTACCATAAATTTATTTTTCCAAAATCATTTAATATCCAATATTAATATATGATAATATCATTAATTAAATTGCACAATCCAAGTGTATCTTTATTCACCAAAAGATGGCGCCACATGCATATATGCATATATATACACATATTTAATTAATATAATAACATGATCAATTAGTTTGGCAAAAACTCACGTGTGTCATACATATAAAGTTCGGCCACATATATATCTATTTAATTAATCAACACAATTAATATCTTGTATTATATTTATTCATAATACATAAATACCACAATATTAATTTATCACTATTACACTTTATAGTTGAGATAACTTTCCTTATTTGGTTATCACTATAACCGCATTTTAATCCAGCTAGATGTTTTTATGTGTGTGACCCGATAGGCTTCCGAATATGTTGGTCGTAGGCACAAGGCGCATTTTACTAAAATACCCCTCATACCTAACGATCACGGAATAGCGTATAGCAACACATCGTGACCCCCAATCATCGGAATAGTCAAATGTAATGACAACTACCTTTCATCTGAAACAGTTAGCATGTAAATAGAATCATATCGCTGTTACAATATCCATACGGTCGTACGTCGAGTGTCAAACATTAACGACCGTATCTTATAATCTGGATATCCTACTCTCTCGAAGTAACATATTACTTCCTCTTTGCAAAGACTCACGAGAGTAAGACATTCCTAATAAGAAGACCCTTTTGGATATTTACTCCTAATCATAGGATACGCGATTTCCAGACGAGCAACATGAATCCTACGCATGCTTCAGTATCACACCCAATCACTACCGCATGATTTCCCCATGCCTAGGGAAACCTCAATAGTGTCAAAGTATGACGATTCACACCGTGATGTCATGAAGACCCCGGTCTCAGGATAATTACACAACCGCCATATAGTGCGACACTTAACATAGTAAGTGGGTCAGTCTAACTTACGCATTCTCTAATACACATCCACGTACAGTCCGAGTGTCTCAACACTTTGATAGACGAAATCTATCCCTATCTTCAATAAGATAGAAGACATCTAATACGTGCTAGTCTAATCGTACTATTAATGTCTTATTTAATAGCACATACAACTAGAGACATTTAAGTATCAAACCTTTTAAAGTGAGTCGAGATCTTATCAACCATAATCACTAATATGATTTCTCTTTAACAGTTTGACACTAAGGACGTTATCATATATTCAATATCATAATTGTTTCATTAAACGAACAAATATATAATAACAGAAATGTCATTTAATATATGCATTCCGGACTCTGACTGACTGTTAAACAATGCTTCTAGGGTTACCCAAACTTCCATGGCTGTATTACAACCAACAATTTCCATAATAGCAGCCTCTGTCATTGACTTCAACATCCAACCCATTAAGAGTTGATCTGTAATATTCCATTCTTCTTGTGTTTGGGGTCTTTGAAAAGGAGAGCCAGACAATCTAGGACCTGGAGACACAGACCCTAAAGTGCAATAATCTCCAAAAACATGTCCTTCTAGTCTATGGCCACAAATACTAGGTAGAACTGTGGATTTCCACAAGAGATAATTGCTCCTACCAAGCTTAACATTGCAAACCTGAGTTGAGTTGTTGGTGAACGGAAGATTCGTGGTTACTGGAGCACCAGTTGAACCAAGAGAAGGAATTGGTGGCAGATTTGAGTACATCGGACAAAAGTGCCAGGAAAGGGCTCAGTTCTTCCGAAGTTAACTCCTGAGAAAAAAGGAAGTTAGTGCCTGAAACTCCTCCAGTTTGCATGAAGGAAGAAGGCATTAACCCGATTGTGGGTACCACCGGGCTTACACTTACAGCAGAAACAGGGGTATTAGCTCCAGAATTTGGAGCTTGACTGATTCCATTTCCTCCATTGTTGTCACCAGCAGCTCCTGCGACGGCGGCGTCGGAATTTGCAGCGCTCATTGCTAAATCGTTCTGATACCAAGTTTGAATAATAAAATGCAGCAGAAAAACATAGAGAAAGGATTTCTCATTAATTCATTCATCAGATGGATACATTTCAAGGAGAGTATAATACCAAAAACACCCTTACAACATGATGATACAAATTATATCGTCTCCAGTGGGGCCGCACCTAGGAGGCTGCGACCACATATATGACGATGTCAAAAGGTATTAAGAGCAAGGCCGCCGCCCACAACCCCTCCTAAAGCCTCGTCAAAGATAGGGGCCGGTGGGCGATCATAAATATAAGGCTCTTTAAGGGAGCCGCGCAAGACTTAAGAAGAAACAGGGGGAGAAGGCCAGACGACGAAGCTGGCGACCTTGGCGACCATAAGGGGTCGCCGCCTGGATATTACATCCACTTGCTACTAGATATTTTACCCACTTGATGACAGATATTTAGTATTTACTTAGCTGCTAAGACTAGTGACTAAGCTGCTTCTGCACCGCCAGTCTTTACTTCACCCCTAAGTCTAATCTTCCTATAAAAGGAAGTCTTGTATAACCTAATCAGATATATTCTAATACACAAATAACAGGCCAAAGCTCTGCAAGAACAAGCTTATCTCACCGTCATCCACTCATCACCGCCTATCTCCGGCTAACATATAAATAATCTACTCACAAATAAGCCAGATATCCACACCATTAACACCGCAACGCAATCGTGACGTTTTCTGCATCGTCAGTTTGCTCCGTTACCGGGAAACCACGCTACAACTTGCTCAGTTCCAGGCGTAAAAATCATCAAAGAGCGATAACACACGGCGGATCGAAGGAATCTCACCTCCGACAGCCAAGAGCATCCGGCCATTTTCAGTCGTCCAAATTGCGTTCTAGAAAGAGGTAATATTACAAAGAAAAGCCCTCAAAACCCCCATCTAAACGAAACACTTCGGAAAAATGACAGGAAGTAAAGGACATCTGACTCCCAAGACCCCGGCAAAGGGGGCCATGCAACATCAGGCTCGTGGAGAGGGAGTGGGAGAAACACTTAACCATCTCCCCACAGAAGGAGAAGGGTTGCAACGAGGGGTCCTATCGCCTAGCGACGCCAGGAATGTCATTAACCAAAAGGCCAAGTCAAAAGAGGCCAACGCTGTTGCGCAAGATGAGGCTCGCAAAGAGAGTGCAAGGTCGCAACAGAGTCAAAAGTCGACCCCCAAGACAAGACCAGGCTCCCAGGAGGATCTTGAGATTGCGGAAATGAGAGAGTATGCGAAGTATGCGGAAACTATGTACTTAACTAA
This sequence comes from Gentiana dahurica var. dahurica, assembly GCA_024500145.1. NCBI lineage: Eukaryota > Viridiplantae > Streptophyta > Magnoliopsida > Gentianales > Gentianaceae > Gentiana > Gentiana dahurica. Next base: position 67,370,367 of record CM044899.1, on the reverse strand, counting down.
TTCTCGCCTGGTAGCAAAGGGCCAGGCCCCAATGGCGATACGACCCCCGAACCCTCCTAGGAATGAAACTGCTCCCGCGGACATAAATAAAGCCCGCCAAAGTCAGATCCAAGAAATCGAGATAGAGGAGAGTGTGCATTCGTCGGGTCGCAAAGGATTGAGGAGAGAAATCGTGCAAAACTCAGCGCCCCCAGATCGAGATCACCAAAGAGGAAAGACACTCGAAAAAGGATCAGCTTTCAAGAGGTTAGGTGAGAAGGACAAGGCCTCGGCCCTAAGTCGTCTCAGCCTTCCAGGAGGAGCAATACCCCCATGGCCAGATAGGAGCACGCAGGACGCTCGGATAATAATAAGGGAGAAAAGGGCTCACCAGGGAGGATCACAAGACTATTAAGAATCAGAGCGCAGGCAGGAACGGGCTGATAGGCAGGCACTGTCGTGACCCAGATTCGACTCTGCCTTGGCAGAACAAATGGAGATAATGAAAAATGAGCTCGCAGAGCTAAAGAAATCATGGCCTGTCGAAAGGGCCGCACCGGTCTCAATAATCGACGTGCTCGCTAAAAGAATCACAGAGACATTACCTGCCAGCAATGAAAAGGTTAGCTACCCCAGCTATAATTACTATAATGGCAACTCTTGTCCGAACGACTGGCTCACCGCTTTCCAGGGCCGCATCACCTTAGCAACTCAGAACAAGTCCGCCTGGTGCATCGCTTTGGTCGGTAGCATGCAGGACAGGGCAGCGTCCTGGATACGCGGGCTTCCCCGCGGCTCAGTTAAAAGTTGGGAGGACCTATCGGAAAAATTCGTCAGAGAATTTGAATCGGCAAGTAGACCTAAGAAAACCATAGAGGACCTTTATGAGGTTCGCATCGGAGGGCATGAGTCTGGAAAAGAATACTATGAGCGGTTCATCCGAGTGTACGACCAGACAAGAAACATTCCAGATGACGCAGTTATAACATGTTTCCTCACAGGAATCGCTAAGGGTCCGATGAAAACAGAATTTAACCTGCGTCCCCCAAAAGCGGGTCTCAGGGAGATGCTAGAAAGGGCTCGGATGATAGGAGTCAGCGAAGCGCCGTCCCCTGGGAAAACCAAAACCAAAGTAGAGCAACATTCACACAAAGAGGATCGTACAGAGGATCGCAAGAGGGAAAAAGGGCAGGATGCTAGCCGCGGTCATGAGGTAAAGAAACCTTACAAATTCAGCGAGGATAACTTTACCCCGCTCAACACGAAAGCATCCCAGATATTGTTCGAGATTCATGAACATTTCGACAAACCCAAGCCCATGAGGGGCGATCCCGACGGTCGCGATAAATCGAAATACTGTGACTATCACGAAGATCACGGTCACGTCACAGATGAATGCTTCACATTAAGGCGAGAAATAGAGAGGCTGATTCGTGAGGGACCGGCGACTAAGTATAAACGAGAGGGGAACACTGGTCCGGGGCAAGGTCGCCAACCCCGCGTCTATCAGAGGGAAGTTCAAGTTATCCATGGAAATATTCCCAGCAACAATCAGCTAAAATCACAGATACATCAAATCAATACGCGCGGTTTTGAAAAGCAAATAGCGTTAGGAGAAAAAGAGAAGGGAATTCTATTCACTAAAAGTGAGCTGACCACAGTCGACGGTCCCATGGAAATACCCCTCATCCTCAGAGTCGGGGTGAACGACAAGCACGGCGTCAACAGGGTAATGGTCGACACTGGGGCTGGCCGCGACGTCATCTATTTCGACTGTTTAAAACAGATCGGATTTGGAGAAGCCAAGTTGAAGCCCTATCTCGGGGTACTCGAGGGCTTCACCAATGATACAATGCGGGTCAAAGGCACCATCGACCTCCGCATCACTCTTGGTGATTATGAGCCATGTCGAACTGAGGTGGTCACTTTCCTAGTTATCGATCTCCCCTCGTACTACAACATGATTTTGGGGATCCCAGCTATGAGGAAATTTCAAATGGTGGCATCTGTTCCTCACCAAAGGGTCAAATTCAACATAGGGGACGAAATTGGGGTCGCCTTAAGCCGACCCGGATTCTTCCTCGAATACATGACCAAGAATAGAGTCGATTCCAAGCAACCCAGAGTAGAGGGTTTTGGTATTACCACAGATCAGATAGCCGCGATCAGGGAGGTTGCAGAAGAAACGGTAGAGGTTGAAACGTTACAGATCCACGATGAGCCAGACTTCATCACTGAAGACGAGCTGGTCGAGGTCATTATAAATGACAAGCACCCTGATCAGAAGATCAAGGTATGATCGCAGGCCGACGAGAAAGAAATAGAGGACCTGATCGGGCTTCTAAAAGCAAACTTGGACGCCTTCGCCTGGGAGATGACAGATATGAGGGGAGTGGAGTCGGAGATCGCTTTGCACCACCTAAATGTCGATCCCAACTTCAGGCCGATCCAACAAAGAGCGCGCCAATTCTATATAGAAAAAGAGGTCGCGATAAAGAATGAGGTCGGAAAACTTATAACGGCTGGTATTATCAAGGAGCTGCAATACCCTACATGGTTAGCAAACGTGGTAATGGTAAAAAAGCATAACAGCAAGTGGCGGATGTGCGTCGACTTCACCGACCTAATAAAGCTTGCCCCAAAGATCCTTACGCGTTGCCCCGAATTGACAAAATGGTCGATGGGATCGCAGGTTTTGAAACGCTGAGTTTTCTTGACGCTTATTCAGGCTACCACCAGGTCAAAATGGCTGATGAAGACAAAGACCTAACGGCTTTCAGGGCCGCCGGTGGACTATATTACTACGATATGATGCCGTTTGGTCTAAAGAACGCAGGTTCGACATATCAAAGGATGGTGAACAAAGTTTTCAGTACACAAATAGGCAGAAACATGGAGGCTTACATCGACGATATGGTCGTGAAATCAAGTCGCCAGGATCATCTAGAGGACCTTCGCGAGACCCTGACCAACGTAAAAAGTCACTCGATGAAGTTAAACCCCGCGAAATGCACCTTTGGGGTCTAGGCGGGGAAATTTTTAGGCTTCATAGTTAGTCAGAGGGGAATCGAGGCAAACCCAGAGAAAATCGAGGCACTAATAAATATGACCGAGCCAACCAGCGTTAAGGAGGTACAAAGGCTGAATGGAAAGGTGATAGCCCTGGGAAGGTTTATATCAAAATCCGCCGAGAAAAGCTTGCCCTTCTTCAAAATTCTAAAAGGAAATAAAACCTTTTTGTGGACAAAGGAGTGCTCATAGGATTTCGAAGAGCTCAAGGTCTACCTATCAAGCCCGCCTCTGCTTACCAGTCCTGCGATCGGGGACGTCTTGCTGTTATATCTGGCCGCCTCAGATAGCGCCGTCGCCGCAGCACTTATTAAAGAAGAGGGTACCTCACAAAAGCCTGTCTATTATGTTTCTAAGGCTTTAAGCCCAGTAGAAAGTCGTTATTTTAATATCGAAAAATTAGCCTACTGCGTTGTTATCGCCGCCCGAAAGTTAAGGGCTTATTTTTCGTCACATTCAATAATAGTACTGTCAGACGCGCCGCTACGACAGGTCCTCCACAAACCGGACGTGTCAGGTCGCTTGCTACGCTGGGCCATCGAGCTCACTGAATTCGATATCCGATACGATCCTCGGAAGGCCATCAAAGCTCAGGCATTGCCCGATTTCATCGCCGAAACAAGTTCCAACGAGGATATCCCGCAACAAACCAAAGCAAGACATAGTCCCGACAGAGCTACCACAGCGGACGAGCCTCAGCGGCCAAGACACTGTTGGCAACTCTACGTCGATGGCGCCGCCAATCTCAAAGGTTGCGGTTCGGGAATCATTTTACTCGAGCCTGGAACTTCAGAGGAAATCGAGAAAGCCTTGAGATTTAATTTCACTGCGTCAAACAATCAGGCAGAATATGAAGCGGTCATCGCAGGACTTGAGCTCGCAAGAGCCATGAAGGTCGAAAATGTGCAGGTTTTCTGCGACTCACAATTGGTCGTCAATCAAGTAACCGGGTCGTTCGGCATCCACTGCGAAATTTTGCAAAAATACATTAATCTCGTCAAAAGGCTGGAGAGCAGCTTCGAGTACTGCAAATTTACCAACATTCCCCGAGAGGACAATCACAGAGCTGATTATTTATCCAAGCTAACCAGCGAGGACGAAGTAAGCAACCCCTCGATTATGGTAGAATATCTGTCAGGACCCGCCATCGACAGGATCGAGGTAATGGACTTACAATGCACCAACCCTTGCTGGATTGATTTCATGAGAGATTACATCGATTCTAGAAAGCTTCCTGAAAGACCAATCGAGGCAAAAGCCCTAATCAGAAGAGCCGCCAGATACACCATCTTAAACAATGTCTTATACCGACGGTCATTCTCTAAACCATTGCTGAGATGCGTGCGACCTGAAGAGGTCAACGGAATCCTCATAGAGCTGTATGAAGGGATATGTGGCGGCCATCCCGCTAGCCGCACCCTCGCTCAGAAAGTCCTATTAGCAGGATATTATTGGCCGAAACTCGCGGAGGATGCCAAGGAATATGCTAAGGCATGCGTCGTGTGTCAAAAATTCGCGGATATTCCCAGGCTACCATCAGTTGAACAAAGCATTGTCGTAGCCGCGTGGCCTTTCGACATGTGGGCTATCGACCTTATCGGGCCATTAAAAAAGGGCCGCTCAGGATGCGAATATGTGGTGGTCGCCGTGGACTATTTCACCAAGTGGATTGAAGCCAAAGACTTGGTGAAAATCAATACCAAGAATATAACCTATTTTCTGCTCGACCAAATATGGACCAGATTCGGCGTCCCTAGAGTAATAGTATCAGATCACGGACCTCAGTTCAGGGAGAAGTTCGACACATTCTGCGAAGAGAACAATGTCAAACATTGGCAATCGTCAGTATGCTATCCGCAGGGAAATGGCCAGGCTGAGAACGCAAACAAACAAGTACTCAGCGTGCTGAAGAAGAGTTTGGGCGAAAAATCGGGCAATTGGCCCGATCACCTCCCCGCGGCCTTATGGGCACTTAGGACATCACAGAAAACAACTACAGGGGAAACTCCTTTTGCCATAACCTACGGATCCGAAGCTATGGCTCCGGTGGAAATGGCCCTACCAAGCTTAAGGGTCGCACACTTCAGCGTAATAGATAACCCGCTCAAAAGAAAACTCGATCTCGTTTTAGCGGAAGAGCGGCGGATCGAATCATATGGACGTTTATTCAATTGCAAATAGGCCGCCAAACGACATCACGACAAGCGCGTTCGGGGTCATCACTTCGCCGTTGGGGATTATGTTTTGCGAAAGAGGCAGGCCACCGGCCACGAAGCCAAGAAAGGGAAGTTATCGGAAAATTGGGAGGGCCCAGAGAGGATCGCTCGGATAGTCAAAAAAGGAACTTACGTACTAAGTGATAACCAAGGTCGCGAGTACAACCGACCTTGGCATGTAGATAATCTGGAAAAATATTATATGTAACGTACATCTGCCCGCGTACGAGCAGAGCATGTGAAGAGTGAAATCAAAATAAAAGGGGCATCTTCATTCATAAAGAGGTACAATTGTTTCCAGCAAATCTGCGGCCTACAATGCCCTTCGAAAAAAAAAAAAAGGGTACACTTTATCTAATGAGTGTACCTATAACGATCCAGTGAATGCTTCGGCACCCTAGATAAGCTGCATAGCTTCGTTATTAGTGAAGCAAAAGGGAAGCGACGATTTCGGTCCATAGAAACCGCAAAATTAACGCTTCACGGTGAATCAAGATTCCCCAATCAATGTCAACATGATGATCGCGAATAGCGTACAAAAGCAAAGCTTCGGCTTCATTAACAGCCTCGTTATCTGTAGACAAAAGGGCGCGTGAGTTGATGAACTTCTTCCACTCACGGTTGCTGCGAGAAAGGTTGGACGCAGTCCCAGTACACGAGGTCGCTCAGAATCAGGATAGAGCTCGCGGAGGGCTCGTCGTAAGCGAGTTTGTCTACTTGACTCATCGGCAAGATTCCAAGCGAGCTCATAATGGGACGAGGGGTCGATAGCGGGTATACCCAAGGCACCGTTGATAGCTTCCGGAGTAAAAATAACCGCGACGCCACGAAGGGTAATACAGCTGACAGTCCCCTCAGATGCAGCTTCAGACAAAATGGAATAGAACTCCCTCACTATTGTAAGATTGGGGAGTATTGATGAAGGTGGTGCAACAAAATCTGCCCACCCAAAGAAACGCACGCGCAGAAGAGAGCCGTCACCCTCGACCTTGCTCTGATTTAAACCCCTCTCCTTCACAGGCTCAACCCACTCAAAATAGAGCCAGAAATGATCTTTAGCAACGTCAGAGGCAGTAAAGAAGAAAGGGGATACATCACGAGTAGGACGAGCTTTAAAAACTCGCACTCTACCCTCTCCAGATGGAAGAGACATGGTTCTCACAACAAAAATTTACGCAAGAAAAAAGGAGTAAAAATGAGGTTAGTATGCCTCCTCCTTTTATAGCAGAAGTTAGCAAAAGGAACGGCCACGATGAATCAGATCCTACGGCCAGGCATAGCGAGGTTTATCTGAAATTTGAAATTCAAAAGACACATTTAATGCCTGTCGGTTTATCTGCCCATGATTCTAGGCTATATCCCTGCATAGTTACTAGCCCGAGATTTTAGGCCATTTTGAATAACGCATACATTGCTAATGAGATGTCAAGTCAATCCAAATCCCTGGATTCCCAGCAAACACGACAGTCGAGAAAGGTTAGTTCAGTCAAATCAACTCAGCTCCTAAGTTTCAAGCGAGCATCCACTCCGCCTAGAGATTAGGGGGCCGCAGAAAAACAAGCTTTGCAAAATATAGACCATCATTACTTACAACAAGGAATTGCGGCGACGATCTATTTTACTCAAGTCTCCTCGCACCTCGACCAAAACAGGGGGGATGGGAAAATATTAACGCACAACGGGAACTTCTCAATCTTCTCAGTTCTTCAGCCTTAGTTATTTTCGCGAGCTCAACAAATCTCGCCAAAATAAAGGGGGCCGCACACATACAAGACAAGATAGCAGGAAATAAATCAAAGAAACAAGCATAGTAGATAAACCAAGAGGGGCCAAAACGGCCACAATGTCAATACAGAAAGTAAAAAAGATAAACTAAAGTTATTACAACCATCAAATGAGGACGCCAAATAGTTCAAAAAGTTGCAGAATCAAAGTTATTATTATTACAAAGCCGCAGAAATATAAATTGTTTCGAACACAAGCACAAGGAATTTAAACGGAGCCGGGGGGGAGTGTCAATGTACTCGTCACCGGGTTGATCGCTTGCGGGAGGGTTCTTCAAGATCGCAAAGTTGACAGGATTGACTGGAGGAGGATCCCACACTGGGTCGCCGCACTCTATCTGGTTAGTTTGGATGGCGGCGATGTGATCTGCTGCGTAAGGGATATCCGGGTGAATGGCCAACAGGTCGGGAGATCGCTGGGACATGTTAACCCAACGGAGCATTTCCTCCAAGGTAATGATCTCCCGGCCATGATAAGCCCAAAGACAACGAGCAAGGTGATTAAAACCTTGATCGAAGCTAGCCTCCTGGTAGTCGCCGAACTCATCAGAAAGCTTAAAGGCTTCCACAGCGGCAGGACCCGCCATCTCTGCGGCCTTCTCTGCAGCAGCAAGTTTCTCCTTTAAACTTGCGACCTCCTCACGTGCGGCCACTAACCCTTCAGCAGAATTGCGGGCTTCTTCCTTCAGGGCTTCCACTTTCTTCTGCAGCTCTGCATCCAGTCTGGCGCTCTCCGCCATAAGTTTCTTCATCCGCTCAACCTCAGTCACCGCTTGCGAGCCTTTGTTTTCAGAAGCAACCCTGGCTTTCTCCGAGGCTCCAAGAGCTGCCGTTACTTTCTTAAGCTCAGCTTTGCGCCTCTCTGCGGCCTCAATCGCCTTGTTTATGCGAGTCCCAAGCTGAAAAAGAGGAAACTATAAGCCTGAGAAAAGCGCAAAATACGAAAGGAAAAATACAAGATTAACAAACTTACCATTGAGGCAGCAATTCCAAATTGGCCTGAAAGATCTTTAAGTTCGGCGACCTCATCGCCAGCCGGGGCATCATCTTGGATCACGACGCGAGATGTGATGCCCCTCCCGATTTTTAGCTGAACCCCGTGCGGCGAGTCCCATGCCAGGCGACCCAAGGGGATAAAATCAGCAATGGCCTCTCTTATCTGGCCCGCTTTGTTCATGTCAAGGTTTTGAGTAAAATTGGGGTCCAGCCACACCGCCTCTTTCCTCTTGTAGCCACATGGCAGTGTCCCAGCCGGCAGCGGCTCCACCTCCTCCGGAACCTCCTCAACAATAGCCTCGGGCCGTACAGAGCCCTTGTCAGCAGCCCGCTTATCCGTACAAACAGATACTTTACCAGCGCCAGCCATTTTGGTCTTCTCTACCCTTGGACGTTTCTGGCCCTGACTCTCTTCTGTGGGTTCATCAACCTGCGACCTTTTTTGGGTAATGGTCTGACTGGAGCTCGCGCCTGAGGGCACCGCAGCGATCTTCATAGGATCATATGTCTCGTCAACAATGGTGGCGTCCACAGTGCGGGGAACTTTCCCAAGGACTTGTTTCAAGGTCGATTGCCGGGTCTTAGCTTCCTCCTCAGCAAGCTTCTTCCTTTGAACTCGACGTTCATTAGCGTCCATACCTGCAGGAAAGGTTTCGTTAAAAACAGATTCGAAAGAAAGGGGACAACGCGGGAAAGAATATAACATCTTGAAACTCTTGAAAAATCAAATAAATGCAAGGAGATTTACAGAGTGGTCTTCTTTCCGGGTCGCCTCCACATACGGGACACTCAGACGGAAAGCATTGGCCTATATGACAATCCCCAATCCAGTCAGGGTCGCTCTCCTCAGGAACCATGGCGACCATTGGCACCGCCTTACCCGGGCCCGCGAGGCCCGCCATACGTGCGAATGGAAGAGCCAGATCAAGAAGATCGACCCAAGCAATGTTCCTCAATGAGGCCTCGACCCCATCAGATTGAATGAGAGTCATGAGCCCTTTGACAAGACGCCGTTCTGTTATAGGAGGCTCGTCGATCGTGAGGGTAGATTTTTCCGTACGTTTTGCGGACCTAGGAAACGGCCAGCCAACCTTGGATTCCACTTTAAGGATCCGCTTCTGCCATCTGTGAATCTTATTTGGTAGCGAGAATTGCAAGCGGGGCGTCTTGGACCTTAAAGATATTTGTCCCGTAATGCCCGTCCCACAGAACCAGTGAAATTGGCCCAGAAAAGTCAGCGAAGGCTCAATCTTCATTGTTCGACACATCACAATGAAGGCCATGATTTGAATAACAGTCCCAATGGCGAAATTAGAAGGGAGAGCTCCCATCAGCTCGCAAATTCTCACAAAGAAAGGGTCAAGAGGAGGTCGGAGCCCCACATAAAAATGATCAAAGTGCAAAATCAGGGCGTCATCTGAGCGGCGAGCACACACGTAATCCTGGCGGTGCCAAAAACTTGTTCGGTAAAAACTAGTTTTACAATTTATAACCGAAACACCCCAAGTATAAGGATCGTAGTATAGGATGTTAACGGGTCGTCCTAAGGGAGTGGAATGGTTATCGGATCAAGGAACAATTATTCTATCGATTATGTCACAATTATTAACTAAACTAGGGTTTAAACTAATTATGAACAGTAAAAACGACGATGAACAGTAACTTCGATGAATAGTAAATTGGAATCAAATTGATACGAACTATTCGATTTATCAAGTAATTAAAACAACGGCAAGGCAACGGGAATCCACCAATCAACCAACCCAACCCCAACTAGATTGCGCGCTAAATTATTGGAGCTACTGGTTATAGGTCCATGGTCCCCGATGTGGCTTCTGTAATTCGGACTAGTAATCTTGTTACTTGGGCCTCAGTGATAATTAATTGGTTGGGCTAATTAATTGATATGCATAGATATTATTTAGTTGGGCTAAATAATATATTACACATAAAAGACATTTTATGTGGGCTTTTTGACCCTTAATGGTGGCGCCATATATGTCATTTAATTAGAGAGAAATTAGTTTTCTTGGATAATTATTTGACATGTGATTTATCTTTTATTTGTTAAATGATAATTCATGGAATATTAGATTATAATATGATTTATCCTAATTTGTTTGGGATAATCATTTTATTTATCTTTTATTTGGAAAAGGATTAATGTGATAATTATCACTAAATTATTTAATCCTTGGAGGACATTGATTACTCTCCTATATAAAGAGAGTTCTCCCAAGTCTAAAAAAAGGTACTATTCACGTCACTATTCACCGAGAGAAATTGGCGAAAAATTTCGGCCTCTATTCTTAGGGTTCGAGTTGGAAAAATCTTTGGGATTTTTCTGGTTGCATATCAAGGAGGCTCGTGTATCAAGAAGGTTGTCCACCAACCGCCGTTTGGAGAACACATCGGAAGATCAAGGCTTCTCTTCCTATATTGGTAACATGATCTTAACCCCTTGTAGTAGTTTAAGTCCTTTAATTATGTGTTTTGATATATAAATCGTGATCCATCCGCTGCGCGTAGATCTAATTCGTTTAGATCTAAGAACCTGCATCCTTCAAGAATAGCAAGCGGGGCGTCTTGGACCTTAAAGATATTTGTCCCGTAATGCCCGTCCCACAGAACCAGTGAAATTGGCCCAGCAAAGTCAGCGAAGGCTCAATCTTCATTGTTCGACACATCACAATGAAGGCCATGATTTGAATAACAGTCCCAATGGCGAAATTAGAAGGGAGAGCTCCCATCAGCTCGCAAATTCTCACAAAGAAAGGGTCAAGAGGAGGTCGGATCCCCACATAAAAATGATCAAAGTGCAAAATCAGGGCGTCATCTGAGCGGCGAGCACACACGTAATCCTGGCGGTCCCCAGGTTTAAACTTATCCTCCTCTTTCGAATAATCAAGCAGGGAAAATCGATACACGCTCGTGTCGGTTTTAAATCGACGATGGATAAATCGGTTAAGGTCGCCACTATCACAAAGCTGCGCCCACTTCTTCTCCAGCGCCTTTTCATACTCCGCCAGGATAGCGAACTCTCTCATCGCCTCGGGATTATTAGGTGCAGGTTTCTTCGCTTTAGCAGCGGCCTCCCCAACAGTGATTTTGGGATCCTTCTTCTTTTTTGGTTTTTTAGGGAGCTCACAAACAATTTGGCGAGGCAGGGGGGCATTCTCATCCTCACTCGACCCCATCAGCTCGTGAAGAGCGGCGTCCTCGATATATGCCTCGTTATGATCAGCGGCGCCACTGGGACTCAGATCGGAGGTTTGTTCTTCAACGTCCGACATCCCTCTTTCACCGGCCTCGCTGGTGCTCGTCCCTTGAGCTCGTGCCATTTCCTTACGGATTTTCTTGCGTCGCGGGACGGGGTCAGGAAACAGAGAATCTAGGTCGAAAGGATCGCTACTTGTTCGAATGGCGGCCTCTGCGCCGGTTATCTCTTCAACAGGGTCGCCCCCGGCGGACTTCTCAGGACTAGAGGGGTCATCACCCTCTTCCTCATGAGCATAATCGTAAGCCTCCTGCTCCTCATCGGAATCGCCCCTCGCAGAATACTCCCCGTCAGACATCCTGCAAAAACAAGAGGAATAAGTGGAGCTTTCAGACCTGGGATAATAGGAATTAAACCAGGAAGGTAATCGCACCCATCTCGACGCCCTCCCCTCCGTTTTTACAGGAGAAATGGAAAGCAAATTGCCAGAAAGGGAAATGCAAACTCTAAAGCTAACGTAATCAGTGGGGGTTTCTACACACGATGGTTCCATTTCAGATAGAACCACCCCCACAATAGGGGCACCAACCCAAAAACCTCAAACTTTTCTCAAAAAACATCTTACATCCAAAAACATTGCCCAAACAGTGGATCAAATACCATGAAATGGTTCGAAAAACAAACGGAAAATCAAAGAAAAAGGGATAATGGGGAAGAATTTACCTGTTTTTCTGGAAAAAAATAGGAGCAGCAGCCTAAAGAGCACGTCGGAATCTTCAAACCCTTGCCGGAAAATCTCGAAACCCACTTCAACCACCGTCAAACCTTACTACTAGCCTTCGCCGGAAGCCTTCGCTAATCCCAGAAAGAGGAAAGAGCTCGGAGGAAAATTGTGGGAAAATAGAAGAGTAAAAGTGAGAAAGTGTTGAGGGGGTCAGCCTTATAAAGGCAAACAAGTGGTGATCGTGGGGCTGCGAGTTGATCCATCCAACGGTTGGGGGTTTGCGCGGTCGATTCAAATTCCTAAATTCGAAAACCACAATCATTATGGAGGCCAATCAATGCCCACGTGCCTGCTTGGGCAGTTGCCAAAGGCGTTACTACCCACGTATTTGCAGTTATCAAGGGGGCTGACGTCAGCCACGATTTGACCAACTGCCCCATTGAACTTAAACGGATGGCCTCGCAGACGACAAGGTCGCAAAAAACAGGCCCAGAGTTGCTTCGAAGGCCGCTTGCTTTTAAAGTACGGCCCTTAGTGAACAAGTCGCATCAGACGACAAGGTCGCAAAAAACAGGCCCAGAGTTGCTTCGAAGGCCGCTTGCTTTTAAAGTACGGCCCTTAGTGAACAAGTCGCATCAGACGACAAGGTCGCAAAAAACAGGCCCAGAGTTGCTTCGAAGGTCGCTTGCTTTTAAAGTACGGCCCTTAGTGAACAAGTCGCATCAGACGACAAGGTCGCAAAAACAGGCCCAGAGTTGCTTCGAAGGCCGCTTGCTTTTAAAGTACGGCCCTTAGTAAACAAGTCGCATCAGACGACAAGGTCGCAAAAAATAGGCCCAGAGTTGCTTCGAAGGCCGCTTGCTTTTAAAGTACGGCCCTTAGTGAACAAGTCGCATCAGACGACAAGGTCGCAAAAAACAGGCCCAGAGTTGCTTCGAAGGGCGCTTACTTTTAAAGTACGGCCCTTAGTGAACAAGTCGCATCAAACAACGAGGTCGCACGTACCCCGTCTAAAAGTTCATTACTCCACACTCGATGTCTTCCCGAAGAATAATCAAGATATGGAGTAGGGGGCCATTGATGATACAAATTATATCGTCTCCAGTGGGGCCGCACCTAGGAGGCTGCGACCACATATATGACGATGTCAAAAGGTATTAAGAGCAAGGCCGCCGCCCACAACCCCTCCTAAAGCCTCGTCAAAGCTAGGGGCGGTGGGCGATCATAAATATAAGGCTCTTTAAGGGAGCCGCGCAAGACTTAAGAAGAAACAGGGGGAGAAGGCCAGACGACGAAGCTGGCGACCTTGGCGACCATAAGGGGTCGCCGCCTGGATATTACATCCACTTGCTACTAGATATTTTACCCACTTGATGACAGATATTTAGTATTTACTTAGCTGCTAAGACTAGTGACTAAGCTGCTTCTGCACCGCCAGTCTTTACTTCACCCCTAAGTCTAATCTTCCTATAAAAGGAAGTCTTGTATAACCTAATCAGATATATTCTAATACACAAATAACAGGCCAAAGCTCTGCAAGAACAAGCTTATCTCACCGTCCTCCTCTCATCACCGCCTATCTCCGGCTAACATATAAATAATCTACTCACAAATAAGCCAGATATCCACACCATTAACACCGCAACGTCATCGTGACGTTTTCTGCATCGTCACAACACTATTTATCTATTTATCTAACTCTTTATGAAGCAAATTTCGGTTTAGACACAGAGGCTTTAATGAAAAATCAGGTTTTAATAAGCTCGCTTCCTTTCCTTCAAAAAAAAAAACAATAATATAATAATAATAATGGGAAATTATGGATAAGGACACAATCTGGAATATTTTTAAGTAATAGGTCAACTACATATTTTTTATAGGGAGAAGGACAACTGCATAATTTTTATAGCGAGAAGGACAAACAGTGAATCCCGAAAATCAGTGAATCTCCCCTGTGAATCCCGAAATTAGTGAATTTCGACAGTGAATCCCAAAAATCAATGAATTTCGATAATGAATTTTGAAAATTAGTGAATTCGACAGTGAATTTCAGCAGTGAATTTAAACAGTGAATTTCGACAGTGAATAAATAGTTTTTTCTTTTATGTAAAAGTTTTAAAAGACTTGATTCTACTCAATTGATGAAATATTTATGTTCTTCCCCCACGTTCCCTCTAATAATAATAACAATAAGCTCGCTTCCCACGCGTACGAAAAGCGTCAGGCAATATCTTTTTTGGTTTGTTTCTTTGTTTGTTTTTGTTGTTTTTGCTTTTTTAAAGATACGAAAATGACAAAAGAATCTCTCCCGGTTCTCAGCAGCCAGAATCATCATCCTGCTCAGTCCATTTCGAGTAAAATGCGAGATAGGCAGCCGACTGAATTTGGAATGGAGTTGGAAAACGGGTCCAAAATATGGGGTTTCCAACCGAACGAGCAGCTATTGAAGTCGTCCGCTATAACTGTGAGAGGTGTGCTTAACATGCTAATGGCAAATATAGATCCAAATGACACCAGCAGCAAGCCCACCATTCCTCTTGGCCATGGGGATCCCTCCCCTTTTCCCTCATTTCGGACGACTCCTGATGCTGAAAAAGCCATTTCAGATTCCCTTTATTCTGCTAAGTTCAATGGTTATTCCCCCACCGTTGGTATCCTTCCTGCTCGAAAGTAAGTTTTCCAATTCCCAATTCACCTCATTTTTTCTGTGGTTTCAATAATCGAAAAAGTGTCTTGTGAAGCCGCATTGATCTAAGAGAAATGATTTTTTTATAGTATTAGAAATGGACCCAGAAATGATCACTGTTGTCAAATTATAGCAAAATACAAAAGTGGTTCTGCATGCTTGTTCTGCAGTGACTAGGCTGCAGTTGGGGGCTTCTGTAGTCATTCCCGCAGAGAAATGATATCAGCTCCTTGAGTTTGTTTATTTCCTGCACTGAGAATACTCTAACATTGTAAAGTCCCACGTGGTAAAGTAGGGGAATGCTCGCCCTCATATAAGTAAGTGTGAGACATAAAGGTCCTGTCAACTCGGGTAAGTCCTTTTAGACCAAGCCACGACGACGGTCTAAACAGTTGACCGGACTATTTATGACTCATTTAGAGTTACCAGGCCCGGGGTCTGGGGCGTTACATACAGTTGCACAAGCCATTTGGTTGATGATCATTTACTAATTTAGTGAACTGTAATTGAATTTGGCTTTATTTCTGCTTATCTTATGCGAGATTGAGACTAACTCGTAATGTAATCCGGGGAAAATGTGCGTTTGCATACAAAGTAATTCAATATTTTTAATCTGAACAAGTAATTTTGTTTCTCTATTTTGCAAAACGGACCTTTGTTTTGTCCTATGTTGAACCAGGGCAGTAGCAGAGTTCCTTTCAAAAGATATCCCGTATCAGTTGTCACCGGATGACGTTTTCTTAACCGGCGGATGTACTCAAGCAATTGAAGTCATCATAACTGTCCTTGCTTGTCCAAATGCTAATATTCTACTCCCAAGACCTGGATTTCCTTATTATGAAGCTTGTGCAGCGTTTCATCACCTTGAATGTCGTCATTTCGATCTTCTTCCAGAAAAGCATTGGGAAGTTGATCTTGATGCCGTTGAAGCTTTGGCAGATGAAAACACGGTTGCTATGGTCATTCTTAATCCTGGAAATCCATGCGGAAATGTCTACACTTATCAGCATTTGAAGCAGGTGTAAGATTGCTTTCTGTTGTTGTTCTTTATCACTATATTTGCTCTATTTCATATTCGTTGGTCTTTATTAATTCTAGGTAGCTGAAACTGCCCGGAAGCTGGGAATCTTAGTGATTGCTGATGAAGTTTATGCCCATCTTACATTTGGGAGTAAACCCTTTGTGCCCATGGGAACGTTTGGATCGATTGCTCCTGTTGTTACACTGGGGTCGATATCGAAAAGGTGGATTGTACCCGGCTGGAGGATTGGTTGGCTTGTCATTAATGATCCTAATGGAATTCTCAAGACACAAGGGGTACTTCCTTTTTGAAACTTGATTTGTTTGAGTTCTAAATTTGGATGCCAAATGATTTTGGGCTTTTAGTTTTCTTGTATTATTATATCTGGATGAGATGGTTATTCAAAATTTCACACCGGTATTATCAGAGCAAAGCTTTTGAATGCGTTATGTGTCCTCGGCCTTTATATATGCCTTTGTATAAGGCTGTTTACATGCCTTTTCTGGACAGCCATTTCTCTTAAGTCTTAAAAAGAAAACTACTTTATATGATTTTCGCTGTCTTGGATTTTTCAACATGATATAATCAATCAGGAAGCATTACTGTTGCTATTTCGTTAAGAGTTTGAGGTGGTTTATTTTACATAATGATGTGGATTCGTAGCTCTCATTCGGATTTTATACATTAAAGAACGGTGCACGTCGAAAATTATCATCCAAGATGGATGTTCTGTGGGATCTGTTGGTGTTTTAGTTCATATTTTCTTCGATAAGTTTTTCCAAATTTTTTTAGGTGGTATAACTCTTTTGATAAACATTGCCAGTTACATGGTGTGGTTGATAAATAGTTTTCATTTCTTTTATTTGCCTCCTGTCTTCCTATTCTAATCACTTTTCGATAGAAGGAGGTTTTTCATTTCTGTGTTTATTTTCTCTTGGCACAGGTTGTTGACTCCATCATTGGGTTTCTTAATATATCGACAGACCCTGCAACCTTCATTCAGGTTAAAAAAAAAAACTTGTGTCGATTCGACAAGTCTTGCTTTATTATTACATTGTGCATTCTCGGCTGTAGCACCGGAATGCTTGCTTTTATTAAATGTTTAACACCGATCCTATCACGCCATAACTACATCCTCACTGTTTAACACCTATATAAGTGATCAAGTACCACTCTTCGGAGGTACGCTGCCTAACACCCAAAATAAGGAAGAATTTTGGCGGCTTGATCACCAAGGATACATTGGCATCCCTAGCGGCACATCTGCCTCCTAAAAACACCCTCTAAGGGTTTCCATCTCCATCGAAACACCCTTCACGTATTTAAAGGTTTCCCCAACCTTCATCAGAGTATATCTTGTTGAACTTTGGGTTGGACCTCTCGAGGCGCCCAGAAAATGTACATACAACGGCGCCAATATAAAATGATAGGGGGTGTATTCGTTTCTAGGCAAAGGTGAATCAAAGCCCAAAGTAGTTGATATTGATGTTGATAGGTGCATAGTTCAATTTTTGTATATGCCATTTCTCTTGAAGCAAGGACAATGCCTAGTGCACGCTAACGGTGTTGATTGAACTTGCAGGGTGCCCTTCCCAACATCCTTCAAGATACAAAGAAGGATTTCTTCAAAAAAATCAATGGTTTGCTTAGAGAAGGTGCTGACGTGTCATGTGAGAAGATAAAAGAGATCCCTTGCATCAATTGCCCAAGCAAGCCCGAAGGAGCTATGTATATCATGGCAAAATTGGATGTATCGTTGCTTGATGGCATTGAAGATGATTTGGACTTCTGTGTCAAACTGGCCAAGGAGGAATCTCTGATTGTTTTACCTGGTAAAATGATCAACCTATTGAAATGTTTGTGTAATCACACATTTATAGACACCAATGACAAACACTTTTTTTCTTTTTCTTTTCTTACAGGGGTCACTCTAGGACTGAGGCATTGGATTCGAATAACTTTTGCTGTCGAACCATCCTATCTTGATGAGGGCCTTCAGAGGTTGAAATCTTTCTGCCAGAGGCATCAGAAGCAATGAACATTGTTGGTGTTTTTTTTTTTTTTTTTTTCTGAGTGGTTCGATTATAAAACGCAATTGAATTTGCTTTTGTAAATGAACAATAACAGAACATTTCACCGGATATTTCCTTAATAGCTTTTCCAAGGATCTACGATAACAGCTTTTTGGGATCTTGAAAATTTGAATGTTGAATGCCATCTGACTTGACTTTGTATAGTGGATAATTGAGTGTTTCTGATGCCATAGGGCATAGATGAAGAAATGGATTTTGAGAAACGAAGTTCCAAGGGAAAAGCTTTCTTAAGCTGTTTGATTCGAATGTTAGGTCAAGCTAGGAAGAAGCTATTCTCTAGCAAATCCGAATTATCTGAGAAAATGTCCATTTCCACACAAGAAAATGGAAATGTCAACGATTCTACTTTTTTCGCAGTTTCAGCAGGTCCATGAAAACGGTTACGGTTCAGGTTCAGGTTCAGGTATAAGACAGAGAGAGAATTTGAGCAATGAGTTGCCTTTATGTAATGATGAAACCTATGGAACAAAGGCTCCCGGCCGGGGTTTGTAGCACGACTTATGGGATTGTATTCCTTGCATGGTATCAAACAACGTTGAGTCCTGTTTCACCCCACCGTCCTTTAGAAGAGACTCGATCTCCCCAATTTTGAAACTGAACAAGTTGTAGACATTGGGGAGGATATTTTGACTTCTCTTAGTTTGATGAAATGATCACTGATTTGTTGCTTTGAACATTAGGAGGGGGTATGAAATCACCTACCCTAATCAAATTTACATATACACTACTTCCCTTCCCTCCGTCCCGCAATATAAGTCCATATAGATTTTACATACAGTTTAAGAAAGTTAATAAATGAGTTGCTTTTTAAAATTCCAAGATAAAATATTGTATTGGTTTTTTAGACTGGCCTATAGTATTGCATTGTTTGATGTAAAAGTAAAATCAATGCATTTAATATTGATTCGGGATGTGAGAATGACTTATATTTTTAGGTCACCACAAAAAAATTAAAAGGGTTTATATTACGGGACTGATGGAGTACAATTTAACTTGTAGATAAAGGGCTCATATCATTAAATGGCTGTGGAAGAATGTTTGTTTTTCTTACGGAAGAAAATTTATGAGCCATTGAAATTATGGCTCTATCAAAAACAAAAAAATAATAATAATAATAAAGAAAGGGAAATAAGAAAACTATAATTTGATTATATAAATGAGTTGAAAGTGAAATGCCGCACATTCTTCTCAAATCAATGCGGTATTCATTCTTTTAGGCTAGTGTTATTAAATAGTTTAGTTTATTGTCTTTGTAAGAGGAAAAAAAATGGGAGAACGACCATGGAAAAAATGCAGAATATGTACCCAATAAATAAATAATCGGAGTTTTTAAGGGGAAAACACGTTTACCTCCTTATGGTTTTTAATTAAAGTCTTTGTCTCCTCGTAGTTTAAAAATATACTGTTAACTCCTTTGAGGTTTTCAGAAAAAGTTAACTTACCAATTCCGGTAGACTCAAAAGAATATTCCACCAAAATATTCTCATATTTTATATTATTCCCGCTCTCCTCAACAGCAAACCTAGACCTGCTCGTGCTTTTTGATTTCACCATCCAGAAATCGGAAAATGAGGTTGTGTCAGTCCTGACACTTGAAAATCAGGTCGGGCCTTTTCTGACATGGAAATTCAGGTAAACGTAAGGATCCTTACGTTTAAACGTAAGGAATTCACATATCTTTCTGACACAACCTCATAGCTGTAAACGTAGATTCCTTACGTTTAAACGTAATGATCCTTACGTTTAAACGTAAGGAACCTACGTTTAAACGTAGGGTATTTCAATAAATTAGGAAGTTACAATAAATGTGTATTTCTCTACGTTTAAACGTAGGTTAGAACGCATTTCTCTACGTTTAAACGTATTGTTTCTACGTTTAAATAGCTATTATCTACGTTTGGAAGTGGTAGATGGCAATTAATGTTGTTGTAAGGTACTTGTTCAATATACACCACATTAACGGGCTATTTTTCTCAGTCCTTCAGAGTCTTTCATGTTAATATAAATTTTCTAACCACTTCTTCATCTTTCAAGTCCATTTCTTCATCATTCAAGTGCTCAAATGGGTAAGTTTTTGCTATGTAATTTGTCTTAATTCAAGTGCTCAATGTGATTATGTTATTTATGCTAGTAATGAAATGTACTTAAACGAAATGTGTGTTTTTAGTAGGTTGTTTATGTAATGTTTATACATTTAAGTAGTGTGTTTAAGTCTTTTCTTAGTGTTATTGTTTAGGGTTTAATTACTAGGGTTTAGTGTAAGTAATGATATGTATTTAACCGAAATGTGTGTTTTAAGTAGTGATTATGTTATTTATATTGTAGTAATGATATGTATCGAAATGTGTGTTTTAAGTAGTGATTATGTTATTTATATTGTAGTAATGATATGTATTTAACCGAAATATGTGTTTTAAGTACGTTGTTTATGTAATGTTTATACATCTAAGTAGTGTGTTTAAGTCTTTGGTATTGTTCGATTGTAGTAAAATTTGGTATTGTTGATTTGGTATTGTAGTTTTGAGAAGTTGGGAAATTTGTTGTTGGTAGTAATGTAATTGTCCATATTGATGGTTTGATCGTGCATAAGGGTGTTGTTCCTACCCAAAATGGTACTGAAAATGGCTCTGTTTCAGAGACCATTGTTATTCGAAATATTGATCACACTTAAACTTAGAGTGAAAGAGTTTTAAGTGTTAAAAGTCTTTGTTTCCTTGTTTGAAACTTCTTAAAAGGGGAAAATAGTCTTTGTTTCCTTGTTGGGGTTTAATTAGTAGGGTTTAGTGTAAGTATGTTTTGTTTTCTATTTGTGATAAATTTGCTTAGGTAGGGTTTTGAATTACTATATTGAATGTCTATAATGCATTTTAAGTTGTTATCTAAGTTGATATTGAATGATTTAATAATGACTTGAATTGTTTTTTTAAAAAAATAGATAATCGCAACACTATGATTGTTGTCTCGTTCAACGGAGAATTTACGTACGATCCTCTCTATAACCGGTGGAATCATGTAAATGGATCGATGTTCTCATTATTTGTCCGAAAGAACATAAGATTGAATGTGTTGTTGGATAAATTGCATGTGAGGCTTGGTATTGATCGGTCTGATTCAAAGCTCGGCGTAAAAGCTTTGTTTACTTATGGTAGTGTGGGGAATATACCACTTGATGATATCTTAGACGACGAGACACTAAATGGTTACATCGAAGCGGCCTCTGACAGTAAAAATGTAATTTTTTGCGTGAATGCTACACCAGTGGAGGCAAACAATGAACCGATATTTGAGGATGATGGCATTGATTTAAATCAAGATTGCAATGCCCCGGATGATAACAATAATTCGGATTATAGTCTTGGTAATTTCCCTTCTCCGGTA
This sequence comes from Gentiana dahurica var. dahurica, assembly GCA_024500145.1. Classification (NCBI taxonomy): domain Eukaryota; kingdom Viridiplantae; phylum Streptophyta; class Magnoliopsida; order Gentianales; family Gentianaceae; genus Gentiana; species Gentiana dahurica. The sequence continues at coordinate 67,349,204 of CM044899.1, read as the reverse complement.
CAAGAACTTGCTACAGATACAAATTTTAATCCATTCAAGCAACAGTATGGATGTAGTGGGTTTGAAAACCTTTCTACACAAAGGCTTGGTGAAGCTTCGGACCAACAGTTTCAGTATCAACCAGTCAGACCAAGTCATAATCTTTCAAATCAACCTTCAAGTAGTCATGTTCATGTTGAAATGGTTGGTGAATACACTGCTCCGTTTGAATTTGGTCCTCCAAGTTATAATGTTATAAATAACCAATCACATAGTCCGTTTCAGTATCCTCCTAACCAACCTTCAAGTAGTCGTGCTCAACCTATCCAACAGCCATATAATTTGTTTGGTGGATCAGTCACTAGTTTTTTGGCTTCTCCGTTTGCACCTCATATTCAAACCGATTAAACGGGTAGGGATGACAACAATAATTAGGGTGCCAATGCTAGGGTAAGTGTCTGAGAAGATTATTCATAGAGGATTCCCACATTTGAAGATGATGCTTTACCGCAGTGTCTATCTACCGGTACGTTACATATGAATGACGTGAACGAATTGTTCATTGGGAAGAAATATGATTTGAAAGAAGATTTTAATTTGAAAATAAAATCGTATGCGGTTGCCAATAATTTTCAGATGAGCTTGGGTAGGTCGGACACACGTTGATTGTATTACACATGTCTAAACGATACATGCAAATGGCATGTAAGGGCGAAAAGAGTGAAGACGAATACAAATGTCTCACATACATTTGAGATCACAACGTTGAATGATGTGCATACTTGTGCCTCTCAGAATGCGGATAATGACAATCGACAAGCAACACCTATTGTTATTGCGAGTCTGCTAAATCAGAAAATGGAAGAACTCGGCCATGAGTATAAACCCAGACATATTATGGAGGACATGCTCACAACATACAATGTACAGTTGACTTATGACCAAGCATACCGAGATCACGAGATGATGAGAATGCTGGTTAGAGGTTCACCAACGGAGTGTTTACAATGCGATACCCTCGTACCTGTGGATGGTGCGTGAAGCCAATGAAGGGACCTATATTGACTTTCAGCTTGATAATCTGGGAAGGTTCGGTAGTTGTTTCATGGCTTTAGGAGCAAGTCATCGTGGGTTCAAGTATTGTCGACCTATTTTATGTGTGGACGCCACTCATCTGAAAACCCGTTTCTCAGGGAAACTATTTATTGCTATTGCTGTAGATGCCGGTGACCACCTATTCCCTGTAGCCTTCGGTATTGCTGAAAAAGAATGCAATGATTCATAGGGGTATTTCATGAGACAATTGAGGGTGGCCATTGGAGGTATCCATGCTGAAAATTTGAGCTTTATATCTGACAAACACAAGGCTATTAGAAATGCGGTTGGTCAGGTATTTCCCAATGCATATCACGGTGTTTGCTATCATCATTTAAAGGGCAATCTAACAAAAAAAATGGAAGGATTACGGTTTTTGTGAAGACACATTCTATCAAACAGCCTATGCATTCTCGGAGGCCGAATTTCTCTGAAAGTACGCCCTAATCAAGGCACAATGTCTTGGCGCATATCTAAAACTAGAAGAAATAGGTGTTGAACGGTGGGCGCGTGCCAAATTTCCTGGGAAAAGATACGCCTTAATGACAAGCAATTACGCTGAAAGTTTCAACTGTGCGATTAGAAGAGCTCGTCGTTGGCCTGTTCCTAGCCTCTTGGAATTCATTTGAGCTACACTTCAGAGATGGTATAATGATAGACGACAGAAGGCGCTTGATTGTGCGACTGTTGATGACGGTCAAATTATACCCGTAAAAGTCATCAATGTTGACCTTAAATCGAGATTAATAATGTATATTTCATATTAAATCACTCGTTTATATTTATTATTTAATATTAAGTGATTATTAATATGATATTTGGTATTTAGCTGTTTTTATTATTAAAGACCGATTTATTGTGCGATACTTGCTGATTTTGTAGATCGTGATAAATCGGGAAGATAAATATCGCGCAATCGGTAAATCTCGAGATAATAAAAAGGAAAATCGGAGCATTAATCAAAGGATAAATCAGATCAGTTCAAAAGAATGCAGTGGGGAACAAGTCAGACAAAGAGACGCGTTTAACACGTGTAAAAAAAAGGCTCGGTCGACCGAGCCTATCCATTCGGTCGACCGAGAGAGTCGGCTCGGTCACTACGGGATTTTCGCGTGTATATCTTCTAGATCCTCCCTAGGTCGGTTACAGCCTCTATATAAGCAGCAGCTACGAAATTTGTAACACCAACACACACCTTAGACATACATACAATACCTTATACCTTTTTATCAATTACATTCATAGCTTTGGTACGTTACAATGTAGCTGTCCAGCAGTTTATTATGGCTGCAAATATGTAAGCCTTTAATTTTCTGTTGTTTTTATTTTCAGTAATTAATTCCCCAATTATGCTTTATCGTTTGAGTTAGTTAATCATAGCTAGATGATGTAGATCTAGGCTATGACGTTGGGAAGGTGGCGATACCTTGTCTATGAGGATCCCATAACCTACGTCATCTACTTAGTTTCTATCCATGAATCTGCATTGTTTAATTAATAAGTATATATGTTAGTTTATATGAATACTGTGTGAATTACTGTTTAATCTGTTCTGTATGATGAAACGCTGAGAGATATGTTCAGAGATGTAATCTGGGGACGAAATCGATTCGGGTGACCGAATAAGTTCATTCGGTCGACCGAGCCTATTCACTCGGTCGACCGAGCCCCTGTCATCTGTTAATTACACCACGTCATTATGGTTAGGTTAACCTAGTTGAATTTATTATCTCAGTAGGTATGGCTATGGCTACGTTACTCGCTTAGTTTAACTAAATCGTGTAAAAAGGAAATACCAATATAAAACTCTTAGGTAGGCTTATGAATTGCTCTTCACGGACGTTCAGCATTATCTAGGCAGGTTTATATTTAGGGATTGCTAGCACCTGATTATACATACGTCGTAGATTAGCATGAGACTATAACTTGGTAATTGCTAGTTGGACGAGAGCTTGAGTAATTGTTTGAAGGATTTTTGCATCATTCAAAACAAACAATATTTATAAACCCTAACCTATATGCAAAACTAACTCCTAACCGACCGAATATAGGGTAATTGCCAGTAAAGCGGGATAAGTAAGGGGTCGATCCATAGGGAATTGGGATGTTGAATCCAATCTTATTAATTCCTTAAATTGTTACTACTATTTATTACTAAACCTAAACTAAAACAGAAAATAAACTGGACAGAGGATTGTCAATCCAAAGCCAGGAAGGATAAAAGCGAAAATTAATAAATAAAACTATAAACGAAAAGAACATGAAACAAAGATACATGGGATCAAACAATATACAAACCAAGTGATTTCGATCCTAGTTCATCTCATGATTTTAATTCAATATTGTGGTTTCACCTATCAAAGGTATGAACTTCTACTCTCGTAGATAACTCGCCTATCAATCTCTCATCTCTCGATATATCGGATTGACGCTATCAAAACAAGGTGTAAGATCTCTCAATATAGCAACCTAGATATCTAACCTATCAACTCTCGTTATGTCAAGATTAGAAATCCCATCTTTCCTATGGTGATCTAAGGTTTACACCGACTCTCGTCATACGGTAAACATCAATAACAATTCATCTTTCGATATTGATTGCATAGCACATAAGCATAGGAAGATACAAAACGAATCAAAGATCATAAAGATAAACAAAGGATTGAATAAATTAAAAGATAAACTCACATAGTTTGTACAATGGATGATCTCCATGAATCACAAACGAAAAGAAAAGCATCCTAATCTAACCCGGATCACCCGAGCACAAGGCTCGGATGACCGGCCTTGAAAACCTCAGAAGGCGGCTGCTATTATGTATTTTAGTATATGAAAAATCTGATGTCCTTAGGGTTGGGGCGCAGCTGCTATTTATAGGTTTTTAAGTCGGCTGGCTTAAGTCGGCCATGGACGCCCGTCTGGAGTGTCTGGGCGCCCGTCCAACTGCTTTGGACGCTAGGGCATACGCTCGTCCATACAACGTCCAAACTCTCTGTTCAACTTTTATCTCTTGGACGCTCGTTTGCTTTGATGGACGCCCGTCCATAGTGGACGCCAGTTTGATGAATCTGGACGCCAGTCCAGCTGGTTCAACACTTGATTCCTTTCCTTATATCCTCTATTCTTTCATAAATCTGATTGATTCCTTTCCACTCGAATTTATCTCTTTAAAAATCATCTTTTCCATCAACAATGTGTATCTACAATGTAGGAAAAACATACCAAAGCATAACATAACTCCAAAATAATATAAAATCACAATTTAAGCACATAATTCGTTACGTATTGCAATTTAACTATTAAAAACACCATTTGCTCAATATTCCAATATAAAGCTCGATTTCTATGAAAAACATCCACATATGGGGGAAATTGATATAAAACATATCCTTATAAAACGTATAAAATCACCCTTAACAACTCCCCCACACTTAAACCTTGCTCGTCCCGAGCGAGACAAAACATAATCAAGACTCGAGACATATAAACATTTATGCAACCATAAAGCATATTCAATAGTTTAGAGGTTCACCCAAGTGTGTGTGCATAGCCATAATAAATTTCCACTAAATCCACACTTGAAATTCTTCAAGCAAAACTAGCCAACATCCCATTTAAATTAGGAATAACAACGATTATAACATGCATCTCACAAAACATACATATTCCGAAAAGAATGATAGAGGGTATTTAAGACCTTTCTGACATACTCAGAGGATAATCCCTACAACATATCTTTCAGTTTCTACTGGGGATAGTTAGAAGATAACTAAGGTCTCCAACCATCTTTTCACATTACCATTCACTAATTTTTCTTTATAGTTCAATCAATTCCACATATATAGCATATATGCCCTCATTCCCAGCAATAGGATGTTTCGTGATAACACCCTAGCTGGACTACTATCATCAGGCAGTCGAGAGCTATTGAACCTCATAGTGGTATAGGACATTTCGTGATAATGCCCTACCGCACTCAAATCATTGGCAGCTACTTCCGACATACACATATATCATTCATACAATTCATCTTAGATTGGTATACAAACCTTAAATTATATCCCTCCTATCACATTCAAACCTTCAGATATTCACAGTATGTCATACTTTAATTCTAAACACAAACTATTAAAGTTTTCAAAATTCATATGTAAGCAAAGAATCATGCGATAATCATCAAAAATCTCTAATCAAATGGGCATATCTTTAAAATATAGCTCATCATTTACTATGGCACGTGAAAAATAGTGTTGGGTGAGACATCTAAATTTACTAAATATGCAAAATAACGCACCAATGATATAAAAACTCAAATAAAGATATGCCTTTGCTCACTTGGGACAAAACAAACAAAAATTTTAAAATTTAGCACTTTTTCATAGAAATATAATAGTATGGCAAATGAATGTAGATACATAAAACCATTACCCTCCCCCACACTTAAATTACAACTTGTCCTCAAGTTGTACAGAAATAAAAATTTAAGGACTTAGCTGATTGTAGTTCGAAGGTGGCAATCCTGGAAGTGGTCCGGATCCAGATCCAGAAATGCGTGAGGAAATCAGTAGACTGTGGACCATCCACCGGAAAACCGGCTTCATCTGAAAGCTCACAATTGCTATCGCAAATATCCTGCACACTTGAACAACATGGCAGCATCTCGGGGGACACGGGGGAATATAACATGGCAAAAATAATTATAGACAAGAAATAAGCACATGATATAATGGCTCAGATGGAAAAATCACCACACAGGGAAAGTACAGGACACCTAAGCGTCAAATATAAAGCCACAGAAGCTTTACAAAACAAATAAGCCCAACATGTGCATACAGAAATAATGATAGAGGACACTACAAAGTATCAGGGCTAGGTGCACTAAAAAGAAAAATAAAAATAAATAAGAAAAACAGAATAAAATACACTGCAACTAAATGATATGCAACTATACTAAAAAAGCAAAACGAAAATAAAGAAAATAAACCAGCCCAACTAATTCCATAGATGTCGCCCTAATCTAAGCAAGGTCAAGAATATAAACGTCTACTAAATAACGCCACAGAAGCGCAACAAAATTCGATTATGCAAAGCCACAAAAGCTTGCCAAGTAAAGTGTAGACGTGCCTTAAACAACCCTAACACCCTAGATAGACGACAAAAGGAACAGCATAAATCAAATTGGAATCACATCTAACTAGGTGAATTACTCAACATGGACTGCAACAGATGGAAAGAAAACCATAACGGTGAAAGAACAGGACATCTACGCATATAAAAAGGCCACAGAGGCTCACATTAAAGCATCCATGTCAATTAATGAAGCATGTATATGAAAATTAATCAATTATTTAACATGGATCAGTAGATGGAAAGATGTAAACATGCAAGTTCAGAACATCTACGTAAAAATAACTAGCCACAGAAGCTCATATGGAAGTATCCACATCAAATAAAGCATTAAAAATTAAATCAAGAGAAATTTGGAAACAGAAAAAACACTAAGACGGTGAAAAAAACGTGTTGAAACCTACTGGGGCCAAAATGGAAGGGAAAACAGTGTATTTTGACCTCGAAAACGGTGTCGAACGGCCATTGGCGTTCGCCACGTCGTCGGTGTCGGAACGAGCTTTCCGAATTGGGGTCCTGCGCGCCAAACGGACACTCGAGCCGAAAGTTACGGCCAAAAAACTACCAAGTGCCCTAACTAACCCTTTCATCCCAACTGAACGTGCGTTCCTTCTTCCAAACGGGCGTTCGTCTGGAATTTATGAACTGGACGGGCGTCTGGATTAAACCGGACGCTCGTCTGACCCAGAAAAACTGGAACAGAGTTGAACAAAACTGGACGGACGGGCGTCTAATAGGCAGGACGCCCGTTCACCTGCATGTTATGGACTGGACGAGCGTTCGCTTACCTTGAACGCTCGTCCAAACATCGAATTCGCACAGAAAAGCAGGAAAAACACAGCAAACCCTAAAATAGATCATCAATTCAAAACAAACCAGAATGCATACAGCAGCCACGGATAAATTTAAGCACAGAGGGCACTAGGTTACAGATTAGGTTACACTTCACGTTTCACAAATCGAGTAAAAAAACTTTTTGCACATTCTTAACCCAACGGTCATCGAAACATGGTAAAAATAAAAACTCTCAATTTGTGTGACGCTACTTTTATTGAAAGACAACAAATCGTAACAAAAAGAGAAAAATTAACTCAATTAGATTCAACAAAAACACCGATTCCCCGGCAACGGCGCCACTTTGTTTGGAAGATTTTTGCATCATTCAAAACAAACAATATTTATAAACCCTAACCTATATGCAAAACTAACTCCTAACCGACCGAATATCGGGTAATTGCCAGTAAAGCGGGATAAGTAAGGGGTCGATCCACAGGGAATTGGGATGTTGAATCTAATCTTATTAATTCCTTAAATTGATACTACTCCCTCTGTCCCATTTTATGTGTCCAGTTTGATTTTGCATTTTCTGGCACGCTTTTTAAGGTGATGATAACTAAGCCAATTTTGACACTATCTTGATGAAATTACCGCCCAACCTTTCTTCAGTAATTGTAGTGTAAACAAATGAGTAATTTCGTCGAGATAGTGTCAAAATTGGCTTAGTTATCATCACCTTAAAATGCGTGCCAGAGAATGCAAAATGAAACTGGACACATAAAATGGGACGGAGGGAGTACTATTTATTACTAAACCTAAACTAAAACGGAAAATAACCTGGACAGAGGATTGTCAATCCAAAGCCAGGAAGGATAAAAGCGAAAATTAATAAATAAAACTATAAACGAAAAGAACATGAAACAAAGATACATGGGATCAAACAATATACAAACCAAGTGATTTCGATCCTAGTTCATCTCATGATTTTAATTCAATATTGTGGTTTCACCTATCAAAGGTATGAACTTCTACTCTCGTAGATAACTCGCCTATCAATCTCTCATCTCTCGATATATCGGATTGACGCTATCAAAACAAGGTGTAAGATCTCTCAATCTAGCAACCTAGATATCTAACCTATCAACTCTCGTTATGTCAAGATTAGAAATCCCATCTTTCCTATGGTGATCTAAGGTTTACACCGACTCTCGTCATACGGTAAACATCAATAACAATTCATCTTTCGATATTGATTGCATAGCACATAAGCATAGGAAGATACAAAATGAATCAAAGATCATAAAGATAAACAAAGGATTGAATAAATTAAAAGATAAACTCACATAGTTTGTACAATGGATGATCTCCATGAATCACAAACGAAAAGAAAAGCATCCTAATCTAACCCGGATCACCCGAGCACAAGGCTCGGGTGACCGGCCTTGAAAACCTCAGAAGGCGGATGATGTTATGTATTTTAGTATATGAAAAATCTGATGTCCTTAGGGTTGGGGCGCAGCTGCTATTTATAGGTTTTTAAGTCGGCTGGCTTAAGTCGGCCATGGACGCCCGTCTGGAGTGTCTGGACGCCCGTCCAACTGCTTTGGACGCTAGGGCAGACGCTCGTCCATACAACGTCCAAACTCTCTATTCAACTTTTATCTCTTGGACGCTCGTTTGCTTTGATGGACGCCCGTCCATAGTGGACGCCAGTTTGATGAATCTGGACGCCAGTCCAGCTGGTTCAACACTTGATTCCTTTCCTTATATCATCTATTCTTCCATAAATCTGATTGATTCCTTTCCACTCGAATTTATCTCTTTAAAAATCATCTTTTCCATCAACAATGTGTATCTACAATGTAGGAAAAACATACCAAAGCGTAACATAACTCCAAAATAATATAAAATCACAATTTAAGCACATAATCCGTTACGTATTGCAATTTAACTATTAAAAACACCATTTGCTCAATATTCCAATATAAAGCTCGATTTCTATGAAAAACATCCACATATGGGGGAAATTGATATAAAACATATCCTTATAAAACGTATAAAATCACCCTTAACAGTAATCGCTTAGGAAGTACGCCTAACCATAGGAATGTTGCCTAGACGAGGTGTACGATTAATATCGGCATCCTTAGTGTCGTAAGCGTGCAAGTTATATGAGATGAATACCCAAAAGGTGAAGTCATATAATGTAGCACAGTGATCTAGCAACCTAACCGGTGCTAAGTCAAGTTAAAAAGGATGACTCCCGTAGCCAATCTAAGATAGATACAAATGGATTGACAGTTAATAAGTTCAGTTTATTATATAAATTATCTAGGTCCAAACGATAAAGACTATAATTGGGGAGGTTAATTACGTTGTGTCGAGTCGTGTCTTTACCTTTCTTGTCTTATGTTGGTCGTAGACCGCCTTTATGTTCCTTGACATGTATAATTAGTTGTTTTTATATGAAATGACCCACAATTGGTTCCCTGTGGGATCGACCTTGATTCACTATAGCTATACTACGATGGGCCTAGTCCTCTTTCTAGTATTGGTTTATGGTGGTCAAGTATATTATAACCTGATTGACCCCGGTCAAGTTTTTGGCACCGTTGCCGGGGAACCAACGGTCAATTTTATATATAAATGATTTTCTTATTCATGTCGAGTTTTCTGTTTTAGAGTCTGTTTTTGAGTCCCTCTGGTTGTCTGCTACGTGTAAAAATTCCAGAATCTGGAATAGCTGGTTTCGCTCTCAGCAAGACTGCCTCTCGTTGCCAGCAAGCCTGGTTCTATTTTCTGGGACTTCTCGTGTCTGTTTATCCCCGTATGTTTAATCCGTAGGTCTAATAGCAGCATGGGAATGTTAGGAAATCACTAGTTTAACGCAGCGGAATTTAAAATTTGATTTCCTTTTCTAGATCATTCTTCGTTTAATGCAATAAACACGTTAAGTAGTTTGACGGTTATACCTTAGATGATCTACAAGATCGTCGCTTTGACCGCCAACGGAGAGTAGTTCAATGCGCAAGCCGTCCACGCGTCCGGCCTCTATCGCTAATCCACACGAACCCCTCGCCGGAATCCTCCTTGGATTGCTATCAGAAAAACTCCGGCTGCTAGACCGGACCTTTTCTTCCCTCACAAACTCACTGTGGAGAGCTCTCTATTTTTACACAAGAATTATGAACTCTTGCAATTGTGATGTACAAAAGAGCTTGACACCCACTTCCTTTTTATAGAGGAGGTGGCGCCCCAAGTTGAATAGAAGAGAAGAAAACCTTTTTCTAATAAAATAAGGAAAATCAACTAAATTGATATATCTCTTTAATTATAATTTATTTTTGTCAATATCATATATTGATTATAATTATCTTATTACCATAAATCTATTTTTCAAAATCAATTAATATCATATATTAATATTATGGCAATCTTTATTAATTAAAGTGCAATCCAAGTGTATCTTATACACACAAAAGTGGCGCCCCATTAGTCAACAAATTGACTTCCGGAATATTCCTTAATTAATCTAATTTGTATATAATTAATATCTTGTATTTTATTTATTCATAATAAATAAATACCACCATATTAATTTACCACTATAACCTTTATAGTCTAGAGATAAACTTTCCTTATTTGGTTATCAACTATAACCGCATTTTAATCCGACTCGATGTTCATATGTGTGACCCGATAGGCTTCCGAATATGTTGGCCGTAGACACAAAGTGCAATTTACTAAAATGCCCTTCATACCTAACGATCACGGGCTAGCGTCTAGCAACACACCGTGACCCCCAATTATCGGAAAAGTCAAAAGCAATGACTACTACCTTTCATGTGAAGCAGTTACCGTGTAACTTACAATCCTATCGCTATAATAATATCCATACGATCGTATCTAGAGTGTCAATACATTGACGATCGTATCTTATAATCTGGACATCATGCTCTCTCGGAATAACACATTTACTCCCACTTTGCAAAGATTCTCGAGAGCTTGACATTCCTTATAAGAAGGCCATTTCGGATATTCAATCCCAATCATAGGATACGCGATTCCCGGACGACCAATCATGTATACTCCGCATGCTTCAATATCATACCCAATCACTACCGCATGATCGCCCGTGGTTAGGAGAAATCTCAATAGTGTCAAAGCATGACAATCCACACCGTGATGCCATGAAGACTCGGTCAAAAGGATAATTACACAACCGCCACATAGTGTGACACTTAATGTAAGTGGGTCAGTCTAACGTACGCATTCTCTAATACACGCCCACGTACAGTCCAAGTGTCTCTACACTTCGATAGACGAGATCTATCCCTACCTTCTAAAAGATAGAATACATCCAATACGTGCTAGTCCGATTATACTATCAATGTCCCATTTGATAATATGTAAGACTAGAGACATTTAAGTACCAACCTTGTTATAGTGATTAGAGATCTCATCAACCATAATCACTATCATGGTTTCTCTATCACTGATTGATACTAGGGACGTTACTATATATATACAACAAATAATATGAAGACAAACAATATATAATAACATAAGTGCTTTTATTAATCATAATAAAGTTATTACATGAACTAAATAGATTGTAAATGACCCGACCCGGTCGGATCCGGTCCAACCCGATTGGGTTTAGGACACCTTTCCAACAATCTCCCACTTGGCCTAAAGCCAATCACCCATATGCCTAAGCCCGTGCAAGTGAACATGTTTCTCATGCTTAGCTTGAGACAATGCCTTGGTTAACGGATCAGCTATGTTATCATCCGTGTGGACTTTCTCTATCTTTACATCTCCTCTATCAACTATCTCTCTAATCAAGTGATAGCACCGTAGCACATGTTTGGACCTCTTATGAGACCTTGGTTCCTTTGACTGAGATATCGCTCCATTATTATCGCAGTACAGAGGCACTGGACCTTCAATGGAGGGAACCACACCAAGTTCAGTAATGAACTTCTTCATCCAAACTGCTTCCTTTGCTGCCTCCGAGGCTGCTATGTATTCGGCTTCCGTTGTAGAGTCTGCAGTAGTCTCCTGCTTGGAACTCTTCCAGCTCACTGCTCCGCCATTAAGCGTGAAAACAAATCCAGATTGTGACTTAAAGTCATCCTTGTCAGTTTGGAAACTGGCATCTGTGTAACCTCGTAATACTAAATCATCGTTCCCGAAAACCAGGAACATATCCCTAGTACGTCTCAAGTACTTAAGGATATTCTTGACAGCAATCCAGTGACCATCACCTGGATTGGACTGGTACCTACTAGTCATACTAAGAGGGTACGAGACGTCCGGTCTTGTGCATAACATGGCATACATGATAGACCCGATTGCGAAGCATAAGGGACTTTACTCATTTGTGCCCTTTCCTCCTCGGTCTTAGGACTCATTCCCTTTGACAGGTAGACCCCATGTGACATGGGCAGCAATCCTTTCTTGGACTGCTCCATGCTGAATCTCTTCAGCATCTTGTCTATGTAGGTGGATTGCGACAGACCAAGCAACCTTTTAGATCTATCTCTATAGATCTTTATTCCTAGAATATAGGCTGCCTCACCCAAGTCATTCATTGAGAAGTTCTTGGATAACCAAGCTTTGACCGATTGTAACATAGGCACATCATTCCCTATGAGCGATATGTCATCCACATAAAGCACTAAGAACACAATGGCATTCCCACTAACCTTCTTGTAAACACGGGCTCATCTTCATTCTTGATGAAATCAAACTGTTTGATTATCTCATCAAAGCGAAGATTCCAACTCCGAGAAGCTTGCTTTAATCCATAAATGGATCTTTGCGGTTTACACACCATCCTGGCGTCATTGGTTGTGAAACCCTCAGGCTGTGTCATATACACTTCCTCAGACAGGTTCCCGTTAAGGAAAGTTGTTTTCACATCCATCTGCCAGATTTCGTAATCATGGTATGCTGCAATAGCGAGCAAAATTCTAATGGATTTTAACATGGCAACAGGCGAGAAGGTTTCATCATAGTCAACTCCTTGTCTTTGCTTATAACCGTTTGCCACCAACCTAGCCTTGTAGGTGGTCACGTTACCGTCCATGTCGGTCTTTCTCTTAAAGACCCATTTACACCCTATGGGAACTATTCCCTCAGGCGGATCAACTAAGTTCCAAACTTGGTTGTCCTTCATGGATTCCATTTCAGAATTCATGGCTTCTAGCCATTTCTCTTTGTCATGCCTTAATAGCACTTCCTCATAAGTTCTAGGGTCCTCATCTTCCATGAGATACACGCCAGTGTACCTTTCGGGTTCACGGCGTTCCCTGGTGGATCTTCGAGGTGCTATTGTGTCTACGGTAGAGGGTGGCGCCACATTTGTATGTGGTGTCTCCTCTACTTCCATCAACGGACTGTTATCCGTAAGTGGTTCTCGAATTTCTTCAAGATCAATCTTACTCCCACTGACCCTATCCAGAATAAACTCTTTCTCCAGAAAGTGGCCAGTCCTGGCAACAAACACCTTTTGTTCCTCAGGGTGGTAAAATTGGTACCCTTTGGTTTCCCTAGGATAACCCACAAACAGACATTTGTCAGATCTAGGTTCCAGTTTGTCAGGCATGGTTCGTTTCACATAAACTGGACATCCCCAAGGTTTCATGTAACCTAGTGTTGGTTTCTTCCCTTTGAACACTTCATAAGGAATGGACTCAACCGTCTTTGATGGAACTCGGTTCAGTGTATAGGATGCGGTTTCTAGAGCATACCCCCAAAACGATTTTGGAAGAACTGCATAGCTCATCATGGAACGTACCATGTCTAACAAAGTACGATTCCCCCTCTCAGATATGCCATTCATTTGAGGCGTCCCTGGAGGGGTCCATTCAGGTAGAATCCCATTCTCCTTTAAATAACTTTGAAACTCTCCATCTAGGTATTCTCCACCTCGATCGGATCGAAGTGTTTTGATTTCTTTACCCAGTTGTTTCTCCACTTCACTTCTGAATTCTTTGAACTTTTCGAAGGCTTCAGACTTACACTTCATTAAGTATATATAACCATAGCGAGAATGGTCATCAGTGAAAGTGATAAAATAAGAGTATCCTCCTTTGGCTTGAATCGACATTGGGCCACACACATCAGTATGTATAAGCTCAAGCAATTCATTAGATCTTATCCCTTTGCCACTAAAAGGTGACTTTGTCATCTTGCCAAGTAAACAAGCTTCGCATGTATCAAACGATTCGTAATCGAATTGATCCAACATTCCATCTTTATGGAGTTTGGAAATGCGATTCTTATTTATATGGCCAAGTCTACAATGCCATAAGTAGGATTCATTCAAGTCATTTGTTTTGGCTTTCTTGTTATTTATATTAAGTACGCCAACATTCATATCTAATATGTAGAGACCATTGCTAAGTATGCCAGTACCATAAAAGATTCCATCACGTGAAAAAGAACAACATTTATTCTCAAACGTAAAAGAAAATCCATCAACATCTAATGCAGAAATAGAAATAATGCTCTTCGTGAGAGCAGGAACAAAATAACAGTTATTGAGTTCTAGTACTAGCCCACTGGGCAATGAAAGAAAATAAACTCCTACGGCCAGCGCAGCAACACTTGCTCCATTTCCAACGCGTAGGTCCACCTCTCCTTTCCTCGGATCTCTAGTTCTTCTTAGTGCCTGCATATTCGTACAAATATGAGAACCACAACCAGTATCTAATACCCATTGGTTAGACTTAGAAGAAGTAATGTTGATCTCAATCATAAATATACCTGAAGTCGAAGCATCAGAATGCTTCTTCTTGGTACTCAAGAAGCCCTTGCAGTTTCTCCTTCAATGTCCGGTCTCACCGCAATGGAAGCAAGCATCCTTGGATTTGTCTTTTGCTATCTTAGGCGTTGGCTTAGGTGCAGCCTTCGCCTTCTTGGACTTTTTCTGGGCTTTTGCCTTGCCCTTGCTTGAAGTGACCAGCAACACTTGCTTTCCCTTCCCTACAGTGCCTTCAGGAGTTTTCAACATGTTCAATAACTCCGCTAGGGAGCAATCTATCTTGTTCATGTGATAGTTCATCACAAACTGCGAGAATGAGTCGGTAGAGATTGCAGAATCAAGTCAATACTCAACTCTCGTTCCAACTTGTGGAACAGCTTCCCAAGCCTCTCTATGTACCCGATCATTTTAAGCACGTGTGACCCCACAGCAGTCCCAGATGCCATCTTACAACTAAACAGGGCCTTCGAGACCTCGTACCTCTCAGTGCGAGACTGAGAAGCGTAAATTTCCTTCAGGTGGACCATGATAGAGTAGGCGTCCATAGACTCATGCTGTTTCTGCAATTCAGGTGTCATAGAAGCAAGCATGATACATGTAGCATCAGTACTGTCAGAACAGTGCTTGTTGTACTTCTCGACAACATCTGCAGCCGAACCCTCGGCGGGCTTTTCCGGTAGGGCCTCGTCCAAGACATAGCCAATCTTCTCGTGCCTCAAAACGATTTTGAGGTTTCTTTCCCAATCGAGAAAATTAGTTTCGTCAAGCTTGTTTTCGATGATAAAACGAAGGTTCAATTTGTTTGACATTTTCTACAACAATAAATAAAGATAGAATAAGTAAAAGCTCATGTATAAAAACCTAAATTTGCACTAAGAAATTTATAAGGTTTTACTCCCACTAGCCAACTATTCCCTATTGGCTTTCAAGAATTTAATTAATTCTTTAGTGGCTGGGACCCCATCTAGTTGCCTTAATCCCCGACGGTGGTCGATCAATCTCGGCAATTTTGAAAGGTAGGTACTCTACCAGTCGCATCGCATGCGACTCCCAGTGGCTGACTAGTCAACTCTTTGACGTCTCACTTCTCTATGTGATAGTCAACCCCTTGTCTCTAAAGTCGACGGTCCTGACGGTGGCCAATCACCGAAAGACTTTAGTCGAGTCATAACCCAATATTCATGAGATCTCGTGACGATCATATCTCAATAATAACGATATACCCGTGGTAGGTCAACTCCCGACGGTGGTCGATCAGTTGGATCCGAACAAAGGCTCTTCACCGTCATTATAATATTGGGAGACAATTTTGGCTCGATTTTTGGCGTGGGAATAATTTTAAATTAATTCACTTAATTAATTTGGTTTAATTATGGTCTCATCTACTATGTGCATATTACTACGATATCATATAAAGTAAAACATACACAACATTCCGCGCATAAAATAACCGGTATGATCATGGACTTTTCCTAGGTGCGGTTTCGAATACAAACTGACGAAACCGCGGGTCACAAACTAAGGGTATCTGCAACCGCCAATAGGATCCTTATTGCTGTACGCCAATGGGTTCTTTATCTCTCCTTGGTCTTGAACTTCTTGCTCCATTCTTGTTACATAATAAATAATTACACCCGCCGCACACGGGGGGGAGCTCAGGGAATGGGATAAATGCAAAAAGTAAACTAGGTCACGTTCTTCATAACGGCCTAGGACAATTTTTCAAAACCAACATAAAGAAAAACATTCCCATCTATCCTATTGGTCGAGTCCATGATTAATCGGGGTCCATATAATCACATTATATTTACACATCTAATCCATACAATTTTATCTTATGAAAAAGATTAAATTCTAATTTTAACTACTACTACTCATGCGTCTTTATTTTATCACGTCAAATAATTAAATAACTTTTAATTAATTATATGACTTAATCAAAAATTAAAATTAACATTTAATTTTAAATCGATTTCAATTTTAATTAAATTTGAACTATTCAAAATATAAAATTAAAATTATAAAGCCTCCTATTTGTTTCCTTTCCAAAACTAAATTTAGCTTAGGCCTGGCCACTTTCCAAAATCAAAATTTTGGAAGTGGCCTAGGCCTAGGCCTATTCCAAATCAAATATTTGGAAAGGCCAAATTATTTTAGTCTAGGCCTGGCCACTTTCCAAAATCAAAATTTTGGAAGTGGCCTAGGCCTAGGCCTATTCCAAATCAAATATTTGGAAATGCCAAATAGTTTTGGTTTAGGCCTGGCCACTTTCCAAAATCAAAATTTTGGAAGTGGCCTAGGCCTAGGCCTATTCCAAATCAAATATTTGAAAGGGGCCTAGGCCTATTCCAAATCAAAATTTGGAAAGGCCAACATGCCATATGGTTTCCCAATGGTCCAAACTATTTGAACCATTGGTTGGCCATATGACACAACTAAACAAACGAGATATCTATGCACAATAAAATATCACAAAACGAAAAGGGTTGATCTCCCCCATTCGAAGAGGAGAGCCGACGGACGGCAACCCTAGGGTTACCGCCGCCGCCGCCGAGGGAGGGGGGCGCCGCCAGTCGGCCGACCCCCATTAACCCTATTTTTTTTTTTTTTTAATGTTTCGTGATTTAAATCTTGCATCTATCGATTAAATACTACGCATTTAAATTATGCTTATTGCTTAAGCTCGAAGTCTGGCTCTGATACCACTGTTAGGAAATCACTAGTTTAACGCAGCGGAATTTAAAATTTGATTTCCTTTTCTAGATCGTTCTTCGTTTAATGCAATAAACACGTTAAGTAGTTTGACGGTTATACCTTAGATGATCTACAAGATCGTCGCTTTGACCGCCAACGGAGAGTAGTTCAATGCGCAAGCCGTCCACGCGTCCGGCCTCTATCGCTAATCCACACGAACCCTCGCCGGAATCCTCCTTGGATTGCTATCGGAAAAACTCCGGCTGCTAGACCGGACCTTTTCTTCCCTCACAAACTCACTATGGAGAGCTCTCTATTTTTACACAAGAATTATGAACTCTTGCAATTGTGATGTACAAAAGAGCTTGACACCCACTTCCTTTTTATAGAGGAGGTGGCGCCCCAAGTTGAATAGAAGAGAAGAAAACCTTTTTCTAATAAAATAAGGAAAATCAACTAGATTGATTTATCTCTTTAATTATAATTTATTTTGTCAATATCATATATTGATTATAATTATCTTATTACCATAAATCTATTTTTCAAAATCAATTAATATCATATATTAATATTATGGCAATCTTTATTAATTAAAGTGCACAATCCAAGTGTATCTTATACACACAAAAGTGGCGCCCCATTAGTCAACAAATTGACTTCCGGAATATTCTTTAATTAATCTAATTTGTATATTATTAATATCTTGTATTTTATTTATTCATAATAAATAAATACCACCATATTAATTACCACTATAACCTTTATAGTCTAGAGATAAACTTTCCTTATTTGGTTATCAACTATAACCGCATTTTAATCCGACTCGATGTTCATATGTGTGTGACCCGATAGGCTTCCGAATATGTTGGCCGTAGACACAAAGTGCAATTTACTAAAATGCCCTTCATACCTAACGATCACGGGATAGCGTCTAGCAACACACCGTGACCCCCAATTATCGGAAGAGTCAAAAGCAATGACTACTACCTTTCATGTGAAGCAGTTACCGTGTAACTTACAATCCTATCGCTATAATAATATCCATACGATCGTATCTAGAGTGTCAATACATTGACGATCGTATCTTATATCTGGACATCATGCTCTCTCGATAAACAATTTACACGTGTCCTCCTTTTAATGACACTGTATAGCTGTCACATAACATAATTAACAGATGGACCCTGCTGTATTCCAGTACTCAGCAGACTATCACGCGATAGTCCCTGCCGACAAAGCTCAGTAGACTCCACACCGTGATGCTTGAATACACTTCTCAGATGTCCATCACACAGCTGAGTCTCCAGATTGGTTACACCAGATGTAGAGTTTAAGTCACTTTACTGACAAATCTCCACCTTGACTTCAACTCTCACTAGAGTCAAACAGATTGCATAACCAGATGTACTTGTACCAGATGCATTCGTCAATGCTTGATGTACTTGTACCAGACTATCTCCACAGCATCCACTACACTGATCTGCCCTCATTTGAGTAATATATAAGATTTGAGACATTCAGTAAGTCCCAACCTTGAACTTACTCTACTGATTAGTGAACATATCAACCATAATCACTATCATGGTTTCTCATGATCAACCTGATTGATACTAGGACCGTTACTATATATATACAACCCCAAATAACATGAAGACAAACAATATATAATAACATAAGTGCTTTTATTAATCATAATAAAGTTATTACATGAACTAAATAGTAGCTCAGATGACCACTGCATTTCCCAATGAAA